>OY997270.1:397701827-398301827 GCA_963921465.1 Triticum timopheevii | reverse complement strand
CGGCTCCGAACTATGGGTCAGAGCGGATTCGTGTGCGGCCTCCAAGGTACTGTCCGGCGGCAGAGTTAGATCATGCCCATCGTGACAGTCCGGCACGCTCGGCTGTGGCTCGGATCCATCGAAGATCAAGTCTCCGGGGATGTCCGCCGTGAAGTTTAGGCTTCCAAATCTGACCTGATGGCCAGGGGCGTAGCTTTCGATCTGCTCCAGATGGCCAAGTGAATTGACCCGAAGTGCGAAGCCGCCGAATACGAAGATCTGTCCGGGGAGAAAAGTCTCACCCTGGACTGCGTTGTTGTTGATTGAAGAAGCCATCAAGCCTATCGGTGATGACACAGAGGAACTCTCAATGAAAGCACCAATGTCGGTGTCAAAACCGGCGGATCTCGGGTAGGGGGTCCCGAACTGTGCGTCTAGGCGGATGGTAACAGGAGACAAGGGACACGATGTTTTTACCTAGGTTCGGGCCCTCTCGATGGAGGTAAAACCCTACTCCTGCTTGATTGATATTGATGATATGGGTAGTACAAGAGTGGATCTACCACGAGATCAAGGAGGCTAAACCCTAGAAGCTAGCCTATGGTATGATTGTTGTAATGGTTGTGTTGTCCTACGGACTAAAACCCTCCGGTTTATATAGACACCGGAGAGGGTTAGGGTACACAGAGTCGGTTACAATGGTAGGAGATCTACATATCCGTATCGCCAAGCTTGCCTTCCACGCCAAGAAAAGTCCCATCCGGACATGGGACGAAGTCTTCAATCTTGTATCTTTATAGTCTTGGAGTCCGGCCGA
Source organism: Triticum timopheevii (assembly GCA_963921465.1). Classification (NCBI taxonomy): domain Eukaryota; kingdom Viridiplantae; phylum Streptophyta; class Magnoliopsida; order Poales; family Poaceae; genus Triticum; species Triticum timopheevii. The sequence continues at coordinate 398,301,031 of OY997270.1, read as the reverse complement.
TGATGATAGTCCGGCTATCCGGACACCCCCTAGTCCAGGACTCCCTCACATACTTTCTGGTGCAACAGCAAGCGCTGGAGGACTTAAGCGCCAAACAAGAGAAAGTTAATAAGCTTGCTAAGCATCTTGCCAGCATTATGGGTACCCAGGATTTTGTTTCTTGAGCTCTTCTGAAGTGGTTTCAGTTTTGGACTTGTTTTGCTGCGGCGTTTATATGCTGCTGTGTTCCCTATATTTGCACTGGTGGCGAACTTTGATGCCCAGTGGATGTAATATGTGTAATAGCTGTGATAGCCTAGTGTAAGTTGCTTGCTTATTTATTTCCTTGTTGTCTTGTTTATTTGTTTGCTTGTAGTCAGTGCAGTTCTTTTTCTGCGGTTTGCTTGTGGCTGCAATAACCTACTTTTTAAAACTAGGCAACAATAACCATGGGCTAATATTTAGTGTAGTGACACTGGACCTACGGGCCGTAGAAACAGTGGGCCTTCTACGGGCCGTATAAACAGTGGGCCTTCTACGGGCCGTAGAAACAATGGGTCTTCTACGGGCCGTATCATCAATGGGCCTTATATGGGCCGTATGATCGATTGGCCAAACATGGGCCAAACAGACTGCATTCTGGCCGCAAACAGGCTAGAGTTGGAATCGTCCGTTCATGGGCCGATCATAGCGGGCCATCGTTAATAGGCCGTATTTGATGATGCTATGAAAATGACCCGATGTTTAACGGACCACAAACGGGCCAACTGTAACCACAGGCTGAATTTGGCCCACAAGTAGAAAATGACAGTAACTGGCCGTAAGTAAACGAATGCTGAAAATGAGCCCAAGAATAAATGGGCTCTGGGAAGGCTGAAAGATAACATGGGCTGGAAACGGCCCAACAGAATAACGGGCCGTTAATCTCTCCCTAATAATAAAGCACGGATTGACTCTCCGGGTTCACCGTCGCAGCGTTTTTCAGAAAAACCCCTATGGTATTAAGTAATTAACCCGCGGTACAGTAAAAAAGTGGGAAAAAAACATTTCGTATTTCGCAAGAACATACCCCAGCCCTAAATCAAGCGACCGCGCCTCCTCCGCACCGTGGCCTGCCCCCTCTCTGCCGCGCCCTCCTCCCCGCACCGTCCAAGTCCTCCGTGCGCGGTTCGCCCATGCCGAGGCCCAGGCCGCCGCGCTCCGTGCCCACGCCGGCCGGCCGGCTCGAGCGCTCGCCGGAGGAGAGGAGGTCAGCAGGAGGGGAGCGACCAACGTCGTGGTGGTCTCGCCGGCGAGCGACGGGAGGAGGGCGGAGATGATGCGTAGGAGGGCGAGGCGGCTGTGTGTAGGAGGCTTCCCGACGGATTGGGGAGATGGCGCGAGGCATCTTCGACGGCATGGGCCGGGGCGCCGTGCTTCCTCAGATTCACGTTTTGAGTGTGTGTCCAGTTTGTCGCTTCCCTCAACGTCAACGGCTCCATGATCAGTCGTGTTCTCTTCCTACTAAGCCATGATGAGATGTAAGTGCTCTATTTTCCTCTAGATTACTGCATATCATCTCTGCCTTCCACATGTTTGATGAAATGCCGAACCACATTGGTCACATAAAATTTGATGGGAAAAAGGAAGCAACATGGCTTATTAGGGGCCATTAGGCAAACTGAGAATTGCTTACGAGTCTGTTGCATATGATGCTAAATTTCTTCTTACTTTGAACATTCAGCATTGCAGTCACTTTTATTTTATAGATCACCGAGTTCGCCGGCGGAAGAAGAACATCTCTCGAGCCGTCCAATGTTGCCTGCGGCGGCTACACCAGAGGTATGTGTCCCCTTGAAAGCTAATCAGTCGATAGAAGCCATGTTTGTTTCAGTTTATTGCTTCTGAATTGGTGCCACTTCTGATTGCTTTTTAGTTGATTGTTTCTGAATAGGCCAGTAGATAGAAGCCCCTGAAACTGCTTGATTGTACAGTTATAGGTTTTCGTATACCTTGATGTGTTTGCTTCCTTAGGTTCAGTTCACAAGAGCAACCAAAAATGTTCCAGATTCATCTCATGGTGAGGAGTGAGCATGTGAATTAATGTGTGCATGAAGCTAGGTATGTTGGTTGGTGCCCAGCTGAGGCAGTCTATTTCTATCTAATCTAACTGTCTAGGCATGCCTGCATGGCGAAGTATTGGGGCTATCTATCTATGTTACAGACCTATCCATGCACTATTGGAAAGTGGACAGACACAAAATCCTTTTCAACTTTACCTGTTTTATCATTGTTATCAATTTTTGTTCTGGCCTATGGCTTTCTGAAATTTTATGGTCTTGTTTCTTGCAGACACAGTTCTTATCAAGTGGGTCTGAAGGAGTTGGGCAGTGGGTGGTTCCCATCACACTCTGTTGTTGTTCATACTTGGTTCAGCGAAAGTCCTTTTTTCGTGGAAAATCGGAGGATTTCAGTTTGTTAGTGCTCGTAGAATGTCAAAAGAAAGATGGCATAAGGAGGTTTAACCAAGATGTCCTTTTGTTGGTTTTCCTGTGTAATTAGCACTTACAAATATGGAGTACATGTAGAAGAATGCTACGGTTCTGCCTGCATCTGATGGGTGACGTGGCTCAGCCCAGCGGCTCTACAGAACCATCAGATAACCTGGGACGATCATGCCTCTTTGCTAGAGAAGATTGTAGCTTATGAAGTTTGTGTCTAACTCGCCATTAGATCATTCAATATGCTATCTTGTGGTTTAATTGATGATTTCTTTTTCTTAGTTTTCAGGCTGTGTATACAATTAGAAATCTGATAGACTGGAGAGAAGGCTAGGTATTTGCCACATTGTTTCAGCTACTTCCATCTGGCGATTCCAGGTTAGTTAGAACATCTTGTTTCTGCTTGTGAATTTTGCACAGTGGGACTATTACTCCTGATGCTACAACTGAAACTTAGAAATGTAGATATTTAGCTTGCACAACCTGGGTACTATTTTTGTACAAATGTTTGAAATTTTCTTAGGGACAAAATAAACACATTTTTTTGTTTATTAAACAGAGTAAATCACAGCTTTCTAGATGATAGTTTTAGGTCTGTTAGTAACTTGGTCTGAGTGATGTTATTGTCTTCATTAAGACCAGTGGAGCCCCTGATTTTCATCGAAGTCGCTCTAAAAAAACATGGCCACATATATACAGGTTATTAAAGTTTGGCATGGTTTTCTTTTAATAAATGGGTGCTCTACTCTATTCTGTACCTTGTGTTCTGTTGTGATAACAGGATTTTTTGTTGGATAACCCTCCAATAGATGAATGTGGCGATCTGTGCTCTTGCAGATTACTAATACAGTGACAATCCTTCAGATTTAGGGGATACAATGTCGGATTACATTATGTGGACGTATTGAAGGTAAAAATTCTTGCGGTGGAGGTATTACGTGCTACCACTTTATCAGTACATAACCAACTTCCATTCTTTATAAATAGCAACAAGCAGTTTTCATCTCCAAGCATATTCAAAAGCGAAAACAATTCTTTGTATTCTTTATCAAAACTGTATGATGAGATAGTTTAGAGTGTTGGGCTAAAATTGGAGAACACAAGTTTATCAGAAACAATAAGAATTTGTCATCAAGGATCTAAGAGCTCTGGAAATATGTTGTTCTCCTCTTTTGATTCTCCTTTCAGTACATAAGATTGCAGACTCTGATTTATTAGTATAAGGATGAAATTAACTTTAAATACCATAATGCACCTCTGTTTGGTTGGATTCAAAGTGCAATAATGTACAGAACATTAACTATTACTCCCTCCTTGCGGAAATAAGTGAAGCTGTTTTAATTCAAAATCTAAAACAATGTCACTTATTTCCGGATGGAGGGAGTATATGATTTCTTTATCTGGTTGGTGCATCCCCTTTATCCATCAAAATCAGTGTTCTACAATGCTCATTTATGTTGGTTGGAAAGAGGATCACAATAGAGGCACAATAAACTGCCAGCATATTAACATCATATTGGCATAGTTGCAGTGTGAAAATCTCTCGAGCTAGATCTTAAGTAGGTTGTGCCTCTTTTGTTGCCCGGTGCAACGCACGGGCATTTGCACTAGTGGGTATAAATTATAAAGTGATACACTGTTCTATACGGGCCAGTTTCACCATGGGCCGTTAATGGGTACACTGTTCATTATGGGCCAGTTTCACCACGGGCCGTTAATAGGCCAAGAGTTACATAGTGCCTCATATGGGCCGAAAGACGTCATGGGCCATACATGGGCCAGAAGTGAAAACGGGCTGGAATCATATTGGATGGCCCAGATGACGCTACTGGGCCTAATTCGAATAGGGCGTAACGGGCCTTGGGTTAGCGGGCTGTAAATGGGCTATATTCGAACAGGCCGTTAATAGGCTTTCCATGGGCCGGCCCGCCACCTTTTGACCAAGTCAAACGGGCCGACCTTTTCACAGCAATGGGCCTCTGTTGGGCCGTGCCACATGTCGACGTATCATAGGCGCCTTCTGTCCAATGCGTTGATGACATCTGTCCCAGCGATGAGCCGACACATGTTTCCTCCAGCCAATGATGATTTTACACGTGGAAAATCCCCATTGGTCGGGGCTGTTAATGGGTTATCGGATCCAAAACCCGACCCGATAGCTTAACGGCGTTCCGTTACGGTGGATGCCACGTGTCGGTCACCCTTGACGAAAACACTTCTGTGATGCGCGATTTATCGTCATGGAAGTGGACACTTCCGTGATGATAATTTTGGTGATGTCATGGAACACTTCTACGACAGCACAAGTATGACTATCTTGATTCTTCATAAATTTGTCATGGATGTACATGCATGACAAAAAACGCGACCTACTGTGACAAACACGTATCATCACGGAAGTGTATTTTTTTGTAGTGAGTTGGCTTTAATCATGTTTTAATTGGCCAGAGAACTTGTTTTAGTTGGCTTGTTTAACACATCCCGGCGGTAGAAACTTGTTTGACATGCATCATATTTAGTAAAGTTGGTCTCAAACCTGTGCAACCAAACCTAAATGACTTGTGTTTAGTTGCACAAACCAGGAAATAGTAGGCTTCCATCCATGGTTAGTTGCACAGTAATTCATGGTACTTGTTTTCAGTTGGAGATATGTCATTCATGGGGGGAGGGTGTGTGATGTGCCAGATTCACCTCTTTTTTGAAGCAGCTTCTCCATGGATTTGTGCTAGATCCATGGAGAAGGGGTTTTACATATGCCTACATATATGCAGTAGAAGAAAGGGGGAAGTGAAGAGGGGCACAGGGGGCTTACCTACTTGATGTTGCTGCCTGGTATGGCTTTGACCACCCTGCCCTTAGATCTTCTTTTTCAAAGCAGCTCCTTCTTCTACTTTGGGGCTCCCATGGTGGCTGTGTAGGAGGAGGAAGAAGGGCTGGGGGGCGATTCTGTTGGATCTCCTTCTGGCGTGCAAAAGAAGAAGAAGGCAGCATGGGAGGGGCTGTGGCGTGGGGGCGAGCGGGCGTGGGGGCGATTCTGTTGGTGGCCACTCGATCGATCGGCTTGGTGGCCGCTCGATCGGTCGGTTTGGTGGCCCCTTCCTTTTCTGTTCCTCGGGGGACATGGGGTTACCCTTTTCGGCCGGCCGCTCGGTTGCACTAGTGGGCAGCCGGCCGCCCACTAGACGCGTCCATATACCTATAGGTAATACCAATAGACACACCATAACTGTCATATAACATATAGCAGAACATGAAGTAGATAGCTGGCAGTCCATACATCCTATGAAACGGCTAAAGCACCATAAAACAGAAAACAGAGTAGTCAGCTAGCCTGCACAACCAGGAGAAGAAGATTGAGATTAACCTTATGGTACAGATGATGTATTAATCGAAAAACATACGCATCAGTGAGTATCCCTCTGAATATGAGTAGCAAGCAAATGCAGAAGATGACCTGCATAGCAAGCAAATGCAGAAGATGAAATGTAGTAAAAAGCAGAAAAAGAGAGGACAAAAAGAAAAGAAAAGAAACACTACCATCCGTAGAATCAACAGGCCATTTGGCCAACAGAATCGCACGCCTCCGAGCATCAACATCAACGTCAATGGATGAACCAGCAGCTCCCCGAGCATTAACATCAACATCAGATGGACCAGCGGCAGGGAGTTGTTCGTGAGACTGGAGGGACGAAATCGAAGCGCAGTCAACCGCAAAAGACGTGGGAAAGGCCAGCGCCGAGGCGCGTGCACGCATAGGAGAGGCCACCAAAGATGCCACGGCAAGAGGGGAAGGCAGAAGGGCGTAAGAAGAAGGCCGATACAAAACAGACCTCATCGACGGCAATAGGGATGGCGGTGACATCGAATCCGGAGCAGCATTCCCTCGGCGCCCACGAGATTCCCTAATCGATCGCGATCCGGAGAAGCAGCAGCCGCGCCACCGGCCTCAAATCCGCCAGGCGAAGCGGTAGGTTGTTGTCGAATGGATCCGCCGTTGACATTCATCAAATGGAGGAACAGAGGAAGAAGCAGCAACCTCCAATACAAAAGGAACACCTCGAGAGCTCTGAATTAGATCGCATACCAAAACACAGCGGGAGGCAGAACCCCCAAAAAGGAAGGAAGACGTGGCGCGTGCAAACGGGGGGCGGAACAACAGGAAACTGTGCCATGACGCGTGGCCTGACTAGGAGCAGGATCAAAACTAGCAAGCGACTTCAAAGCTCCACCAGCATCAACTCGAAAATAAATGAGTTGAACATGAGTCTTTTGTACGCATCTCGATAAAAAAATAAGTTTTTTCCCGAAAAGAAGGATGATCCATGCCTGTCTGTAGCGACTTCAAAGCTCCACCGAGATCAACTCGAAAAGAAATGAGTTGAACATGAGTCTTTTATATCTCGATCAAAAAATAAGTTTTTTTTTGAAAAGAAGGATGATCCATGCGTGTTTGTAGCAATATATTATTAAGGCTGTGTTTTGGCATCAAGGAATTTTTGAAGTTTTAGGATAATACCATGGTTTTCTTAAATAGCCCTGGTTTTAAAGACTTTGATGTGTTTGGTGTTAACAAATACTTTAGTTTACAAAACCATTTTTTATTTGAACATCAGTATAGACACAAGCGCTCATATACACGCACATACATTCATCCCTATGAACGCACACACGCACACCCTACCCCTATGAGCACCTCCGAAAAACTGAGCAGTCATATCATCTTGAGATTTACGAAGTCACCGTAGGCGCCTCGTCATCGACGCGAACTGTCGTGGAATTGTCACATCAGAAGTCCTCGTGAAAGAACTTAGTTGTGGAGCCATCGCAACTAGGAAGCTTGAAGGAGTTAATGGGGACAAAGGACACGAGAGGTTTATACTAGTTCGGCCCCTTACGGTGAAGGTAAGGCCTACGTCTAGTTGGGTTGGTATTGATGTTTCGATGACCAGGGAGCGAGATACACTATGCCCGGCTCTCGATGAGTTGCTTCTTTCCCTAAGCCGCCAGCAGGTCGTCCCCTTATATACACGGGTTGACGCCCTGTGGCTTACAGAGTCCCGGCCGGCTTATAAACAGTGTCCGACTCGGTGACTAGTTAAATCTACCTTATGATACAAGTCATGCCATTGTGGCGGTTTACTACAACGGGCCTTAAGTCGCTTGTGGGCCTAAGACCCTTAACTGAACCGCCATCTTCATGCTTGGTCTTGGGCTTCTCTCTGGTGAGTCTCTTTGCGTAACCCGGCCCCTCCTGGGTGGCTTACACAAATAGTTATATCCCCAACATTAGGCCCCAGATTGATTTGAACCTGTTCATGTCAATCTTAAAATACCTTAAAAAATAAATCTTCAATCTTCTGACTATGCAAAGGTTTTCTTTAACCCGCCATGACGTCATATTTTGGATCTGTGTTAACCCGCCGTGACGTCATCTTTACTTAAATTCATTCTTTATTTCATCGTATCCTTCAACGGATCCTTGCCTTTACTGACAGTTCCGAAAACCGAGGCGTTGGGGCCGCTAGATAATAATGCCTATCTCCTCGTTTCTCATGCTGTCTCAGTCATCCTTTCCCTATAAATAGGCATGACCTAGGTCCTCCCATTCTCCTCCTTCAGTCGTCTTCTTCCTCTTGCTGCTTCTCTGTTGTTCGAGCTCCGCCGCCGCCGCCATCGCAGATCTCCTCGTCTTCACCAACTCAGGTCGTTGCATCAACCTGGTTTGACCAGAGAAATGCGACGACCCTCCGCAGCAATCCTACATCTGTAAGTCTCCTCTTTCCTACTCCTCAGATCCGCATTAAGACCTTCGTGTTCTTCGGTGTTCTTTGCTGTTCATTAGGAACCCTTCATAGTTTTCATCACCACCGCTGTTTCTTGATCCTAAAGATGGTATAAAAACCGATGCGGTAGATATTCCGCACCTATTTTGAATACAAATAGATCCCTTTTCATCGCACAGAGGCCTCGTTCGAGCCCTTGAGCTTCATCCGTGCCAGTTCTAGGTCTAGAAATTTTCCTTTTCAGAACAGTTGTTTGATCCAGAGTAATAGCGGCAACTTGTGAAACCTGTTTGTTTCACCCGGAAGTAAAAAACTGCCTCTGTCGAATATGTGTAATCGCAACTATCCCTGTAACCGGTTTAAGTAAATGATACTGATCTATAAACCTTGCTTGCTTCTCATGACTTAAGAAATTTTAACTGCTCTTGATCCATGTAGCGGCTTAAATACTGTTGCATAATTACCCACATATCATTAGGCCCCTTCTTAAGCTGCCATCTTGAATAGATCTAAATGTTTTCCTCCGGGTTAAATTTGAACCGGAACTAGTCATTTTGTCATAGGCTTCAATTTTCGTCATGGCACCTAAAGCAACCAAAGCTCCTGTGACCTGCAACTGGGTCCCATCCACAGTCACAAGAAGTAAATTGTCTGATTTTGTGAAGTCTGGTCATCTGCCTAAGAAAGAGGTCATGTCTTATCGTGCTCCTGACCCGTCTGAAGAGAAGCCTCAACCCAAAGAAGGGGAGGTGATAGTTTTTACGGATCACATGAACCGGGGATTTGCTCCTCCCGATTCAAAATTCTTCAGGGATGTTTTCAATTTCTTTGACCTTAGACCTCAATACATTGGACCCAATTCCGTGTCAAATATTTGCAATTTTCAAGTCTTCTGTGAGGTGTACCTGGGAGAGGAGCCAAATCTGCTTTTGTTCCGAGAGCTTTTCTATTTGAACCGGCAGAATGAATGTGCCAACGGGCCCAGTCTTGAACTTGGCGGCATCTCAATTCAGCGGCGAAGAGATTGCCTTTTTCCTTATGCTGAACTGCCGAGTCATCCAAAAGATTGGAATCAGACGTGGTTCTATTGTCAGGATACTTCGCCGGCTAATGAGAGCCCTCTGCCTGGCTTCCGCGCTCTGCGCCTTGAGTCCAACCATCCGCTGGCAGATAAACTAACTGCTATTGAGCGTCTGCCTCTCAATCCCACCATCAAGAAGATCAAAGCTCTTTTGGGAAACGGCTTAAATGGCATCGACCTGGTCCGAGTCTGGGTCACTTGGTGAGTACTTTCGTTAAGCCGCCGTCCCGGCTTAATGTGTACTTTCTCAGGCGAGAAGGATGATCCACTGCGTCATAGCCCTGACGACTTACAAGATGATGTGGTGGAAGCTACGACCCAGTCCTGCTGAAGGAGGGCATAGTAACTAGTAATGCCTTCGGCTTACTTCCCTTCTACAAGAAGAACCCGGCACCCACAGTGAGTTATCAAACTCAATAAATACTCTTTGCTATGTTACACCTTACTTGTACTCAGAATTTCTTATCTTTTTTCATAGGCCGATGACAACTTCTGGAAGGTCAAGTATGACCATGAGGCTGCCAAACAAGCCAGGACCGCCAAGAATACCGAAAGGAAAGCCGCCAAAACGGGAACTTCAAAGAAGAAGAAGCCCGACGCTTCCGATTTACTCAAACTGGATGACACTTCTTCGGATGACGAAGAGGTAATCCTTAATTCTCTTAACTCCTTTGTCATTATTTTATTGACATTCTATCCCTTCAGGAGGATATGGGGAACAGCCAAGCGGTTGACAAAGAGGTAACTATAATCTCCTCCGACTCAGAGCCTTTGCCAGAGCAAAAAAATCCGAAGGGTGACCCGGAAAGTAAGATTTTCACATCCTCTAGCTTATCAAGATCCTCAATTTCTTTTGAAGCAACAACAGCTTGAAACCGGAGGCAGACCTGGGCCAACAAGGATGTAGAACTCTCCTCCGGCTTACCTGACGTAACTAGGAAGCGTCGAACTGAGGTTATCTCTGATTTACGTTCTGTTTTGCCTTTGGCGGGTTTAATTCGCCAACCTCTCAATTCACTTAACATGCCGGCTTTCAAAACTGCTCCCGGGTATTGTAACTTTATTTACTTCAAGCTTCCTTACTCATGCTTTTGTATTCATCCTTCTACCTTTGTTGACAGCATGCAAGTGAAGCCCAGTAAGAGGGCAAAGAAGAATAAGCCGTCCCAAGCCCCGGTCATGACTGAACCGGCGCTTGACATGTCTGCTCCTGACAGTTCCTCCCATCAGCCGCCGCCTGAACCGGCCTCGGACATTCCAGTGCTAACCTCTGACCCGCCTGCCGAAGTTACTCTCAATAGCTCTGATAACCCGGAAGCTCCTAGCCCGGTCAAGACAAATGATCCGGAAGTTGAGATTCTGAAAAGTCAGTTTGTTGAGCCAGGGCGGCCGACTGTCCTTGCCAAATGCACTGTCAAGGAAGAACTCACTGAACGCCGAAAGGCCAAGCTGGACATTACTGATTATACTCACTTAAGCATTGGTGATATAGTCTCGGGCTATCTGAATCAAGTGCATAATAGTTGTGACCTGGAAATTGACATGGTGAAACAGATACAGCACAAATCTGAGGTATAACTTATGCTATTTTCCTGAATCTTACTTACTGTACCAGCCCCCAAGTCTATTGCTTATGAATAAATATGTTGTAGACTTAGAAAACTGCTTAACCCTGCTCTGTCCGGGTCAAAAAAAGAAGATGTTTAATCCGGTTGTAACATGATACCTTGAACTTGTGCTTATACATTAGCCCCCAAGTGCCAAGTACCTTTGCTTGCAAAGTGCTTGGGACTTAATGCCATCTTACCATATTTCTTGACATAAACCGGCATTGTTAATTAAAATTCTTCAGCATACATTAGCCCCCAAGTGCCAAGTACATTTGCTTGCAAAGTGCCTGGGACTTAATGTTTCTTTACCATGATTCTGATTATAACTCGGCATCAATGCAGGCCAGCATAAGTAAATTTGAATCGGAAATTAATGATCTGAAGAGTCGTCTGACAGCTCAAGAGCTTGAAATTCAGAAGGCCAACTCCAAGTTTGAATTCAGCGTCTCTGAACAAGAGAAATTGAAGGAGTTTGAGGCAGAGAAGAGAATCTGGGCTAATGAGAAGGCTTCATTGGTGACCCGGGCCGAGGCGGCAGAGGCATCACTTACAGAAACAACAACCGAGCTGTCCAACTTAAAGCGCTAGATATCTCAAATGGTCTCAGCCATCTTCGGTAAGTTACTGTACATAACCTTAAACATTGTAATCCTTCCCTTGATGGTTATTGTAATTGTTATCTCTGGCTCACTCTATACTTGTGAACGCAGGCCCTAGGAGCACAAACCTCAAGCAGAATATGTTGATCAAGCTGAAAGTGGTTTATACTCTAGTGGAGCAACTATACACCGGGTCACAACGTGCCTTGGCCGTTGTAGCTTTGTCAAACAACACTCCCCACCTCATGCAAGATGTACTGAAGTGCCTTGCTGTACTGCCTCAATGTATCCAAGACCTAAGGCAGGCGTCCTCAAGAGCCGGGGCCATAGCCGCACTGAGCCGGGCGAAAGCATGGATTCCAGAACTAGACTCGGCCGAACTCGCTCTTGGATACCCGAGTCTAAAAGAAGATGGGAGCGTATTTGATGATCAGGATTTCACCGCCTGTGTCAAAGTCATACGCCCCGTGGCTACCCTCATTGGGAACGACACTGACCTTACCAAGTATCAGCCGGGCTATGATAGTGAGAACCGGAGAATTCCAACACCTCCCTACGATCAAGTCAGCCTGATCCCTCCAACTCGTAAGCATACCTTTGCCCCTGAAGTGGACCCGGCCGGTTTAATAGATGACAAAGCTGAGTTTGAAGCCTTGAGTGGCATTGACTGGGCCTCGTCAACCTTCCAGGACAAAGCAACCGACAGAGAGGCGGAGAAGGATAACCCGAAATCTTCAAGCCCGCTGAAGGAATGAACCGCCAGGCGTTTTATGACTTTGCAAAAAACAATGCTCCGTTTATTCAGACTCGGGGAGTCTTGTAATAGGGTAGAAAAACATCTCAATGTTTGTCATGCCTTCGCGCATGTTCCTGGCGCTTAATACTTTCGTAAGCCGCCATCGCTATATATTTCTGGCTTATGTTGATCGTTCATTTCCCTGATGTTTAAATTTGCTTGCCTTATCCTGCACATAAAATAATCAAATTTCCCTTGGCGGTTTATCGCGTCGGGGGTCACATAAAATATTGATAACCCGGAATGCGAACCAAAGACATCATATACAGGCTGGTTTATGACTATATTTGTTAACATAATCACAATAGCATACCTGCGATCCCTTTGGTAATCTCACCTGCTTATATAATGTTCACCTGGCACTTAACAACCTGGGGTGATCAATATTAAACCGGAAGAATCAAAAACCATCTCATAGTGTTTTCAAGAAGGTCTCAAGATAGTCAAAATAATTATGCTTATAATGGATAATAAACAATATTCATAGGCTTCTGATTCGAATACGATCAGTAAACTGTTCCAAAGGGGTTAAGCTAAGTTTTGGATACGATCATATAGCCCCCGGTGGCTTTGGCGATGCCGATCAAGTGGGTATCGACAGCTATGTTCGCTTTGGTTCGAATATGACCTATGTTTGAACAGGAAGCCCCCAAGTGACCATAAGAGTTGTTTAATGACGCTGATTCGAATACGATCCACGTCAGACCCAAAGGGGTTAAGCTGTGATTCAAATATGATCAAGAAGCCCCCAAGTGGGTTTGGCAATATGCCGATCAAGTGGGTATCGACAGCTATGTTCTCTTTGGTTCGAATACGACCTATGTTTGAACAGGAAGCCCCCAAGTGACCATGGCTAGATTCAGATATGATCATAAGCCAGACCAAAGGGAAGGCCGGATTCAGATGTGATCCGCTCCCTATTGGTTGTTTCCACCACCTGATAAAAAAGACACATGAACCTTTGAGGGTAAAAAGGACAGAGGTCCTGCTTTATTTCTTTATATAATATATACATTGTCAAAATATATACATCTTGCGAGCCAGTGGCTTAAGTATAGTAAGGCCAGAGATGAGCAATATTCCACGGCCGGCGGGTCTCCTCCTCCGACTTACGTGAGTCTTTGTGCTCTCGAACATCGATGAGGTAGTATGACCCGTTGTGCAGATTCTTGCTGACCACAAAGGGTCCTTCCCAAGGTAGGGATAGCTTGTGCATGTCAGACTGATCCTGGATGAGCCGGAGCACCAAGTCGCCTTCCTGAAAGGTTCTGCTCCTGACCCGGCGGCTGTGATAGCGGCGCGGGTCTTGTTGATAAATCGCCGAGCAGGCTATTGCCAAGTCTCGCTCCTCATCCAACAAGTCAAGTGCATCCTGACGAGCTTTTTCGTTGTCAGCCTCAACATAAGCCGCCACGCGGGGTGAATCGTGTCGGATGTCACTTGGCAGGACCGCCTCTGCACCATACACCATAAAGAAAGGTGTGTAGCCTGTAGATCTGTTAGGCGTAGTGTTGGTGCTCCACAACACAGAAGGTAACTCCTCCACCCAACAACCCGGAGTCCGCTGTAAGGGGACAAAGAGCCGGGGCTTGATACCCTTCAGGATCTCTTGATTAGCTCTTTCTGCTTGACCATTGGATTGAGGATGAGCAACAGCCGAAACATCAAGCCGGATATGTTTTCATTGACAGAACTCTTCCATAGCACCCTTGGAGAGATTAGTGCCATTACCAGTTATAATGTTGTGTGGAAAACCAAAACGAAAGATCACCTTTTTCATGAACTGAACTGTCATGGCTGCATCACACCTACTGACTGGCTCTGCCTCAACCCACTTTGTAAACTTATCCACTGCCACCAGGAGATGTGACTTTTTATCCTTAGACCTCTTGAAAGGTCCAACCATGTCAAGCCCCCAGACTACGAACGGCCAAGTGATTGGAATCATCCTCAACTCTTGAGCCGGCACATGAGCTCATCGTGAGAATTTTTGACATCTGTCACATTTGCTGACTAGATCCTCCGCATCAGCATGAGCCGTCAGCCAGTAGAAACCATGACGGAAAGCCTTAGCCACAAGAGATTTTGACCCGGCATGGTGGCCACAATCCCCTTCATGGATCTCACGAAGTATCTCTTGGCCCTCCGTAGGCGACACACGGCGTTGAAACGCCCCAGTGACGCTTCGGTGATGTAACTCGCCATGAACAATCGTCATAGATTTGGACCGCCTGACGATTTGTCTTGCCAAAGTCTCATCCTCAGGCAACTCTCCCCGGGTCATATAGGCCAAATATGGCACTGTCCAATCCAGAATGACGTGAAGAGCTGCCACCAGCTGTGCCTCCGGGTCTAGAACTGCTAATTCTTCCTCTGTAGGTACCTTGACAAAAGGATTATGCAAAACATCAAGGAAGGTGTTAGGCGGCACCGGCTTATGCTAAGATCCCAGCCGGCTTAAAGCATCGGCCGCCTCATTCTTCCTTCGATCAATGTGCTCCACTTGATAACCTTTGAAGTGCCCAGGCACAGCATCTACTTCACGATGATAAGCCGCCATAAGGGGATCCTTGGAGTCCCACTTGCCTGACACCTGTTGGGCCACGAGATCTGAGTCGCCCAAGCACCTTACCCGGCTTAAGTTCATCTCTTTGGCCATCCGTAGACCATGGAGTAAGGCCTCGTACTCAGCTGCATTGTTAGTACAAGGAAACATAAGCCGGAGCACGTAACAAAATTTGTCACCTCGAGGGGAAGTTAAAACAACTCCAACCCCCGAGCCTTCTAACTGCCTAGACCCATCAAAGTGAATAGTCCAATATGTGTTATCTGGCTTCTCCTCAGGTGCTTGAAACTCTGTCCAATCATTGGTAAAGTCCACCAAGGCTTGAGATTTGATAGCAGTACGTGGCATATATTTCAAACCATGAGGTCCAAGCTCGATAGCCCACTTGGCGACTCGTCCTGTGGCCTCCCTATTCTGGATGATGTCTCCCAAGGGGGCAAAACTGACCACAGTTATAGGATGACTTTGAAAGTATTGTTCCAACTTCCGGTTGGCCATAAACACTCCGTAAACAAGTTTCTGCCAATGTAGATACCTTTGTTTAGACTCAATGAGCACCTCACTGATGTAGTAAACCGGCCGTTGAACCGGATGCTCCTTGCCAGCTTCCTTACGCTCCACCACGATGGCAACACTGACGGCTCGTGAATTAGCAGCCACATATAACAGCAACGGCTCTTTATCAATGGGAGCCGCAAGAACCGGTGGTTCAGTCAACTGTCTCTTCAAATCTTCAAAGGCAGCATCAGCAGCATCACTCGAGACAAAAGTGTCTGTTTTCTTCATCAACTGATACAGTGGTAGAGCCTTCTCACCTAACCGGCTGATGAACCGGCTTAAAGTGACAACACGACCCGCCAGTCGCTGAACATCATTGATGCACGCCGGTTTAGCCAGAGAGGTAATCGCCTTGATCTTCTCCGGATTAGCTTCAGTGCCTCTGTTTGAGACCAGAAAACCCAAGAGCTTGCCTGCAGGTACACCAAACACACACTTGGCCGGGTTAAGCATCATCTTATAAACCCAGAGATTATCAAAGGTCTCTTTCAAGTCAGATATCGAGGTTTCCTTCTCTCTGGACTTCACCACGATGTCATCCACATAGGCATGAACATTACGCCCGATTTGATCGTGTAGACAGTTCTGCACACATCGCTGATAAGTCGCCTGAGCACTCTTGAGCCCAAACGGCATAGATACATAACAGAAGGCTCCAAACGGAGTGATGAAAGCCATCTTCTCCTGGTCCTTAACTGCCATTTTGATCTGATGATAACCAGAGTAAGCATCCAAGAAGCTCAAACGTTCACAACCCGCCGTAGCATCAATGATTTGATCAATACGGGGGAGACCAAAGGGATCAGCCAGACAAGCTTTGTTTAAGTTCATGTAATCCACACACATCCGCCAGGTGCCGTTCTTTTTAAGCACAAGCACCGGGTTAGCCAACCACTCTGGGTGAAAAACTTCAACAATGAACCCGGCCGCTAAGAGCCGGGCAACTTCCTCTCCAATAGCTTTCCGTCTCTCTTTGTTAAACCATCGAAGAAACTGCCTGACCGGCTTATACTTCGGATCAATATTGAGAGTGTGCTCAGCGAGTTCCCTCGGTACACCCGGCATGTCGGAAGGTTTCCATGCAAAGATGTCCCGGTTCTCACGGATGAACTCAATGAGCGCGCTTTCCTATTTAGGATCCAAATTGGTACTGATGCTGAATTGCTTAGAAGAGTCACCCGGGGTAAAGTCAACAAGCTTCGTCTCAGCGGCCGATTTAAACTTCAATGCCGCGTCATGCTCTGTAGTTGGTTTCTTCAGGGAGGTCATATCCGCTGGGTCAACATTGTCTTGATAAAATTTGAGCTCTTCTGCTGCACAGGCAGACTCAGCATAAGCCGCGTCGCCTTCTTCACACTCCAAGGCTACCTTTTGACTTCCATGCACAGTGATGGTGCCCTTGTGACCCGGCATCTTGAGCTGCAAATAAACGTAACACGGCCATGCCATGAACTTAGCATAAGCCGGCCGCCCAAACAGAGCATGATATGGGCTCCTAATTTTGACCACTTCAAACGTCAGTTTCTCAGCCCTAGAATCATATTCATCTCCAAAGGCCACTTCCAGTTCAATCTTGCCAACTGGGTAAGCTGACTTACTAGGAACCACTCCATGGAAAGAGTGTTGGATGTCCTCAAATTCTTATCAGTCAGCCCCATGCGTCGAAAGGTCTCATAATAGAGGATATTGATGCTGCTGCCTCCGTCCATGAGTATCTTAGTGAATTTATATCCACCAACCTGAGGTGCTACCACCAAGGCTAACTGACCCGGATTATCAACCCGTGGAGGGTGATCTTCTCTGCTCCATACAATGGACTGTTCTGACCACCTCAAATAATGAGGAACTGCCGGCTCAACAGCATTCACGGCCCTCTTATGAACCTTCTGGTCACGTTTGCATAAACCAGTGGTAAACACGTGATACTGCCCACTATTCAACTGCTTCGGATTGCTCTGATAACCCGACTGTTGTTGCTGCTGCTCTCCTTTACCAGATTGCCGTTGATTATAGCCGCCTTGATGTCCCTGAAAGCCGGAACTTGAACCACCACCCGGGCCATGAAAACCGCCAGCCCCTGAGCCGCCACCGGACTCGTGATTGCCATCAAAGGTGTTGGAATTCTTAAACGCCTTCATGATCGTGCAATCTTTCCACGGGTGGGTGGCGGGTCGCTCCCGGGTGCCGTGTCTCGGGCAGGGCTCACTGAGTAGCTGCTCAAGAGATGGGCCTGACCCGCCAGATCGAGGCGGCTTGCCCTTACGTCTCTGATCGTTACCTTGTGCGTTAGCGTTGGCCACAAACTCCGGGTTACCATCCGCCTTTCGCTTATTGCCTCCTTGATTCATCGGGTTATGTTGCTGACCCTTTCCATTGTCGTTCTTCTTTCCCTTCCCGGTCTTTTCCTCATCAAACACGGGATCCTTGGTACTATCAGAGTCGGCATATTTGACTAAAGCCGCCATCAGCGTACCCATATCGTTGCAATCACGCTTAAGGCGCCCCAGTTTCTGCCTCAGCGGCTCAAAGCGGCAATTCTTCTCCAACATGAGGACTGCAGAGCCGGCATCCATCTTGTCAGATGAATGTATTATCTCCTTGACCCGACGTACCCAATGAGTCGTGGATTCACCCTCCTCCTGCTTACAATTTGTCAAGTCCACAATCGACATAGACTGCTTACAAGTGTCTTTGAAGTTCTGGATGAAACGGGCCTTCAACTCGGCCCATGAACCAATGGAATTGGGTGGCAAACCCTTTAACCAAGATCGGGCCGTTCCATCTAACATCATGGTGAAGTACTTGGCCATCGCTGCGTCGCTGACTTCTAACAACTCCATGGCCATCTCATAACTTTCGATCCAAGCTCCGGGCTGTAAGTCGGCCGTGTAATTCGGCACCTTTCGAGGTCCCTTGAAGTCCTTGGGTAGGCGTACATTACGCAGAGCCGGTACCAGACAAGGAACACCGCCAGTTCTAGTGGCTACTCCCGTATCAACGAAAGTCGTCGGATACTCTGGGAAATCTTGATGAGCCGTCTGTTGAGCCGCTAGCTGAGCTGCCCGCTCATTCTCCTGACGTACTCGGTCCTGCACCGGATTATAGCCATCAGGCTGGTTACGGCGCTGGGCGTTGCTTGACAAAGCTTCAGACTCCATGTGCCTGCTGTAACTCGGGCTCCGGTTTTGACGGGGCGGTGCTAACCAAGGCGGAGGAGTGGAATGAATCCTGTCCCGGCTGTAAGAATAGGTCTCTTGCTGGGCCAAGGCCGTCTGGAGAAGTTCTCTGACCCTCCGGGTCTCCACCGCTGTCGGGTCATCACCGTCCACGGGAAGAGCCGCCAAGCGTGCCGATGTCGCGATTAAGTTCTCCATGGGGTTGGAAAAGTGACCCGGTGGTATCGGCACATAACGCGGTGGTGCCATGCTCCCATGAGGAGGTGGCATCTCCCGAGGCTGAGCCGGTCCTCCTGCTCCGGCTGTCATAAACTGATTAGTCTCTGGCGGGTTACTTGGGCCGGCTCCGGGTGTAGCGAAAAGAACCCGAGGGTCGTAATTCGGAGGTAAACGGGACTGGGTTTTCTGATGTCTCCTCCTCATCACCTCATTAGACGCGTTTAGGCTCATCGTGAGCTAGTAAGCTTCTAACTGTAGCCGATGCGCCCGTGCATCTAGAGCCGCCCGCTCTGTGGCTAATCTAGTGTCCTCAGCTGCCAAGGCCTCCTTGGCCCGAGCTATCTCCTCACGCACCCGTGCCACCTCCACGTCATGCTCATCTTTGTTTGCAGGAATAACCGTGGCGGTTAACAGGGCCGTAAGCTTGTCTATGAGATCTATCAGTACCTGAGCCGGCGGGCGCACATGGCCTCCTGCCCCGGTTGCCCCCGTTCCGGACGTTATTGCTGTAGCGGTCGTAGAATTTTGGCCGGGTTGAGTCCCAGCCATGAAGACTCCTGTCCATCTTGGCAGCTCATAGGGGTCCGGAATACTAGTGCCATCGGAACAACCCCCAAGCACGCCGTCTTGCACTTGGTATAGCGAATCTGTTGAACCGGCGGACGAATCATCAACTGAGAGGACGGTCGTCTCACCACCATCAGATCCTTCAGAAAGTTTCTCTCCGTGGATGCAGCCCACGAAGGCATGCTTCATGACAGGTTGAACTCGGGCCTTCCTCGCACGCTGAGCCGTCTCAACGAGGTCGATGCAGTTGTCTGGCTCAGGGCCCGGCTCACCAATCCGGACGATGAAGACGTGGATTCCGCCGAAGGTGACCCGGTACCCGTACTCAATTGAACCGGCATCGGGGTCCCAGCCTTCGTCGTTGATGTAGATCTTGCTGCGATGACTCTTGGTCATCCGGCCCACTACGTATCCCTTGAGCCCTTCGAAGTTGCCCTTCAAGAGCTCAAATCCACCGTGCGCTGGCCCCACGGTGGGCGCCAACTGTCGTGGAATTGTCACGTCAGATGTCCTCGTGAAAGGACTTAGTTGTGGAGCCATCGCAACTAGGAAGCTTGAAGGGGTTAATGGGGACAAAGGACACGAGAGGTTTATACTAGTTCGGCCCC
This sequence comes from Triticum timopheevii, assembly GCA_963921465.1. Classification (NCBI taxonomy): domain Eukaryota; kingdom Viridiplantae; phylum Streptophyta; class Magnoliopsida; order Poales; family Poaceae; genus Triticum; species Triticum timopheevii. The sequence continues at coordinate 398,281,009 of OY997270.1, read as the reverse complement.
TTACGGTGAAGGTAAGGCCTACGTCTAGTTGGGTTGGTATTGATGTTTCGATGACCAGGGAGCGAGATACGCTATGCCCGGCTCTCGATGAGTTGCTTCTTTCCCTAAGCCGCCAGCTGGTCGTCCCCTTATATACACGGGTTGACGCACTGTGGCTTACAGAGTCCCGGCCGGCTTATAAACAGTGTCCGACTCGGTGACTAGTTAAATCTACCTTATGATACAAGTCATGCCATTGTGGCGGTTTACTACAATGGGCCTTAAGTCGCCTGTGGGCCTTAGACCCGTAACTGAACCGCCATCTTCATGCTTGGTCTTGGGCTTCTCTCTGGCGAGTCTGTTTGCGTAACCCGGCCCCTCCTGGGCGGCTTACACAAATAGTTATATCCCCAACACGAACGTCTCCTCCCACTGAATGCACATCACCGATAATCCTGAAATAAATCCAGGAATAAATGCGAGCAATAGGATTTCTAGAATATAGAGGAAAGCTGCAGTTTCTAGAATATTCATTGCCCCTATATTACAATACCATACTTTTGGATTACTATGGTTTTAGAAACCAAACTAAGCCTAAAGATGCAAAATCCACCAGCCAAACAACATCGCCCAAAAAAATGCAAAAAGAAAACGCGAGATTGCGTGCTTCATGACAGTAACTCGATCAGATAGCCACTAACCCAGTGGCGGAGACAGGCCTGGGGTAACTAGGGCTATAGCCCCAGGCCTAGTGACAACTTCTCTTATAAATTGCTTCATTCAAAGTATAAAAATCATAGAAGTTTATCACTCAACATAGCACAGCCCCATGTGTCACCTGCTTCTAGCTCTGCCACTGCACTAACCCTATGTTACATGACCACATCAAAAGGAAAAATACACATCTCCTAGGCTACGCTTTCAAGAAGGAATCGCCATGTATTTTAAGTAATAAAGCGCCCTTTATCGGAAAAAAAGGTGGAATCACCGCACGTGTGCCGATGATGGCGAATCCAACACAAGGTCGCACTCCAGATTCTCATCCCAAAGCACAACTTCAATCCACCACCTTCAGCAAGGTCACGACGTAGACGCGCGTCGACATAGCTTGATCAAAGATCTTGTGTCTTGACCGGAGTGTATAAAGTCGTCGTTGAAGTCGTATGTACCATCATCCCTAATCCGGCTGCCGACGCCTCGATAACCAAATACCTTTGGAGAAGACAATAGGAGACGGACGTCCCATATCGCCTGCCTCCCACCACTGTCACACCACCTTCGGTCCGGCAGCAATATGCTAGACATGACACCTCCTTCAGAGCCACTGTGAAGCACGTGCCGATAGCAGGCATGACTTAACACCTCCTCATGAGACGTCGTGCGTAGCATCCGTTGGAGGCTTCACCTGCCACTGACAGGCACCGCCCAACAACTCCGGAAGAGATGCATGTGTCACCTGCCTAGATGCATCAAACTCGATGTGTTGATGGAGGGACGTCCCATACTGCCACAAGCAGAAAGGCCGTCACCACCTCGAGATTCAGACTCCGATTCGCCCACATGACCACAGAGTCCGCCACCGTCAAAGATGAGGGATTGCCACCCTGATTCTGGGCACTATAGGTAGCACCCACTGTCGTGCCAGTCGATGTCATCGCCCATACAATGGCAACCATCGTCGTGATCCCGCATCAAGCATCGTCGATGCTAGAGGAAGCTCCGGCCACCACACGTGTGCTGGGACTTCCCCGTGAGCGGGATCCCAAGATGCGCCGCCACAAGTCCCCAAGACCTAGCCCGTCATCCCCGGTGGAGGGGACACTGCCAGCACGATGACCAAAGCCGCTGCTCCAGGGATCATGCACGTCGATTTTAGCAACTGCACTATCCATGAGCCAATGGGAGCATCTCAAGATATCGAACCCAATGCGTGCAAGATGCACACCATTGGTGCACACATCACGGTGGGAGGATGCAAGACGGGATATTTCGCCAGTCCTACACTTTCTGCTCAAACCAATGTACACGGTGTAAACCCTAAAACTGAAAATAAAGTTTTGATTGAGCAAATCAGGGAGATGGAGGTGGCTCTTGCCGCTAAGACTCGCGAGGCGCTAAGACCAAGCCTGGAAGTCATTGCCAACCAAGATGAGACACTACACATGTATCGGTCTTGCATCACTGACCTAGAGGTGGCAAACAAGCTCCTCATCGATGCATTCACCAGCGTCACCAAACTCCAATTGGAAGAACACACCGCTACCAACAAAAAAGAGACTAAATGAAACTAATCGGCTTAGCATGTTAAGATGGGGGGGATTTGAGGCCCTTTGTATCCCCTATTACTCTTTCAGTTTTATTTGGATTCAAGGTTTTTATTTCGTTCAAATAAAAATGGACAATCATGCTTCCTTTGATGGAGAGAAGAATCATTTATCCGATGAGTCATAGATATTTAGATGAATGCTCTATTATGGCGTTTATACTGAATTTGCTATGAATGATAAGTTCCACTGTATGTTAAATATTTCTGCTCAAGAAAGATGATTACAAGTCTTCCACATCTTTAGTATCGATCGAGGAGACGAGGTTGACAATTTGATGGAATGGATCACTTTTATTTTCAGTTTCCTCGATGAATTACCTGGTGAAGTAATAAAACTAGTGATCCGAGTATATATGGAAGAGCATGTTGTTGTTAAGGTTGAAAAATAATTGAAACGAATTTGAATAACTATTGGTCCGGTTCATTTTGAAGCAAATGATGATCACTGTGCGACAATGGAGCAATCAGTGTATGGTCTCTGGCATGCATGTAATGAGGCAAGAGATGAGAGATGGATTACCGATCCACATGAAACCATGAATTCGGCGATAGCATACACATGGAAGAGTGGAAGGCGATCAAGAGGAAGAATGAAAACCGAGCAATCCTAATATCCAATAGCGTTGGCCCATACCGGAGGAGGGCTGGATCAAAACCAACTCTGATGGTGCAGTCTCCAAGTATGGAGAGAAAGGTGGCGGAGGTGTGGTGCTGAGACATCATGACGAGGCATTCAGCTAACCCGGAGATGGTCGAGATTCTAGTCTGCAAACGTGCAGTCCAGGTGGCGGCCGAGATCAATGCGCAGAAGTTGCATGTGGAGGTGGATAACATGGCAGTGGTCAGCATGCTTAACGACCCGGTGAAAAATCTCTCAGTTGTTAGGCCGTGGATTGAGGAGATCAAAGGGATGCTCAAAGACCTTCAAGAGGCCAAGGTGTCTTCGATCGAACGATCTGCAAGCGGTGTCGCGGATAGGTTAGGTAAAGTTGGGAGAATTCTAAAATGTAGATGCATCTGCCACATGAAAAATATATCCATGTACAACACATAGAAGAATTCCAAAATGTAGATGCATTTGCCGCAGTTTACAATAGTAGGGTAAACAAAGACAGTCATACAAATTAAGGAAGTATTTACAAAAAAGAGTTCGCGTACTCACCGGTCAAACCCGCTTTCTCTTCATTGTTTTTGAGTTATGTAGTATATCTAAAGTAAGAGACATGAGCCGTTCGAACTCTTGATATAACATTTGTATACCCTTAATATTCCTACCATAATGTAGTTGAAGACATTCGATTGCAATCTACAATTTACATTCCGTATGCATGTCAAAGAAAGTAAATATATTCTAACGATAGATGAAGATTTTTTGCAATAACATTATCCGGTACATGTTTAGACGTGGTCAGATCTGTATCTTTTTTTCATTTTCAGTGTCACGTTCTAACACGTCTTCTTGATGTCGTGTACAACTATGTGAAGGAACACGAGCCCTTGGATCTGACAAAGCCGGGAGATCTATGAGACGATCAAAATACGAAGCTATAGAGTTGAAAAACTGTTCGTGTTGATGCTTCTTCTTATTCTTCTTCTTCTTCTTCTTCTTCTTCATGTGTTCCATCAGATTTTTCCTACTCCATTGATGACCTGTTAGCGTCTGCTGCGTAACGATGATCACTACTTAACACTAGATACAAAACAAGACGCCGAAAATTTTAAATATTCACGTCAAAATGAGTACACGTGTACATCCTTGTTTTAAGATCAAGGAAATGAACTAGCAATAATGACCCTAACTAGAATAAGCCATGGTCTTAACCCGAATAAGAAGCACAAATTTTAAATCTTGTAAAAGAGTAACATCTTTCATGCTAATTTTCCACAAAAAAGGATCCAGATGCGCATGTGGAAATTTGATCGGGTACCAAAGGGAGAATTGACACCTCGACGTTTCGGATGAATCAAACGAAAAGAATCTAGACGAGCATGTCAGATAACCGAATCATATGCAAAAGTACAATCTACAACATTCTATATTATTTGATGATTATAATAATACTGCTAGTTTAAATACAAGTACAAAGCATACACATGTTGTAACGTTTTACTGAACTCGACTTGAAAATCACAATTGACATGGCTTATAAGTTTTTAGGAACATGTTTACCTAATATACACTAGAAACCACTATCATAATTTATTTTTAGTGTGTATGATTTAGAAATCTCTGCCATGATATTGAATAATTGAAAATATATATAAGCACATGCATAGATATACAAATATATGTGTATGCACAATATAATTTATGCATTATTTAAAAAATTATTAATAATTATTTGACAAGAAAGAGAATTTTTGTTACATTCTACAATTTACAATTTGCAAAATCAAAGTTTCCTAATTATATAATCTATACCAAAGAATACTATTATTATTATTTAGAACATTATTATGTGTTTAACTATGATGGCTAAGTAATAGAAACTTGTACTAATTAAAATTGCGATATTGTACAATTAGATTGAAATAAATACAAAAGTTCAGTATAAACCGGCTCTAACAGAGACCATAAGACTTCCACTTTGACCAGAAGACAAAAAAGACCCAAAATAGAGCGACGATAATACACTGACTCAAAACATCAGCATCCATACAAGTTTAAGACCTTAGCCAACTTCCCATGTAGCGAATGAAACACAAAATATTTGGACAAGTCACCTTCGAGGTCTCTTGCGGATTTTTGATATTCTCTTCGCAATCTTTTGAGTGTCCGCCCAACCCTCTTATGCCACAAAAGGGTGTCAATTCGACCAGAAAGGTATAATGATGTGCTAGATTAGAATGTAACTTAATTTAGTTTACCTCCTTATAGACAATCGGCATGTATTCATCAATATGTTTATGTTCCAACCATCTACAGAATTTACAAATGCAGAAGCACATGGGACTGATAAATCACTTACATGAATAACATCGGTTGCTATCATCGCCGCATACATCATTTCAACATCTAGGCCCTTCACAAAGTCTTTTTTCAAACCACTTACGCCCTGCACCCCAAACATACAAGGTTAGAAATTGTTGCCGGAATAAAATGTTCAAGTAGAAAATAATAGCAGGACATAAAGAGTATGGAGCTTATGACTAACAACAGTGAACTATTGTAATGTATGCTGGGACGGGTTCAAGGAAATTGTTAACAGAATCAAGCATATAATGTATCTAGATGAACTTTTACTCGGATGGGTTCGGAGGCCAAAATAGAAAGCACCATGGTGTGTTGGCTTAGCATGTGTAGACCTAATGAGTATGGAGGTTTAGGCTTCTTACAGAGCAGGACCAGAAATATTTTGTTGGCTTAGCATGTGTAGACCTAATGAGTATGGAGGTTTAGGCTTCTTACAGAGCAGGACCAGAAATATTTTGTTGCTGACCAAATGGATCATGAAATTAGAGAGGAGGACCAGGATTTGAGTTGTCAAACTCTTGGAAAGAAGCACTTGGTGGGTGGCAGTTTCTTTCAGACATGCTCGAATGGTGCATATTTTGTTAGAAAGGGCTCCACACGATGAAAGGTTGCCTTCACAAAGGCCTTGCCTATCACGTTGGCGGTGGCAAGAGAGCCCTCTTCTGGGAAACTGGTGTAGGGTGGAACCCTATGGGGAGATCTTTCACGAATTGGAGGGGGAATCCCCAAGAACAAGATGAACAAGAGAGGGAAAACAAGAGGAACACTCAAGAACAAGTCAAATCACACATCCACTAGACAATCAAACACATAAGATCCACAAGGTACATGAACAACAAAGGGAAATAAGATACATGGTAGAGTTCATCCCAAATCCTATGAAGGAGATGAGGGCTTGATGATCCTATGATTGGGATCCTTCCCCAAGAAGGAGGTCTTGATGTTTGGTCACTCCAAGAGGAGGTCTTGATCTCCTAGTGGAGTGGATCCATGGAGCAAAGCTCACAAATGTGTATCAACTACTTTGCTTACCCTAACAAATGGTCTAGGTACGGAATATATAGCCTTGGGGACGAAGTGGAGGAAGGGGGCTCGGAGTGGAGATCATGGCCGTCCATCCTGATGAGCCCGTGCGCACGGGGTAAGTTGGGCCCGTGCGCACGGGGTGCTCCAGCGCCAGCTCCCTGAGTAGTCCATGCGCACGGGGTCTCGGGGGGGCGTGTGCACGGGGGTCGCCTGGGACCTCCTGTCCAGCTCCTGTTGGGCTCCATCTTCTTCCTTGTGGCCTTGTGGTCCTTCTCCAACTCCTTTGGGGTGTCCCTCCCCATCTTGTGGTCGTCGGTCTTCGTACCTAAGGACACATAGAGCACTTTGGTGAGGTAGCAAGCAAGTCCAATGGATATTCATGATGTTCTCGAAGAAGAGCGGGTTCACCTTAGTTCCAATGGCGTATGTTCGAGGTCTCGTCATATGTCCTCTTGGGGTATGGAGAGTAGTCGGAGTGTACATGGGGATGACCGTGGGATGCTCCGCATCATCTCCCCCCCCCCCCCTTGGGAAAGATCTGACCTCGGATCGTGATCCTCATCACCACGGAAACGGTTGTCGTAGAGGGACTTGTAGTTGGACGAAGTTGAAGACATGGCGCCATCCAAGTAGTCCAAGGTGTCACCGGAGTGATAGACATGCAAAAAGAGCAAACACAAGCAACACTCGGAAATACAATGGTTAGCGCACACAAAGTGTCCATCATGTAAGAATGAGTCCGTGCGACAAGATTGGTCGTGACAAAGCGCATGAAGCTTATCAAGATGATATAGAATGAGATGCAAAGCATTCATGGGAGGACATGCAATCATGGTGCACACAAATGTGTTGTGAATATGATCAATGCAACCACAGTGCAAAATGATGTCATAGTGAGACGGTTTATCAATAGCATGAATATGGCAATGGATGCTCAACATGTGTATGTTATCATGCAATTGATGGTGGACAATATGATCATGATGTAAGAATATGCCATCGAGGTAGATCACAACAAATTTTCTAAGGAAATGCACAAGCTCATATATCATGGATGACATGGGAGTACAAGATGCAATAAGGCAATCATAATGTGAGTCAATCCATGCATGGTGTGCAAACTTGTGGTGAGTATGATATGTCCATCGAGCATGACATGTATGAGCACAATCAACAAATATGGAGGTGTTGGTGTACCAAAGCTCGATGTCGAGGCATGAGTGGAGTGCTGAAGGTGCATCCAATAAGTGCGAGCGCTCCTCAATGTGAAGGTCCATGTAGCCAATCTCCAATGTCGCTCCTCCGTTCACGAGATGTATCATGTAGACAACAAGAAGGAAACAACAATGAAAGAGAGACCCATCCAATATGCGTATTTGAGGATGGCTCAAAGAGAAGGAGTTCACCTCAAGAAAGTTCCCAAAGATGTTGGAGTCGTACATCATGTATGCCTTCACATAGCCAATATGTCGCCTAACGGCACCACCTTGTGAATCCTCCAAAATGAAAGAACATGATAAACACTTGGAAAAACAAATGAGGTTAGCGGAAATGCAAAACCTATCATTCAAGTGGTAAGATACCCAACAAGTGTATGCATCAAGCTCATCATAAGAAGGTGCAAGGGAGCATTTCATAGTGTGGAGGCATATGATGCAAGAACAACCCAATACAAGAGGCTCAGGGGAAGAAGTATGCATCACAAGTAAGGTGTCAAAGTCTCCAATATCAATAAGCATAGTATGGTTGCACTCAATACAAGTGGATATGAAAGAGGCAACTAATGGACACAATAGACAATGATCAAGATATATCATGTGAGAGGCATGAGCATATATGTCATCAACCCAAGAAAGCAAGTAATAGTGGAACATGGGTGATGCAACATAGCAAGCAATCATAGCAATCAAGTCAAGCAAGCTAGTAGTGCGAAGATGCAACATACTAGGAGGAATCATGGCAAGCATGTCATGTGTGCAAATAGTGGGCATGAATAATGCACATGACATATCACAAGCATGAAAGCAAGATATGAGTGAAATAGCATGAGGCACATGATAAACATGGCAAAAGCAACAAGGATCTCTACCAAGCATGCAAATACACATAGAAGTAGCATAATGATGAAACATGGGTAGATGCAAGCAAGGGTCACAATTGCATGATAAAGGCATAGAAGCAAGCATAGCATGCAAAGTGAACACGGTAAAATGAGCATAATGTGACAAGTGGTAAATGGCCCATAGCCGTGTGAGAGCCAAGTAGAGGAGTTGCGCGTAGTCCATGCGCGAATGGAACGGTGGTAAGGATAGTCCACGGGATCCCAAGTCATCATTGCTCTCTAGAGCTCGTTTTGTCAACTCGTGGGATTGCGAGGTTGACAAGTATTCATGGGTACCTACACAAAAGAGACACAAACGAAAGAAATTGTGTGTGTGGTAAATGTACACATCATCCATCATGATGTGTATGCGCACGTGTGAGTTAGCACAAGATAAGCAATGCTCAAAGAAATTTGAGGCATGGTATATGAACATGTCATCCATCATGAAAGAATAGTTGTTATGTATGACACGATGGGGACACAAATTGAGCAAACAAGTATATGGCACATCAAAAGCATGTTTATTCATGAGGAGCATATGGTGTACACTATCATGGGAATTATGCAAAGTATGAAATGTATCAAGATCTCCTAATATGTATGAGGAAACTATGGGGGTCTCCTCATGAGCATTAATGGAAACATCACATGGAGAATATTGACAACATCTAAAAAAATGCATATTTTGAGCAATGTGATCATGGCATGGCATAGTAGATGAATTGAGAAAATCATGTAAAGGGAGCATGGCAATATCATCACAAGAGAAACAAAAGCCAATGACCATCATCTCGTCATCTATGCCATAAGTGCAAATACTATTTATTTTAATGGGGCATGCATAGTTACTATGTTGAGATTGTAAAGATGAAATATGGGAGATCTCACTCATAGCGTATGACAAGTTCAATGGATTGTCAAACATGATGTGACCAAAAGAATTTTCACATGATATCCTATGGAGCATAGCATCACAACTAGGCAACTCAACATGCTCATCATCATATTCATCATAAATTGGTAAGTCATGACATGAAGAAGTCTCACTAGCATGAAGCATGGTAATAGGTGGGTCAACATCATGGGAGCAATCGATGTCAAGAGAGTCCACTAGTGGGACAAGAGAAGCACCATCACCTATGTTACCTTTGGAGCGTCGCTCATGTGTGGTAGGTGGGGTGTGGAAGATCGTCTCATTGTCATCTTCATCTTGATGGAACCATGTGGGAGGTGCATCATCATCCACCATGGCCATCATATTGTCCATTGGAGGGATGGACTCATCGAGGATAGGCACGTCGTCATGTAGGAGACCTAGCACCAAAGGAGAAAACACAGTAGGAGTAGAGGGTAAGTCGTTAGAAATCATAGTGGCCTCATGTGCCGTGTCAACTACCTCACTCACTAAGTGTGGTGGCTCACTCACTCCATCAAAGATGCTCTCACTCATATGGTTGGTGGAGTCACTCAAATGGCGCTCAACCTCGCATAGGATATGTTGCATGCTCTCATGTGTGGGGCTAGTGGTGGTCACACTCATCCTCTCATAGGAAATGCACTCAATGTCATATGTGGTGGAGTCACTCATCTCACTCATGGGTTGGTGGCTCTCCTCACATGGCAATTGGATCATCTCATGATATCTGGGTGTCGGAGAGATGTTGGTGCAAATGTCTCCATGCTCAACTACTATCGTTGCCTTGGTTGAAGGGATAGTCCCATGCTCAACCTTCTTGTCGCCTTCTTGGTGTTGGAGGCCCCTATGATGTGGCACCTCGTAGCTCGTCTCCATGACCGAAGGGAATGTCCCATGCTCGGCCATATTCCTTGAGGGGCTTCCGAAGATGGAAGTGTCTCCCTCACTCGTAGGTGGTCGCCTTTGACTTGATGAAGCCGTTGTAGGCGTACTCGTGGGAAGTAGGTGAAGATGTCGTACGTCCAAAGGCGAAGATGCCTTGAGAACACTTGGCGAAGATGTCGAAGTGGTTGATGTAGCTGTAGCACCATCTTGGTGGTGGTTGTCTCGTGGTCTTCTTTGGTGCTCTTGAAGCTTGGACTTGGCATGAAGTAGGGCTTGTTGGGACTTGTGCATTTGCGCTTGTGGAGCATCTTCATGATGATGATGTCGTTGTCGTGCTTGAGCTCGTAGTAGATGTCGTTCGTCGTCGTCTTGCACATGATGCTTGGATGTGACTTGCCCTTCATGACGATGTTGATCACGAACGTGTTGGTGGTCGCCATGTAGATGTGGACGAGGACGATTTGCACTTGCATCGTGTCCGCGCTCCGAAGACTTGTGGCTTGAATGTCGCCGCCTTGAAGATGACGAAGGGGAAGAAGACTTGATCAATGTTCTAATCTCCTCCATCCTTGCATCTTGCTCCTCTTTATGTGCGGAAAGCTTCTTGTCGATGTAGTCCCTTTTCCTTGCTTCGGAGTGACGAATGTCGATGGAGATGTTCTCAATGCGCTCTCGCAATCTTGATTGTGCGCCTTGCATTTGTCGTTGTAGATCGAAGATGGACGCTTTGGTGATGTAGTTGTTCACGCCGTCGTTATTGTCGTAGACCGGAGAGGAAATGCCTTGCCTATCCATCACAAGACTCGAGCAAAGGTGAGTAGGAAATGAGATAAACAATACCAAGCTACCTTTTCCCAAAGTTGAGGATGTACCTTGTATCACTCAATGTGAAATGAAAGAGTAGTGGAATTGGTACCGGACTTGTTCACTCACACCTACAAGTAAAGGCTTATGGTAGAGCTCGGTGAGGATAGTGGCACAAAAATTTGATGCAAAATGTTAGCAAGAGTCAATAATGTTGGAAAAGATTCACAAATTCGCAAGTGAAACAAGTAGACCAATAGCAAATGCGGTACACGGAAACACACACACGGATAGATAAATGGGGTCGTGCAACCAAGGAATGAGCACAAAATGTGGAGTCCATGGAAAACGCTCGTGTTGCACAACTCAAGAGAGACGCTACCACGATTGCTCAATCGGCGGATACGACACTTGTGCACAACCTATAGATGCAAGATGGGTAAACTTTCTATCCCAAGCATGCTATGTATGTATGGTTCCCGGTGTTTCTCTCAAGCATGATACCATATGATGTAGATTTTGGTATGGCTCTTATGTGCAATGGGGTATGATGCTATGGCACTTGCTCACGAGCTCTTTGCTCTCTTTTTGCTTAAAAGCTTTTTTTTCTATGGCCACTTTTGCACAATGCACAAACCAAGATAGCTATTGTGTATATGCGGGAACGATATTGTGACACAATGGATGATATGATACCAATATGATATGGTATGTATGCAATGGAATGGTGGATCACTAATGTGCACAAGTAACGTTGCCAACAATACTCAAATGGCTAGTCTCGATAGGTAAGTGACGCAAAATGGGCTAGGGGTTAACAATGCAATTGCAAGGGTAATATACAATGGTGTCGTCGAGATTACCGTCCTTTGCGATGATGAGTGGCGGTGTTCTTGATGTAGATACCAAGATGATGTAGACCCGTCCCTAAGTAGCCGAAACACCTTAGGAAACGGTAAAAACCGCAAACTCAAAATCTCAAATGACAAATGTCAAATGGTGGTAGTGGAAATGGCAATGTGGAAGTGATGGTGGTGGTGGTTGATGAAGAATCAATCGTCCCTAAGTAGCCGAAACACCTTAGGAGACTCAAATCACTCCTCAAGCAACCACTAATGCTATGGTGAACAAAATTGGTTAGGTTGCGGAAGTCGGTGGTGGTTATGCGGATGATATGGTGGAGGGCCTAGGCAATCTTGCCAAAATGTCAAAATTTTGATGGAGTCAAATGGTGATGGAACCTAACTAGGTGGATGGGGGATGTCAATAGCTACTCAACGAGCTAAAGAATGCTAAAATCGGACTCTGGATGTGGAAATTATGGGCGAAATGGTGGACTGCACGCGGCTGCTGTAGGGGGGCCGTGCGCACGGGGTCCCATGCGCACGGTACACGTACCGAGGGCACGGGGTCACCTGGGACTCTCGGGTTTGGCGGATTTCTTGGCGATTTGGGCTCCAAATGGATGGATCTCGTGGATGGGGTTGAGGTGCGGGTAGGGGGTGGTATGGAGGACGAAGGGACAGCGGCCGAAGCGCACTGGAAGGGCCGTGCGCACGGGGTCTGGCTGGCCCGTGTGCAAGGGGGCCCGTGTGCATGGGGTCCTCTGAGAGCGGACGAACTGCTCCGGATCCGTGGGGAATTTCGAAATTGGGGTCAAATTCGAAGGATGGAAGGTAGGGGAAGATGGTAGAGGGGTGGATCTAGTTGCTAAACACCAAATCCATGGACCAAATCCAACAAGATCTCATCAAACCAACAAATCACAAAAATTTGGGGGCTATTTTTGGTGTGGAATTTTCGAATTTAGGACAAAATCACACAAAACTAGGCTAGAAAACAAAGAGGGGGGGCTCCAATTTCGTGAGAAACCATGGCTCATGATACCATATGGTGTAGGGTGGAACCCTGTGGGGAGATCTTTCACGAATTGGAGGGGGAATCCCCAAGAACAAGATGAACAAGAGAGGGAAAACAAGAGGAACACTCAAGAACAAGTCAAATCACACATCCACTAGACAATCAAACACATAAGATCCACAAGGTACATGAACAACAAAGGGAAATAAGATACATGGTAGAGTTCATCCCAAATCCTATGAAGGAGATGAGGGCTTGATGATCCTATGATTGGGATCCTTCCCCAAGAAGGAGGTCTTGATGTTTGGTCACTCCAAGAGGAGGTCTTGATCTCCTAGTGGAGTGAATCCATGGAGCAAAGCTCACAAATGTGTATCAACTACTTTGCTTACCCTAACAAATGGTCTAGGTACGGAATATATAGCCTTGGGGACGAAGTGGAGGAAGGGGGGCTCGGAGTGGAGATCATGGCCGTCCATCCTGATGAGCCCGTGCGCACGGGGTAAGTTGGGCCCGTGCGCACGGGGGTCTCGTGGGCACGGTACAGGCCCATGCGCACGGGGTGCTCCAGAGCCAGCTCCCTGAGTAGTCCATGCGCACGGGGTCTCGGGGGCCCGTGTGCACGGGGTCGCCTGGGACCTCCTGTCCAGCTCCTGTTGGGCTCCATCTTCTTCCTTCTGGCCTTGTGGTCCTTCTCCAACTCCTTTGGGGTGTCCCTCACCATCTTGTGGTCGTCGGTCTTCGTACCTAAGGACACATAGAGCACTTTGGTGAGGTAGCAAGCAAGTCCAATGGATATTCATGATGTTCTCGAAGAAGAGCGGGTTCACCTTAGTTCCAATGGCGTATGTTCGAGGTCTCGTCATATGTCCTCTTGGGGTATGGAGAGTAGTCAGAGTGTACATGGGGATGACCGTGGGATGCTCCGCATCAGAAACCCCCTCAGTGTTTGGTTCCCCATGGTCTATTGGTGATGTGAGCATAAAGGTGGAGGAAGTTATGATGGGGTCATATACCTAGGGTAGGGTCATAGACCCGATCTAAATACCCTACCCAAGCACACCCTTAGAAGAGATCACCTTCCAGTCGACCTACGAGGAACTCACTCGACTAACTTGAAGGACTCGACCATGAAGACTCACTCGACCACCAGAAGGTGAAGAAGCACTCTATACTGCAACGGTCTGTAATTAAGTAGACTTTATGGTAGTTAAGACACTTTATGTGGGGCGTTACCAGTAACGCCCCTGACTTAATGTACTTTAAACCCTTCATTACGTGGGCTGGCAGGGGTCTTGGCGCACTCTATATAAGCCACCCTCCTCCACAGGCAGAAGGGTTCGCACCCCTCTACTTCATATACACATAATCCACTCGACCGCCTCCGGGCTCCGAGACGTAGGGCTTTTACTTCCTCCGAGAAGGGCCTGAACTCGTACATCTCTTGTGTTTACAACCTCTCCATACTTACCCCCCACTCTACTGTCAGACTTAGAACCACGACAGTTGGCGCCCACCGTGGGGCAGGTGTTTTAGCGATTTTCTAGAGAAGTTGCGATTCTTCCAAGTACTTTCATCATGGTTGCTATTGGAGTTTTGGTCGAGGGCCGCGAGATCCGTCTTGGCGCTCTCACCTTCATCGCCGACGACTCCGCATGGCTCCAGGAGGCTCCACTCGACGTTGATGCGCTCCCCGTCCGCGGTGCGACGCATTTTCGCGCGTGTGTCCGCGGCGTTTTGCTGCGACAACCATCGACCCCGTATCGGTCGACTCCCCTATCGGCTACCCTCCCGGTCTCCCACCAGCGCAAGCACTCTGGTCGGTCGAGGCTTCAGCGGTGGGTGAAGCACGCGGTGGCTCGCCAAACGGCCACCGCTCAAGTTGCGGCAATCGAGCCCGACGAATCCCTCTACGGCATGTTCGATCTGTCGACTGGCTCCGTAGAGACTGCATCCGAGTGCGATAGCAGTGATCCGGCGGCGGAAATCTTGATGGTCAACGGGCCTCGCAGTTCTCCTGGCTTCGCCCATGAGGGCGGGGCAGGCGATGGAGGCGACCCAGTACGGGACCACGAAGAGTACCAGCCCGAGCCACTCGACTCTCTGCAGAGGGAAGAGCTTCGCCGCAGGAACGTGGATGCCCTGCATACTCCCATGGCGGGAGAAACCCCTGAGGCTCGCGCCTTGGAGGAGGCACGTTTGGCCAATCTGGCTGAACGCACTCGTCTGGAGAATCTTCAGCGAGCACTCGACGAGCGCGCGCGGCAACGAGCACCCGACGCCAATCGACGTCAGCTCTTCCCGCCGACTCAGGTATATCAAACCCCAATCCAGAATTTAGTAGCTGCAACCCATATAGCAGAGTCCATCCAGCCCTCTTAGTCGGAAGCTGGCAGAGGCTTGATGCAGATCAGGGATTTGCTCCGGGCAGCAGGAGACCAGAATTCAGCCGTGTCACAGTCGCGTAACAGAATTCACAGTCGATCCGTCGCTGCGAATACAGTTCAGTCGGCTCATAGTCCCAGATCGCCCCCGCGGTGTGAAGGACGCGAGAATCGGCGAGACTAGTACGGAGACCGACATGATCGTGATGATAGGCGTCGAGTGCCCACTTCCCCCCGAGGGGTGGGTCTTACGCTCCTCGGCAGCAAGATGACAGGCGTCAACTCAGTGTGGGGTGAAGAGCTCTAGTCGACCCCCGAGAACCAGGCTTCAACGCGTGATCCATTATCGTGCAAGGCTTGGTCGACCGAAACAGAGCCCATCGGGGCGGGCTCGACAGAGATGCGCCCACAAGCAGTCGAGTTCATGTTTCTGGTCCAGAATGTTTCAGCAGGGCTATCAGAGCCGCAGTGATTCCCCCCAATTTCAGGTTGGCAACAGGAGTCAGCAAGTTCACTGGTGAGTCTAAGCTTGAAACTTGGCTCGAGGACTACCGAGTGGCGGTTCAGATTGGTGGTGGGAATGACGAGGTGGCCATGAAGCATTTGCCCCTCATGTTGGATGGTTCTGCCAGAGCGTGGTTGAATCAGTTACCTCCTAGCAGCATTTACACTTGGGAAGATCTATCCCGAGTGTTCGTCAGAACATTTGAAGGAACTTGCAAGCGACCAGCTGGATTGATAGAGCTGCAAGTATGTGTACAGAAGACGAATGAGACTCTCAGAGAATATATTCAGAGATGGATCACTTTGCACCATACCGTGGAGAACATGTCTGACCATCAGGCAGTTTGCGCCTTCAAGGATGGTGTCAAGAACAGATAATTGAGTCTGAAATTTGATCGAACCGGAGATATGACCCTGAGTCGGATGATGGAGATTGCTACCAAGTATGCCAACGGCGAAGAAGAAGACCGACTCCGAAGCGGCAAGTACAAACCGAGTCAGTCGGAGAAGGGAAACACCAGCCGGAAACAGAAGCGGAAAGCTGAACCAGCAGCTCCTGGAGAGGCTCTGGCCGTGACTCAGGGAAAGTTCAAAGGGAAACCAAAAGGATCCTGGAATCCTAAGAAAGTGAAGGATAAAGAGGGAAACGACGTGATGGATATGCCGCGTCACATCCACACAAAGAAAGATGAAGAGGGCAATATCATTTACCCAAAGCATACCACTCACCAATGTCGACTCCTGATCCAGCAGTTTCAGGGAAAACAGTCCAAGAACAAGGAAAAGGAGTCGGACAAGGCCGAAGACAAGGAGGATAGTGAGGGAGGATATCCGCATGTCAACTCCACTTTGATGATCTTCGCAGATGTAGAGAGCAAGAGTCGACTGAAGGTCATTAACCGTGAGGTGAACATGGTTGCCCCAGCAAAACCAAGTTATCTGAGATGGTCCCAAACACCCATCACATTCGACCAGTCTGATCACCCGACTCATATCGCCACCCCCCGGGAGGCAAGCGTTGGTGGTCGACCCAATTGTCGAAGGCACTCGACTGACGAAAGTGCTGATGGACGGTGGTAGTGGACTGAACTTGTTGTATGCAGGCACACTGAAAGGAATGGGCATTTCGATGTCCCGACTGAGCACCAGTAATATGAGCTTTCATGGAGTTATACCAGGAAAGAAGGCCGAGTCACTCGGCCAAATAGCTCTGGACGTGGTGTTTGGTGATTCAAAACATTTTCGCAAGGAAAAGTTGACGTTTGAGGTCGTGGATTTTCAGAGCGCGTATCACGCCATTTTGGGGAGACCAGCTTATGCACGGTTCATGGCTCGACCATGTTACATGTACCTCAAACTGAAGATGCCCGGCCCCAAAGGAGTGATCACTGTCACCGGTGATCGGAAAAAGGCAGAAGAGTGCTTCCAGAAAGGCTCAAAGATTGCCGATTCCCAGGTGACAGCGGTAGAGTTTGAAGAATACAAGCAAAACGCAGATCCGAGTGATTTGCTGCGATCCAAGAAGCCCGCCACAGAATCTGCATTTCAGTCGTCCGGTGAGACGAAGCCTGTCCACATTCACCCGACCGACCCCAATGCAGCCCCGACCCACATCTCCACAACACTCAACCCGAAATAGGAAGAAGCGCTCATCCAGTTCCTCCGTGAGAACTGGGACATTTTTGCATGGAAGCCAGCTGACATGCCAGGTGTTCCCAGGGGACTGGCTGAGCATCGCCTTAGAGTCGACTCATCAGCAAAACCAGTTAAAGAGCATCTTCGGCAGTCCGTCGTCCAGAAGAGAAAGGCTATTGGTGAAGAAGTGGCTCGACTGTTGGCGGCCGGATTTATCCGAGAGATATACCACTCCGAGTGGCCCGCTAATGTCGTCATGGTTCCTAAGAAGGAAAAATCACTCCGAATGTGCATTGATTTCAAGCACATAAATCGGGCCTGCCCGAAATATCATTTTCCTCTCCCTCGCATTGATCAAATTGTTGACTCGACCGCGGGATGCGAGAGATTGTCTTTTCTAGACGCCTATTCCGGGTACCATCAGATCCGTCTGTACGGACCCGATGAGATAAAAACAGCTTTCATCACTCCATTCGGGTGCTTCTGCTATATCACCATGCCATTCGGTCTCAAGAATGCCGGAGCCACATTTATGCGAATGATTCAGAAGTGTTTACTCACTCAAATCAGTCGGAATGTGGAAGCGTATATGGATGATATCGTGGTCAAGTCACGAAAAGGTTCCGACCTGCTCGCTGACCTCGCCGAAACATTTGCCAACCTCAGAAGGTATGATATCAAGCTCAATGCATCAAAGTGCACATTCGGAGTTCCTGGTGGCAAGTTACTCGGTTTTCTCGTTTCCGAGCGAGGGATCGACGCTAATCCAGAGAAGATCGGCACCATTCTCCGAATGAAACGCCCTGTGCGAGTGCACAATGTCCAGAAGCTTACTGGATGCTTGGCCGCATTAAGTCGATTCATCTCACGACTCGGTGAAAAGGCATTGCCTCTTTACCGACTGATGAAGAAGGCAGACAAGTTCGAGTGGACTCCAGAAGCTGATGCAGCGTTTGCCGAGCTAAAAGCTCTGCTCTCCACCCAGCCGGTGCTTGCTGCTCCAATCAGTAAAGAGCCTCTGTTGCTTTATATCGCAGCCACAGGACAAGTCGTCAGTACAGTACTTACGGTCGAGCGGGAAGAGGAAGGGAAAGCCTTCAAAGTTCAACGCCCAGTATACTATCTGTCTGAAGTTTTAACTCCATCCAAGCAGAGATACCCTCATTATCAGAAGCTTGTGTATGGGATATACATGACCACGAAGAAGGTTGCTCACTATTTCTCTGATCATTCCATCACAGTCGTCAGCGACGCTCCACTTTCAGAGATTCTGCACAACAGAGATGCAACTGGTCGAGTGGCAAAATGGGCGATTGAACTTCTTCCCCTTGATATCAAGTTTGAGGCAAAGAAAGCCATTAAGTCCCAGGCAATAGCAGATTTCCTCGCCGAGTGTATTGAACAATAGCAGCCGACTGAAGTTCACTCGGAGCATTGGACCATGTTTTTTGATGGCTCTAAGATGCTGAATGGTTCCGGTGCTGAGGTGGTCTTGGTTTCCCCCAGAGGAGACAAGCTCAGATATGTGCTCCAGATTCACTTTGATTCCTCCAACAACGAGGCAGAGTACGAGGCCCTTCTGTATGGGTTGCGCATGGCCATTTCACTCGACGTCCGTCGCCTTATGGTTTATGGCGACTCAGATCTAGTGGTCAACCAAGTGATGAAGGAGTGGGACGTAAGAAGCCCAGTCATGACTGGGTACTGCAATGCAGTGAGGAAGCTGGAAAAGAAGTTTGAGGGGTTAGAGCTCCATCATATACCCCGACTGAAAAATCAAGCAGCTGATGATCTGGCAAAGATAGGTTCCAAGAGAGAAGCCATTCCGAGTGGTGTGTTCTTGGAGCATATACACACTCCGTCAGTCAAAGAAGATCCTTTCACCGAAGAAGCTCCACAGCCCAAGAGTGCCACAGATCCGACTGAGGTTGAGGTCCCAACAGTGGTCGACTTGGTCATGGAGGTCTTAGTGGTCATTCCCGACTGGACAGTTCCATATATCGCGTATATCCTGAGAAAAGAGCTCCCAGAGGATGAGGAAGAGGCTCGACAGATCGTCCGTCGATCCAAAGCCTTTACCGTAATCAAAGGACAGTTATACAGAGAGAGCGCGACTGGAGTTGGTCAGAAGTGCATAACGCCAGAAGAAGGTCGAATCATACTTGATGATATCCACTCGGGGACCTGTGGTCATCATGCATCCTCTCGGACCATCGTGGCCAAAGCATACCGAGCCGGATTTTACTGGCCAAAGGCGAATGAGATGGCAAAGGAAATAGTGGACAAGTGCGAAGGATGTTAGTTCTACTCAAATATGTCACACAAGTCTGCGTCAGCTTTGAAGACCATTCCACTCGTCTAGCCTTTCGCAGTATGGGGGTTGGACATGGTCGGTCCCTTGAGAACAGGTCGAAGTGGTTTCACGCATGTACTGGTGGCAGTCGACAAGTTCACCAAGTGGATTGAAGCTAAGCCAATTAAGAACCTTGACGCCGGTACTGCTGTTAGCTTCATCAGGGAACTGATATTCAGATATGGAGTCCCGCACAGCATCATTACAGATAATGGGTCGAACTTTGAATCAGAGGAATTCAGGGATTTCTGCAACTCTCAAGGCACACGAGTCGACTACGCTTCAGTCGCCCATCCGCAGTCGAATGGACAAGCAGAGCGAGCCAATGGCCTGATCCTCAAAGGATTGAAACCCCGACTGATGCGTGATCTCAAGCATGCGGCTGGAGCATGGGTCGACGAACTTCCCTTGGTGCTTTGGGGACTGCGGACCACACCTAATCGGTCGACCGGAAGAACTCCATTCTTCTTGGTCTATGGAGCTGAAGCAGTCTTGCCGAGTGATCTTCTCCACAATGCTCCTCGAGTTGAACTCTACAACGAAGCAGAAGCTAAACAAGCGCGGCAGGACGCAGTCGACCTTTTAGAGGAAGAAAGGGAGATGGCTCTGATCCGATCGACTATCTACCAACAAGATTTGCGTCGCTTCCACGCCAGAAATGTGAGAGGTCGAGCCTTCCAGGAAGGAGATCTGGTTCTCCGAGTGGATCAGCAGAAATAACACAAGCTCGCTCCTTCTTGGGAAGGACCCTTCATCGTCACCAAGGTTCTC
Source organism: Triticum timopheevii (assembly GCA_963921465.1). NCBI lineage: Eukaryota > Viridiplantae > Streptophyta > Magnoliopsida > Poales > Poaceae > Triticum > Triticum timopheevii. Next base: position 398,260,488 of record OY997270.1, on the reverse strand, counting down.
CACAACGGGGCATACCGTCTCTACAATGTCAAGCACAATATCGACGAGCCCCGAGCTTGGAACGCGGAACTATTCCGCCCATTTTACACTTAAAGTTTTCACTCGGATGAGTTATAATAAAATACTTCTGTAGTTCATGGATTACAAAAAATAGTGTCATAATTTCTCCATAATTTTTGTCACTTTTTATTTGTCCAATAAAATTTTCCCCTCAGTGGGTGACTTAGCCGCGAATCCGTTTCGCCTAAGTTTGTAAAAATCCTTACTGAGTGGTGAGCCGGCCTCCCACTCGGGGGCTTAGCTGCGAATCCGTTTCGCCTAAGTTTCAACAAAATCCTACCGAGTGGTGAGCCAGACTCCCACTCGGAGGCTTAGCTGCAGTCCAAGTACTCGCCTAAGTTCAAATAAAATCCTACCGAGTGGTGAGCCAGACTCCCACTCGGAGGCTTAGCTGCAGTCCAAGTACTCGCCTAAGTTCAAATAAAATCCTACCGAGTGGTGAGCCAGACTCCCACTCGGAGGCTTAGCTGCAGTCCAAGTACTCGCCTAAGTTCAAATAAAATCCTACCGAGTGGTGAGCTAGACTCCCACTCGGAGGCTTAGCTGCAGTCCAAGTACTCGCCTAAGTTCAAATAAAATCCTACCGAGTGGTGAGCTAGACTCCCACTCGGGGGCTTAGCTGCAGTCTGAACACTCGCCTAAGAATAAATACAATGTGCGCTCGCAAGGAGGACGAGGTACAGGTCGACTGCGACCCTCTCCTCTGAGCTTCGCCATAAGTACAATGTGCGGCCGTAAGGAGGACGAGGTGCAGGTCGACTGCAACCCTCTCCTCTGAGCTACGCCACAAGTACAACGTGAAAATCCTACCGAGTGAAGAGCAAACCTCTCACTCGGGGGCTTAGATGCAGCCCCGTGCTCGTCTAAGGTATAAAAATCCTACCGAGTGAAGAGCGAACCTCTCACTCGGGGGCTTAGCTGCAGCCCCGTGCTCGCCTAAGGTATAAAAATCCTACCGAGTGAAGAGCGAACCTCTCACTCGGGGGCTTAGCTGCAGCCCCGTGCTCGCCTAAGGTATAAAAATCCTACCGGGTGAAGAGCAAACCTCTCACTCGGGGGCTTAGCTGCAGCCCAGTGCTCGCCTAAGGTATAAAAATCCTACCGAGTGAAGAGCAAACCTCTCACTCGGGGGCTTAGCCGCAGCCCAGTGCTCGCCTAAGTGAATTAAGGAATAAGTCGAATGCAATAAGCGTCTTGATTTAAACCTGCAAAAGACATTTCAGGACAAAAAGCAAGGGTATTCAAACATCAAAATCCAGGTTCAGATTGATACTTAAAGGAACCGAAAGTGCACAGGCGCTAAGCCTGTTAAGGTTTATCGGTTACAAAATCACTCGGCATACCGAGGCAAATTTAAAGGGTCGAGCTCAAAGAAGTTTTTTACCCCTCCTGTGGAGGGCTGGAAGGCGCGACAAACTCATCAAGATCAATTCCGTCCGCAATCCGAGTGGCGGCAGCGATGAAGGTCTCCATGAAGGACCTGAAGTCGTGCTTCTTGGTGTTGGCCACCCGAAGAGCCGCCAACTTATCTTCTCGCGCATCTTTGCAATGGACTCGAGCGAGACACAGAGCAACATTTGCGCCACACCTCGCAGAGGACTTTTTCCATTCCTGCACTCGACCAGGAACTGTGTTTAACCGAGCCATCAGCGACTCGAGGTCATTCTGGAGTGTCTCCCTAGGCCAGAGCGTGGTGTCGATGCGAGAAGTGGCGACCTTCAGCCTTGCAAGATAGTCAACAACAGCGGCAACGCGGGACTCAAGGCGGAACACATTCATGGCAGCTTCATCGGTCACTGGAGAGTTGACGGGGTCTAAGTTCGGTTCCAGTCGACTAGTTTCCTCTTCAAAGTTTTGGCAGAATTCTGCGAGGACAATCACCGAGTCAAGGCAATGGTCGAATGGAAAGATCACTGTTGAAAATGATTGTCGAGCGTAAAGGATTACCTTCGAGCATAAGGAACAGCTTCTTGGCGAGTCCACTCAGGAAGGCCTCCAGATCATTTTTCTTCCCAGTCAACTGACTGACCTTGTCGGTCAAGGCAGCTTTGTCAGTTTTCAGTCGACTGACTTCCTTGTTGGCAATCCCAAGAGCAGCTTTCAGATTAGTATTTTCTTCTTCGAGCTTGGTGACTGAAGCTAACTTCTCGTCAGCAAGCTTGATCTTCTCAGATAGCTCAAGGTCTTTTTTCTTCTGGGCCTCCTTCACCTTGCCTGCAAGTTACAGCCAGGTCAGATTTTGAAACAAATGAAGGGAAAAAGGAGTCGTCGAGGTCTCACCGAACATACCTTTGGTCTCCTCCTTCGCCTTCGTCAGATTCTCCTGAACCAGCTTCAGATCCAGCTCGAGCTGAATGTGCTTGTGCTCTAGCTCGGTATAACGAGCCGCAAGGTCACAGGATTTCTGCGAAGAACCAATCGACAAAATATCAAGGATAATTCACTTCCGAGTGGATAAGAGAAAATCATGCGTTTCTAAGACTACAGCCAAATACAAACATTCGACCGTAGTCTCGGGGACTACACCCAGTGGGTGCACTCAGCGTGCCCCCACTAGTCTATTAAAGACAGAGTCGACCAGTCGACCCCCCAAAAAAACAAGACGTATTCTTTAGACTGTAATCGACTGCAAGCAGTCGACCACAGTCTCGGGGACTACACCCAGTGGGTGCACTCAGCGTGCCCCCACCGGTTTGGGAAATCCATTCGCCTCAGTCGAATGACGGAAAGACTGAACTTATAAAGCCTAAGGCCGACTGCCAGCAGTCGACCTTAGCCTTGGGGACTACACCCAGCGGGTGCACTCAGCGTGCCCCCGCTAACACGGAGTTTCAATCGACACACCCACTGGGTGATTGCTATGGATTCCGGAAAGAAAAGCTTTTTGATAGCATATCCTAACAGAACAGGCGATCCGACTGACCTGAACATTGCTTTGAAGAGCAGAACTGGCGTCGTAAGCTGCCTGGCTCGCATCCCGGATGGCCTTCACCTGCTCCATCATGATCCCCGCCTGGCGTATCGCCTCCTTTGCGGCACTAGCTTGGTCCTCTGGGACGTGGTGCGTCGTGAAGAGGGAAGGCTGTGCGGCACTCGACGAAGCGGGGAGAGCACTCGTCAGTGGAACCGCGAAGGACACGGTGTGTCGAGTGGTGTTCTCCTCCTCCGCGACCAGAGTCTCGGGCGTCGTCACATCCTGGGCCACCCTGCCAGCAGACGCTTTCCTGCTCCTCCTGTGCTTCAGCGGTTCCTCATCGTCATCATCATCAGGAAGAGTGATAACGACATTGGATGGAGCTACAGAAAAGAATCAGAATTAGAGATCATGAGTCAATCGACTAAAAACGGAATTAAGAGTATAGTACCAGGGTTTGAGGTTGCTGCGTCCTCCATCTCATGGTCGTCAGCCCTGGCTGAGGTCTCAGAAGTAGCAGCACTGCAATTCCAAAGAATCAGTCGGCTAACTCAAGTGTCGATCAGAGATAAAGCTCGCACAAAACAAGAAGACTTAAGCAGCATGTTTACCCTGATATGGTGGGGATGGACACCTTCATCTTCGGCAGGAGCTTGGTCGGCTTTGACGGGGCCACCCTGGACTGCTTCGACGCCTTTTCAGTCGGCACCGGAGAAGTGGTCCGAGGGCGCTTGGTCGACTGCGCGACAGTCGCAACCCCCTTGCCACGTTCAGTCACAGGGTCATGGACAAGCTTCGACCGCCTTTCCGAGCGCGGTGGTGCAACCTCCTCCTCCTCCTCTTCTTCGTCCTCCTCATCGTCATCATCATCATCATCATCCTCAGCGGCATCCGAGTCCCACTCCTCCTGGCTCTCGCCCCCGCTCGCTTCTCCCTCTTCAGTCGGAGCCTGTGCTCCATTGGGCATCGAGTACAGCTCGGTGAGGGCCTGATAGACATCAAGACAAAGATCAATCGACCAATTTGCGGAGAAAACAGAAATAAATATGACAAGAACACAATGGAAGGTAGAGCGGACATACCTTGTCTGGAACGTTGTGATGGTCGAGTGGAGGAATCCTTCTGGCTCCACGGGGGTTATCCTTGTTCCCAGTGACCGCGGCCATCCACCTTTCCAACGTGGCATCGTCGACTGCTTCCGGGTGGATCCGAGTCTCATCTTCAGTTCCGCAGTACAACCACATGCAATGGCTCCGGAACTGAAGAGGCTGGATACGTCGCCTAAGAAAAACCTCCAAGAGATCCATACCAGTTACTCCCTCTCGAACCAACTGAACTACACGCTCCATCAGCATCTTCACGTCGGCTTTCTCCTCCGGAATCTAAACTGAGGGAGTCCACTCGACTGGCCCGGCGTCGACTCATTCTGGCAGTAGAACCAGGTCGACTGCCAGCCTCTGACTGACTCGGGGAACGTCATGGCTGGGAAGGTGCTCTTGTTCCTCATCTGGATCCCCAGACCTCCACACATCTGGACAACTTTGGTTTTATCGTCGCCTGGGCTCGCCTTCTTCACGGTCTGAGAGCGACATGTGAATATGTGCTTGAACAAGCCCCAGTGCGGTCGGCAACCCAGAAAATTCTCACACATGGACACAAATGCGGCAAGATAGGCTATAGAATTCGGGGTGAAGTGGTGGAGTTGCACTCCAAAGAAGTTCAAGAAACCACAGAAGAAAATACTCGGTGGCAAAGAAAATCCACGGTCGATGTGGGTAGCCAGAAGCACGCACTCACCCTCTTCCGGCTGGGGCTGCCACTCTTTCCCCGGAAGCCTTGCGGCTCCGTGGGGGATCAGACCGTCATTGGCCATGTCGAGGAGATCCTTCTCCGTGATGGTCGACCGGATCCAATCTCCTTGGACCCAGCCGTTCGGCAGACGAGATCTAGACGAAGACCCGCCGCGACTGGTGGATCTCCCCTTCGCCTTCTCCGTCGCTGACGCCTTCTTCGCGCGTTCCAGCGCCGCCGTCTTCTCCTTCACCATGGCTGCCGGTGAGACGCGCGAGGAGAGGTAGTGCGGAGGCGAGAGCGGGCGCGTTGGGCGGAGACGAGGAGAGCAGAGAGGGAATGCAGAGGCACTGTTCAAAAACCCTCACCGGGCGCATTTATAAGATCCCTTCCGAGTGGATGACAGGTGGGTCCGGACGATCTAATCACATCCCAAAACAGTCGCGCGGACGCGATACGTGGCGAAAAAGGCGGCGCGAGAATCGAGGCGTCTATGCCCTATCTCGTCCGAGCGCCGCGGTCCGCCCCGCTTCGCGCGCTTCCCCAAATTTCATATCCCGCAGAATCCGCGAACGGCAGATCGGTCTGTCAGACGCGGGATTTCCTGCGATCTGTCGCTCGGAAATTGTCAAAGTCCAAAAGATCACTCGACGAAAGAAAAGAATGGATCGAGTCGACTAAAGAAAAGTTGCTAAGCTATCGACAAAGAGGTTACTGGTCCAAGACAGCGCAGGACCAGCACACAAAAGCCAGTCGGAAACAACATCAACCCCTTCCTCACTCAAGCCTCAATCCATTCGGGGGCTAATGATGGGGTCATATACCTAGGGTAGGGTCATAGACCCGATCTAAATACCCTACCCAAGGACACCCTTAGAAGAGATCACCTTCCAGTCGACCTACGAGGAACTCACTCGACTGACTTGAAGGACTCGACCATGAAGACTCACTCGACCACCAGAAGGTGAAGAAGCACTCTGTACTGCAACGATCTATAATTAAGTAGACTTTATGGTAGTTAAGACACTTTATGTGGGGCGTTACCAGTAACGCCCCTGACTTAATGTACTTTAAACCCTTCATTACGTGGGCTGGCAGGGGTCCTGGCGCACTCTATATAAGCCACCCCCTCCACAGGCAGAAGGGTTCGCACCCCTGTACTTCATATACACATAATCCACTCGACCGCCTCCGGGCTCCGAGACGTAGGGCTTTTACTTCCTCCGAGAAGGGCCTGAACTCGTACATCTCTTGTGTTTACAACCTCTCCATAGCTAGGACCTTGCCTCTCCATACTTACCCCCCACTCTACTGTCAGACTTAGAACCACGACAAGTTACGCAGGAAGGGGGCCTAGCCCTTACGTTTTGTCGCTCATTTGGCCCCAGTGAAGTGGCTGAGTGGCGCGAGCTGGACCTTTTGAGGGAAAATACTTACAAGGTCGAAGATGCATGTAGGATACTAGGCACTCAATGTAAATCACCAACCTCCCAGATAACCTGCAATATAAAGAATAAGTTGAACCATATCATAAAGCTGCTCACAATATTCTATAATCGTGTATGCATTAGCTGAAACAAATCATGCATGCTGCTTATCAAGATCACTCTGGGTCACCAAATTAGCATGTACTTCCTCCGTTCCAAATATAAGTCTTTTTAGGGATTCTAATATAGACTACATATGGAGAAAAATGAGTTAATCACACTCTAAAATATGTCTATATACATTCGTATGTAGTCTATATTGAAATCTCTAAAAAGACTTATATTTAGGAATGAATGGAGTATGTTTTGCACCCAGGTGCAATACATCACATGTAAAAATTGCACAAAAAGTTTGTGACCTCAATTGAATTCCAAAGCAACCTCCTAGATGCACAACAAATATTTCTGCTTGACCCTCAAACCAACCTCCCAGATGCACACAAACATCTAATTAATCATACATAGTGGCATTAGAAGTACATATCTTCTATATCTAAATAGGGGCACCCCACTAGCTTATTTTCCTGCCTCCACAACGAGCACGTCATCAGAATTGTCCTAGCCATTGATGCAGCATACCAAAAGTGTTTGCAGCCGTCTGATCTGGAGTTGGCAAAATTTACAAGGGTTGCCACGCTAAGTAAAAGTAATGATCCGTGTCGTCTCTTTCCCCGGTTCTTTCTTTTTCGACCGAACGCGATTTACTGGGTGCAGCCACTCTTCTCTTGTGATGGCTCATCCCCATGTATTCCTAAACCCACCTACCTGTGGCACGGTGGCAGTGCAAAAACTACGACGGCGCACCAGGCCGACATTGCCGTTCTTTCACGTGGTTGATAGTGCGCCCAGTCGCTCCCTGTGGCCTAGCTCCTTTTCCCGATCTCCTTAGTTACCGGGCAAAATCTTGTGCGCTATGGTGGAATGGATTCGCGACAAATAGGATAACAAATTTTTATGTTTGAAGTTGATGCAATATGTGGCCTAAATAGTCAAATATGATAGGATTTTGTAGTACTTATGTGTTCTATTTGTTCCTGTGCTGAAGGCTGAAGACGACCCAGACTCAGACATGGATAAATGAGAGGCCGAACAGGGAGTTTCGTTGGGCCAAGTGTCATTCCAAACCCATGGTTGTTAGAGATAACGGCCCATGTAAATAGTGATAATAGTTTGTCTTCCCCGCAGTTAATCTTATCGCCGCCGCTCTCTCTTCCACCTCCTCAACTGACACTCTCCCGTCTACAAAGGCACATGAAACGGAAGCATTCATGGCCCCACATCATCCCCTTCCTCGCGTGTTCAGTGGCTAGAACCACAACAGAAACGCCATTAACTCGACAGCCCTCAGGACACTTTTCTTGAGATCAGGTATTCATGTCGTCGCCGGATCCGCGGGTAAGTGTTGCTCCATCGAGATCACCTAACCCGTTTGCCGCTGCCCCCACGAGTCCTTTGTCGCACAATGATTTCTTGATCAATTTTGTAGGGAAATCCCCCTTGGTGAATGCCTCTCTATTTTCTTTTATTTCTCCTTGATTCATAACCTGGTCTTCATGTTGTCCTTGGATTAAAGTCAAGTTGGGTGCACAGCTGTACATTACAGGGTCAATTGACATGGATGATGGATGTGAGATATTCGGTTATTGGTGGACATCTTTTCAACAACATTGGTATACTGAAGACGTGATATCTTCTAATGTGAGCTTTATTTATCTGATTGTTCTGTTTTCATGGTTGAAAATTTTGATTATTAAATATCACTTTCTCATCAGGTCACCTGCACAAGATTATAGTCATTTTTAATGTTGAATCACTAGCAACTACAACTGTGGCTCTCTATGTACTCTTCAGGTATGACCTTTTGAACTATTGTGTATTTTCATTTCAGCAGTATTATGTACAACTTCGAAACTCTCAGTATTTCAGAAAAAGATCAAAAACATCAAACAACCAGCGAGCAGAAGGATGCGGGCTTTGTCTGACATTGCCAGATCCGCATCCTGAATGGTATTTGTTTCCTTCACTAAAAAATCAGAGTTGATTTGAATTCTTGCGATCGGTCTTTATACCAAAACTAACATCACTTCATTTGTCGATCAAACCACAAGCCACTTGCAGTTGCTACCTTCTCACCTTCAAGCATTTGCATCAGTGGTGTGTCTGCCTGATCCCACAATAGTTGCTTGCTCTTTGATGACTTCCTAATCGGCATATTAATTTTTGTTCCCTGCGCATGCTGCACAAGGATGGCACTTCGACAGGGGCATCAGCCTGACATGAATGTACACCCATTTTTGTCAAGATTTTAGTAATTAGTGTCTTATTCTATGCATTTCTATTTGAAATTAGAAAACTGATGTTTCAGGCTTTCTATGTTTCCTGAAGGTGCGTGGTGAGATGACTGCTTTCAACCAAATTTGGAATTCTTGAGATGGTAAGGATGTTTCTCTCTTTTGTAATATTTACAATATTTGTCAGCTTGCTGTAGCTATTTTTACTTGCTCTAGCCAGTTATATTTCTGCAATGATTAACCAAGTTAATCCCCTCTTTCTCATTCAGACAACTACATCATGCACCGGTTTAAACCAATTTATGAAAATGGCTATTATTTTAACTGATAGTAACTCGAGTATATCACATATCATACTACTGTTATGTTAAGCAGATATAAGGAGAAACAATAAACAAAGATAAGAAGATACAGGTGGCAAAGGAAGTTTGATTTCAGGTGTCAATTCCCTTTTCTACACGAATCATTATTTTATTTTCATATGACATCCATCTTACTTTCCTGGCAACATTTAGACTAAATGGTCAAGATGATGTAATGTAATTAAAGCCTTTAGCATAACTTGCAGGATGGACATGAATGATCAATTTTGTTAGTCATGCTTTTTATGGATCAACTGGAAATTTATTCTCAATGTTCGAATCACCATGCATCATAGCGATTTCCCTTTAGTACATCATTTACTTTCGCATGTAACTAATATAGTTGGTAATTTTTTGTTGCAAATTCTTTGCTCAAATTCCCGCTGCAAAGCGCGGGGTATCTTCTAGTATATACCTATAGGTAATACCAAAAGACACACCATAACTGTCAGATAACATATAGCAGAACATAAAGTAGATAGCTGGCGATCCATACATCCTATGAAACGGCTAAAGCACCATAAAACAGAAAACAGAGTAGTCAGCTAGCCTGCACAACCAGGAGAAGAAGATTGAGATTAACCTTATGGTACAGATGATGTATTAATCGAATAACACACGCATCAGTGAGTATCCCTCTGAATATGAGTAGCAAGCAAATGCAGAAGATGACCTGCACAGCAAGCAAATGCAGAAGATGAAATGTAGAAAAGAAAACAGAAAAAGAGAGGAAAATACAAAAAAAACAAAGAAAAGAAACAATACCATCCGTAGAATCAACAGTCCATTTGGCCAACAGAATCGCATGCCTCCGAGCATCAACATCAACATCAACGGATGAACCAGCAGCTTCTCGAGCATCAACATCAAAATCAGATGGACCAGCAGCAGGGAGTTGTTCGTGAGATTGGAGGGACGAAATCGAAGCACAGTCAACCGCAAAAGACGTGGGAAAGGCCGGCGCCGAGGCGCGTGCACGCACAGGAGAGGCCACCAAAGATGCCACGGCAAGAGGGGAAGGCATTAGGGCGTAAGAAGAAGGCCAATACAAAACGGACATCATCGGCGACAATAGGGATGGCGGCGACATCAAATCCGGCAGCAGCATTCCCTCGGCGCCCACGAGATGCCCTGATCAACCTCGATCCGGAGAAGCAGCAGCCATGCAGCCGGCCTCAAATCCACTAGGCGAACCGGTAGGTTGCTGTCGAATGGATCCGCCATCGCCGTTCATCGGATGGAGGAACAGAGGAAGAAGCAGCAGCCTCCGATACATAAGGAACACCTTGAGAGCTCCGAATTAGATCGCATACCAAAACACAGCGGGAGGCAGAACCCCCAAAAAGGAAGGAAGACGTGGCGCGCGCAAACGGGGGGCGGAACAACAGGAAACTGTGCCATGATGCGTGGCCTGACCATGAGCAGGATCGAGACTAGCAAGCGACTTCAAAGCTCCACCGAGATCAACTCGAAAAGAAATGAGTTGAACATGAGTCTTTTATATCTCGATCAAAAAATAAGTTTTTTTTTAAAAGAAGGATGATCCATGCGTGTTTGTAGCAATATATTATTAAGGTTGTGTTTGGCACCAAGGAATTTTTGAAATTTTAGGATAATACCATGGTTTTCTTAAATAGCCATGGTTTTAAAGACTTTGATGTGTTTGGTGTTAACAAATACTTTAGTTTACAAAACCATAGTTTCTTCAAAACTGGTGTTTTTCTTGAAGTATCTAAAAAAGAGGTCTGGACCTCTTTTTCACGCCTAGCTCGTCTTGGAAAATTTGTTCCTGCCAAACACTCTGTAGTTTTGGTAAAGTAGAGGAAAATTGCAGTTTCTAGAATATTCATTGCCCATGTATTATAATACCATAGTTTTGGATTACTATGGTTTTAGAAATACCGTGCTCCCAAACTAAGCCTAAAGATGCAAAATCCAGCAAAATTGCCTTAAAAATGCAAAAAGAAAACGCGAGATCGCGTGCTTCACGACAGTAACTCGATCAGATAGCCACTAACCCTATGTTACATGACCACATCAAAAGGAAAAATACACATCTCCTAGGCTACGCTTTCAAGAAGGAATCGCCACACGTGCGTCGATGATGGTGAATCCAACACAAGGTCGAACTCCGGATTCTCGTCCCAAAGCCAAGCTTCAATCCACCACCATCAGCAAGATCACGACGCAGGCGCGTGTCTACATAGCTTGATCAAAGATCTTGTGTTCCCACCAGAGTGTATAAAGTCGTCATTGAAGCCGTATGAACCATCATCCCTAATCCGACTGCCGACGCCTCGATAACCGAATACCTTTGGAGAAGACAATAGGAGACAGACGTCCCATATCGCCTGCCTCCCACCACTATCACACCACCTTCAATCCAGCAGCAATATGCTAGACATAACACCTCCTTCAGAGCCACGGCGAAGCACGTGTCGGTAGCAGGCATGACTTAACACCTCCTCATGAGACGTCGTGGATAGCATCCATTGGAGGCTTCACCTGTTGATGACAGGCACCTCCCGACAACTCCGGAAGAGATGCATGTGTCACCTGCCAAGATGCATCGAACTCGATGTGTTGATGGAGGGACGTCCCATACCGTCACAAGCAGAAAGGCCGTCACCACCTCGAGATCCAGACTCCGAGTCGCCCACATGACCACAGAGTCCGCCATCGTCGAAGATGAGGGATTGCCACCCTGATTCTGGGCACTACATGTAGCACCCATCGTCATGCCAGTCGATGTCGTCGCCCATACAACGACAACCGTCGTGGTGATCCCGCATCAAGCATCGTAGATGCCGGAGGAAGCTCCGGCCGCCACACGTGTGCTGGGACTTCCCCGTGAGCGAGATCCCAAGACCCGCCGCCACAAGGCCCCAAGACTGGACCCGTCATCCTCGACGGAGGGGACACCGCCACCACGATGACCAAAGCCACTGCTCCTGGGATCATGCACCATTGATTTTAGCAATTGCACAATCCATGAGCCAATGGGAGCATCTCAAGAGATCGACCCCAATGCATGCAAGATGCACACCGTTGGTGCACACATCACGGTGGGAGGATGGAAGACGAGATATTTCGCCAACCCTACACTTTCCGCTCAAACCAATGTACACGGTGTAAACCCTAAAGCTGAAAATAAAGTTTTGACCTAGCAAATCAGGGAGAGGTGGCTCTTGCCGCCAAGACTCGTGAGGCGCTAAGCTGAAGCCTGAAAGTCATTGCCAACCAAGATGTGATGCTACACATGTATCAGTCTCACATCACTTGGGGGGAGGGGGATTTGAGGCCCTTTGGAAGAACACACCGCTACCAACAAAAAAGAGATTAAATGAAACCAACCGGCTTAGCATGTTAAGCTTGGGGGGAGGGGGATTTGAGTCCCTTTGTATCCCCTATTACTCTTTCAGATTTATTTGGATTCAAGATTTTTATTTTGTTTGAATAAAAATGGACAATCATGCTTCCTTTGATGGAGGAAAGAACCATTTATCCGATGAGTCATAGATATTTAGATGAATGCTCTATTATGGAATTTATACTGAATTTGCTTTGAATGATAAGTTCCACTGTATGTTAAATATTTCTGCTCAAGAAAGATGATTAGAGGTCTTCCACATCTTTAGTATCGATCGAGGAGACGAGGTTGACAATTTGATGGGATGGATCACTTTTATTTTCAGTTTCCTCGATGAATTACCTGGTGAAGTAATAAAACTAGTGATCCGAGTATATATGGAAGAGCATGTTGTTGTTAAGGTTGAAAAATAACTGAAACAAATTTGAATAACTATTGGGTTGGTTCGTCGAAGCAAATGATGATGACTGCGCGACGATGGAGCAATCAGTGTATGGTCTCTGGCATGCACGTAATGAGGCAAGAGATGATAAATGGATTATCGATCCACATGAAACCATGAATTTGGTGGTAGCATACACATGGAAGAGTGGAAGGCGATCAAGAGGAAGAATGAAAACCGAGCAATCCGAATATCCAGCAGCTCTGGCCCATACCGGAGGAGGGCTGGATCAAAACCAACTCTGATGGTGCGGTCTTCAAGTATGGAGAGAAAGGTGGCGGAGGTGTGGTGCTGAGAGATCATGATGAGGTGTTCAACTGACCCGGAGATGGTCGAGATTCTAGTCTGCAAGCGTGCAGTCCAGGTGGCGGCCGAGATCAACGCGTAGAAGCTGCATGTGGAGGTGGATAACATGGTAGTGGTCAGCATGCTTGACGCCCCGGTGAAAAATCTCTATGTTGTTAGGCCGTGGATTGAGGAGATCAAAGGGATGCTCAAAGACTTTCAAGAGGCCAAGGTGTCTTGGGTGGAACGATCTGCAAGCGGTGTCGCAGATAGGTTAGGTAAAGTAGGGAAGAATTCTAAAATGTAGATGCATCTGCCACATGAAAAATATATCCAGGTACAACACATAGAAGAATTCCAAAATGTAGATGCATCTGCTGCAGTATACAATAATAGGGTAAACAAGACAGTCATACAAATTAAGGAAGTGTTTACAAAAAGGAGTTCGCGTACTCACCGGTCGAACTCGCTTTCTCTTAAATGTTTTTGAGTTTTGTAGTATAGCTAAAGTAAGAGACATGAGTCGTTCAAACTCTTGATATAACATCTGTATACCCTTAATATTCCTACCATAATGTAGTTGAAGACATTAGATTGCAATCTACAATTTACATCACGTATGCATGTCAAAGTAAGTAAATATATTCTAACGATAGATGAAGATTTTTTGCAATAACATTATCCTGTACATGTTTAGACGTGGTCAGATCTGCATCTTTTTGTTCATTTTCAGTGTCACATTCTAACATGTCTTCTTGATGGTGTGGACAACTATGTGAAGGAACACGAGCTCTTAGATCTGACAAAGCCGGGGGATCTATGACACGATCAAAATACGAAACTATAGAGTTGAAAAACTATTCGTGTCGATGCATCTTCTTCTTCTTCTTCTTCTTCTTCTTCTTCTTCTTTGTGTTCTTCGTCTTCTTCATCTACTTCTTCTTCGTCTTCTTCTTCGTCTCCTTTCTTCTTCTTCTTCTTCTTCTTCTTCTTCTTCTTCTTCTTCTTCTTCTTCATGTGTTCCATCAGATTTTCCAATTCCATTGGTGACCTGTCAGCGTCTGCTGCGTAACGATGATCACTAGTTAACACTAGATACAAAACAAGACGCCGAAAATTTGAAATATTGATGTCAAAATGAGTATACGTGCACATACTTGTTTTAAGATCAAGGAAATGAACTAGCAATAAAAACCCTAACTAGAATAAGCCGTGGTTTTAACCCGAATAAGAAGCGCAAATTTTACATCTTGTAAAAGAACAACATCTTTCATGCTAAGTTTCCACAAAAAGGATCGAGACGCACATGTGGAAATTTGATCGGGTACCAAAGGGAGAATTGAGACCTCGACATTTGGGATGAATCAAACGAAAAGAATCTAGACGAGCATGCCAAATAACCGAATCATATGCAAAAGTACAATCCACAACATTCTATATTATTTGATGATTATAATAACACTGATAATTTAAATACAGGTACAAAGCATACACATGTTGTAACGTTTTGCTGAACTCAACTTGAAAATCACAATTGACATGCCCTATAAGATTTTATGAACATGTTTACCTAATATACACTAGAAACCACTATCAGAATTTATTTTTAGTGTGTATGATTTAGAAATCTATACCATCATATTGAATAATTAAAAATGTATATAAACACATGCATAGATACACAAATATATGTGTATGCACAATATAGTTTATGCATTATTTAAGAAATTATTAATAATTATTGTACAAGAAAGAGAATTTTTGTTACATTATACAATTTACATTTTGCAAAATCAAAGGTTTCTAATTATATAAATGTATGCCGAAGAATACTATTATTATTATTTAGAACATTGTTATGGGTTTAACTATGATGGCTAAGTAATAGAAACTTGTACTAATTAAAATTGTAATATGGTACAATTAGATTGAAATAAATACAAAAGTTTAGTATAAACCGGCTCTAACAGAGACCAGAAGGAACACTACTGTGGCATGCATCAAAATATTTGGACAAGTCACCTTTGATGTCTCTTGCGGATTTTTGATATTCTATTCGTAATCTTTTGAATGTCAACCCAACCCTCTTAGGCCACAGAAGGGTGTCAATTCTTCCGGAAAGGTATAATGATCTGCTAGATTGGAATGTAATTTAATTTGGTTTACCTCCTTATAGACAATCGGCATGTACTCGCAGTGGCGGAGACAGGGGGGACCAGCAGGGGCCCTGGCCCCCTAACATTGTTGTATTAAGCCTAATATGCATGCTAATAGATGTACAATGGTTGCAAAAATGGTGTATTCTTATGAGCTGGCCCTCCCTAGAAAGGATTTACTACACTTGGCCCTCCTCATACTATATTCCTGGCTCCGCCACTGTGTACTCGTCAATATTTTTATACTTCCAACCATCTGCAGAATTTACAAATACAAAAGCACATGGGACTGATAAATCCCTTACATGAATAATATTTTGTTGTTGGCCAAATGGATCATGAAATTAGAGAGGAGTGACTAGGATTTGAGTTGTCAAACTCTTGGAAAAAAGTACTTGGTGGGTGGCAGTTTCTTTCAGATGTGCTCGAATGGTGCATCTTTTTCTAGAAAGGGCTCCACGCAATGAAAGGTTGCCTTCACAAAGGCCTTGCCTATCGCGTTAGCGGTGGCAAGAGAGCCCTCTTCTGGGAAACCCCCTCAGTGTTTGGTTCCCCATGGTCTATTGGTGATGTGAGCATAAAGGTGGTGGAAGTTACGCAGGAAGGGGGCCTAGCCCTTACGTTTTGTCGCTCATTTGGCCCCAGTGAAGTGGTTGAGTGGCGCGAGCTGGACCTTTTGATGGAAAATACTCACAAGGTCAAAGATACATGTAGGATACTAGGCACTCAATGTAAATCACCAACCTCCCAGATAACCTGCAATATAAAGAATAAGTTGAACCATATCATAAAGCTGCTCACAATAGTCTGTAATCGTGTATGCATTAGCTGAAACAAATCATGCATGCTGCTTATCAAGATCACTCTGGGTCACCAAATTAGCATGTATTTCCTTCGTTCCTAAATATAAGTCTTTATAGATATTCTGATATAGACTACATATGGATGTATATAAAGACCACTTTTCTATTAAAAATGCATATGTGCTAGACTCGAACAAGCGAGTCTTTTTCTCTCGGATCGGGGCGACTAGAAGCCCTATCCGCTGCCTTGCTCCGGCGGTTCCCCATCGTTGACGATCTCGGTCGTCGATTCGTCGGTGGTGAGGGAGATTGCCAGATCTAAGCGTGTGGGTCATGTAGCTTTAGGTTAAACTCTAGTGGCTTAGCTTTTTTCGGTCATTTATCGTCATGGCTTCGGCGGCGATGATGGCGACATTGAATAAAGAAGATTCAGACCCTTTCCCAATGAAGCGATCATTCTTATGGTTGAGGATGAATTTGGAAACCAGTCTGTTCAAGCAAGGATGCTGTGGCGCGACGACATCCTCGTGGTGTACTTGTGTCCTCGGGCTCCGTGTTTGCAACGATGTTTGCTCCAGCGTCGATGTGGAGCTTGGGAGGTAGTCCAGGAGCGGATGCACATCTGGAAAACGAAATGTGTGCTGCGTTCGTGGTTGACGGATGGCGGGTATGGTTTCCTCCTTCAGCGTCTTAGTCGTGGTGGGGTGCGAGATTTGAAGTTCGATGGTGTTTCCGGGGTGTTGCCCCGGTTTGATTCATTCAATGGCAATGGTTTCACCTTTGGTGAGCCACCTTGAAGATCTGCAAAGCTGCATATCAGCGATGGGGTCGTGTCGAGCTCGGATGAGGAGGTGATCCATTTTTTTTCTTTGATGGCTACTCTGGTGGTGCCAAAGTTAGGTGATGGACGTTGGTGTCAAGCTCAGAAAAATCTTCGATCTTGATTATATTTTTACTTCTTGACTGCCAGTCCTTTTTTAAAGGTTAGCCCTCTTCTATTTTTTTTCAGTCTTGTCACGTACTCCCTCCGTTCCCAAATATTTGTCTTTCTAGGCATTTTAAAATGGACACGACATACGGATGTATGTAGACATATTTTAGAGTGTAGATTCACTCATTTTGCTCCGTATGTAGTCACTTGTTAAAATCTCTAGAAAGACAAATATTTGGGAATGGAGGGAGTAGGTCATGACTCTATGCTATAATTTGTAAAAAAAAAAAAATCTTCATGCTATAAATGAGACACGTGTTACCATGAAAAAAAATGTACGTGCTTATGGGCCTGATCCATTTAGGGAGGCGCTTCAGGGGCACGTTCCGGTCTCGACCATTATAGGCCCATTAGGATCGATAGAGATAGCGTGGGCCAGAAAGCCTAATGCGGTGCTGTTGGTGTCTCTCTTCTCCCTCCTGAAGCGCCGGCGAAACACGACCGCCGCCGCGGCCGGGGGGAGAGCTGCGCATCGTACGTTGTTAGGTGGTCCTGGGAGCGCGCGGACGGCGACGGCCGCGCACCTCCCCTAAGACGGATCCAATTCCCTGGCCCCGTCGTCCTGTCTAAGTCGCCGGCGGCGTGGACGCAGCGATGCTGCGGACGGTGCTGCGCCGGGGAGGGGCGGCCATGAGGCAGGCCGCGCTGGCCGAGGGATCTACGGGGAACCTTCTACGGCTGAGCGTGGCGGAGCGGGAGCGCTCTCGGCGGCGTCGGCGCGACCCGGGGCGCGACGAGTTCTTCGTGCCGACGCCGGAGTCGCTTAAATGGCTCGACTCCGTCACCCTGCCCATGATCCTCACCGCCGCCGCCGTAGCCCTCTTCACCAAGCTCCTCATGATGGTATCCTCCACCCCCACTCCGCTGTTCGCTAGGGTTAATTGCAGATGCAGCTGCCGTGCATTTGATTGAACACGTTTATTTAGGATTGAACACATACTTAATCAATGATCTGCGTACTGTATACATGTGAAGTGCTAAGGCCGATCATTGTGCGTTAGTGAATACTTTGGATTTGTAAGATGTGAGCTTCTAGAAATGTAACCTCTAGGAACGAGCTGAATTTTAGAGTGGTTGTTAGTATTGTCAACAATGCATCAAATACATTTAGAGAAGAGACTTTCCAAGAAACTCTTTATTGGATGAAATGATTATCTGTCCATGGTAGAGTAGTGAATAGAGCATCTCTAAATGTTGTGTTATCCAGGTATAGTTTTTTTATTCGATATTGCAGTTTGACTTTTTGTGTCCCCTTTTAATGGATTCATTCAAGAAATGTTCGAACGAATTTATTTTAGTTATTTCATGAACTAATAGTCACCTAGATTTTCATGTAAGATATACTCCCTCCGTCCGGAAATACTTGTTGGAGAAATGGATGTGAGCTTGTACCTTTGTAATCTACATGCACATATCGAGCTTCATTTTTTAGAAAAGCAAGTCAATAGCACATCAGGCCAAAGATTATAATAGTTATACAAGATAGTTTGGTTACTTGTATATCTCTGACATCAAGCGTTTCTAGGTGCCTCAAATTACCCAACTTATTCGGCAGCCTCAAAAGCCGACCACATCTTCTTAGCGAAAGATACTTTACGTGAAAAAGCTTTATAATTTGATGGAGGTGGTGATCCTCTAGACCCTTCTTATCTTGCAAATCTAACGCCCAAATGAATCTCATATCATCAGAAAGGAAGAATGATTTCCATTCTCCAAATACTGGCAATGATCGGATGCCAGACCAGTTCCCGGCTGCACTCTCGAATGCATTCTTCTCTCTTAACCAGCTATTGCTTACAGCAATGTAATGAACTTTGCCTGCCTGTGACGAACAAGATTTTCCTCTGTCGACTTTGAGATCGTGATTTCGCAAATGAGATCAAGAATTTGCAAAAAGAACAATCCTCCTTGTGGCGCTACGGCCTGTCCTTTTTTGATGGCTCGACCATGGTCCTGCTGATTAGCTCCGTGATGTAACTGTTCCCTATTTCTTCTGTTGTCTTATCCCTCTGCAATCCATCTTCTCACCAAGCGTGCCCACCCAATGTCACGGTCTTCAGGAAAAATGGAAAAATACAAAAGTCAAAGCTTGAGATGTAAACCCTCATAGCTTGAGACAAGTACTGTTTTTATCATTCCAAGCTCTGGATTGACCTGAAGCGCATCACTCATATGTTTGTTCAGATCTCTCCACCCCATAGCTCTTGTTCGGTTTGGTTGCCAGGAAGCTACCTATTGTGGAGACTGCAAGAGGGAGGCCGCCACACTTCTTCAGTATAAGATTTGCTAAGTTAACCATGTCCTGGTTATTATAATAATCTGTTCTCTCCTTCAGATTCTTGATTACCTGTTTGTTCACATAATATAGAAACAGAGGTCAGGTAATACAGCATTTTCTCTTCCTAAAAGAGAAGGATTGTTCTGTATGTAGTAGCTCAATTACTGTATTAAATTGTAAAGTAACAAAAAATTGTACAGATTAATCTTTTTTGTGTATAAAAAATGATATTTCCAGTTTTACTTTGAGGCTTTCAACTGCAACATTTGCTGAACTCAGTTTCCTAATTCAAGAACTTCTCCCTGCTCAGAGTTGTACTGGTGTTAAGCCATACTTTGCGCTATATGCTTAATAGATTCATGCTTATGAAAGCTAAGAAATCTGTTCTGCTCTCTTTTTTCACGATGTGTTGGGAAAAAAAGAAAAAAAGCTAGATAATAAAACAACTAACATAATTTAAGATCAAGGGACCAAGCAATCACCTCAAATGAGGTGTGGAAATACACCAATTGCGACGCAAAATCCTGATACTGTGATTTACCTTTCAGCAGGCTTGTGATTTTGGACATTCAGCAACCAAACCAGTAGATAGGTTGACAGAATAGAAGAAAGACCCAGTTTATTTTTCGGTCTTGTTTTATTTGTGCGTCCTCTGGCACTGAGCTAAAGTGTTTAGGTATGAACTGAGCATTGTAATGCCACAACAACGAGAGCTGAAGTTTGACTCTCTACTGTAATATTCCCAATCACAATGAGAACTAACTTGCAGTTTTGAGCAGTACAAGTCCTTATGGGTTGCTGCTACATGACTCTTCATCAATGACTGAGACAACCACCTGACATTGTTGTCATGCTCAGGTTTGTAGTGTAGCCTGCAGAAAAATCGGCTCCGTCAGGCGAGATGCAATAGATAGGGAAAAAAGGAGGAGAGATCAAGAGAAAGCAATTAGAGAGATGCAGTTGGCTGGCTACCTGGGCCGAGGAGGTCATTGGCGCGCTCTGAACCGTCCTGAAGCGGCGTTCAGGTGCGGGACGACGGCGGCGGCGGCATGTATGTGATTGAAGTAGACGGCGTTGCGGTTGGCATCATGATGTCCGGGAGGTTTCGTCGTTGGACCCATCCTGGCGCAGAAGACCAATACGAGACAACAAGGAGGGTCTGTGGCGGTGATGGCCGAGGTGGCACGGCTAGGGCAGAGGGTGTCACCGGCCATGAGGAAAGGAGGTGCATGGGGACTACGGCGGGGATCCGGTAGATTCTCCTCGGCACCCTGCCCCTGCTGGAGACGGGGATCTTATCAGCTGAGCGTGATTGGCGGCCCGGAACCCTAGAGCTAGCGTTTGGGAGTAGATCAGTCCGTGTTAGGGAAGGAGGAGGCCCTCGGATGGGGAAGGGATGGATTTTACTGATCAGAAAACCGAAAAGACCAGAAAAAACGGTGGAAGGGGAGGGGCGAACGAACATGGACGGAGAGGGGAGGCGAAACAGTCGGACGAAGCGAAGCGGTTTTTTACGGGAATGGAAACCTTATTCTTTTTTTAGGTAGTAGAGATACGTCCTTGTCGTGGAATCATCAATCCTGATGTTTGCCAGATTGGCTACCTACTTCATATTGTATATGTCGATCAAATAGTTTATCTCAGCATTGTTTGCATGTATTCAGAAAATCTTCTGTCTGATTTCTGGAGCTTAGTTGCATGTTTTCTTGTTAGGAACATGAAGCTACAGACCAAGAAAGGAGAGAACGCAAGATAAAGAATAGTCACCCTGAGCAAGGAACAGTAAGGATGCTTTCGCGTGAAGAGTGGGATGAAATCCAAGAAGTCAGGCCAAGGACCCCTTTTGAATCAAAGTTAGCTCGTCCACATGCCCGCTTAAGAACTGGGGAAAAAATGCGGCTGGTAAGTAGCAGACATAACTTCCTCACTGTCATCTCATCGATGCATTTTTATATAATTCTGTGATTTTTGATGGTGTATTACATCTCTGTGGAGTTAGTTTATTGAATCCACTGTCTTGCTTCCGTGCTGAAAACAGATGTATTGCTGATGCATAGTAGATACTGATGTTCCATGTTTCAACAACTTGCTGCTATACATAACTAGGAGGGTCACCCATGCATTATGGTGCTAGATTTGTTAGGTGTCATACACATGTTTGGTTTACCTCGTGTCCTCACTAGTTATTTCATTATATTCTACAGAATTTGAGTGATTGTGGTAGACATTCACTTTAGAGTGTAATAGAACCTGTAGCCAAAGTACACCTTGAGGAAACAAGCTTTCAGTTTTCGGTATATTTGTTTTGTTTCGTCAGTGTAGTAATTCTGAAGGCATTAGTTAGTCACTCAAACAAGCCTTCAGTTATAAGATCGTATCGTTTTTCGATATATTTGTGGGTGGGCGTGCGTCGGATCAAATTTTGTCTTGTTCTCCCTTGCCCGCATCTCTTTTCACGTTTCCGTGTTGGTAGGGTGGGTAGGCAGCAAGTCATCTCTTTTCTAATAATAATGTGTTGATCTTACCTGCATCCTTATCTGCATATGTTTTTAAGGTTTGACCTACCTTTCGCGTTAGAGCTTGATGCTTAAGACAACTTATCTTGACATATCTGCCTTGCAGGAGGATGCCAAGGATTGGGCTGTTGACGTGCTCACGGATGCTTTCACTAGGGCGGAAGAGAGTGCTAAGCGGAAGTGATCAAGAAGAAATGCACACCAGCAAACGTATCCGCTTCGAAGTTTTGTTTAGAGGAAACACTTTTGGGTTCTCTTGAATGCACGTTCCATGGTTTCTTTTGAAGTTCCTAACTCCTCGCAAATGCTAACGTACGCGATGTTCTACTGTAGCCATGTAGAAATAAAGTTTCATTGCTACAATAAATACTACGGTTCTTGTGGGTCTGTACAGAAGCTTCTCCGCGCTGATTCGATGACCTGAAGTTGATGCCGTAAGTAGCGAATTCGTGTGTTTCTTGTGCCTTTTCTTAAACTTTGCAGACTAGTGAATTCTAATTGAGAGGGGCTGGCTCTGTAGTTTCAACACCTCTTCTGTTTAGATCTTGTTAAGCATGCATTCCTCCACTGGGAGGTCCTGCCAGTGCAATTTGATTGATATCCAACTTTGAGTAGTACAGTACTCCACTGGGATGGGAGTACTCACTAAATCATTTGTTATTTACAGTGTGCCATTGTTGGTTTATACTAGTACATGTGCAGTCCAGATGCCTACCTGACGGCTGGTGGGATCTGCTCTCATGCATTTTCTTACGGCGGTACATTACATCGACTGCAATAAAAGAAACTTTGGCAGAACCAAATTCAGCATGAATAGTGGCCTCTAACCGCCCGCAAATAGCCACTACAGCCATTTGCGCAGCTATGCTGTTTCGGCAGTGACCGGGCTGCAATCGATCTGTGACTGAATCTCGCCCGCCAACCCGACAAGGTTCACGCGACGACCCGGCAAGCGGCTCAGTTTAGGCAGACATTCAGGTCGATTTCGCTGCTCGACCTTGCTCCAGATTGGTGATATCTTGACGTTATACTACTACCACTACTACCGGTATACCTTGATATTGATATTGCTCATCGCATGTGCCATGTTGTTCCCGATTGGTGGTCAGTTGCGTCGCCAGTTCGGAGTAGCCAAACAGAGAGTAGCCACGCCCGTCCATGGCCCGTTACATTTCCCATTTCCCCTGCCCGTATCGCTGCGCGGACGGGACAACAACAAGCCTCGCTTTCCCTCGAGATTACTATACTACTCCTAATATTAGCAGAGGATGTAACTGTGCGCCTTATATTATGGAATTGCATGCAATTTCTAATACGCCCTACATATTGGGAAGGAGGGAGTACTACCTTTCGCTGTCTAGACCAGACTAGACGTGTTTGGGTTTACTCTTCCCCGCTCGCTCGACGTGGGCAAGCACGACTCTGCAACAAATCCGGACGGATTGGGCTCCTCGGTCTTGTGCGCGCACGGGGAAGAAAATTCCAGGCACGAGATTTTACCAGTTGGTTTACAGCGCGGTGTATCTCGCTATCTGGACTGTAAGCAGCGCGGATTGATTGATCCATAATCCATTGATTGTGGCAGGAAGTGAGCCAAAATGCGGGGTTTCTTCCCACCACATTAAGCAAGCCACATGTACTGCTGCTATCATGCCAACGACAGCCAGTAACCCTGGCCATGGCATGGAGCGCCTGGCCTGTCGAGATCGTCAAAGCGACAAACATTTTCATATGCTACCCCCAACGCCTGGAAATGGCAGATCCAAGGTCCCCCGGCGGCTAAGTGGTAATAGTACACTGTGTAAATAAACACGTCGCTAGCCTGCCGCGCTTGAGAAATTCACGTAACTCCGGCCGCGGCTGTATGTTAGTGCCGGTTTCTTTCGCCGCGAGCCTCGCTGTCGATGCAGAGATCGTCTTGATTGACTCCGGCCGCGCCGGGGTGGGTCCACGGCGACTAATGGTACTGGGTCGCCCACTCAATTATTTGGCCGCGTCCGGCCATGCACGGCGGCGCATACGCCACGCCAGGGGGAGGGAAAGCCGTTTTTCGCCGCTCCTCTCTGTGGAAAGAGGCGACCGATACGCATGCATCCTCATCCTGGAGACGGGCGGAGCTAAGCTCATGTAAAATACTCATACACTACTGCTCTCTTCGTCTCGGATTACTTGTCACAAAAATCGATAAAAACAGCACGTTCAATTCTTCCGTGTTCGCTTCCCGGGTTGCTCCCGCGGGCAGCCCGGGAGCAAACCCTAGCCGCCGCCAGCGCAGGCCCGTCCTCCCCTCGCCGCCAGCTCGAGCAGGGGCGGCGCGGGCCGTTCATTCGGGCGGGGACTCAGCGCGGCGCTCGCGCGGGTGCGCGCACCGACGAGGGTGGCCGTGTTTGGGGCGGCGTGGCGCAGGCGCGCTGGGTTTCCGGCGGCGTAGACCGGACGCTGGGCCGGGAATCGCGGTGGGGGAGGGTCGGCACCCTGTGGCGCAGGCGGTGTGTGACGGATTCGAGGTTGCGCCTCCCGCGGGTGGCGGCCGCGGGAGCGTCGTCGGCAGGCTCCGGGGTTGCAACCTGGTGGTTCCCGCCCGACGAGTCTGGGCGGGGTTGCGGTCGCCCCTCCTGCCTCCTGGATCTTCGTCACCATGGTTCTGGCTGCGTCGGCTGCGGGCAGCGGATGGGACGCCGAGGCGGCGGCCTCGGTCCGGGCTCCGGCGTGACTTGGGCGTGGACGACGTGCGTGCGTGCGGCGGCGCTCGGTTCCAGATGCGTGCGTGGGGCGCGGTCTGTCGGCCGGGCGCGGCAGCGGCTGGCGTGTGGCGGGCCCGGCGACCGGCTGGGCGTGGCGGCTCTGCTGCTCTGGAGCGCGAGGTGTGCTGCTTATGGAGGAGCTGCTCGTCTGCGCTGCTGCTCTGTTTGTGCGGCCCGATCTGGACCTGGTGTGTGCTAGCTCTTCGATCTGGGTGTTGCACTTGCATTGCGGCTTTGGTGGCTGCGGTGGTGGTGGTCGCGGTGGTGCTGCGGTGGTGGATGGCGGCTACGGCTAGGGAGGCACTACTAGGGAAAAGCCTATACACAAAATCTTACTAGTAGCGAGGGTTAAAAACTCCCGCTACTGCTACTTACTAGTAGCGCAGGTTTTTAAACCTCGCTACTACTAAGTTGATAGCAGTAGCGCGGGTTTTTAACCCTCACTACTACTAAGCGGTCTCTACCGTGCCCCCCGGGACATGCCATAGTAGTAGCGCGGGTTTTTAACCCTCGCTACTACTAAGTTGATAGCAGTAGCGCTGGTTTTTGGCCCCCGCTACTACTAAGTTGATAGCAGTAGCGCTGGTTTTTAGCTATAGTAGTAGCGAGGTGTAAAAACCCGCGCTACTACTAAAGGTCCCATTTTCAAACTCTACCCGCCCCCTCCCCGTGGATCGCCTTTTCAGTTTTAAAAAAAATAAAAGAAAATGATGAAAATGTCAAAAAAATAAAAGAAAATAAGTTTCCCATGTGATACGTGGTCTAGTTGTTGGGAAAATTTGCAAATATGAATTTCGACTTTATTTACAAAATCTCTCGAGAATTTGTAAAAATGGGCATAACTTTTGCATACTAACTCGGATGAAAAAGTTTTTTATATGAAAAATCTACTCGAAAAGTTACATCCGAATTTAACCGGGGGAACCCCGTTAAACATTTTCAAAATCCTCAAAAACCTAACAGAAAAAAAGTTACGGGGCTTTTAAGATCTGGAGGCAAAAAAATTCATCAAATTTCAGTTTTTTTATTTTTGTTAAATCTGGTCAAACTATGGTCAAACTCATTATTCAAGAATATTAGTGTTACTAATTTTTTAGAACAATAATTTCAAACTCAAACAGAGAAATGTGTGACTACATGCTCAAGCTAAGTTCCTGAGGTTAATAGGATTGACATCTTACTATTGTCAGGAAAACAACAAGTGCAGACTTGGAAATGAGGGAGAATAGAACCTGGAAGTTAAGCGTGCTCGGGCTGGAGTAGTGAGAGGATGGGTGACCGTCCGGGAAGTTAGATGATTTGGAATGATGAGGGGTGATTAGAGATTAAATTGAGTAGCGATGAGGGATGATTAGAGATTTGAGGTTAAAATAATTCAGAAATTTGAAAATTAGGGAAAAAAATCAAAAAAAATTGAAAAAATTTGAAAAAAAATCAGAGATTACAGACTAGTAGTATACGCCGGCCCCCGCTCTGCTGCTAGGCTTTTCCCTAGTAGTGAGGTGGTGCGTGTGTCTGGTCATGGTGGATCGTGGGATCCCGTGGCCGGAGTGAGGTCGGCCTCAGTAGGTGGTGGTCGATGGGCGGCGGTCGGTGGCTGCAGGTGGTCATCTCCGAGAGAAATCCTTGCTCTGGTCTTCTTCGGAGCCGGCGACGGCGGCGCCCGCGGGTGTCGTGATCTTTCTTGGAAGCGTCGCCGTGGAGGTGTGCTCCCCCTTCCCACGGCTTTGGCTCCGGAGGGAAACCTCAGATCCGCTGGATCGGGCGATGGAGGCGTCTTCGCGTCTTTCTCCTCCTTGGGGGCATCGTCTCGGAGCCCGCAACGACTGAGAGACCGGTGGAAGACGACATCTTCGCCGTGGATGGGCAGCATCTTCGCGTCTTTCTCCTCCTTGGGGGCATCGTCTCGGAGCCCGCAACGACTGAGAGACCGGTGGAAGACGACATCTTCGCCGTGGATGGGCAGCATCTTCGCTGCGTGGTTTGCTGAGGCGGGGCGTATGCTTTCTGTTTGGCAACGATGATGGCGTCGTGAGGAGCTTGGGTCGCAGCATGGGCTTCGGTAGTCGGTTCTTCCCGGCGTGTCCGAGGTGCTCTTCCGTGGTTACGGAGGGCATGTTCGGCGCAAGTCCTGCATATTTTCCTTGCGATGCTTGTCGTCAAAGTCGGAGCTGTCGGTTGCTTGCGCGTGGTGGCCTTCTGTTGGCATGTGCCGCCATGGTTCCTACAACTGTTTGTGGGTTGGCTTCGACGATGGAGCTCTACTGTGAAGTCGGAGTCGCCCGTTCGAGGCAACCGGTGATGACGATGACACTTGCGACTTCTCGGCGGATGTTTTTCTTCTTTGCAGCTTCGTGTCTCATGTCGACGGCCAGGTTGGCCTGTGGTTCCCATGTCATATGGGTTGGGTTGTATCGGTTTTAGCCAAGTCTTTTGCCTCGTTTTAACCGGGTAATTAACCGGGTAATTTTTTTCTTCTTAATCGATGAAAATGCCAAGTCTTTTGCCTCATTTAAAAAAAATAAAAATAGATGTATTGAAAATTAAAAATATACTTAGATACTTCATTTCTGCGATAAATAATTCCGGACGAAGGGGGTAGTATATGATATCGATCGACTAGTCGTAGGCGGACGCGGATGGAATGGCTGCCGCGCACATTCTATCGCCACACCACTGGGCTCCTCGCGGTCTGTCTGGCTCGACCAAGAATCCTAAGCTAGCTAGCTGTCGGTCGACAAGGCGCGTATTTACCTTACCGCTGGCGCTACTACGAGAGACAACATGGACATGGACGTATGTAAAAGAGGTGTCCGTGGGCAGGTGCAGAGTAGTATTTTTCCTATCATTTACATACGTGGGAGTCTGATATGGAGTACAGTACGTATTACTACCTCTGTCCCGTTTATTGATCCCTTCCTATTTTGTGTCCAATTTTTTATCTTAGATTTAACTAATAAAATATCAATGCATGCCATAAAAAATAATATAATTGGAAGTTATGCTCAAATGCGAATCCAATGATATAAATTATTGATGACATGTGTTACTATTTTGTTAGTAATTCTATGGTAAAAATTTGGCTCAAAATATGAAAGAGGCCTATAAGGATCTGATTTGGCTATTGGGCGGGCACGCTGGATTATTATTGTTTCTTTGATCGATCGTCCAATTAAGCAGCAAACACGAGATCTTGACACTTACTACCACCTTTCTTATAGCGCCACGAGATTTTGCAGCTGGTACAGTGTACACATCCGTATCCCTGAAGCAAGCAGCGTGCCTCGATCGATTGATTATCATACAATAACTATCTGACGACGACTACCTCTTGGCTAACCTCTCGGGTGATCGTCAAGGCACCAAACAAACAATTTGATACTGCATGCTCAGCCAAGTGCCCGGCCCACGATGCAAAAACCGGGACCCTGACCCTGACAGTGTAGTGTACTATAGTAGAGTACCAGCAGGCATTATTTTTTGTGCTGCACTAATCTGGCCCAGGAATTCAGTGACGATCGGTGCGTCGTCCCTAGCTGTGGATACAGAGGTTTTCGTCGTGCTCAACGGCGACTACTCCGATCGATCACTTTGAATCGTCGCCCGCACCCACCCGGCCACGTACGGCGGCGGCGGCACATGCACGTCCGGGAAGAGAAGCAAGACGATCGTTTTCTCCGTAGAAAGAAAGAGGCGGCTGGTACGCTCGTCCGTTGCCACACGACGCATCGTAGACGGCCGGGCGCGGATGGACGAGCGGAGGAAGGACGTAGGCAGTACGCTTCTTCGTTGGCTGCAGGATGCAGATCGAGCGTCTATCTAAATCTACCTTAGTTTAGTGAGGCTTATTTGCCTCGCCTTGCTCCCGATTGGGTGGTCTCCCTCCCTGGCCTCGGTTGCGTCGCCAATTTGGCCGGAGAAGCCAAATTCAAATTCATGGATCGATGCCTACCCGTCAGTTCCATTCCAGGTTCCATTCCAGGTCCCATTAAGGGGGATCTGTTACCTATGTTTCACGATCTTTTCTCTGGACAGTTTCAATTATTTCAGTTGAATTTTGGAACTATCACATTGCTCCCTAAGAAAACGGAGGCTGTGCTAATTGAGCAGTTCAGGCCAATTTGCCTTCTCAATGTTAGTTTCAAAATCTTTACCAAGGTCGGAACTAATAGGCTCTCACAGATTGCGCTTTCTGTGGTGCAACAATCCCAAACTGCTTTCATGCCGGATAGAAACATCCTCGAAGGGGTGGTTGTCCTTCATGAAACGCTCCATGAAATTCACTCTAAAAAATTAGATGGGGTAATTTTTAAGGTGGATTTCGAGAAGGCGTATGATAAGGTCAAGTGGCCGTTCCTTCAACAGGCATTGCGTATGAAAGGTTTTGATGAGGCTTGGCGCCATCAGGTAGAATCTTTTACGCAAAAAGGGAGTGTGGGTATTAAAGTTAATGACGATATAGGTCATTATTTCCAGACTCATAAGGGCCTCAAGCAAGGAGATCCAATGTCCCCCGTCTTGTTTAACATCGTGGTGGATATGTTAGCAATTTTGATCGGAAGGGCTAAGGACAATGGTCAAGTGGGTGGCTTAGTACCTCATCTGGTTGATGGAGGTGTATCCATCCTTCAATACGCTGATGATACAATCATCTTCATGGAGCATGTTTTGGCCAAGGCGAGAAATATGAAGTTGTTGTTATGCCTCTTTGAACAATTATCTGGGTTAAAGATTAACTTTCATAAGAGTGAGTTGTTCTGCTTTGGTAGAGCCAAAGACGAACAGGAGTCCTATAGGCAATTGTTTGGGTGCGAGTTGGGAAGTTTGCCCTTCTCCTACCTTGGCATTCCGATACATCATCGTAGGCTAACAAACAGAAAGTGGAAGTGTATCGAGGATCGATTTGAAAAGAAACTGAGCTGCTGGAAGGGTAAGCTCATGTCATATGGAGGCCGGCTAATCTTGATAAACTCGGTGCTCGCGAGTATGCCTATGTTCCTCTTATCGTTCTTTGAGGTTCCAGTGGGAGTGAGGAAAACACTGGACTTCTATCGATCACGTTTCTTCTGGCAGGGTGATGATCTTAAAAGAAAATACCGGCTTGCTAAGTGGGATATTATCTGTCGACCCAAAGACCAAGGCGGGCTTGGCATTGAGAATCTTGAAGTTAAGAACAGATGCCTTCTTAGTAAGTGGCTGTGGAAGCTCGCTAGCGGTTCGGAAGCTATGTGGGCGCAAATCATTCGCAGCAAGTACCTCCAGACTAGGACGTTGTCCCAGGTAACAGTTAGGCCGACTGACTCGCCTTTCTGGAAAGGGCTCATGAAAGTCAAACAATTAATGTTCAATAGGACAAAAGTTGTCATTGGCAATGGTGCCACTACACGTTTCTGGGAGGACGCTTGGCTGGGCGACTCACCCCTGGCCATTCAATATCTGTCTTTATATCGTATTGCTCAACGATGTGAGGTGTTCGTGGCAACGGTATTTCAATCTATCCCCCTTAATATTCAGTTTAGACGGTCATTAGCGGGCAATCGTTGGGAGGTTTGGCTCCAGTTAGTTAGGAGACTAATGGAGGTTCAACTTTCTGACCAACCTGATAAATTACGCTGGAAGTTGACTACGTCTGGAGTATTTACAGTGAGGTCAATGTACATTGATGTTATTAATTCAAGCTCCATTCCAACTTCCAAGAATGTCTGGGATGTCAAAGTTCCTTTGAAAATAAAAGTGTTTATATGGCTTGTTCATAAACAAGTTATTCTAACAAAGGACAACTTAATAAAGCGTAATTGGACAGGACCTACTAGGTGTAGTTTCTGTGATCGAGATGAGACAATTAAACATCTCTTTTTTGATTGCCCGCTGGCCAAGGTTCTTTGGCAGACGGTCCACATAGCTTTTAATATTACTCCACCGAATACTGTTAATGCTTTATTTGGGAATTGGCTAAATGAGATTGACTCTACATTAGCAAGACATATTCGGGTTGGAGTCTGTGCTTTGATGTGGACCATCTGGCTTTGCAGAGATGATTTGGTTTTTAACAGAACATCACGAATTCATTTTTGCAGGTTATTTTCCGAGCTACGGCGTTGATCCGTTCATGGTCATTACTCACTCCGATGGAGGTCAGGGAGCATTTGGTTACTGGGTCTATCCGGTGGGAGATGGTTGCTCGGGATATCTTCAACCGGTTTGGATGGCGGTCATGTAATAGGATAGGCAATTAGTTTTCCTATCTCTTTAGCCAGCCGGTTGTGGCTCTTTTAATGGCTAGTTCGTGTTTCTAGCCTTCTGCGCTCTGTGTGGGCTGCTTTTTATTGTTTTCAGTTTGAGACTATGGAACTTTGTAGGCACATTTTGTTGCTTCGTTAATAAGATGGCCGTATGCATCACTCTTGATGCAGAGGCCGGGGAGTCCTCCTTTTCGAAAAAAAAAATTTAGCCGGAGAAGAAGTACGTACGTACGCGCTCCATCTCTCGCCTGTGGCTGTACGTGTGGTGTGGACTTGCACGACGCCACGACGTGGACTCCAACAAATGGAGTAGGTGAAAAGGACACTTTTTCTTTTTTGCGGGTGAAATCATTGTAGTATTAGTCAGCTCATAAAGTCTGTACGATCAGCAAGAGCTTGCTCTGGTTAACCTTTCGCTCCTGCCCACGTGCGAAACTCACATCTAGGGTTTCCTTGCCTCTCGCCGGCGCCGTCGGCCCGCCTCATCTTCTATGGTCCTTGGACCATGGAGGCATGATGGATCCCGGCCCTTGCCGGTGAGAGGGCTTCGTTTTTAGATGTTTTCTGAGTTTTGTTAGAGTTTGTGCGATGCTCAAGAAGATGAGGCGGCAACAGCTTCTTGAAGATGGAATAAGGTCCTCCCCGCCTAGGCACCGTCCCTGATTTTCAAGCATCATCGAAAGGCGTGTGGAGGTTTGTCTCCGACGGATCTCGTGCGATCCGATTGGCGTTTGTCTTCGGTGGATCCGACTGGATCCGGTTTTCATTCGTCTACGTTTGTGTGTCTGCAGGTTGGATCCTTCTGGTCTATCCTTCTCTTCATCGGCGGCGGTTACTGTTCTGGTGCGCTGATTCTATGGGGCCTTAGCACGACGACTTTCCGACCGTTTACTACAACAATGTTTGCCCTGCTCTGAGGAGGGAGGGGCGATGACGGCGGCGCGCCTTCGGCTTGCTCCAGTGCTTGTAGTCGTCGCTAGGTGGTCTACGGACCTAGATGTAAATTTTACTTCTAGTGTTCTTTGTACTACCTTGACAGTTATGAATATATCGGAAGTTTTCTCGCAAAAAAAAAGAGCTTGCTCTAATGAATCTGCTGGGCTACAACCAACCCAAGTCATAGTTCTGCCCTCCATTCTATCATACTTAGCTAAGCTATCACTAACTCTGTTAGTACACTACAACTAGCACACATGCCCATGGATTGTAATGGGAGATAAAAAATAATATACAAACCTCTAGTGTGTGTTGCAACAGAAGAGAAAAATTTACAAACACCTCTAGTGTGTGTTGCAACGGGAAATAAAAAATAGCGCGCACCTCTAACTAATAAGCAAGCTCAAGACCCTCCACATGTCCATGCATCTACTTTAACATGTCGAATAATGGATCGACTGAGGGTAGGGTTTTCAGGATGCCAATGCCTACCTACGGGTCGTCGTACCGACCGTTGATCATAGAGGTCAAGACGTTGTACTTGCACCCATGCCTTTTGGCAACACCTCCTTTTTCCGCACTGACCTCGGGCAAAAGGCCCTATGATCAATGGAAATTAATTTATTTTTATTTTTCTAAAGGAGGCTTTAATTTTCATTTTTCCTCTTCAAACCTTGTAGTATATGATGTCGTGGTCCTGCTAATACGTGGCACACCAAGGTGTAAAAAATGCATATGAGCAAAAACTGCTCCATTATCATGCTTGTTTTTTTTCTTACAAAATCCTATTAATGACTTTGGACTCTGAAAGTACTCTTCAAGATTCCCATTCCGCTCTTTCAAAATTTATTCACTCTAGCCCTCATACACTAAAAGAGAAATCTATGTAAAAAGATGCATATGAGCTGCTCCATTAGCGCGCTTGCTTTTTCTCTTGGAGAATCCGAATAATGACTTTGGACTTCTAAAGGATTAATTGTGTTTGGTTTTCACTGGACTTTGATACTTAATTCATGCGCATCAAGCTCCTTATCTTTGGAATTTCTAAGTGCGCCTCGCTTTCCCTTGGTTGGTCGTGCATGCTTGCTTTTCCTCTGGCTAGGCTCGGGCTCTCTCGTTTGGCCATGCATGTATGCGGTAGGCACCCAGGCTCTTTTTTCTTTCGTATTTATAAATGCGCCTCTTTTGTTTGGTTGGTCGTGCATGCATTCATGTTTGCCTTTTTTTTCAAAAAATGTTCAGATTTATTATTAAAGCTCATCGAGAGTACAAAAACACAGCTGGCCCGACCTTAGCTCCGACACCACCCTTAGTCCGCCGCCGTATTTTTGAGCCCCAGCGCTGCCAACACCGTCACAAGACTTCTCCCCTCCATTCTCGCCGGCCCAGGAGTCAACGCGGCTCTCTCCAACTACTCTTGGACTGCAGCTTGCCCTCCATGTGTTCGACACATTGTCTGGCCAGTCTTTTATGATTGTTTTGTAGGCAAAACGATGAATTCAGATGCTTCATCGATGAGGAGTACAGATCGACAGAGCTTGATGAATTGCTTCCGAAGAAGTTCTTCGATTTGTCGGACTCGGAGGAAGAAGAGATGATGAGCATCCAACAGGAAATGGACCGGGAGGTCGAACACGTTCCCAACTTCAACGTCTGGGTTACTGAATCCTCGCCCGCACATGTACGTCACGGAAGCACGCTCGTCCGTCGCCACACCACGGCCGGACACCGGGACACGGATGGACGGCTGTAGCAACTGCGTGCAACACACGTTCTTCGCTACCTACGTACTCCGGCTAGTTTAGTAGGCGTATTTGCCCCTCCCAGGAATCCACCAATCATGTATGCACCCGTATCTCCAGGAATGGACCGGCCGGGTCCCCGAGGGCGACTACTTGATCGCTCCATCATCAACGCCCTCCACGGCCGCTCTCGTGTCGTGTGTACGTAGTACGTCAGGGAACCGACCGACGGTTTTTCTCCGCGGGCTCAGTGAGGCAGCCGATGATTGATCCTGCTCACATCGTCTATGACACCGCGTCTGCATGCCTGCGCTGCGCTGGTTCAAGGACGATAGCGGTCGAGGCTTATCCATCCATCCTGCTCACATCACACCGGACGTCGGATCGAGCACCGGAGGAGTCCTGGCACGTAACGCAGGCGATCGAGAGACCCAGGGACAGGGCAGTGGAATCATAGTCCTGTGCACGTACGCAGGAGCACGCTTTAGATGACCAGACCAGCCAAACAGGATCAACCCGGTGCGTCCTTGCTCTAATCTGGGCATCTGGTCCAGGAATTAATTCAGTGACGATCGGTGCGTCCCTCGCCGTCGACGGAGAGTTCTTCGTCCTCAGTCCGGCCACGGCGACTACTCCTCGATCACTGAATCGTCGCCCGCGCCCGCCCGGCCACGTACGGCGGCGCATACGTACGCACGTCGGGGAAGCAAGGCCGGCGATGGTTTTCTCCGTAGCAGAAAGAGGCGGCTGCTACGCTCGTCCGTCGCTACACGACGCATCGTAGACGACGATCGAGCACTCGCGGCCGGACACGGATGGACGAGGAGGACGTGTGCTTCTTCGTCGGCTGTAGGCTGTTGCAACCGCGTGCCGCACGCATACATTCCCTCGGTTGCGTCGCCAGTTTTGCCGGAGAAGAGAAGCCAGATAGCATATGTCTA
Organism: Triticum timopheevii; assembly: GCA_963921465.1. Lineage (NCBI taxonomy): Eukaryota > Viridiplantae > Streptophyta > Magnoliopsida > Poales > Poaceae > Triticum > Triticum timopheevii. Next base: position 398,226,137 of record OY997270.1, on the reverse strand, counting down.
GCATTTTTGCGATCGATATGTACCCGTCGGTTACATAATTTGTCTCTATCCTATCCGTGTGCTCGCTGCGTATGCGCTCGATCTCTCTCTCTCTCTCTCTCTCTCTCTCTGGGCTGGGCCTGTGTGCTCGACGGAGACGGGCACGGCGCCGAACGATGTACACTCGAACCAGTGGAGTAGGAAACGAGGATCTGATTTGGAGAAACAATTTCTTTTCTTCACCTGGATTATACTACTATATCCTACCAGCAATACTAGTACGTATTATGCTACTCCCTCGTATGCATATTAATCGCCATTGACTGATCGAAGGGAGCACCAACCTCAATTACTATCAGTATATACGATCACTGACTGATCCACCTGCTAGCTAGAGGCGGCGAACGTGGGGCATGAAGCATCTCATCTCTAGAGGGCGACAAGCAAGCAATTTCAGAAAAATGCTGCCTAGATGGTAAGTGGATCCAAGGCCCCCGGCTGCTAACTGCCGACATACATTCGGTAGTAGTAGTATTATAGTACAATACAAGTCGCTAACCAGGCACGCTGCAAAGTAGTACTAGTGCAGATCGGAACCCTGGCACGTACTGTTACCCACGTTGTGCAATGCAATTTTGTGCAGGAACCCAGCAATGATGCATCCTTGCAGTCCGTATCTCCAGGAATGGACCGGCAGGGTCCCCGAGGACGACTCCTTGATCACTCATCAATGCCCTTCCCGCTCTCGTGCGTGCTACTCCAGGGAACCGACCGACGGGTCTTCTCCGTGGATTCAGCGAGCTGGTGATGAATGATGATCGGTTCAAGAGCATCCATGTATGCCCATGACACTGCATGCCTGCCTCTGCGTGTCACACAGGGACAGAGCCGTGGAATCAGAGTCGTGCACTGCGCGAGGAGACCGGCGGCATGTGCACGTACGCAGGCGCAGGCGCACGTTTTAGATGGCCGCACAGCACAGGGCCGCCAGAGCCAACTGTGTGTCTGTGGCCATGCGCGGGTGGGTGGCCAATTAGACGCCATCTGATCGAGAGAGAGAGAGAGAGCTGGACCGGTCCGGCTAGCCGCTAGCGTCACTGCTGATCGCAAGGCCTCCGGCCTCCGGCCTTCCCAGCCACCATATATCATATATGTGCGTGGCGTACGCGAGCGCCTCCAGCCACCATACATACACAAGCGTTCGAGACAGCTCTATCGATCGACAAGAGAGAGTGAGGCAGCTAGCTAGAGATGGAGAGGAGCAGGAGGCTGTTCGAGACGGAGACGCACGGGGGCCGGGCGGCGTACAGGCTCCACGCCGTCACGGTGGCCGCCGGGATCCTCCTGCTGCTCTACTACCGGGCGACGCACGTCCCGGCCGCCGGCGAGGGCAGGGCGGCGTGGCTGGGCATGCTGGCCGCGGAGCTCTGGTACGCCGCCTACTGGGTGGTGACGCAGTCCGTGCGCTGGAGCCCCGTCCGCCGCCGCCCCTTCATCGACAGGCTCGCCGCCAGGTACGTACCCACCACGTCCGTGCATGATCCGTCCGTGTTACGACCGGCCGACTCACCAACGGCGCGCGGCCGCATGGCATGATCGAGGGAGATGCCACGCAGTTTTCTTCTTCTTCTTTTCTTCTTTGAAACAAGAGATGGTATATCATGCAGATGCGCGCAGGCGTACGTGCGTACGTGTTCCCCTTGCTTACTCCTACCACTACTTTGTTGCCTAATCCGTACTTACGTAGGCGTAGCTGAGGTGACACGTCGTCGTCGTACGTAGGACTTGTGTAGTACTGCCAGAGAGAGTGCTGCTCATCTTGCTTGCCTTTTGCCTGAAGAAGAAAAAACCACCACGTCCCTCCCACATGCACTTGTCCGTGCGTGTAACGGCTAGGGACGCCGGACGTGGATCCTCTGACTTTACAATCCCTGCCATACCCTGCCTTTATGTCACTGACAGGTGGGCCCCATGCTCCGTAGGACTCATGTGTCAGTGACTCAAAGGTAGGCTTGGCCACGGCAGGGGATCCTCGTCCAGGGACGCCGGCCGGGCAGGACAGCTTTGCTTACTGTCACCGGCCGGGCGCTTATTAGGAGCGCAAGGCAGCGGTCAGCCAGAACGGCAGTGATCAATGGCGTCCAGCGCGAGGGGACCTACGTGCCTGGCCAGCATCTCAGCTGCCATGAAGGCAGAGCAGACGCGTGCTGTCGTGGCATAGTAGCACTGGCCACCAGCAGCTACACGGTGCCTCCTCCAGCGCCCCTGGCTGGCTGGCTAGGAGTACACCGTGCGTGCGTGCGTCTGCGTTAGCGTTACCTACCGCGCGGCGTTCCGATTTGTTTTGCTGGCCTCATGCACCACGCCGAGGCGTGCACGCCCGCATGAACACCCAACAATCTTAGTTTTTTTATTTTCTTTTCTCTTTTATAATCACCCAACAATCTTAGTTAATGCATGGACTGTGTACCAACGAGGAGAAGGTGACATCCCATCCGTTTCATGCACAAAAGATATGATTTTTTCTTTTCATTCTCAAAAAAGATGCCACTCGTGTATTATTCATATTATTTTTTGACCACATTCCTTTTGAAAAGATATATGGGAAATACATGGGCAGTTGGTTAGGACTTCTGGAAAATAGTGCTTGACAACACTGCGACGATTAATACTCTCTCCGTACCAAAACATAAGATGTTTTTGCTGTTCAATTTAAACTGTAAAAACGTCTTATCTTTTGGTACAGAACTACAGATATAGTATTTTTTTAATGTCTATACGAGTCACTGTTTGGTAGCCTTTAGGCTTTCCATCTAGTGGATGTTAACCATTTTTACTGCTATCTCACTAGTGGGCTGGGCTGGAACAAGATGCAGTTGTTCGATCGATTATGTTTGCCCCGAGAAAATCAAAAAAGATTCAATTTGTCACAATTCGAATGGAACTGTGCCCATAATCTGCAGTTTTGCATAATACATGGAGGCTTGTACTTTACCGATGTTGTATGTGCACCGACGGCCAAAACCAGTGCATTTTTGGGTTGAAAAATCGACTGAGATCGCCATAAAAGAAGTTCAGTTACACGAGAATTAGCAAAGGTGATAAACTATAGCTAATGACTAATGTCACAAGGTGACAGACTATAGCATACGATTATTTCGAAATCACAGATTTATATTCTTATTTGATCAATACATGACAAAAAAAATTCGAACATGCCAAAAGGTTTGGTTATTTTCCTGCAAAAAAAACTTTGGTTATTTCCAAATTCAAATTTATATGTGTCTTTGTTAGAGAGGCAAAGATTGCTTTTGACACAACATTAATCTTCTGAAAATGATGGAAGCTGACGGTGATGTCTATTAAGCATGATGTATACAAAAACTCCTACTACATTAGAGCAAATGCATTTAACAAGTCGGGGTACGACTGAATGACTCATACCACCCACCAGGTCGAAATCAGCGCTGAACACGCTGCAGAATTTAAATTTCAGTACGGTTGGCTGGTTTGGTCCAAGCTCCGGGACTCATCAGCTGACAGGTACACGGTCCCATCGTCCCAAACTAGAGCACTTTGCATCTCCCGGCAGCAAAACTGGATTTAAAAACCAGTTAACCAGGGACCTGTTTTGATGTACTTCACCATATTCAAACATATATTTGTCATGCTCAGCATTACTAACACGGTTATTTTGTCATTTGAACAAGGCATGGAGAAAGGCTACCTTCTGTGGACATCTTTGTATGCACTGCAGACCCCTATTCGGAGCCGCCGAGCCTCGTCGTCTCCACCATCCTATCGCTCATGGCGTACAATTACCCGCCCGAGAAATTAAGCGTGTACCTTTCTGACGACGGAGGCTCCATTCTCACTTTCTATGGCATGTGGGAGGCCTCCTTGTTTGCAAAGCACTGGCTGCCATTCTGCAAGAGATATAACATTGAGCCAAGGTCACCGGCCGCTTACTTCTCACAGTCAGATGGGCATCAAGAACTGTGCACCCCAAAAGAATGGTCATTGATCAAGGTAAGCAGATATTAAGAATATCTCTTTTTTTAAACACATGCATCAAATGGCTATTGAACAGGGAATGAATTGACACACTGGTGATGACAAGATTATTATATATAGTGCTCAACATTTGGCATGGCAACTGATAGTATTTCATCTTTTGGGCAGGACATGTTTGACGAAATGACTGAGCGAATAGACACGGCTGTCATGTCGGGCAAAGTTCCCGAAGAAATCAAAGCAAGGCACAAAGGATTTCATGAATGGAACCAGGAAATCACCTCAAAGAATCACCAGCCAATTGTTCAGGTAGCTGTCATGCCCTTCAGAATGGAGTAAAGGTTTCCATGATTTTGGAGTAAATAACTTGCATGGTATTTGGGAGTCTGAAGTTCTAAACTTGTTTCTTTTGTTAGATTCTGATAGATGGCAGGGATCAAAATGCAGTTGATAATGAAGGAAATGTGCTACCAACACTTGTTTACATGGCGCGTGAGAAGAGGCCTCAGCACCACCATAACTTCAAAGCTGGGGCCATGAATGCTCTGGTAAACTTACTAACCTTGCCCCGTCACGCTAAGTAGACAGTTTACTGTAAGATTCATAATTTTCATTCGTAAACTCTTTTTCTAATACTGGTTCTTGGCGAAATACTAGTTGCACTTGCACCATATTCTAATTCATAATTTCGAAGTTCTTGATAAACTGCATTGTTGGACAAGAGTAACCAAAATGTTGTGCTCTGCTTTCTTCATTCAGTTTCACCTCATTGTACCACTAGTCCACAATAGAAATTTCCCAAGCATTTGAGAGAATGAAGGTTGAGAAAATGCAAGAAGCTCGATTCTTCAGCCTTTTGTGAAACAAATGAAGTGAATGTATGCTTAAAATATGTTGGTACAGTCTGAAATCCTCAATAGGAAAATAGTCCCTGGGCTTATTGTCACTGAATGTGTTGCAACGAGATGTGTGCCAGAATCAATAGGAAAGTTGATTGATGCCCCATCAGTCACTTGCGGTATGTCTATAAAGCTAAACAGAGCACAAGGACTACATACCTCCTGTCACATGGCTCAAGTTCCTGAGGTGTGCTGGTTGTAGTATGCATTCATACGAGTAGCACCTGCAACAAATCAATGTCTGCTGCACAGCATTGAAATCCAAGTTGCAATTGGACTATGCTTATATACACACAAATTTGAGTAGATATTGTCTATTCATCTTCTAGTGACACCAAAGACATAGAGTAAAATCCAAAATGCGCACCATATTCATGGGTGCATGCAAAACACAATGGTCAATACATGCATTCAAACGTATATCTGTCATCACAAATCATATGCATACACCCAATTTTTTTAGGAAGACAGTAGGTTTCCCTACTGTGATTTCTATAAATTTTGGGTTTTGAATGTACAGAAGCTACAAAGAAGTTAGCTAATAACATAACACAATGTATGCACTTGCTGATACTTAAAAGCACTTGGTGATACACTGATCCCATTCTTTTGCCCTCCGCCTAACACGAGACAGTGAGAGGCTGAGAGTAGCTTGACACCACACCAATTTAGCTTACTGGAGTGGAATTGGTGTTTAGATGACAATTTTTTTGAGGGAATTATATGACAATTTTATTCCATGAAAGGTTGTAATGCTTTTGTCATAATGGACTTAACTAGAATGTGTCAATTTTCCGCTGAAATGCAGATAAGGGTATCATCAGTGATAAGCAACAGCCCTATCATCATGAATGTGGACTGTGATATGTACTCCAACAACAACGATGCGGTCAGAGATGCACTGTGCTTCTTCCTTGACGAAGAAATGGGTCACAAGATTGGATTTGTGCAGTACCCTCAGAACTATAACAATCTGAGCAAGAATGATATATATGGGAATTCCCTCCATGTCATCAATGAGGTCAGCGGTGCCAAATTGTAACTTGAATTACATTCTCATGTTCTCCATTTATATTATATTATTGGCACTAACATGGCCACTCAATCTAATAGGTGGAGATGGGTGGTATGGACAGTTTGGGTGGCCCTCTGTATATTGGCACCGGATGTTTCCACAGAAGGGAGATCCTTTGCGGCAGGAAGTTCACAAAAGACTACCAGGAAGACTGGAATGCAGGAATCAAGGACAAATTACAAGAGAGCATAGATGAGACTGAAGAGAAAGCCAAGTCTTTAGCAGCCTGCACATATGAACATGGCACACAGTGGGGAGATGAGATTGGGGTAAAATATGGTTGCGCGGTGGAGGATGTAATCACCGGATTGGCAATACATTGCAGAGGATGGGAGTCGGTCTACAACAATCCTAAAAAACCAGCGTTTATGGGTGTAGGTCCAACGACACTTGCTCAGACAATATTGCAACATAAGCGATGGAGCGAGGGCAACTTATCAATTTTCCTTTCCAAGTACAACGTGTTCTTGTTTGGGCATGGAAAAACCAAGCTACGACATCAGATGGGCTACCATATCTATGGACTATGGGCACCCAACTCACTCGCTACACTGTATTATGTTATCATCCCTTCACTGGCCCTCCTCAAAGGCACCCCCCTTTTCCCAGAGGTAATGATTCATGCTATGAAAAAGCCTCACCTTAGTTACATATATGTTTTGTATTAAAAAACTGATGTGATATTCATGTGTCGTTCAGATTACAAGTCCATGGATTGCACCCTTCGTATATGTCTTCTGTGTGAAGAACATGTACAGCCTATATGAGGCACTATCATCTGGAGACACGCTGAAAGGATGGTGGAATGGGCAGAGGATGTGGTTGGTCAAAAGAATAACCTCTTACCTCTTTGGAGTCCTTGACAATCTCCGGAAGTTACTTGGACTGACAAAGATGAATTTTGTGGTTTCACCGAAGGTAAGCGATGAAGACGAGTCCAAGAGGTATGAGCAAGAGATTATGGAATTCGGGTCGTCAGATCCAGAATATGTGATCATCGGGACTATCACGTTACTCAACCTTGTTTGCCTGCTGGGAGGGCTAAGTAAAGTCATGAAAGTTGGATGGAATAATATACACTTGGATGCACTTTTCCCCCAGCTCATTCTCTGTGGGATGGTGGTGATAACCAGTATCCCATTCTATGAAGCAATGTTCCTGAGGAAGGACAAAGGCAGAATACCATTCCCAGTTACACTAGCTTCTATTGGCTTTGTGATGTTGGCCTTACTGCCAGCAATAGTTTAAGGTCCCACAAGAGACATCAGTGTGTAATTAAGTACTCAAGTTGGTATGGTTTATGGTTCTCTCAAAACACTTGCGCTGATAGTTTCATGTGCAATTGTATTTATATGTGGAGTAGTCCCGGGTTGGGCAGAAGCAATTTGTGTAAGCCCTTCGACTCGGGATTAACCATGGATCAAATTACCCCTGTGAAAATAAAAATGCCCAAACAGAAATGTCAAGAACGCCGATGCAATCGACGACAGATCTAACTCAGTCTCCTCTAGCACTAGTAAAATCCCAGTATGGGAGCAACTTGTATAGAATCAGGGCTTTAGGTGGACACATGAATACATGGGATCCAATCGTCTGCACCATTGAATAAAGAATGAGCTATTCAGATTTAGCAAGGTGGCCAGGGCATGGACATTTTGCGTAAACCCTCTATTTTCATCCTCAATGCTGCACCTAACCCCTTCTCATCCCACCTGTGCCCGCCTCAAATTAGGACCCCCTTTCAACCATCTCTCCCTCTCTTGTATCCTGTCATTTCTTAGATCTTACCAACGAGAGCGCTAAATAAGAGGAAACGCTTCACATAAGCAATTGTACAACAACAACAACAACAACAACAACAACAACAACAACAACAACAAAGCCTTTAGTCCCAAACAAATTAGGATAGGCTAGAGGTGAAACCCATAAGATCTTCCAACCAACACATGGCTCTGGCCGATGTGGCGCGTCGCTGAGAGGGTTACGCCCCAAAGAAAATCTTTTGGGTTTCATCTCCATAAGAGTGGCTGAGTTTTTACGTTGGCTCGCCAAGCCTATCACAACCCTCCTCCTTTACCCGGGCTTGGGACCGGCTATGTTGAGACAACATAGGCGGAGTTACATAAGCAAAATTGTACTGATGAAAATATTTTCATGATACATGTTTTTCTATATTTTCTTACCAACATATTTGTATGAAGACTGTGCAGTGCCCAAAATCACCATATCTATGTGAATCGAAATATAAGAGATTTCTTTACAGTACATTTTACTGGGGAGCAATGTACAGACAAAGCAGGGTGCCACTGGATTGTACATATCACATTCGAATCACTGAGTGTTCTCACTATGGCTTTTAGATCTTTGTCTCACTTAGTGTTGTTGAATGAGCGTAAGGTATTTGTTTTATATTGCACCGTATGACCAATTTGACGTGTCCGCGGACATCTGGCCGGCGCCGGCATCCAAAATCGTCTCCATAATTTCCCTCGTCCGAACACTTCAAACACGAAATTAAACCTAGTACGAAATATTACATGCATATTAGATAAGATTTAACAAGTTTCATCCAAACTACTCAAAATTTAACTTAACATAACTAAAATAAAACTAGGCTAAGTAGCGCACGACCACCTCGTAGGCATGGCCTCCAAGCCCACGGGCACCACAGTTGCCGTCGCCGTTTGAGTCGTCGTAGTCGCGCCAGTGGAGGATACAACTCTAGCCGTCGTGTGATCTGTCCATGGCCGGGGCGTCGTGCTCACGGCGCAGACGCTCAGCCGCCTCTTCCACCTTGGGTCGCTTCTTGTTGGCTTGGAGGCGGATCAAGCACTCGGTCTCGACCAGCCCGAAAAGGAGCTGCTAGTTCGGACGGCGCCGTCGGCGGGCAACCAACTTCTTGGTGGTCTTGGACCAATCGAAGGCCCAAGCCTCAGCGAGGACCTAGGGCGGTGGCACATGCACCCGGTGTCGCTCCGGGCGTGTCTCTCCACCTTGGTGAGGCATCTCCCGACCACTGACGAAGAGGACGATGTGCAGCCCGAGCCACCACCGCTCAGATAGTAGTCAAGGTGGCTACGCAGCCTCGGCTGGGATGACTCTTGCTTCACTAGGGCAAGGCACCATTTGGCATCGGCGACATGGATGACTACACGCGGAGTCTAATCTGGACACTATGGTTGCATAGAGGGGATGATGGCGCCGGACCCTAGTCGCCCAACAAGTTCTGCAGTGCAATCCGCATGTGCTGCTGGAACTCGCCATCCGTCGCCGCCGCAGGGCATGGGCGGCTGCAGCAGCAGCTCCTCTGCCGAGTCTAATCTGTACGTTCACAAATGCTAGTTTTCAGTGGAGATGAAAGGTGAAGAATTTTTATACCGGCTACCCATTAAATAGCATCAGATGCTACATATTAAATAGCATCAGATGCGACATTTGAAGGACATAAATGTAATACATTGGTTGATTATATCTGACAAATTAAGCTAACAACGGCAGACACTGGCACACGTTACTAGGTCATAACAACCGATTATGCCGGCGGTGCATAGCACCCCGAGCAGGCTGTCAAGAATAACATATGAAAAGTGATTCATTCAAGAATTTTGCTCACAAGTTCTTTCGCAAAAATCATGGCATACTAACAAAAACACATTATAGATACATGGCCAGAAAGGAAAAGATAGACACTAGCACAAGGTCCCACAGTTCTCCAGTCGCAATATCAACAGAAAATTGAACTCCCTCATTCCAATCTCTCACCTTGTCCTGCCAGCCAGGATGCCATGAACAAAGTCTTCCCGCCAGGTGCAGCGCAACAATCCATGATTGTTTCCCCAGGTTGTGGATCGACCACAGACACAACAAAACCTGCAATAGGTTCTGTAAATCTTAGTGCGGGTTATCTATAGCGATCTTCAATGAAACTTGCTGTTGTTACCAAGACTTGGAATCGTATAAGGAAAAAGGGTAAATACTTAACGTAATGGAGTATAAAGCTTAATAGTGAATAGTTCTTTCTACATCAGCATGTAGTCGTAGTGAAAATCATTTGAATACCATAATCCCATTTATAATAAATAAAAGGTGGTCAACAAGTAACGTTCACGACTTGCCTGCACTCTCATCCTGCACGGCGCACATGCCTTCTTTCAGTAATCCATCTTGTAAGACTGCCTGCAAGGAAGAAATTAAGCTATCAAGATACCAGCCAGTATCTCGAGAGGCATTATAAGAAAAGGTGCAGACCTAATGCAATATTGCAATTAAAAATCACTAGAGTTTCTTATGGATTAAGGGCGAATTAGGGAAATTGTGCGCCCACAAATGCTGCACAGGTTACTTCTTGAATATAAATGAACTTGTATGATACACAACTAAATTTTCTAAAATGAAATGTATGCTGGATTATAGTGCTTTGTGCTCCATAGCAATAGCATTATTTCTTAAATATTAATTTTTATTCAATGCGCCCACACCAGAAGTATAGCGCTATCCTTTCCTTTCTAGCTAATAGTATCGAAATGCAGTATTTCAGTTTTATTTCTTAAACATTAATTTTTACACTCCCGGCGTCTCACTTCCTTGGACTGAAGTCAAGTGTGGTATGTTATTGTCCACATCCAATTTAGAAGACTCTGAACACTGTTATTTATAAGCATCCTAAACATATTGTGTTCCGGAAGAAATTAAGAGGATATGAATAGAACACATTGGTTTGGCAAACTCCAGTTGTGCAGTGGTCACGGAACTAACTGTTCAGCTTCCTTACCTGCATGCCCTCGCGAATGCGGACAAATTCGTCCATAATTGACTTTTCATAGTGAACCTACACAAAAGAAAATCAAGCAATGAAATCCAATGCAAATAATCAAGGCAGAATATGACCCCAACATGACTACTAAATTGGATAAATCATGTGTAGCTAAATAGCATGGCTCATATATTTTTCCTACCTTAGCCATAAATAGGATGGAACTCAGGTACTAAGAATTAACGTAAGTACCTGCAAATCTTCCAATCGGTTAACAAGATCATCCCTTGTATAGCCATTTGTCGTGTTCACCCTATGGCACAAAGATCAGTCAATCAGAAACACACGCATAAACAGAGCAGCCGAGCAGGTAATTTGCAATTCACAGAAGAGCAGTAGAGCACACTTAAAAATTGAAACCTTAAACTGAAATAAGGGTCACTGTTATTCCAATTCATCAATTTTAGAGCTTCTTCTTTTCCAAGAAATCGAATCCACCTTCTCACCATCCACTGCAGAGCAGAAAACATATTACAGTTTACAAAACATGTCTACCAATCCTATATTATGCTCTTAAGAAACGTCAGAAACAGCAGTACATTGAAATATTGAATTCCCCATGTAGAAATGTGTTTTTCAAAGTGGGTTCATATGTACCCGGGTTCATCCATGCACTTCCCGAATTCCCCACAGGTACATTACTCTAGTTAACAAGGACATTGATTGATAACAGGCATGAGTTCAATTTTGAATGTTATCAACAGTGCAGTAAACCTATTGATTGTACGAACGAAGCATTTGACGCTTTAAAAATTTAAAACAGAAGTCAATTAAGTTTAGGAAGTAAAGCAAACTTACAACATGATGAGAACTAAAGCTTGGGAAAGCAAACTTACAACAGGATGAGAATAAATTATGGAAAGAGCACGAGCTTGGGCACGATCATCACCTTGTATCTTTGGAAGAGGAAGAGAATCTGTCTCCTAATTATAAAAGTAACACAATAACGTTACAGGCTTACAGCATAACCCTACTGACTAGTCTGAGTACACCAGGTTTTACCTTCAGTAACAGAAGTTTACGCAGAATCACATTCACCATGTTCCCAGCACCGGGCCTTAAAGCTACTTTCGCGAGCCTTACATTCTAAAATTCGGTTTGCAAGACACATTATCAGGTTCCTTTTGAAAACAAAGCAAATATATTGTCTGGTGACATTGGCTTCAGACTTTAGTATAACTGACAACAATAATATAATACTACATGTCAACCTCAAATAATGGACACAACAAGTTTGAAAACCACCATATAACAAAGAACAGTAACAAGGTAGATCTTCAGGATATTAAAACAGGAACATAACCACATCATCCTTTTGGGGTTCGGGTGTAGCATACTGGCTATTGTCGTAATAATTTATATCCAGCATGCCAACTATCAGAGAACAGCAACACAACCATCTACAGCATTTAGCGTAACTTTTGTATTATGAAATGATAAGAAAAAGAGCTCAGTATCACATGCCCGCATTTGTTCTTTGGAACTTAAATAAACAGGAAGGAAATCACTTTAATTAAGAGATACCAATTGCCGCATTTAGCTTTCTGGTCAACCAAAAAACAAACGAAGGGCTAACTTAATTCCAGTACATGTTAAATACTTCAACATACCTCATCAACGACAGCATAAGCTGGTACATTAAGTTTGAGAATTTCAAAGAAGCCAATTCGCAATATCTGAAATCAGAAGTGTTAACCTCAAATATTTTACACGCAGGAGTAAACTTCTGCAGTGGGTATTCAATGAGATTATATGCTGTAAGAAATATAGGACAAACCTGCAGCAGCAGCGGTTCCATGTTGCTGAACACCTTCTCTTCACTAGAGTGACATGATAAGATAATCAATGTAGCGTTTCCAACGTACAGTTCCAGCTACTATGACAGTAACCTAACAATCCAACCATAAGAGAATCAGAAGGTTTGGATTCCTAAGCAGGCATAGACAAGTCGTCTTAGGTGTGTTATACTGTTACACTGCTACTGAGCCATTTGTGCAATATGTTCATCATGACACCCTGTATCACAGGCATAGTGATACAAGAAAGTGAAGAAACAAAACTGACAACTAGTTAGTTGTATGTTCATCAAATACAGATAACATCATTATGCTGCTGCAACAAAAGAGTTGTTTCTCTCACAGCATTATACCCCTATTTCCTAGCAATAGCCCAACATAGTGTAAGCATCCCTAAAGAAACTGAAATTCATAGACAGAACAAACATTTGAACATGTGAGATATATGAATTTTACCAATCTTATATCCCTGTCATCCAAATGCCGTGTACTGAACCCTAACGTCCTTTCTACATAGGCCATCTCATTTTCCCCAGAGTCGTTTGCTTTCTCATTTAAAAGATCAACAAATGCCTTCCCCTTGTCAGCTCTTAGCAACCTCACCGCTGCAACTGCTCCAACAAGGCAACAACACAAACATTAGGAATGATTAGATCATTACCAGAGATTCATACAGGTAAAGCAAATATGATTATCAGAATAAAAAAAACACAACATTAACATTTTACCTGCTCTGTGATGAGAAACCTCGAAATTAATAATCGGAACCTTACCCGTCCCTAAGAAACACAGAAATTTGATTAAAGTGATGAACTAAGCTATAGTATTTCAAGTAGCGCTCTTTACCTGCTCTTTTGGTGGAGAACTTGGGATTAAGCTTTGGAACTCCATTCATCCCTAAAAAGCACAGGAGATTTGGATCAGACTATCAGCCTAACACAGAGATGAAGTACAATACTGTATTACACTAGGGAGGATCATGCTGTTCACGGGGTCATTCCCAGCTTTTGTACTTTGCTTTATCTTACATTAATTCACTCAGACAGGCATCTTTCAGTATTCACACAAAAGAAATATATGGCCGGTGAGGGGTACAGCCTGAACTCGCATTAGGTGAGGCCCTTGGTTATTTACTAATTTTTTACATGTGTAAAGTAATTATCACTCTGTGCATCACAATGATGCAGAGGCCGGAGTCAACCCCCTTTTGGGAAAGGAATGTGTAAAGTAATTTGAATATGGAGTAGCAAATGCCAGGGATAAATCATAAAATACAGTAATTTACCAACATAGTGCTAGCATTTTGTTACCTGTTCTGCGCGGTGAATCCTCCGGATCATCACGCTTCCAGACCCCACCCCTCCCTTCAGTAAAAGGAGAAAATTCATGGCGATTCATCAGATAAGCAGCCTGCGGAGTAACTGACGAAACAAACAGCAAAATTAAGCCGAAACATCTGTTCCGCCACTGTGTACCTGCTCTGCTCGGAGGCGCTCCCGCGTCGTACCTCGAGGCCCTGCTCCTCCCTACCCAAAAAAAAAACACGGCGAAATAATCCCCCCGGTTAGCCCCCGAGCAGAACAGCCTGCGATTCCATGGAGGAATGCGGAGTACCTGGCGCCGGAGCCCTTGCGCGCGGCGGAGCTGGCGTCCGCGGAGAGGAGGAGCGGCGAGCCCGCCCGCGCGCGGAAGTGCGTGAGGGGAAGCGCTTTCGCCTCCATTCTGCTGGGGTTTTGGAGGGAGCGGAGAGCGGAGTGGAGGGAGAGGGGACAGGGAGACGAGGAGGAACGAAGGCGACGGAAGAGGATAATATGAAGATGGGCCTGGGCCGGGCCTCGTGGAGGCCCTGTTAGACTTTGTTCTCTCTCTCCGAGAGGAACTCTAGCGGACTGCATCCCGCCGGCCCGCAAAACGCGTTTGCAGTTCGTGCAAAACAGCTTTTGTGGGCTGGCTCGGGCTGGCACAGATTCAGACCCCCCAAACGGATCCGTAAAAAAGTATATTCGCGGAATATACTTTTTTACAGGTCGGCTTTGCGGGGTCTGCTCTTTACGCCGCTGCATCCCGCATTAAATCATCAGCCCACAAATATCAAATACAACATAATTCAACAAATCGAAAACAAACTGATTCGAATCAAACATAATACAATAATCATTCGCATTACAAATAATTATTCAAATAACCGCAGCAAAATTAAATAGTGCAATACAAAACTTGTCATGAATACAAATACAAATGAATACAAAAGTAAGTCACTGTCCAGCCATTTGCCAATGGTGCTCAATGAGATCTTCCTGAAGTTGAAAGTGGTTGTCTGCATTTTCAATCTCCTTGTATGTCTGAAGAAAAACTCTAATGCGGTTTGGGTCTCTAACCGGTTTGACACGGCTACCCACATTGTCGTAAAAGAATTCTAAGTTTAATCCTCTCTCATCTTTAAGAATCATATTATGCAGGATAACACAGCATGTCATGATGTTCTTCAAGGTTTTCTTATCCCAAAAACGAACAGGACCACGGACAATGGTAAACCTAGATTGCAAAACATCGAATGCTCTTTCAATGTCTTTTCGGGCTGCCTCTTGCACCCTTGCAAATTCACATTGTTTTTTTGTTTTGGGTTCTTTGATGCTCTTGACAAATGTGCACCAAGGAGGGTATATACCATCTGCAAGATAGTACCCCTTTGTGTATCCATGCCCATTGATAGTGTAGTTGCAAGCAGGACTGAAGACACGGATGATCACTTTCGCAAATCTACGCACAGACTCAATTGTGCTATCTTCACCAATGCGAAGATACTCATCGGCATAGTCAGCCGGAACGCCATATGCAATCACCCGCATAGCTGCAGAGATTTTTTAATATGCACTAAATCCCTTTAAGCCCGCGGCATTCCTTCTTTGAGTAAAATACTGGCAATTTGCCTGGCAAGCTTGAACAAGTTTCACAAAGAGGGGTCGGCGCATTCGGTACCTTCTCCGGAAGAGGTGCGGAGGATATGTAGGATTCTCCACGAAATAGTCTTGCATCAACATCTCGTTCCCAAGATGGCGATTTCGAGGAATGCACAAACGCCCGACAGTCGATCCTCGCCTCCTCTTCCGGTGCTCGTCTTCATGCTCCTTCATGGCAAGTGCCATGACTAATGTTTGCTGCCGAAAGTTTGCAAGCATGGTCTCAACATCCGAATCGTCCGACTCAGACGAAGCGGATAGCAAGAACTTTTCGCACAGGGTCAACTCCATCTACACGCACACCGGCGTGTCAATCTACTACACAGCTCGCAAAAATCACAAAAAAGGGACTGAACGGTGGCGGGTGATCCCGGGTGGCGACGAGGGGGTGCGCTCGATGGTGGTCGATTCCTGGCGGCGGCGGCGGGGGCGGCTCTTCTCGCTGGATTCGGAGGGGTGGTGCAGTGGCTCGGCGCGGGAGGGTGTGGGGCAGCCTCGGGGCGCGATTCCGCCCACAGATATGGCCGGAATCGTCGGCGACAGGCGGGCGGAAGCAAGGGCGGGCGGCGGCGGAAGGAGGGGAAAAAGAGCGCGAGCTGAAATGTCCCTCCCGCCAACTGCTTCTCTGTGATGCAGGGCACCGCAGCCGTGAGGGGGAAACCCGCGTTTTCCCGGGTTGGGGTCGGGAATTTGCCGCGCCCCCAAAAAATTTTGCGGGTCGGGACGGGATGCAGGGTCTGGTAGGGCAGGCTTTCCGGTCCGTACCCGCATTTTGGCGGTTATTTTGCGGGTCGGGGCGGATGCGGGGTCTGCTAGAGTTCCTCTGACGCCTACTCAATACAAATTCTCTCTAGTAGGCCCCTCGAAGAAAAAACAGTTTAAAACGAGTCCAAACGAGGCTTGCCTGAAAATCCGTCAAAGAGGGGGTACAAATGAAATGGATACTAACTATACAAATGGAATGGAATTTCCACTACAAAATAGTCCAACTGTACTCATCTGAAGACTACCAAGAAGACTGGAATGCAGGGATCAAGGACAAATTACAAGAGAGCATAGATGAGACTGAAGAGAAAGCCAAGTCTTTAGCAGCCTACACATATGAACACGGCACGCAGTGGGGAGACGAGATTGGGGTAAAATATGGTTGCGTGGTGGAGGATGTAAACACCGGATTGGCAATACATTGCAGAGGATGGGAGTCGGTCTACAAGAATCCTAAAAAACCAGCGTTTATGGGTGTAGGTCCAACAACACTTGCTCAGACGATACTAGCGATGGAGCGAGGGTAACTTCTCGATTTTCCTTTTGAAAGTACAACGTCTTCTTGTTTGCGCATGAAAAAACCAAGCTATGGCATCAGATGGGCTACCATATTTATGGACTATGGGCACCCAATTCGCTCGCCACACTATAGTATGTTATCATCCCTTTACTGGCCCTCCTCAAAGACACCTCCCTTTTCCCAAAGGTAAATGATTCATACTACGGAAAGGCCTTGCCTTACTTACATATATGTTTTGTATTAAAAAAATTGATGTAATATTCATGCGTTGTTCAGATTACAAGTCCATGGATCGCACCCTTCGTATGTCTTCTGCATGAAGAACATGTACAGCCAGTGGCGGAGCTTCACTAGGGCCAAAGGGGGCTATGCCCCCCCTACCTGAGAGAAAGTATATGAAATATCATTAATTCGTGAGCTAAAACTTTAAAATTATCATAGTTTTAGCAGAATATGCCCTTTTGGCCCCTCATAACTCTGTTTTGCTCCCTCAACAATCTCTGTCAAGCTCCGCCACTGTGTACAGCCTATATGAGGCACTATCATCTATAGACACGTTGAAAGGATGGTGGAATGGACAGAGGATGTGGTTGGTCAAAAGAATAACCTCATACCTCTTTGGAGTCCTTGACAATCTCCGGAAGTTACTTGGACTATCAAAGATGAATTTTGTGGTTTCACCAAAGGTAAGCGATGAAGATGTGTCCAAGAGATATGAGCAATACATTATGGAATTCGAGTCGTTGGATCCAGAATATGTAATCATCGTGACTATCTCTTTGCTCAACCTTGTTTGCCTATTGGGAGGGCTAAGTAAAATCATGAAAGCTGGATGAAATGTACACTTGGATGCACATTTACCTCAGCTCATTCTCTGTGGGATGGTGGTGATCACCAGTATCCCATTCTATGAAGCAATGTTCCTAAGGAAGGACAAAGGCAGAATACCTTTCCTAGTTACACTAGCTACTATTGGCTTTGTGGTGTTGGCCTTACTGGCAACAATAGTTCAAGGTCCCACAAGAGGCATCAGTGTGTAATTAAGTACTCAAGTTGGTATGGTTTATGGTTCTCTTGGAACACTTGCTCCCATAGTTTCATGGGCAATTGTATTTATATGTGGTGCAGCCCCGGGTTGGGCAGAGGCAATTTGCATAAGCCCTTTGACTCAGGATTAACCATGGATCAAATTACCCTTGTGAAAATAAAACTACCCAAACAGACAATGTTAAGAACGACAATGCAATCAATGCCAGATCTAACTCAATCTCCTCTAGCACTAGTGAAATCCCAGTATGGGAGCAACTTGTACAGAATCAGGGCTTTAGGTGGACACATGAATACATAGGATCCAATCGTCTACACCATTGAATAAAGAATGAATTGTCCAGATTTAGCAAGGTGGCCAGGACATGGACATTTTGCACAAACCCTCTATTTTCAACCACAATGCTGCACCTAACCCCTTCTCATCCCACATGTGCTGCCTCAAATCATGATCCCCTTTCAACCACCTCTCCCTCTCTTGTATCCTGCCATTTCTTAGATCTTGCCAATGAGAGCACTGACTAAGAGGAAACTCTTCACAATAATTAAGCAAAGTTGTACCAATGAAAATAGTTTCATAATACATTTTATTCTCTATATCTTCTTACCAACATATTTGTAAGAATACTAACTATGAATGTAACTTGTTGAAGATTGTGCAGTGCCCAAAATCACCATATCTATGTGAATCAGAATATCACAGATTCTTTACAATACATTTTACAATGGAGGGGGCAACTTGTATAGGATCAGAGCATTAGCTGGATACATATATAGGATCTAGCCATTTGGACCATTGGACAAAGATCTCATGTAGAGACAAAGCAAGGTGGCACTGGATTGTACATATCATGTTCGAATCATTGAGTGTTCTCACTATGATTTTTAGATCTTTGTCTCACTTAGTTTTGTTGAATGAGTTTAAGGTACCTGTTGTATATTGCATTGTATGACCAATTTGACGTGTCCGTGGACATCTGGTTGGGCGCCGGCCATTCCAAATTGTCTCCCTAATTTCCCTCGTCCGAAAATTTCAAACATGAGTCACACACGAAATTAAAAATAGTACAATATATTATATGCATATTAGATAAGATTTAACAGGTTTCATCCAAACTACTCAAAATTTAACTTAACATAACTAAACTAAAACTAGGCTAAGTAGCACACTGCCACCTCGTAGGCATGGTGAAGGTGCAACTAATCCCCGGGTAGTTTTGGTAATTCATAACAACATATAGCTCATTGAACTAATATCCATTCAAGTTGAATCTTTCAGAAAGTTCAATGATTGGCAATGGCATGGACTAGAGATGTGGACCCCTCAAAATGCTAAGGAGAAATATTGGCAAAAGCTCAAGACTCTTCTTTTTTATTTTAGTGATCCAAGATCACATTGAGTCCATAGGAAAAGCCAATACTATTAAAAGGGGATGAGGTGTTGCTTAATGATCTACTTGCTCAAAATGCTTAGTGATATGCTCCAAAGCCCTCAACCACTTTCTCAAATCCAAATATTTCCTAAACCTAAAGTCAAACTCGACCCCACCGATTTGATCTATCCTGCACCATCGAGCTCCTTTGACATAGCCATAGCCAAAAACCCTAATCAGTTCGGTCTCACTGATAGGGATTTCGGTCTCACCGAGAT
Source organism: Triticum timopheevii (assembly GCA_963921465.1). Lineage (NCBI taxonomy): Eukaryota > Viridiplantae > Streptophyta > Magnoliopsida > Poales > Poaceae > Triticum > Triticum timopheevii. The sequence continues at coordinate 398,206,618 of OY997270.1, read as the reverse complement.
GGGACTACAAACTCTTTGTTTCCCTTTGTAATGTCTCGGTCTCACTGAAATGAGCGATCGGTCCCACCGAGTTCACAATGCAAACTCTATGTTTCCCTTTCATAATGTTTTGGTCTCACCGAAATGAGCGATTGGTCCCACCGAGTTTGCCTGACCAACTCTTTGTTTGCTCCATTGCCAAAATCGGTCTCACCGAGTTCATGCAATCGGTCACACCGAAATGAGGTTTTGCCCTAACCCTAGCTCATCGGTCCCACCGAGTTGATCATGTCGGTCCGACGAGATTCATAACATTCACATTTTGAACTGAATCAGTCTCACCGAGTTTACCTATTTGGTCTGACCGAGTTGGGTCAAATGTGTGTAACGGTTGGATTTTGTGTGGAGGCTATATATATACCCTCCACCCCCTTCTCTATTCAAGAGAGAGCCATCAGAACGTGCCTACACTTCCACTACTCATTTTCTGAGAGAGAACCACCTACTCATGTGTTGAGACCAAGACATTCCAATCCAACCACAAGAATCTTGATCTCTAGCCTCCCCCAAGTTGCTTTCCACTCAAATCATCTTTCCACCATAGCCAAATCTGTGAGAGAGAGTTGAGTGTTGGGGAGACTATCATTTGAAGCACAAGAGCAAGGAGTTCATCATCATCACACCATCTATTACCTTTTGGAGAGTGGTGTCTCCTATATTTGGTTAGGTGTCACTTGGGAGCCTCCGACAAGATTGTGGAGTTGAACCAAGGAGTTTGTAAGGGCAAGGAGATCGCCTACTTCGTGAAGATCTACCCAAGTGAGGCAAGTCCTTCGTAGGCGATGGCCATGATACGTCTCCAACGTATCTATAATTTATGAAGTATTCATGGCATTATACTATCATTCTTGAATGTTTCACAATCATTTTATAGCAACTTTATATCATTTTTTGGGACTAACATATTGACCCAGCGCCCAGTGCCAGTTGCTGTTTTTTGCTTGTTTTTACACCCCAGAAAATCAATATCAAATGGAGTCCAAACACCGCGTAACTTTTTGGAGATTTTTTCTGGACCAGAAGGAACCCAATGGGCCTGAGCTGTACCTGGGGGGTGCCCCGAGGGGGCACAACCCACCAGGGTGCTCCAGGGCCCCCTGGCGCGCCCAGGTGGGTTGTGCCCACCTCGATGGCCTCCCGCACCCCCTCTTTGCACTATAAATTCCCAAATATTCCAAAACCCTTCGGGGTTAACCTAGATTAGAAGTTCCGTCGCTGCAAGGTCTCTATATCCGTGAAAACCAATCTAGACCCTGTTCTGGCACCCTGCCGGAGGGGGGAATCATCTCCGGTGGCCATCTTCATCATCCCGACGGCCACCACGATGCGAAGGGAGTAGTCCACCCTCGGGGCTGAGGGTTTGTACCAGTAGCTATGTGCTTGATCTCTCTCTCTCTCTCGTGATCTATATCATGGGCTTTGTTAATATAGTCGGATCATATGATGTTTCTCCCCTCTATACTCTTGTTATGATGAATTGAATCTTTACCCTTCAAAGTTTTGTCTTGTCAGATTGAATATTCAGAGATGAGAACACATGATATATGTCTTGCAATATGAATACTTGAGGTGACAATGAGGTATCTTATTAATTCACTTGATATGTGTTATGGCAATCAACTCGCGAATTCCCGCGTTGATATTGGGGCAATCTATGCATAGGGGTTGATGCACGTTTTTGTCCGACGGAAACTTTGGGGGTCTCTTTATAGTTCTTTGTGTGGATTGAGTATTATGAATATGAATTTGCTTTGGTGTTATTCTAGTACGAACTCTAGGATAGATCGAACGGAAAAAATAGGTTTGTGTTATTTTAGTACGAACTCTTGAATAGATCGAACGGAAAGAATAGCTTTGAGGTGGTTTCGTGACCTACAAACAATTCCTATCTTTTGTTCTCCGCTAATAGGAACTCGGGAGTGATTCTTTATTGCACTTTGAGGGATAATCATATGATCCAACTATGTTAGCATTGTTGAGAGGTTGCACTAGCGAAAGTACGGACCCTAGGCCTCATTCTTAAGCATTGCAACACCGTTTTTGTGCCCGTTTACTATTTGCTACCTTGTTGTTTTTATTTGTTCATATTATAAAAATATATTTCTACCATCCATATTACACTTTTATCACCATCTCTTCGCCGAACTAGTGCACCTGTACAATTTTTATTGTATTTGGTGTGTTGGGGACACAAGAGATTTCTTGTATTTGGTTTCAAGGTCGTTCGAGAGAGACCATCTTCATCCTACACCTCTCACGGATTGATAAACCTTAGGTCATCCACTTGAGTGAAAATTGCTATTGTCCTACAAAACACTGCGCTTGGAGGCCCAACACGTGTCTACAAGAATAAAGTTGCATAGTAGACATCCGACCATGGTGGGATAGACAAGGTTGCTTCTTTGTGGACCCTTCGTGGGTGGAGTCCTCCGTGGACTCGCGCAACCATTACTCGTCATGGGTTGAAGTCTCCATCAACATGGAAGTACGATAGCAGCACCTATCGGAACCACACCAAAAATCTTTGTGTCCTGATACGTCCATTTTGCATCATGCTTTTATATCAATATTTATTGCATTATGGGCTGTTATTACACATTATATCTCAATACTTATGGCTATTCCCTCTTATTTTACAAGGTTTACCATGAAGAGGGGGGATGCGGGCAGCTGGAATTCTAGCTGGAAAAGGAGCAAACGTTGGAAACCTATTCTGCACAACTCCAAAAGTCCTGAAACTCCACGAGACATCTTTTTGGATTTAATAAGAATTTTTGAGCAAAAGAAATACACCAGGGGGCCCACACCCTGTCCAGGAGAGAGGAGGGCGCCCCCCCTATAGGGCGCGCCCCTATCTCCTGGGACCCCTGGTGGGCCTCCGTTGTCCATCTTCTGCTATATCAGAGCTTTTACCCTGGAAAAAATCGTGGGCAAGCTTACAGGACGAAACTCCGCCGCCACGAGGCGGAACCTTGGCGGAACCAATCTAGGGCTCTGGCAGAGCTGTTCTGCCAGGGACACTTCCCTCCGGGAGGGGGAAATCATCACCAACGTCATCACCAACGATCCTATCATCGGGAGGGGGTCAATCTCCATCAACATCTTCACCAGCACCATCTCCTCTCAAAACCCTAGTTCATCTCTTGTATCCAATCTTGTATCAAAACCACAATTTGGTACTTGTGGGTTGCTAGTAGTGTTGATTACTCCTTGTAGTTGATGCTAATTGGTTTACTTGGTGGAAGATCATATGTTCAGATCCTTTATGCATATTATTACTCCTCTGATTATGAACATGAATATGCTTTGTGAGTAGTTGCGTTTGTTCCTGAGGAAATGGGTGAAGTCTTGCTATTAGTAGTCATGTGAATTTGGTATTCGTTCGATATTTTGATGAGATGTATGTTGTCTTTTCCTCTAGTGGTGTTATGTGAACGTCGACTACATGACACTTCACCATTATTTGGCCTAGAGGAAGGCATGGGGAAATAATAAGTAGATGATGGGTTGCTAGAGTGGCAGAAGCTTAAACCCTAGTTTATGTGTTGCTTCGTTAGGGGCTGATATGGATCCATATGTTTAATGATGTGGTTAGGTTTACCTTGATACTTCTTTTGTAGTTGCAAACGCTTGCAATAGGGGTTAATCATAATTGGGATGCTTGTCCAAGTAAGGGAAGTACCCAAGTACCGGTCCACCCACATATCAAATTATCAAAGTACCGAACGCGAATCATATGAACGTGATGAAAACTAGCTTGGCAATAATTCCCAATGTGTCCTCGGGAGCTCCTTCCTCATTATTAGAAATTGTCCAGGCCTATCCTTTGCTACGTAAAGGACTGGGCCACCTTGCTGCACTTTATTTACTTTATTTACTCGTTACCATTTATCTTATCACAAAACTATCTATCACCTACAATTTCAGTGCTTGCAGAGAAAACCTTACCGAAAACCGCTTATCATTTCCTTCTGCTCCTCGTTGGGTTCAACACTCTTACTTATCGAAAGGACTACGATTGATCCCCTACACTTGTGGGTCATCAAGACTCTTTTCTGGCGCCGTTGCCGGGGAGTGTAGTGCTTTTGGTGAGTGGAACTTGGTAAGGAAACATTTATATAGTGTGCTAAAATTTTCTGTTACTTGTCACTATGGAAACTAATCCTTTGAGGGGCTTGTTTGGGGTATCTTCACCCCAACCAGAAGAGCAAAGAGTTGCTCCTCAACCTACTGAAATTTATGAAAATATTTACTTTGAGATTCCTTCGGGTATGATAGAAAAACTGCTAGCTAATCCATTTGCAGGAGATGGAACATTGCATCCCGATTTACACCTTATCTTTGTGGATGAAGTTTGTGGATTATTTAAGCTTGCAAGTATTCCCGATGATGTTGTCAAAAGGAAGATCTTCCCTTTATCTTTGAAGGGATATGCATTGGCATTGTATAGGCTATGTGATGATACGCGATCTTGGAATTATAAGCGATTGAAGTTGAAATTTCACCAGAAGTTCTATCCTATGCATCTTGTTCATCGTGATCGTAATTACATATATAATTTCTGGCCTCGCGAAGGAGAAAGCATTGCTCAAGCTTGGGGGAGGCTTAAGTCAATGTTATATTAAGGCCCCAATCATGAGCTCTCTCGGGAAATGATTATTCAGAACTTTTATGCTCGGCTTTCTCTTGATAATCGCAACCTGCTTAATACTTCCTGTGCTGGTTCTTATATGCTGAAGACTATTGATTTCAAATGGGACTTATTGGAAAGAATTAAATGCAACTCTGAAGATTGGGGTTCCGTCGATGGTAGGAGTCAAGTATGACACCTAAGTTCGATTGTGTTAAATCTTTTATGGATACCGATGTTTTTCGTGGATTTAGCGCTAAGTATGGACTTGACTCTGAGATAGTAGCTTCTTTCTATGAATCTTTTGCTACTCACGTTGATCTTCCTAAAGAGAAGTGGTTTAAATATAATCCTCCTGTTGAAGTGAAAGTAGTTGCACCTATTACAATCGAAGAAAAGACTATTACCTATAGTGATCCTATTGTTCCTACTTCTTATGTTGAAAAACCTCCTTTTCCTGTTAGGATAAAGGATCATGCTAAAGCTTCGACTGTTGTCCGTAGGAGTAATACTAGGACTTATACACCTCCTGAGCAAATTAATGTTGAACCTAGTATTGCTATGGTTAAAGATCTCTTGGATGAGGATTTAGATGGGCATGTTATTTCTTTCTGTGGTGAGACTGCCAATATTGCTAGGCCAGATACTAAGACACGTAGACCTATCGTAGGCATGCCTGTTATTTCTGTTAAAATAGGAGATCATTGTTATCATGGCTTATGTGATATGGGTGCTAGTGCTAGTGCAATACCTTATACCTTATATCAAGAAATTATGCATGATATTGCACCCATTGAATTAGAAGACATTGATGTTACCATTAAGCTTACTAATAGGGATACCATTAAACCTGTTGGGATTGTTAGAGATGTTGAAGTTTTGTGTGGGAAGGTTAAATACCCTGCTGATTTTTTTGTTCTTGGTTCCCCACAAGATTATTTTTGTCCCATTATTTTTGTTAGACCCTTCTTGAATACAGCTAGTGCTAAGATTAATTGTGAAAAGAATACTGTCACTATTGGCATAGATGGTATGTCTCATGAGTTTAATTTTGCTAAGTTTAGTAGACAACCTCGTGATAGGGAACCACCTAGTAAGGATGAAATTATTGGTCTTGCTTCCATTGTTGTTCCTCCAACTGATCCGTTAGAACAATATTTGCTAGACTATGAAAACGATATGTTTATGAAGGAAAGGGAGGAAATGGATGAAGTGTTCCTTAAACACGAACCTATGCTGAAACACAACCTTCCCGTTGAAATTCTTGGGGATCCCCCTCCACCCAAAGGTGATCCCGTGTTTGAACTCAAACCATTACCTGATAATCTTAAGTATGCTTATCTTGATGAAAAAGAAATATATACTGTTATTATTAGTGCTAACCTTTCAGAGAAAGAAGAAGAAAGATTATTGAAAACTCTAAAGAAGCACCGAGCCGCTATTGGATATACTCTGGATGATCTTGAGGGCATTAGTCCCACACAAGGTTTAAAATAGCGGCCGCTATGAACGCTATTGCGGCTGCAATAGCGGTAGCGCAGTCCAGCCGCTACAAGTCGAAAGCTGCGCTCGGTAATAGCGCGATTGGCACATTGCGGCCGATATATGACGTGTCAGACCGCAATAGCGGTCCTTTGTGTAGCGCTGGTTGCGGTCATAGCAGACAGCTTAGGCAGCTTAAAAAATTTAGACCACGAATCCTCTTATCCCATCCCCTTCTCCTGGCGACGGGCGGCGGGCAGGTCCCTGGGCCGGAGGCCAGACGGAGAGGAAAATCCAGGCACACCATCACTGGATGCCGCCGCTCTCCTAGCCTCATGTTCCCCTGCTGGTCTTTAAGGGAGCAGCCAGCACGACAGCCACCTCCTCGCTCCTTCTCGACACCCTTCCATGGTCGACGACGAGCCGGTGCAGGACGACACGGCGACCGTCGGGCAGTACCTAATTGGGACGACGGTGCTCAAGCTCAATGCCCACGTCCCCTCGCTGGTCCTGCTCGACGCCCTACTGGTCGACGTCCCTACCCAAAAGGTCTGCACCTCCTCGCTCGACAACCTCTTCAGTCGGGCTGCTAACCTTTTCTCTGTTCTTTGTTTCTACTAATCATCCATAGTACATTTGATAGCTCAGCTTTTCTCTCATCGATGCACTTAGAGTTACTGTAGTAGGCTTAGTGCATTTGATGCACTTACCTTTTCTCTGATAGATGCACTTACAGAGTTACAGTTAGTATATTCGATGCATAACTTAGTACTAGTAGTCTGTACTTAATAGAAAAAATTCCTCATGGTAGCAGTAGCACTTGCAGTTACAGTAGACAAAATTAGGAGGAGCTCAGATCGTAGAATAGTTCATAATCTCGTTGGTGACACTAGCACAAGATAAAACTTACATTCCTGTTTGCATTCTATAGCTCAGCTCATAGAACAATACATAGTTATTATATAGTTGTGCCTCACGTTCCATTTCTGTTTTATATAGCTGACAAAACTTGCACAGTATTGTCTTTGTAAATTCAGTTTAGTCGTAATTTTCTTTTGTACTGGGCTACTGGCAGTTGTAAATTCAGTTTGCTTGCAATTTCTTTTGTACTATATCAACAAATTCAGTTTACTGACAAACAAATCAACTATGTGCACTTGTAATTTAGTCAAATACCATAAGTTTGTTTCTTTTTTCTCAAGTGGTAATTCAGTCAACTATCTGCACTTGTAATTAAGAAGACCAAGAAGTGGACATGGATCTGAATGGAGAAGAGGATGAGGATGGCGAATGACTTGTGCATCTTCCATGATCAGAACTAGATCTGTTTATTTTTGTGTGATGGTCATGGTATGACTTGTACGATTGGCTGGTAGTTTTTGTTTGCATGGTTTCATGGTTGAATATTGTACAGATGGACTAGTTGTAGCCTATATATGTTGTGTCATCCTGATAGTTTTTGTTTGCATGGTTGAATATTGTCCGCATGGTCAAGTTACAGTCTATATGATTATGCTTATATAAATGATGATTGTTTAATTAAAGTATCATATTGTTGTCAATGGCATAAAAATATACATTATAATCTCAAATTTGCAAGTGTTTTTACAAATCCTCTACGCAGACATAGCGCCCGCAATATCGTCCGCTATCCGCATTCCGCTACTCCGACCCCAATCCGCTACCAGACCGCTATCCGCTATTTAAAATCTTGGTCCCACATTATGCCAACACAAAATTACAGTGGAGAAAGATGCCAAACCAGTTAGAGATCCTCAAAGATGATTAAATCCCAAGATGAAGGAAGTGATAAGAAAGGAGATACTAAAGCTCCTTGAGGCAGGTATTATTTATCCCGTTGCTGATAGTGAATGGGTAAGCCCTGTCCATTGTGTTCCTAAAAAGGGAGGTATTATCGTTGTTCCTAATGATAAAGATGAATTGATCCCGCAAAGAATTATTATAGGTTATAGGATGGTAATTGATTTCTGTAAGTTAAATAAAGTTACTAAGAAAGATCATTACCTTTACCTTTTATTGATCAAATGCTAGAAAGACTATCCAAACGCACACATTTCTGCTTTCTAGATGGTTATTCTGGTCTCTCTCAGATACCTGTGTCAGCGAAGGATCAATATAAAACTACTTTTACTTGCCCTTTTGGTACTTTTGCTTATAGATGTATGCCTTTTGGTTTATGTAATGCACCTGCTACATTTCAAAGATGCATGATGGCTACATTCTCTGATTTTTGTGAAAAGATTTGTGAGGTATTTATGGATGACTTTTCCGTTCATGGATCCTCTTTTGATGATTGTTTGAGCAACCTTGATCGAGTTTTGCAGAGATGCGAAGACACTAGTCTCGTCCTAAATTGGGAAAAGTGTCACTTTATGGTTAATGAAGGCATTGTCTTAGGGCACAAGATCTCCGAGAGAGGTATTGAAGTTGATAAAGCCAAGGTTGATGCTATTGAAAAGATGCCATGTCCCAAGGACATAAAAGGTATAAGAAGTTTCCTTGGTCACGCCGGTTTTTATAGGAGATTCATTAAGGACTTTTCTAAAATCTCTAGGCCTCTGACTAATTTATTGCAAAAAGATATTCCTTTTGTCTTTGATGATGATTGTGTAGAAGCATTTGAAACACTTAAGAAAGCTTTGATCATTGCACCTATTGTTCAGCCACCTGATTGGAATTTACCTTTTGAAATTATGTGTGATGCTAGTGATTATGCTGTAGGTGTTGTTTTAGGGCAAAGAGTCGATAAGAAATTGAATGTTATCCAGTATGCTAGTAAGACTCTTGATACTTCCCAGAGAAACTATGCTACTACTGAAAAAGAGTTCTTAGCAGTTGTGTTTGCATGTGATAAGTTTAGACCTTATATCGTTGATTCCAAAGTTACTATTCACACTGATCATGCTGCTATTAAATATCTCATGGAAAAGAAAGATGCTAAGCCTAGACTTATTAGATGGGTTCTCTTGCTCCATGAATTTGACTTGCATATTATTGATAGAAATGGAGCTGAGAACCCCGTTGCAGACAACTTGTCTAGGTTACAGAATGTTCTTGATGAACCACTGCCTATTAATGATAGCTTTCCCGATGAGCAATTAGCGGTCATTAATGCTTCTAGTACTACTCCTTGGTATGCTGATTATGCTAATTGCATTGTTGCTAAATTTATACCGCCTAGTTTCACATACCAGCAAAAGAAAAAGTTCTTTTATGATTTAAGACATTACTTCTGGGATGATCCACACCTTTATAAAGAAGGAGTAGATGGTGTTATTAGACGTTGTGTGCCTGAGCATGAACAGGAACAGATTCTATGCAAGTGTCACTCTGAATCTTATGGAGGACACCACGCTGGAGATAGAACTGCACACAAGGTACTACAATCTGGTTTCTATTGGCCTACTTTCTTCAAAGATGCTCGTAAGTTTCTCTTATCTTATGATGAATGCCAAAGAATAGGTAACATTAGTAGACGTCAAGAAATGCATATGAATTATTCTCTTGTTATTGAACCGTTTGATGTTTGGGCCTTTGATTATATGGGACCTTTTCTTGCCTCCAATGGTTACACACATATTTTAGTTGCTGTTGATTACGTTACTAAGTGGGTAGAAGCTATTCCAACTAGTAGTGCTGATCATAACACTTCTATTAAAATGCTTAAAGAAGTTATTTTTCCGAGGTTTGGAGTCCCTAGATATCTTATGACTGATGGTGGTTCACATTTTATTCATGGTGCTTTCCGTAAGATGCTTGCTAAGTATGATGTCAATCATAGAATCACATCTCCTTATCATCCGCAGTCTAGTGGTCAAGTAGAGTTGAGCAATAGAGAGCTCAGATTAATTTTGCAAAAGACTGTGAATAGATCTAGAAATAATTGGTCCAAAAAACTTGATGATGCATTATGGGCCTATAGAACTGCATACAAAAATCCTATGGGTATGTCTCCATATAAGATGGTTTATGGAAAAGTGTGTCATTTACCTCTTGAACTTGAACATAAGGCTTATTGGGCTATTAAAGAGCTCAATTATGACTTCAAACTTGCCGGTGAGAAGAGGTTGTTTGATATTAGCTCGCTTGATGAATGGAGAACCCAAGCCTATGAGAATGCCAAGCTATTCAAAGAAAAAGTCAAACGCTGGCATGACAAAAGGATACAAAAGCGTGAGTTTAACGTAGGAGATTATGTGTTATTATTCAACTCTCGTTTAAGATTTTTTGCAGGAAAACTTCTCTCAAAATGGGAGGGTCCTTACGTTATCGAGGAGGTCTATCGTTCTGGTGCCATAAAAATCAACAACTTCGAAGGCACAAATCCGAGGGTGGTAAACGGTCAAAGAATTAAGCATTATATCTCAGGTAATCCTATCAATGTTGAAACTAATATTATTGAAACTGTAACCCCTGAGGAATACATAAGGGACACTTTCCAGAACGTTCTAGACTCCGAAAAGGAATAGGTATGTGGTACGGTAAGTAAACCGACTCCAAAACAACTCCAATGGCAATTTTTATCAGTTTTGGAATATTTGAGAATTTTAGGAAGAAAGAAGTAGTCCGAAAGGGACACGTGGCCCCCACGAGAGTGGAGGGCGCTCCCCTGTAGGGCGCGCCCCCTGTCTCGTGGGCACCTCGTGTGCCTCTCGGACTCCGTTTTCTTGCACGTTACGTATTTTGGTCGGTAAAAATTCATTATATATACTCCCGAAGGTTTTGACCACCGTATCACGCAAATATCCTCTGTTTTCGTTTCGAGCTGTTTCTGTTTCAGATCTAAGAGCATCATGTCTTCTCCAAGCGCTCCCAAGGACAAGTTTTTCGAGAGGGTTATCAACCCCTATCTTGCGGAGGTGCTGCAACACCCTCAAACCATTGAGATGCGTGAGGGGGTGCTGCACATCCGCAATGTGGAGGGGCCAAGGCGTACCGGAAGCATGGAGACAAAGCTCGAAGCCGTGGAGCAACAAGTTTTCAAGTGCCAAGGGATGGTGGAGCATGGACTCAACGCCAACCAGATGATGATCACGAAGTTCACGAACAACCACAAGTTAGATGCCAAAGTCATTGGGGAGACCATCTTCAAGCTTCAAGAGAAAATCGAGCACCTCCAAGCCCAGATCTATGACCTGCAAAACCAGAACTGTGAGTATGAATATAGATTCAAGAGGATGAGTTTGGCTGCAGATTTAAGGATCCTGGAGACTCGATCATCCTTATACGATGGTGAGCCTATGCCTTGGAAGACAGACGACAAGCCTACATCATCAACAACTCCCACTTCACCACCTCCGAGGACATAATCACATGGGTATGGGCACTCCCCTTGGCAATTGCCAAGCTTGGGGGAGATGCCCCGATATCGTATCATCATCACACTCTTATCTTTACCGCTTTATTTAGTTCGATCCTTTTAGTAGTATCTTGATCTAGTAGTTTGAAGTTTTGATATCAAGTAGTTTTGAGTTTTGCATTGTGATATCTTTTTGTAATAGTCTGTGAGCTATCTATAATAAAGATTAGTGTTGAGTCAAGGGCTTTGCTATGTTGCTATGATCTTGAGAAAGTCGAAAGAATAAAAGAGTTCATATTGATCTTATGGATAGTGATGACTTCACACATAGAAAGTATGAGGCATAAAAATTGTTGAGAGTTGATAAACTTAGCCTTGGTCATCGTTGCAATTAATAGGAAGTGATAAGGAAAGAGGGGGTTCACATATAAATATATTATCTTGGACACCTTTTATAATTGGGAGCACTCATTAAGTATGACATGCTAAAAGAGTTGACGTTGGACAAGGAAGACAACGTAATGGTTTATGTTTTACGACATCTCAGTTAAAGTATATTGTCATTGACCTTCCAAACATGTTGAGCTTGCCTTTCCCCCTCATGCTAGCCAAATTCCTTGCACCAAGTAGAGATACTACTTGTGCTTCTAAATATCCTTAAACCCAGTTTTGCCATGAGAGTCCACCATACCTACCTATGGATTGAGTAAGATCCTTCAAGTAAGTTGTCATGTTGCAAGCAATAAAAATTGCTATCTAAATATGTATGACTTATTAGTGCAGAGAAAATAAGCTTTGTACGAACTTGTTGTGGAAGTAATAAAAGCGACGGACTGCATAATAAAGGTCCACATACAAGGGGCAATATAAAGTGATGTTCTTTTGCATTAAGATTTTGTGCATCAACCCTAAACGCACATGACAACCTCTGCTTCCCTCTGCGAAGGGCCTATCTTTTACTTTATCTTTTTACTTTATGCTTGAGTCAAGGTGATCCTCACCTTTCCCTTTTTTCTTTTATCCTCTGGCAAGCTCCTCGTGTTTGAAAGATCATGATATATATATCCAATTGGATGTAAGTTGGCATGGACTATTATTGTTGACATCACCTAAAGGTGAATATGTTGGGAGGCAACACAATAAGCCCCTATCTTTCTCAGTGTCCGGCTAAAACTCCATAACCACAAGTATTGCGTGAGTGTTAGCAATTATAGAAGACTACAAGATAGTTGAGTATGTGAATTTGCTGGAAAGCTCTATTGTTGACTCTTTCTGATGTTACGATAAATTGCAATTGCTTCAATGACTGAGATTATAGTTTGTTAGTTCCAAATGAAGTTTTTGAACCATACTTGACATTGTGAATTGATTTTTACTTGAGCATAAGAAATCATATGATAACATCTATATATGTTGTTGTTATAAGAATGATCATGATGCCCTCATGTCCGTATTTTATTTTTATCGACACCTCCATCTCTAAACATGTGGACATATTTTTCGATTTCGACTTCCGCTTGAGGACAAGCGAGGTCTAAGCTTGGGGGAGTTGATACGTCCAATTTGCATCATGCTTTTATATCAATATTTATTGCATTATGGGCGGTCATTACACATTATATCTCAATACTTATGGCTATTCCCTCTTATTTTACAAGGTTTACCATGAAGAGGGGGGATGCCGGCAGCTGGAATTCTGGCTGGAAAAGGAGCAAACGTTGGAAACCTATTCTGCACAACTCCAAAAGTCCTGAAACTCCACGAAACATATTTTTGGATTTAATAAGAATTTTTGAGCGAAAGAAATACACCAGGGGGCCCACACCCAGTCCAGGAGAGAGGAGGGTGCGCCCCCCCTAGAGGGCGCGCCCCTATCTCCTAGGCCCCCTGGTGGGCCTCCGCTATCCATCTTCTGCTATATTAGAGCTTTTACCCTGGAAAAAATCGTGGGCAAGCTTACGGGACGAAACTCCACCGCCACGAGGCGGAACCTTGGCGGAACCAATCTAGGGCTCTGGCAGAGCTGTTCTGCCGGGGACACTTCCCTCTGGGAGGGGGAAATCATCACCAACATCATCACCAATGATCCTCTCATCGGGAGGGGGTCAATCTCCATCAACATCTTCACCAGCACCATCTCCTCTCAAAACCCTAGTTCATCTCTTGTATCCAATTTTGTATCAAAACCACAAATTGGTACCTGTGGGTTGCTAGTAGTGTTGATTACTCCTTGTAGTTGATGCTAATTGGTTTACTTGGTGGAAGATCATATGTTCAGATCCTTTATGCATATTATTACTCCTCTGATTATGAACATGAATATGCTTTGTGAGTATTTACGTTTGTTCCTGAGGAAATGGGTGAAGTCTTGCTATTAGTAGTCATGTGAATTTGGTATTCGTTCGATATTTTGATGAGATGTATGTTGTCTTTTCCTCTGGTGGTGTTATGTGAACGTCGACTACATGACACTTCACCATTATTTGGGCCTAGAGGAAGGCATGGGGAAGTAATAAGTAGATGATGGGTTGCTAGAGTGACAGAAGCTTAAACCCTAGTTTATGCGTTGCTTCGTTAGGGGCTGATATGGATCCATATGTTTAATGCTGTGGTTAGGTTTACCTTAATACTTCTCTTGTAGTTGCGGACGCTTTCAATAGGGGTTAATCATAAGTGGGATGCTTGTCCAAGTAAGGGCAGTACCCAAGTACCGGTCCACCCACATATCAAATTATCAAAGTACCGAACCCGAATCATATGAACGTGATGAAAACTAGCTTGACGATAATTCCCAATGTGTCCTCGGGAGCTCCTTCCTCATTATTAGAAATTGTCCAGGCTTATCCTTTGCTACATAAAGGATCGGGCCACCTTGCTGCACTTTATTTACTTTATTTACTTTTTACTTGTTACCATTTATCTTATCACAAAACTATCTATCACCTACAATTTTAGTGCTTGCTAAGAAAACCTTACCGAAAACCGCTTATCATTTCCTTCTGCTCCTCATTGGGTTCGACACTCTTACTTATCGAAAGGACTAAGATTGGTCCCCTACACTTGTGGGTCATCATGTCCTCCTTGCATTTGCCTTCTCCAAACCCCTCCCTTTACCTTCATATGCAATGTTTTACTTTCCGCTGCTACAGTCTTAGAATTGCATGTGTAGGTTGATTGCTTGACTTGTGCTAAGTTGCTAAAATCTGCCAAGACTTAAAATTGGGAAAAGGTTAGATTTTTATTTGGTTAAGTAGTCTAATCACCCCCCTGTAGACCTACTTTCGATCCTACACATGGCCTCCAAGCCCACCGGCACCGCAGTCGCCGCTGTCGTTGAGTCGTCGTAATCGCGCCAGTGGAGGATACAACTCCAGCCATCGTGGCATCTGTCCATGGCCGGGGTGTCGTGCTCCCAACACAAACGCTCAACCGCCTCTTCCACCTTGGGTTGCTTCTTGTTGGCTTGGAGGTGGATCGAGCGCTCAGTCTCGACCAGCTCGACAAGAGGAGCTGCTAGTTCAGACGATGCTGGCAGTGGGCAACCATCTTCTTGGTGGTCTTATGCCTATCAAAGTCCCAAGCCTCAATGATGACCTAGGGTGGCGGCATGTCAGTCTTGGCGAACCAAGCGCTGCACCCAGTGTTGCTCCGAGCGTGCTTCCGCCTCGGTGAGGCATCTCCCTACCCTTGACGATGAGGACGATGTGCAACGCTAGCCACTACTACTCAGATAGTAGTCGAGGCGGCTATGCAGCTTCAGTTGGGATGACTCTTGCTTTACTGGGGTCAGGCACCATTTGGCATCGGGGCGACATGGACGACTACACGCGGAGTCTAATCTGGACACCATGGTTGCATAGAGGAGATGACAACGCCAGACCCTGGTCACTCAATGAGTCACATAGTGCAATCTGCATGTGCCGCTAGAACTCGACGTCCGTCACCGCCGTAGGGCATGGGCAGCTGCGGCTGCCGAATCCTCGCCGCATGCTTGTCCTAGTCGATCTCCTCCTTGTCAACCCGCTTCTCCTTCATGGTGGAAGAAGACGGACCCGGTGACCGGGGATAGCGCCACATATCGGATCTGGAGCCTTGGCATGGTGGTGGCTGCGTCGAGTGGTAGCCGCCAAGCAACCACCATGTTTGGGTGCGCTCTTTATCCCCCTCGGGTATCTTTTTGTCCATTGCGATGGCCATTGGAGGTGCGATGTGCGGCAGATTTGGAAGATGTGGAGGACTGGGTGAGGATAGGGTTTGGGAGAGGAGGTTGTCCGACTTTAAAGCTAAAGTGGGCTTCTCAAGCGGCATAGGCCGGCCGGGCTTGAATACAGGTAGGTGACAAGCCGATGTGAGCGGCATCAATGCGGAGGGCTCTAGATATGGGAAGGGTGAGCCCAGGTTGTCGGACGCTGAGGCAGCGAATGTCCAAACTCTCCCGCCCCGATTTGGGGTTGGCATTGGGTTTCGAATGTCCGAACTGGTCCAACCTAAAATGTGTGTCCGCATTAGAGGTTTGAAAGTGGCTGAACCGTCCAGTCAAAACAATTTGATGAGTCATGTTGGAGATGCCCTACGGGGCCACGGGGTGTACTCATGTGATGGTGTGTATGCGCGAGGAGTGGGGCCCCGTAGGGCATCTCCAAAAGTTCAAAAATCGAAAGCATCAAACTTTTTGTCTAATTTGTTAACAGAAAAGTTTGATGCTTTCGATTTTTGAACTTTGAGTACACCACAAGGGTTTCTATTTTATGCTACAACAATTAAAAAGCAAATGGTCAGATTGTTTAGAATTATGATTGCCAAGATAGAAGACTGTGTCAAGGACAAAGGGCACACATTAAGATCAGAGATCACTAACCTAAAAGTAAATAAATAAGCTAGACTCAGATGCCTTTTCTCTAGAAAAAGAAGGTAGCTAGATAATAAAGGTAAGTACAAAATCAAGGGGTGATTTATTGTAAGAATAAGTCCATTTGAACACCTCAACTCTTGCGACTCTGGAACAAACACTCAACTCATAAACCAGGTACCTCAGACTTATTCCTGTCAAAGCTGGATCCAAAAGTAGTGAAGTGTTTTGATAGTTTAAGGGTGTCAAGTGTATGGTTCTACTGCTTTGAAACATGTGTTTCCCGCACTGAGTGTTAATGCAGTTACTATGTCATTTGGAGAAGGTACGGAGAAAGCCTACCTTGTGTGGATATCTTTGTATGCACCACACATCCACTGTTAGAGCCACCAAGTCTTGTCATCTCCAATGTCCTATCGCTCATGGCATTACAATTACCCAGCCGAAAAACTTAGTGTGTACCTTTCTGATGATGGAGGTTCATTTCTCACTTTCTATGCTCTGTGGGAGGCCTCCATATTTGCAAAGCATTGGATACCATTCTGCAAGAGATACAACATTGAGCCAAGGTCACCAGCCGTTTACTTCTCAGAGTCAGATGGGCATCAAGATTTGTGCACCCCAAAAGAATGGTTACTTATCAGGGCAAGAAGATTTTCCAAACATATTTTGGTGACAATGGGATATTCACGCGATCTACTTGATGACAATGAGAACACTTGGTCTTGCATGTGCTTATCTGTGGTGACAATGGGATATTCACGTGATCTACTTGATGTATGTTTTGGTGATCAACTTGCGGGTTCAGTGACCTTGTGAACTTATGCATAGGGGTTGGCACACGTTTTCGTCTTGACTCTTCGGTAGAAACTTTGGGGCACTCTTTGAAGTACTTTGTGTTGGTTGAATAGATGAATCTGAGATTGTGTGATGCATATCGTATAATCATGCCCGCGGATACTTGAGGTGACATTGGAATATCTAGGTGACATTAGGGTTTTGGTTGATTTGTGTCTTAAGGTGTTATTCTAGTATAAACTCTATGATAGATCGAACGGAAAGGATAGCTTCGTGTTATTTTACTACAGACTCTTGAATAGATCGATCAGAAAGGATAACTTTGAGGTGGTTTCGTACCCTACAATAATCTCTTCGTTTGTTCTCCGCTATTAGTGACTTTGGAGTGACTCTTTGTTGCATGTTGAGGGATAGTTATATGATCCAGTTATGTTATTATTGTTGAGAGAACTTGCACTAGTGAAAGTATGAACCATAGGCCTTGTTTCGAAGCATTGCAATACTGTTTGTGCTCACTTTTATCATTAGTTACGTTGCTGTTTTTATATTTTCAGATTACAAAAACCTATATCTACCATCCATATTGCACTTGTATCACCATCTCTTCGCCGAACTAGTGCACCTATACAATTTACCATTGTATTGGGTGTGTTGGGGACACAAGAGACTCTTTGTTATTTGGTTGCAGGGTTGTTTGAGAGAGACCATCTTCATCCTACGCCTCCCACGGATTGATAAACCTTAGGTCATCCACTTGAGGGAAATTTGCTACTGTCCTACAAACCTCTGCACTTGGAGGCCCAACAACGTCTACAAGGAGAAGGTTGCGTAGTAGACATTATGGTGGTTCGACATTGTCCCGCGGAATGCAGCTTAGAGTTCCGGCAAAGTGATGGCGGTTCCAACAGGTAAGGAACAACTATGGATGTCCCACCAATGAGCAGCGGGACCTTTCAAGTGGAATGTCGCAAAGAGGACGTAACTGAAGGGGCAACATTAGCTAACTCCAACTCGAAAGTGATGTCACGGAGCCAGTCATCAGCATCAAGGGGGTGAGTTGATCTGCGATAGATGGTTGGGTTGAGATGCACAAAGTATTGCAGAGTCACTAGGCTAGTTGCTGATTCATATTGGGGCGCGGAAACTGAGCCATGACTTCTTCCATGAACTCGTGATTCAGCATCAAACTGTCGTATCATTCTGGCCACATATTCAGGCGGTGGTGGATTGTCGCCACCACAGCCACGACCAGCAGGTCTAACCATCCTGCTTAAGTGCAATAGGGGGTAGTTTAGCCAGGGGTGGAGTAGGTGTATGGAGTCATTCATGATGTAAACTGAATAGTGAGCAAAGGCGCAATATGTACAAAGCAGTAGTCATTCAAAACATACTGATACATATTCGGAGACAATTACACATTGTTCGTATGAGTTCAAACAAGATAAACATCATAGACATACTAGGCAGCACGCATGCACGCGATGGAGGGATATCGCAACGGGACATAGCAAAGGCTACATCAACGTCGGAGAAAAACCATTGGAGCGAGGGATTTGCAAGTAACGACGCAGGGTGCCCTCGATAAGAGGATCCTGTGGTCAGGGAATGTTGTGAAGCAGACTGAGCTGGTTTGTCTCAAAACTAGTAGATGTGCATTGGAAAGCTCTGGAGAGAGTTTTGCGTTATTTGAAAGGCACTGCAAATTATGGAATTCACTACACTAGGCACCCAAAGGTGCTTGAAGGGTATAGTGACTCAAACTGGATCTCAGATGCTGATGAGATAAAGGCCACGAGCGGATATGTATTCACTCATGGAGGTGGCGCTGTTTCTTGGAAGTCTTGCAAGCAGACCATCTTAACAAGGTCAACAATGGAAGCAGAACTCACAACACTAGATACAGCTACGGTTGAAGCAGATTGGCTTCGCCGGATCTTGAATGACTTGTCGGTTGTTGAGAAACCTGTACCGGGTATCCTTATGAACTACGACAATCAAACTATGATCACGAAAGTTAGCAGCTCAAAGGATAACATGAAGTCATCAAGACATGTTCAGAGAAGGTTAAAGTCTGTCAGAAAAATGAGAAACTCTGCAGTTATTGCATTGGATCATATCCAAACGTCTAAAAATCTGGCAAATCCTTTTACTAAGGGTCTATCACGTAATGTGATAGATAATGCATCGAGGGAGATGGGTATGAGACCCACAATATGAGTTGTTCACAGTGGTAACCTAGTCTATGTGATCGGAGATCCTGTGAATTAGATGTGGAAGACAAGCTGTTGGTCAACTGAGAGGAGAGTATCCTTACTATTAACAATACCACTCCATGAAGATGTAATACTCTCCTAAATCTGCATGGCAGGTTGATGTATATCTTAATGTGTTCTAAGTGGCTCATTGAAGTAGAGATGTTGTCCTATAGAACATCTTTTGAAGAACGCACCTATATGAGTCTGATTGTTAAACGTCGCAATCTATGAGAGTAGGGTTCTCTCTAGTAAACTCATGAAAGGTCTCGGAGTATGACACATAAGCTCCACCCGCGGGGAAGACCCGCGGTAGCCACGTATCGGTCAAGGCTTTATGTGAAGCTAGATTCGTAGAAAACTTGCAGTTCAAGGCGCAATCCACTGTTCAAGTTGCTTACTAGTGTAGCATAGAGTTCTAGGTGGAAGTTCAACTTAACAGTCTCCATTGCAGTACCGGTATATAAAACAGTGTTTTGGAACCAAAGGAAAATTTTGTGTGCCTCTGGGATCTGGTGGGGGATTGCTGGAATTTCGTCTATTTTGGGTCAAGCCCAATAGCAGTTTCAGAAATTCCTAATAAATCCTAGAGGCCCACGCGGCCCATTCATGCATGCCAAGAGGTGGAGCTAAAGTTTAGTCCCGCATTGCTAGTTTAGAGGGAGTTGGACCTCTTTACAAGGGAGGTTCTTTCCCCACATGTATGAGGATGAGAAAAAGAGGGACATCCACACGCGCTCCTCCTCCGCCGCCCTCCTCGCCACGCCACGCCTCGTCACGACGCGCCGCGGGTTGCGGGAATGAGCCGAGCCGATGTCCAAATTTTTGCCACGCACAATGGGTATACAAAAGGTCACGCGGGAGCTGAAACGTTTTTCTGTAGTGGATACTGAATCCGAACAGCTCGCCTCTTTGGTTGAAGTCTGTTCGTTTTGTCTCCCTCGTTCCCTTCAGCTCCCAGTGTAGCCTCTCGCCTCCTTCAGTTGCGCCTATAAAAGGGAGATCGCTCCTCTCAGAGAGACACATCAGAAGATCCTCTTCCTCTCGCCACAAAGTTCCTGAGCACTGTGTTGCTGCTACGATCTTCCCCATCCCGGCTTGCGGTGTGCACTGCAGGTCAGGACAGTAGGCCTCCGAAACCTCACCTCTTTGAGTCCTATACGGGAGAAGTGTGATAAGGATTTTGGGGAGCGCTCTGCGCGACTACTAACCGGTTCATCACGGACACCGACGACTTCTTCCCCGACATCAACAACCTCTTCGACGACATGGCTGGCGAGGATGTCGACCCCAAGTCCAGTGCTTCTGCTCCTGCTGCTGTCCCGTACGTTTTCTTGTTTTTCCTATTAGAGGTCCTGCCACGGTCCCTTGTTCTAGTGTTTGCTCTATATATGTTTAGTTCTACTTCATATATGCAACTTGCTCTACTGTCTACTCTAGAGATGTTCAGTTCTAGTTCATATTTGTAGATGTTATTTACCTTCTCTCTGGCAGATCGCATGTCTTGCTTTATCTCTGCTATTTTAGTCATGCTTTATCTAGTATTTCCATTAATAAAATCATATGGTAAATTGCTCATATTTCCAACAATCCAAAAACCTTATTATAGGCAATTTACCCCGAGTGGTTTTGTTGCATCCATGCGGCCTCCTATGTTTGAGGGTTTCCACTATAAGTGGTGGCGCGTGAGAGTAGTCTTATGGTTTCAAACAATGAGTTGCTATGACATCACTCTTGGCAAACCTGAAGGAGTGTACGATGCTCAATAGGCACAAGCCTTTCAGAAAATGGATACTCTATTTAAGGCTGCTCTCTTGAGTGTTCTTGGTGAGAACATAGTTGATGCTTATGCATCAATTGACAATGGAAAAGATATGTGGGACGCACTCGAGGCCAAGTTTGGGTCTCGGATGCTGGCACTAAGCTGTACATCATGGAGGAATTCTATGATTATAGGATGACTGAAGAGCGCTCCATGGTTAAGCAAGCTCATGAGATACAACATTCGCTAGAGAACTTGAGCACTTCAATTGTATACTATCGGACAAGGTTGTTGCCGGAGGTATCATCACTAAGCTTCCTCCTTCGTGGAGGAACTTTGCTACCTTACTGAAGCACAGGAGGCAGGAGTTTTTTGTTCCGGATCTCATTGGTACTCTTGATGTGGAAGAAAAGGCGAGAGAAAAGGACACATGTGCTCGAGGTGTTGAGGGAGGTTCTAGTGCCAATCTGGTACAGAATAAAAACTTCCAGCCCCACAAGTTCAAGAACAAGGGCAAGTTTGATGGTAAAGCAAAGTTTGATGGGAAGAACAAGGCTGTACAACACACGAACTTCAATAAGAAGGATGGCAAGAAGAAAGGTATTTGTCATGTGTGTGGATATCCTGATCATTGGGCTCCTAGTTGCCCTAATCGCTATGACAAGTGTCATCTTGGGAAAGGCGGCAAGACCGCTCATGTTGTCATTGGAGACACTGACATGAAGGATGTTGGGTATGGTATATTTCCCACAATTCTTTCAGTATGTCATTCTCCTGATTGGTTAATTGACACAGGTGCTAATGTGCATGTATGCGGTGATATTTCCATGTTTTCATCTTATCAGACCGCAGGGACTTCCACCGTGCTGATGGGCAACGGTTCAAGTGCTTCTGTTCGTGGTGTTGGCACGGTCGATCTGAAGTTTACTTCAGGGAAGATCGTGCGGCTGAAGAATGTGCATTATGTCCCCTCCGTTAATAAAAATCTTGTTAGCGGATCTCTTCTGTGTAGAGATGGCTACAAGCTTGTCTTTGAGTCGAATAAATTTGTAATATCTAAGTATGAACCTTTGTTGGTAAAGGCTATGAGTCAGGAGGCCTATTTCATTTATTCTTATCAGACGTTTGCAATAAAGTTGTTAATCATGTTTGCAAAAATAGTGAATCAAATGTGTGGCATTCACGTCTCTGTCATGTTAAATTTGGTTGCATGTCGCGACTAGCAAAGTTAAACTTAATCCCTAGTTTCACCACTGTCAAGGGATCTAAGTGTCAAGTGTGTGTGCAAGCTAACCTCGTAAGTCTCAAGTGACCGCGGAAACGAGAAATCTTGCACCACTAGAGCTCATACATTCAGATCTATGTGAAATGAATGGTGTTTTGACAAAAGGTGGAAAGAAGTATTTTATGACTTTAATTGATGACTCCACTAGATACTGTCATGTGTATCTTCTGAAATCTAAGGATGAGGCTTTGAACTATTTCAAGATCTATAAAGCTGAAACGGAAAACCAACTTGATCGAAAGACCAAGAGGCTTAGGTCTGATCGTGGTGGAGAGTATTTCTCAAATGAATTTGATTCCTTTGTGCGGAACATAGTATAATCCATGAGAGGATGCCTCCCTATTCACCTCAGTCAAATGGGGTGCTTGAAAGAAAGAACCGTACTCTAACTGATTTGGTTAATGCCATGTTAGACACATCGGGTCTCTCCAAGGCATGGTGGGGGATGCGATATTGACTGCATGTCATGTCCTAAACCAAGTTCCCACAAAGAAAAAAGAGATAACTCCATTCGAGGAATGGGAGAAGAAAAGGTTAAAGCTCTCTTATCTACAAACCTGGGGTTGTCTGGCGAAAGTCAATGTGCCAATTCCGAAGAAGCGGAAGCAGGGACCAAAAACTATGGATTGTGTTTTCCTAGGATATGCTTTTCATAGCATTGGTTATAGATTCTTGGTTGTAAAATCTGAGGTACCTGACATGCATGTCGGTACGATCATGGAGTCGAATGATGCGACTTTCTTTGAAGATATCTTTCCCATGAAGGATATGGCTACCTCATCTAATCAGGAGATGCTGATACGTCTCCAACGTATCTATAATTTTTGATTGCTCCATGCTACTTTATCTACTGTTTTAGGCAATATTGGGCTTTATTATCCACTTTTATATTATTTTTGGGACTAACCTATTAACCGGAGGCCCAGCCCAGATTTGCTGTTTTATGCCCATTTCAGTGTTTCGAGGAAAAGGAAAATCAGACGGAGTCAAAACGGAACGAAATCAACTGGAGAAGTTAATTTTGGAAGGAAACCAACCAGATGGGCTTGGAGTGCATGTCAGGGGATCCCCGGGCTGCCCACGAGGGTGGGGGGCGCGCCCCTCCCCCCTGGGCGCGCCCCCTACCTTGTGAGCCCCCTGGAGGTCCAGCGACGTACCCCTTTCACCCATATATACCTACGTACCCTAAAACTTCCAGAACAGAAGATAGATCGGGAGTTCCGCCGCCGCAAGCCTCTGTAGCCACCAAAAACCAATCGGGACCCCGTTCCGGCACCCTGCCGGAGGGGGATCCCATCACCGGAGGCCATCTTCATCATCCCGGCGCTATCCATGACGAGGAGGGAGTAGTTCACCCTCGGGGCTGAGGGTATGTACCAGTAGCTATGTGTTTGACCTCTCTCTCTCGTGTTCTCTCTCGTGTTCCATCTATGGCACGATCTTGATGTATCCCGAGCTTTGCTATTGTAGTTGGATCTTATGATGTTTCTCCCCCTCTACTCTCTTGTGATTAATTGAGTTTCCCCTTTGAAGTTATCTTATCGGATTGAGTCTTTTATGAACACTTGATGTATGTCTTGCCGTGATTATCTGTGGTGACAATGGGATATCATGTGCCACTTGATGTATGTTTTGGTGATCAACTTGCGGGTTTCGTGACACTTGGGAACCTATGCATAGGGGTTGGCACACGTTCTTGACTCTCCGGTAGAAACTTTGGGGCACTCTTTGAAGTACTTTTATGTTGGCTGGATGAATCTAAGATTGTGTGATGCATATCGTATAATCATGCCCACGGATACTTGAGGTGACAATGGAGTATCTAGGTGATATTAGGGTTTTGGTTGATTTGTATCTTAAGGTGTTATTCTAGTATGAACTCTATGATGGATCGAGCGGAAAGAATAGCTTTATGTTATTTTACTATGAACTCTTGAATAGATAGGACAGAAAGAATAGCTTTGTGGTGGTTTCGTACCCGACCATAATCTCTATGTTTGTTCTCCGCTATTAGTCTTTGGAGTGACTCTTTGTTGCATGTTGAGGGCTTGTCATATGTTCTATCTATGTTATTATTGTTGAGAGAACTTGCACTAGTGAAAGTATGAACCCTAGGCCTTGTTTCCTATCATTGCAATACCGTTTACGCTCACTTTTACCACTTGTTACCTTGCTGTTTTTATAATTTCAGATTACAAAAACCTATATCTACCATCTATTTTGCACTTGTATCTTCATCTCTTCGCCGAACTAGTGCACCTATACAATTTGCCATTGTATTGGGTGTGTTGGGGACACAAGAGACTTTTTGTTATTTGGTTGCAGGGTTGCTTGAGAGAGACCATCTTCATCCTACGCCTCCTACTGATTGATAAACCTTAGGTCATCCACTTGAGGGAAATTTGCTACTGTCCTACAAACCTATGCACTTGTAGGCCCAACAACGTCTACAAGAAGAAGGTTGTGTAGTAGACATCAAGCTCTTTTCTGGCGCCGTTGCCGGGGAGGCTAGGTAAGTGAAGGTATATCTTTAGATCTTGCAACTGAATCTTTTTGTTTCTTGTTTTAGCACTAGTTTATTTTATAAAATAAAACTACAAAAAAATGGAGTTCAGTTTGTATCATACGCTTCACCTTTTTAATATCTTTCATGAGTATGATGGGAAGGATAATTGTGCTCAAGTGCTAGAGGAAGAAATCTATAGAATGTTTGGTACTAAATCTTTGAATGATGAGCATGATTGCAATGTTGTTAGTATGAATTCATTGAATATCCATGATGCTAATGATATGCAAAGCCACAAGCTTGGGGAAGCTATGTTTGATGAAGATGATATATTTTGTCCCCCAAGCTTTGATGAGCAAATTTACTATGATGAAAGCATGCCTCCTATTTATGATGATTATTGTGATGATACGTATGCAGTATGCTATAAAGAAGAAGTTTGCTTATGTCGAGAGTAGTGAAATTTCTATGCTAGTAGATCATGAAAAGAATGCTTTAGGTGCTGGTTATATTGTTGAATTCATTCATGATGCTACTGAAAATTATTATGAGAGAGGAACATATGCTTGTAGGAATTGCAATAATGTCAAGTTTCCTCTCTATGTGCTTAAATTTTTGAAGCTATGCTTGTTGATTATTGTTCTCATAAGTTGTTTGTTCACAAAATCCCTATGCATAGGAAGTGAGTTAGACTTAAATGTGCTAGTCATATTCTTCATGATGCTCCCGTTATGTTTCAATTCTTATCTTTTATGTGAGCATCATTATCATCATCATGCCTAGCTAAAAGGCATTAAAGAAAAGCGCTTGTTGGGAGACAACCCAATATTTATCCTTACTGTTTTTGTGTGTCCACATGATTATGCTACTGTAGTAATCATGTTTTATAGCTTTTGTTTCAATAAAGTGCCAAGTAGAACCTTTGGGAAGACTTGGGTGAAGTTTATATGATCTTGCTGTGAAAAAAAAAGAAACTTTAGCGCTCACGAGATTAGCTGCCATTTTTTACTGGAGAGTGATTTTAGGTTGATTCTTTTTGAAGATGATTAAAAGACAAATTACTCAGGTCTAGAAATTTATTTCATAATTTTTGGGGTTCCAGAAGTATACGTTTTATATAGATTACTACAGACTGTTCTGTTTTTGACAGATTCTGTTTTCTATGTGTTGTTTGCTTATTTTGATGAATCTATGAGTAGTATCGGAGGGTATGAACCATATATAAGTTGGAGTACAGTAGATATTACACCAATATGAATTTAGAATGAGTTCATTACACTACCTAAGTGGTGATTTTATTTTCTTATACTAACGGAGCTTACGAGTTTTGTGTGGTTGAAGTTTTCAAGTTTTGGGTAAAGATTCGATGGACTATGGAATAAGGAGTGGCAAGAGCCTAAGCTTGGGGATGCCCAAGGCACCACAAGGTAATATTCAAGGACAACCAAGCAACTAAGCTTGGGGATGCCCCAGAAGGCATCCCCTCTTTCGTCTTCGTTCATCGGTAACTTTACTTGGAGCTATATTTTTATTCGTCACATGATATGTGTTTTGCTTGGAGCGTCATTTTATTTTGTTAGTATTTGCTTTCTGTTAGTTAGAAATGTGTTTTGCCGCTTTAGTTTCAATAAATAAGTCAAGGATAGCCTTTGCCATGCTTATTTTGCTAGTTTGCATGTTGCTGTTGGAAAACAGAAAGTTTACCGCTGTTGCAAAAATTCCCTAGAAAAGTCAGAGCATGGTCTAACGTTGAATCTTTTTGCATACTGAGCTCTGATAAATTTATTACAGTGGGAATTTTAGTTCATAATTTTTGGAGTTAGGGAAGTATGGATACTCTTGCATTCTTTACAGACTGTACTGTTTTGACAGACTGCTGTTATGTTGGCATTGTTTGCATATGTTTGCTTGTTTAATGATTCTATTTGAAGATAGGAGTATTAAATATGCAGAGGCATTTAGTATTCAATGTTGAATAATAATTTTAGTGATTTGTTACAGTAGAAAATGAAAAGGTTTTACATTGGTTTATACTAACCTATCTCACGAGTTCTTGTTGAGTTTGTTGTGAATGAAGCTTTTGATAAAAGAGAAACCATGATATGAGAGGAATGAAGGAGACACAAAAGCTCAAGCTTGGGGATTCCCAAGGAACCCCAAGATAATATTTCAAGAAGTATCAAGCATCTAAGCTTGGGGATGCCCCGGTAGGCATCCCACCTTTCTTTTTCAACAACTATCGGTTAGTATAGGTTGAGCCTAAGTTTTTGCTTCTTCACATGAGTTGTGATATCCTTGCAATGTAGTTTTCTTTAGCTTTGCTTGCTGTTTGAATAAAGTATCAAGATCTGAAATTATTAAATGGGAGAGAGCCATACATGAATTGGAATTTGCTAGAATACTCTATGTGCTTCACTTTATATCCTTTGAGCGTGATAATTTTTGCTCTAGTGCTTCACTTATATCTTTTAGAGCATGGTGGTAGTTTTATTTTGAAGAAATAGATGAACTCTCATGCTTCACTTAGATTATTTTGAGAGTCGTTAATAGCATGGTGGTTTGCTTAATATTAATATACTTGGTATTCAAGATATGTGAAACTTTCTTATGAGTGTGTTGAATACTAAGATAAGTTTGATGCTTGATAATTGTTTTGAGATATGGAGGTGATAGTATAAAAGTCGTGCTAGTTGGGTGATTATGAATTTAAAGAATGCTTGTGTTGAAGTTAGCAAGTCCCGTAGCATGCACGTATGGTTAAAGTTGTGTAACAAATTTGAAACATGAAGTGTACCTGGCTTGTGCATCCTTATGAGTGGCGGTCGGGGACGAGCGATGGTCTTTTCCTACCAATCTATCCCCCTAGGAGCATGCGCGTAGTACTTGATTTTTGATGACTTCTAAATTTTTGCAATAAGTATATGAGTTCTTTTGACTAATGTCGAGTCCATGGATTATACGCACTCTCACCTTTCCGCCTTTGCTAGCCTCTTCGGTACCGTGCATTGCCCTTTCTCACCTTGAGAGTTGGTGCAAACTTCGCCGGTGCATCCAAACCCCGTGATACGATACGCTCTATCACACATAAACCTCCTTATATCTTCCTCAAAACAACCACCATACCTACCTATTATGGCATTTCCATAGCCATTCCGAGATATATTGCCATGCAACTTCCATCATCATCATCATGACATACATTACTTTTGTCATATTGCCATTGCATGATCATGTAGTTGACATCGTATTTGTGGCAAAGCCACCATGCATTATTTTTCATACATGTCACTCTTGATTCATTGCACCATCCTGGTACACCGCTGGAGGCATTCATATAGAGTCATATTTTGTTCTAAGTTTCGAGTTGTAATCCTTATGTTGTAACCTTCAACCTTATATAGCACTATGTTGCAAGCAAGTTGGATGCACACCCACTAGTTTTCTTTTGTTGAGCATTCATAGCTCTAGTGCATCCGTTGCATGGCAATCCCTACTCCTCATGTTGACATCAATTGATGGGCATCTCCATAGCCCGTTGATTAGCCTCGTCAACGTGAGACTTTCTCCTTTTTTGTCTTCTCCACACAATCCCCATCATCATATTCTATTCCACCCATAGTGCTATATCCATGGCTCACGCTCATGTATTGCGTGAAGGTTGAAAAAGTTTGAGATTATTTAAGTATGAAACAATTGCTTGGCTTGTCATCGGGGGTACAGAAGTTGGGAACATCTTTGTGTGACGAAAATGAAGCATAGCCTAACTATATGATTTTGTAGGGATGAACTCTCTTTGGCCATGTTATTTTGAGAAGACATGATTGCTTTGATTAGTATGCTTGAAGTATTATTATTTTTGTGTCAATATGAACTTTTGTCTTGAATCTTTCAGATCTGAATATTCATGTCACAATTAAGAAGATTTACATTGAAATTATGCCAAAGTATCACTCCGCATCAAAAATTCTTTTTTATCATTTACCTACTCGAGGACGAGCATGAATTAAGCTATGGGATGCTTGATACGTCTCCAGCGTATCTATAATTTTTGATTGCTCCATGCTACTTTATCTACTGTTTTAGGCAATATTGGGCTTTATTATCCACTTTTATATTATTTTTGGGACTAACCTATTAACCGGAGGCCCAGCCCAGATTTGCTGTTTTATGCCTATTTCAGTGTTTCGAGGAAAAGGAATATCAGATGGAGTCAAAACGAAACGAAATCAACTGGAGAAGTTAATTTTGGAAGGAAACCAACCAGATGGGCTTGGAGTGCACGTCAGGGGATCCCCGGGCTGCCCACGAGGGTGGGGGGCGCCCCCCTCCCCCTGGGTGCGCCCCCTACCTCGTGAGCCCCCTGGAGGTCCACCGACGTACTCCTTTCACCCATATATACCTACGTACCCTAAAACTTCTAGAACAGAAGATAGATCGGGAGTTCCGCCGCCGCAAGCCTCTGTAGCCACCAAAAACCAATCGGGACCCCGTTCCGGCACCCTGCCGGAGGGGGATCCCATCATCGGAGGCCATCTTCATCATCCCGGCGCTATCCATGACGAGGAGGGAGTAGTTCACCCTCGGGCTGAGGGTATGTACCAGTAGCTATGTGTTTGATCTCTCTCTCTCTCTCTCTCTCTCTCTCTCGTGTTCTCTCTCATGTTCCATCTATGGCACGATCTTCATGTATCCCGAGCTTTGCTATTGTAGTTGGATCTTATGATGTTTCTCCCCCTCTACTCTCTTGTGATTAATTGAGTTTCCCCTTTGAAGTTATCTTATCGGATTGAGTCTTTTATGAACACTTGATGTATGTCTTGCCGTGATTATCTGTGGTGACAATGGGATATCATGTGCCACTTGATGTATGTTTTGGTGATCAACTTGCGGGTTTCGTGACACTTGGGAACCTATGCATAGGGGTTGGCACACGTTCTTGACTCTCCGGTAGAAACTTTGGGGCACTCTTTGAAGTACTTTTATGTTGGTTGGATGAATCTGAGGTTGTGTGATGCATATCGTATAATCATGCCCACGGATACTTGAGGTGACAATGGAGCATCTAGGTGACATTAGGGTTTTGGTTGATTTGTATCTTAAGGTGTTATTCTAGTATGAACTCTATGATGGATCGAGCGGAAAGAATAGCTTTATGCTATTTTACTACGAACTCTTGAATAGATAGGACAGAAAGAATAGCTTTGTGGTGGTTTCGTACCTGACCATAATCTCTACGTTTGTTCTCCGCTATTAGTGTCTTTGGAGTGACTCTTTGTTTCATGTTGAGGGCTTGTCATATGTTCTATCTATGTTATTATTGTTGAGAGAACTTGCACTAGTGAAAGTATGAACCCTAGGCCTTGTTTCCTATCATTGCAATACCGTTTACGCTCACTTTTACCACTTGTTACCTTGCTGTTTTTATAATTTCAGATTACAAAAACCTATATCTACCATCTATTTTGCACTTGTATCTTCATCTCTTCGCCGAACTAGTGCACCTATACAATTTGCCATTGTATTGGGTGTGTTGGGGACACAAGAGACTTTTTGTTATTTGGTTGCAGGGTTGCTTGAGAGAGACCATCTTCATCCTATGCCTCCTACGGATTGGTAAACCTTAGTTCATCCACTTGAGGGAAATTTGCTACTGTCCTACAAACCTGTGCACTTGCAGGCCCAACAACGTCTACAAGAAGAAGGTTGTGTAGTAGACATCAGATGCCTAGTTCATCGAATCAAGAACCAGTTATAATTATTGAACCTGCCATTTCGATGGAACAACTTGAAAGTCCTGTGGAGGAGAACAATGAAGTTCCTACTAGGAGCAAGAGATAAATTAAAGGACTGCAAAGTCCTTTGGTGATGATTTTCTTGTGTATCTCATAAATGACACTCCCAGTTCTATTTCAGAGTCCTATGCTCTGAAGATGTTGACTACTGGAAGGAAGCGGTCCGTATTGAGATGGATTCCATCTTGGCAAATGAAACTTGGGAGATAACTGATCGTCCTTATGGGTGCAAACCTATAGGGTGCAATGGGTATTCAAGAAGAAGTTTAGGCCTGATGGTACTATCGAAAAGTACAAGGCATGACTCGTCGCTAAGGGTTATACTCAAAAGGAAGGTGAAGACTTCTTTGACACTTACTCACCTGTGACGCGACTGACCACTATCCGAGTACTACTTTCACTACTGCCTCACATGGTCTTCTCGTTCATCAGATGGATGTTAAGACTGCTTTCCTAAATGGAGAGTTGGAAGAGGAAATCTATATGGAACAACTAGATGGGTTTGTAGTAGATGGTCAGGAAGGAAAAGTCTGCAAGTTGCTGAAGTCTTTGTATGAACTTAAGCAAGCACCCAAGCAGTGGCATGAGAAGTTTGAAAGAACTTTAATAGCCGTAGGCTTTGTTGTAAACGAAGCTGATAAATGTGTGTACTATCGCCATGGTGGGGGCGAGGGAGTTATCCTTTGCTTGTATGTTGATGACATACTGATTTTCGGAACAAATCTGAAGGTTATTAAGGGAGTCAAGGATTTTGATGTAGGGTAGAACCCAAGAGGCCGATCTTTCATGTTTGGAGGGAATCCTACCAAGAACACGAAGAACACGAGAGGGGAAACGAGGAGAACACGAGGGAAACACAAGAGGAAACACTCAACCAACAAGGAGATAGTCACACATGTGCCAGATCCTCGAAACACAAAAGGGTACAAGATCCGAATCCAACAAGGGACGATACATAGGGTAACCGGTTCTTCTTCGTGAGGAGGCCTTGAAGATGGTCTTCTCCGAGTGGAGGTCTTGAATCCAAGAGGATCTTCTCCGAAGAGGTGTCGGTCCCTCGCGATGGAGTAGTTCCGGATGCATGAGCAAGGCTCTATCTCAAAGTATGAGCTATCACAATGCTAACCCTAGAAAGAGGGTGGAGGAGGAGTTTATATAGTCTAGGGGGCGAAGAGGAGTACATGGGCTTGGTGATACGTCCATTTTGCATCATGCTTTTATATCAATATTTATTGCATTATGGGCTGTTATCACACATTATATCTCAATACTTATGGCTATTCTCTCTTATTTTACAAGGTTTACCATGAAGAGGGGGAATGCCGGCAACTAGAATTCTGGCTGGAAAAGGAGCAAACATTGGAAACCTATTTTGTACAACTCCAAAAGTCCTGAAACTCCATGAAACATCTTTTTGGATTTAATAAGAATTTTTGAGCGAAAGAAATACACCAGGGGGCCCACACCTTGTCCAGGAGAGAGGAGGGCGCCCCCCTATAGGGCGCGCCCCTATCTCCTGGGCCCCTTGGTGGGCCTCCGGTGTCCATCTTTTGCTATATCAGAGCTTTTACCCTGGAAAAAATCGTGGGCAAACTTACGGGACGAAACTCCTCCGCCACGAGGCAGGAACCTTGGCGGAATTAATCTAGGGCTCCGGCGGAGCTGTTCTGCCGGGGACACTTCCCTCCGGGAGGGGGAAATCATCACCAACGATCCTCTCATCGGGAGGGGGTCAATCTCCATCAACATCTTCACCAGCACCATCTCCTCTCAAAACCCTAGTTCATCTCTTGTATCCAATCTTGTATCAAAACCACAAATTGGTATCTGTGGGTTGCTAGTAGTGTTGATTACTCCTTGTAGTTGATGCTAATTGGTTTACTTGGTGGAAGATCATATGTTCAGATCCTTTATGCATATTATTACTCCTCTGATTATGAACATGAATATGATTTGTGAGTAGTTACGTTTGTTCCTGAGTACATGGGTGAAGTCTTGCTATTAGTAGTCATGTGAATTTGGTATTCGTTCGATATTTTGATGGGATGTCTGTTGTCTTTTCCTCTAGGGGTGTTATGTGAACGTCGACTACATGAAACTTCACCATTATTTGGGCCTAGAGGAAGGCATGGGGAAGTAATAAGTAGATGATGGGTTGCTAGAGTGACAGAAGCTTAAACCCTAGTTTATGTGTTGCTTCGTTAGGGGCTGTTATGGATCCATATGTTTAATGTTGTGGTTAGGTTTACCTTAATACTTCTTTTGTAGTTGTGGACGCTTGCAATAGGGGTTAATCATAAGTGGGATGCTTGTCCAAGTAAGGGCAGTACCCCAAGTGCTGGTCCACCCACATATCAAATTATCAAAGTACTGAATGCGAATCATATGAACGTGATGAAAACTAGCTTGACGATAATTCCCAATGTGTCCTCGAGAGCTTCTTTCTCATTATTAGAAATTGTCCAGGCTTATCCTTTGCTACATAAAGGATTGGGCCACCTTGCTGCACTTTATTTACTTTATTTACTTGTTACTCGTTACTATTTATCTTATCACAAAACTGTCTATCACCTACAATTTCAGTGCTTGCAGAGAAAACCTTACCGAAAACCGCTTATCATTTCCTTCTGCTCCTCGTTGGGTTTGACACTCTTACTTATCGAAAGGACTACGATTGATCCCCTACACTTGTGGGTCATCACTTGGCCCTTTACTGTGCGCAGACAGGTCAGGCCGGATGTCCGGGTGCTCGTGAGGTGCCGGATGTCCGGGCTGGCCTGGCGCCGTCTTGGATCTCACTAGGCAGGGTTGGTCCGGATGTCTGGGCGCAGGCCGGACGTCTGGGGCGATGTGAAGGGCCTGATGTCCGGGATGTCGGGGCAGACTTCTGTACTCCCTGGACAGCTTGTCCGAATGTCTGGGCTGGAGGCCGGATATCCGGGGCGACGGGCCAGATGTCTGGGATGGACGCCGGATGTCTGGGCCATGTAGCTTTGGCTGCAGATCCTGGGCTGTGGGAGAGATCTCCTGGGGCCGGATGTTCGGGGCCATGGCCGGATGTCCGAGGCCTGGAAGCTGCCTTCGTCTTCTTCCATTGGTTCTCTTTGTCCATGGAATTGGGAGCTTGACCATCTTCATGTGCATCCTCGGGATGATCCTTTTGGTACCTAATCATGCACAACATTCCGGACTTAGGTAGTAGCCATGTCTCGAGGGGATCAAATGAGATATCACTAAGGAAAGAAGTCACCTCGGTCTCGAGAGCTCTAGCTCGTGATCATGTCATGGGTCCTCTTGGCACTTGGTGGGGCGATGGTAGGTCCATGGGGATGACCGTAGGATGCTCCGCATCATCTCCCCTCCCTTGGGAAAGATCCAACCTCGGATCAAAATCCTCATCACAATGGTATGGGGAGAGATCATTGACGTTGAAGATGTCGCTCACGGAGTACTTGTCGCGTGGCATGTCGATCTTGTATTTGTTGTTGTTGTAGCGTTCAAGCACCTTGAAGGGTCCATCGGCTTGTGGTAGAAGCTTGGACTTGCGTTTGTTGGGGAAGCGCTCCTTGCGAAGGTGTAGACACACGAGATCTCCAATGTTGAATATCATGGGTTGCTTGTTGATGTTGAGCTTGGTCGCGAGTCGTTGTACTTGTCACTCGATGGTGTGCCTTGTATCTTCGTGCATCTTCTTGAGGTAGCTTGCTCGTACCCTCGCGTCCATGTTGGTGCGCTCTTGTAGTGGAAGAGGTAGAATGTCCAATGGGGACAACAGGTTGAAGCCGTAGACGACCTCGAAAGGGGACTTGCCGGTAGTCGAATGTCTTGCGCGGTTGTAGGCGTAGTCGGGAATGGGTAGACACTCCTCCCACTCCTTGATGTTCCTCTTGATCAACACGCGAAGTAGAGTGGAGAGTGTACGGTTCGTCACCTCCGCTTGGCCGTCGGTTTGGGGATGGTAAGCCGAAGAGAACAAGAGCATGATTCCGAGCTTGGCACATAGGGTCTTCCAAAAAATAACTCAAGAACTTGAAGTCGCGGTCCGAGACAATCGTTTTGGGCACTCCATGTAGACGCAAGATTTCCCTACAAAAGATATTCGCAATATGTGAAGCATCGTCTATCTTGTTGCATGGGATAAAATGAGCCATTTTAGAGAATCGGTCCACAACAACAAACACGAAATCCTTTCCATTTTGAGTTCTAGGCAAACCAAGTACAAAGTCCATGCTAATGTCTTCCCAAGGTTGATAAGGAATAGGAAGAGGCATGTAAAGACCATGGGATTGAGCTTTAGACTTAGCTTTGCGACATGTAGAGCATCGGTTGGTGAAGCGTGAGACGTCGTGGAACATCTTGGGCCAAAAGTAGTTCTTGGAGAGCATGGCGAATATCTTGTCATGTCCAAAGTGTCCCATGAGTCCGCCTCCATGAGCCTCTTGCAAAAGGAGCAAACGAAGAGAAGACTCGAGAATGCAATGTTTGTTAACTCTCATAAGATAATCATCTTTGATGTAATATCGTTCCCAAGATGTATGCGTCAAACACTTAGCATAAGGAATAGCAAAGGTAGGATCATTCGCATACAAGTCCTTTATGTGCTCAAAGCCAATAACATTCAACTCAAGTTTAGTGACAAGCGTGCATATGCGGAAAGGGCATCCGCCACTATGTTTTCCTTACCCTTGATGTACTTGATGACATAAGGAAAAGACTCTATGAATTCACTCCATTTTGCATGACGCTTGTTCAACTTAGTTTGTCCTTTTAAGTACTTAAGCGTTTCATGATCGGTATGGATGATAAATTCATGAGGGTGAAGATAATGTTCCCATTCACGCAAAACTCGCACTAAAGCATATTGCTCTTCATCACAGATGGGGTAATTGAGTTGCGTTCCGGAAAGTTTTTCACTAAAATATGCTATGGGGTGCTTCTCTTGCGTTAATACACCTCATATGCCATGACCGCTAGCATCACAATGAATCAAAAAGGGTTTGTCAAAGTTGGGTAAAGCAAGCACGGGAGCATGAGTAAGCAAATTCTTAAGCTCATTAAATGCGGTATCTTGGGATGGTCCCCAAACAAATGGCGCATTTTTCAACTTAATAGTCTCCACTGCAGTATCGGTATATAAAACAGTGTTTTGGAACCAAAGGCAAATTTTGTGTGCCTCTGGTATCTGGTGGGGGATTGCTGGAATTTTGTCTATTTTGGGTCAAGCCCAATATCAGTTTCAGAAATTCCTAATAAATCCTAGAGGCCCATGCAGCCCATTCGTGCATGGCAAGAGGTGGAACTAAAGTTTAGTCCCTCATTGCTAGTTTAGAGGGAGTTGGACCTCTTTATAAGGGAGGTTCTTTCCCCACATGTATGAGGATGAGAACAAGAGGGACATCCACGCGTGCTCCTCCTTCGCTGCCCTCCTCGCCACGCAATGCCTCGTCACGACGCACCGCGGGTTGCGGGAATGAGCCGAGCCGATGTCTAAATTTTTGCCAC
Organism: Triticum timopheevii; assembly: GCA_963921465.1. Classification (NCBI taxonomy): domain Eukaryota; kingdom Viridiplantae; phylum Streptophyta; class Magnoliopsida; order Poales; family Poaceae; genus Triticum; species Triticum timopheevii. The sequence continues at coordinate 398,170,401 of OY997270.1, read as the reverse complement.
GCACGACGGGTATATGAAAGGTCACGCGGGAGCTGAAACATTTTTCTGTAGTAGACACTGAATCCGAACGGCTCACCTCTTTGGCTGAAGTATGTTCATTTCATCTCCCTTGTTCCCTTCTGCTCCCGGCGCAGCCTCTCGCCTTCTTTGGTTGCGCCTATAAAAGGAAGGTCTCTCCTCTCAGAGAGACGCATCAAAAGATCCTCTTCCTCTTGCCACAAAGTTCCTGAGCACTGCGCTGCTGCTACAATATTCCCCATCCCGGCTTGTGGCGTGCATCGCAAGTCAGGACAGTAGGCCTCCGAAACTGCACCTCTTTGAGCTGTACGGGAGAAGGGTGATAAGGTTGTTGGGGAGCACTCTGCGCGACTACTGACCGGTTCATCACGCACACCGACGACTTCTTCCCCGACATCGAAAACCTCTTCGATGACATGGCTGGCGAGGATGTTGACCCCAAGTCCAGTGCTTCTGCTCCTGCTGTTGTCCCGTACGTGTTCTTGTTTTTCCTATTAGAGGTCCTGCCATAGTTCCTTGTTGTAGTGTTTGCTCTAGATATGTTAAGTTCTACTTCATATATTGAACTTGCTCTACTGGCTGCTCTAGAGATGTTCGGTTCTAGTTCATATTTGCAGATGTTATTTACCTTCTCTCTGGCAGATCGCATGACTTGCTTTATCTCTGCTATTTTAGTCATGCTTTATCTAGTATTTCTGTTAATAAAATCATATGGTAAATTGCTCATATTTCCAACATATAAGTATTTAGAAATTCTAAATATGAAAGTATTTAGAATAATAAATATGAATAAATACTTAATTATAGATTTTAGATGAGAATTTTTTTAGTAGTGGATATATGTTGTCTCCTTTCTATTCATGAAAGACTAAGAGCAGTCCACTCAAAGCCCATGTAGCTCTCCATCCACTTAGAGCCCATGTAAGGCCCAATTCCAGAAAACCCTACTAGTAGTGCTCTATCCCGTTCCAGCCATCCCTAACTTCCCATTCTCGTACTCCCTTTCTCTAGCCGCCAATGAAGAAACAACAGTGCCGCCAAATCGGCAGCTTACATCAGCCATCTTCTCCTTGCCCAAATCTTCTTCCTCGCTGGCCACCACAATCCCCATCTTTGTTTCTGCTCAAAGCTTCTTCCTTGTTGGCAGACGCCTTGCCATCTTCCTCTACCAAGATCTCCTTCATTAACAGCTCAGGGTGTGCAAAACCGAACAGAAAACCAAAAACTGAACCAAAAAAACCAAACTGAACCGAAGACCAAAAACCTAATGAAAAAAGCCAAACTGAACTGAACTTCAGTTTTTTTAGGTTTCAGGTTCAGTATCAGTACCCAAATATGAAAACAGTTTAACATTAGGTTTTTCTGTTAGAAACCAAACGGTTTTCGGTTAAACCGAAATAACCAAAGCTAGCTTCAGTGTGTGTTAAACAACCGAAGAGCTGAGTTGATCCTTCCCGTCATCGCTCATTTTATAGCCATCCACCCATCTTGTTGTTGGTCACTCCACAAGGTGGTACTAAATTGTGCAACGTGGCTGGCACATGACCTGGAGGCTAGCACTTGGGCCTGGGCCTTGGGCTGCCTGGCGCATGACTTGGAGGCTGGCACGACGCTTGGACCAGGAGCGTGGATGCTTTTTCCCGAAAAAAAGGAGCGTGGATGATACGTCCATTTTGCATCATGCTTTTATATCAATATTTATTGCATTATGGGTTGTTACTACACATTATGTCACAATACGTATGCCTTTTCTCTCTTATTTTATAAAGTTTACATGAAGAGGGAGAATGCCGGTAGCTGGAATTCTGGGCTGGAAAAGGAGCAAATATTAGAGACCTATTCTGCACAACTCCAAAAGTCTTGAAACTCCACGAAAGTCAATTTTGGAATATATTAAAAATATTGGGCGAAGAAAGCACCACAGGGGGGCCACCCAGCAGCCACGAGGGTGGAGGGCGCGCCCTACCCCCTGGGCGCGCCCCTGCCTCGTGGGCCACCAAGCAGGCCCCCGATGCCCATCTTCTTCTATATGGTGTCTTTTTCCCTAGAAAAAAAATCATAGGGAAGCTTTCGGGACGAAGCGCCTCCGTCTCGAGGCGGAACCTGGGCAGAACCAATCTAGGGCTCCGGCGGAGCTGTTCTGCCAGGGAAACATCCCTCCGGGAGGAGGAAATCGTTGCCATCGTCATCGTCACCATCGATCCTCTCATCGAGAGGGGGTCAATCTCCAACAACATCTTCAACAGCACCATCTCCTCTCAAACCCTAGTTCATCTCTTGTATCCGATCTTTGTCTCAAAACCTCAGATTGGTACCTGTAGGTTGCTAGTAGTGTTGATTACTCCTTGTAGTTGATGCTAGTTGATTTATTTGGTGGAACGTCATATGTTCAGATCCTTTATGCATATCAAAACCCCTCTTATTATGAATTTAGATATGATTTGTGAGTAGTTACGTTTGTTCCTGAGGACACGAGAGAAGTATTGTTATAAGTAATCATGTGAATTTGGTATTCATTCGATTTTTTGATGAGATGTATGTTGTCTTTCCTCTAGTGGTGTTATGTGAACGTCGACTACATGACACTTCGACATAATTTGGGCCTAGGGGAAGGCACTGAGAATCAATAAGTAGATGATGGGTTGCTAGAGTGATAGAAGCTTAAACCCTAGTTTATGCGTTGCTTCGTAAGGGGCTGATTTGGATCCATATGTTTCATGCTATATATGGTTGGGTTTACCTTAATAATTCTTTCGTAGTTGTGGATGCTTGCAAGAGGGGTTAACCATAAGTGGGATGCTTTTCCAAGGAAGGGCAGTACCCAAGCACCGGTCCACCCACATATCAAATTATCAAAGTAATGAATGTGAATCATATGAGCATGATGAAAACTAGCTTGACAGAAATTCCCATGTGTCCTCGGGAGCGCTTTGCCTTATATACGAGTTTGTCCAGGCTTGTCCTTTGTTACAAAAAGGATTGGACCACCTTGCTACACCTTAGTTACTTTTGTCACTTGTTACCCATTACGAATTACCTTATCACAAAACTATTTGTTACCGATAATTTTAGTGCTTGCAGAGAATACCTTACTAAAAACCGCTTGTCATTTCCTTCTGCTCCTCGTTGGGTTCGACACTCTTATCAAAAGGACTACGATATATCCCTTATACTTTTGGGTCATCAAGACTCTTTTCTGGCACCGTTGCCGGGGAGTGAAGCGCCTTTGGTAGGTGGAATTTGGTAAGGAAACATTTATATAGTGTGCTGAAATTTACTGTCACTTGTTACTATGGAAAATAAACCTTTGAGGGGCTTGTTCGGGGTATCTTCACCCCAACCAGAAGAGAAAAGAGTTTCTCCTCAACCCACTGAACCTACTAAAAATGTTTACTTTGAAATTCCTTTGGGTATGATAGAGAAACTGCTAGCTAATCCTTATACAGGAGATGGAACATTACATCCCGATATGCACCTAATCTATGTGGATGAAGTTTGTGGATATTTAAGCTTGCAGGTATGCTCGAGGATGTTATCAAGAAGAAAGTCTTCCCTTTATCTTTGAAGGGAAAGGTATTGACATGGTTTACACTATGTGATGATATTGGATCATGGAACTACAACCGATTGAAATTGGAATTTCATCAGAAGTTTTATCCTATGCATCTGGTTGATCGTGATCGTAATTATATATATAATTTTTGGCCTCGCGAAGGAGAAAGTATCGCTCAAGCTTGGGGGAGGCTTAAGTCAATGTTATATTCATGCCCCAATCATGAGCTCTCAAGAGAAATTATTATTCAAAAAATTTATGCTCGGCTTTCTCTTAATAATCGCACCATGCTCGATACTTCTTGTACTGGTTTTTTTATGATGAAGACTATTGAATTCAGATGGGATTTATTGGAAAGAATTAAATGCAACTCTGAAGATTGGGAACTCGATGAAGGTAAGGAGTCAGGTGTAACACCTAAGTTTGATTGTGTTAAATCTTTTATGGATACCAATACTTTTCGTGAATTTAGCACTAAATATGGACTTAACTCTGAGATATTAGCTTCTTTCTGTGAATCATTTGCTACTCATGTTGATCTCCCTAAGGAGAAGTGGTTTAAATATCATCCTCCCATTGAAGTAAAAGTAGTAGAACCTATTAAAGTTGAAGAAAAGACTATTACTTATAATGTTGATCCTATTGTTCCTACTGCTTATATTGAGAAACCACCTTTCCCTATTAGAATAAAGGATCATGCTAAAGCTTCAATTGTGGTTCGTAAGAGTAATGCTAGAACACCTACACCCCCTGAGCAAATTAAAGTTGAACCTAGTATTGCTATGGTTAAAGATCTCTTGGTCGATAATATTGATGGGCATGTTATTTATTTCTGTGATGAAGCTGCTAGAATTGTTAGATCCGATACTAAAAATAAACATAGACCTGTTGTTGGCATGCCTGTTGTTTCTGTTAAAATAGGAGATCATTGTTATCATGGCTTATGTGATATGGGTGCTAGTGCGAGTGCAATACCTCATTCCTTATACAAAGAAATTATGCATGATAATGCACCTGCTGAGATAGAAGATATTGATGTTACTATTAAGCTTGCCAATAGAGATACTATTTCATCAATTGGGATTGTTAGAGATGTTGAAGTCCTATGTGGGAAAATTAAATATCCTACTGATTTTCTTGTTCTTGGTTCCCCACAAGATGACTTTTGTCCCATTATATTTGGTAGACCCTTCTTGAATACTGTTAATGCTAAGATAGACTACGAAAAAGATATTGTTACTGTTGGTTTAGGGGATATGTCTCATGATTTTAATTTTGCTAAATTTCGTAGACAACCCCATGATAAAGAATTGCCTAGTAAAGATGAAATTATTGGTCTTGCTTCTATTGCTATGCCTCCTAATGATCCTTTAGAACAATATTTGCTAGACCATGAAAATGATATGTTTATGAATGAAAGAAGGGAAATAGATGAAGTATTCTTTAAACAGGGACCTATTTTGAAACACAACTTGCCAGTTGAAATCCGGGATCCTCCTCCACCCAAGGGAGATCCTGTGTTTGAACTTAAACAATTACCTGATACTTTGAAATATGCTTATCTTGATGAAAATAAGATATATCATGTTATTATTAGTGCTAACCTTTCAGAGCATGAAGAAGAGAAATTATTGAAAACTCTGAAGAAGCACCGTGCTGCTATTGGATATACTCTTGATGATCTTAAGGGCATTAGTCCCACATTATGCCAGCACAAAATAAAATTGGAAAAAGATGCTAAACCAGTTGTTGATCATCAATGATGGTTAAATCCTAAAATGAAATAAGTGGTAAGAAATTAAATACTAAATCTTCTGGAGGCAGTATAATTTATCCTGTTGCTGATAGTCAATGGGTAAGTCCTATCCATTGTATCCCTAAGAAGGGATGTATTACTGTTGTTCCTAATGATAAGGATGAATTGACCCCACAAAGAATTATTACAGGTTATTGAATGGTAATTGATTTCCGCAAATTAAATAAATCTATTAGAAAAGATCATTACCCTCTACCTTTTATTGAGCAAATGCTAGAAAGACTATCCAAACATACACATTTTGCTTCCTAGATGGTTATTCTGGGTTCTCTCAAATACTTGTGTCAAAAGAGGATCAGGAAAAGACCACTTTTACTTGCCCTTTCGGTACCTTTGCTTATAGACGTATGCCTTTTGGTTTATGTAATGCACCTGCTACGTTTCAAAGATGTATGACTACTATATTCTCTGACTTTTGTGAAAAGATTGTTGAGGTTTTCATGGATGATTTATCCATGTATGGAACTTCTTTTGATGATTTCTTAAGCAACCTTGATCGAGTCTTGTAGAGATGTGAAGAAACTAATCTTGTATTGAATTGGGAGAAGTGCCACTTTATGGTTAATGAACGTATTGTCTTGGGGCATAAATTTCTGAAAGAGGTATTGAAGTTGATAAAGCTAAAGTTGATGCTATTGAAAAGATGTCGTGTCCCAAGGACATCAAAGGTATAAGCAGTTTTCTTGGTCATGTTGGTCTCTATAGGAGGTTTATTAAAGACTTCTCTAAAATTTCTAGGCCTCTGACAAATCTCTTACAAAAAGATGTTCCTTTTGTCTTTGATGATGATTGTGTAGAAGCATTTGAAATACTTAAGAAGCCTTGATTTCTGCACCTATTGTTTAGCCATCCGATTGGAATTTACCCTTTGAAATTATGTGTGATGCTAGTGATTATGCCGTAGGTGCTGTTCTAGGACAAAGAGTTGATAAGAAATTAAATGTTATCCAATATTCTAGTAAGACTCTAGACAGTGCTCATAGAAATTATGCTATTACTGAAAAAGAATTTTTAGCAGTTGTGTTTGCTTGTGATAAGTTTAGACCTTATATTGTTGATTCCAAAGTAACTGTTCACACCGATCATGCTACCATTAAATATCTTATGGAAAATAAAGATGCTAAACCTAGACTAATTATATGGGTTCTCTTGCTACAAGAATTTGATTTGCATATTATTGATAGAAAGGGAGCTGAGAACCCCGTTGCAGACAACTTGTCTAGGTTAGAAAATGTTCTTGATGACCCACTACCTATTGATGATAGCTTTCCTGATGAACAATTAGCTGTCATAAATGCTTCTCGCACTTCTCCATGGTATGCTGATTGTGCTAATTACATTGTTGCTAAATTTATACCACCTAGTTTCACATACCAGCAAAAGAAAAAGTTTTTCTATGATTTAAGACACTACTTTTGGGATGAACCACACATTTATAAAGAAGGAGTAGATGGGGTTATTAGACGTTGTGTACCTGAGCATGAACACGAACATACCTATGCAAGTGTCACTCCAAGGCTTACGGAGGACATCATGCTGGAGATAGAACTGCACATAAGGTATTGCAATCCGGTTTCTACTGGCCTACTCTTTTCAAAGATGTTTGCAAGTTTGTCTTGTCTTGTGATGAATGCCAAAGATTGGTAATATTAGTAGACGTCAAGAAATGCCTATGAACTATTCACGTTTGGGGATTTGATTATATGGGACCTTTTCCTTCCTCTAATAGGTATACACATATTTTAATTGTTGTTGATTACATTACTAAGTGGGCAGAAGCTATTCCAACTAGTAGTGCTGATCATAACACTTCTATTAAGATGCTTAAAGAAGTTATTTTTTCGAGGTTTGGAGTCCCTAGATATTTAATGACTGATTGTGGTTCAAATTTTATTCATGGTGCTTTTCGTAAAATGCTTGCTAAGTATGATGTTAATCATAGAATTGCATCTCCATACCATCCACAGTCTAGTGGTCAAGTAGAATTGAGTAATTGAGAGATTAAATTGATTTTGCAAAAGACTGTTAATAGATCTAGAAAGAATTGGTCCAAGAAACTTGATGATGCATTATGGGCCTATAGAACTGCATATAAAAATCCTATGGGTATGTCTCCGTATAAAATGGTTTATGGAAAAGCATGTCACTTACCTCTCAAACTAGAACATAAGGTATATTGGGCTATTAAAGAGCTCAATTATGATTTTAAACTTGCCGGTGAGAAGAGGCTATTTGACATTAGCTCACTTGATGAATGGAGAACCCATGCCTATGAGAATGCCAAATTGTTTAAAGAAAAAGTAAAAGATGACATGGCAAAAGGATACAAGAGTGTGAGTTTAATATAGGTGATTATGTTTTGCTATACAACTCTCGCTTAAGATTTTTTGCAGGAAAACTTCTCTCTAAATGGGAAGGTCCTTACATTATCGAGGAGGTCTATTATTTCAGTGCCATAAAAATCAACAACGCCGAGGCACAAATCCGAAGGTGATGAACGGTCAAAGAATCAAACATTATATCTCAGGTAATCCCATAAATGTTGAAACCAATGTTATTGACACTGTAACCCCGGAGGAGCACATAAGAGACACTTTCAAGAATGTTTCAGACTCCGAAAAGGAATAGGTATGTGGTACAGTAAGTAAACCGACTCCAAAACTGCTCAAATAGCAATTTTTCTCCGTTTTGGAATATTTAAAAAATTAGGAAAATAAGAAGTAGTCTGAAAGATACACGAGGCGTCCACGAGGGTGGAGGGCACACCCCCTGCCTCGTGGCCACCTCGTGTGCCCTCCGGACTCTGTTTTCTTGTATGATACTTCTTTTGGTCGGTAAAAATTCATTATATAATCTCTCAAAGGTTTTGACCATCGTACCACGACGAAATCCTCTGTTTTTGTTTTGAGCTGTTTTTTGCCAGAGTTTCTCAAGGTAAGGCATCATGTCGTCCCCCTCCTCCAACAACTTGGGCGACAATGCTTGGCTAATGAAGATAGAGACGAAGCGAGAAGAAATCGAGGAAATCAAGGAAGGTGACAAGATCAAGGAAGCAACAGAGGAGAAAGTCCCGACAGTAGAAGAAGAAGGCTTCTTTCAACCTTACTACAATCATCTCACCTCTATTGAAATTGAAGCTTTCAAGATGATTGAGCTAGTTCGCATACAAAACAAGTATCTCACACGTGAAAATTGTTGCAAGAGCATATCACCGCACTCAAGGGCATTATCCGCAAGTTGGAGGATCTCCTACGCTCAATGTGCGACACCACATCATCAACAACTCCATCATCACCACCTCCAAAGAAAGAGACATAAATACATGGGTATGTGCACTCCCCTTGGCAACTGCCAAGCTTGGGGGAGGTGCCCCGGTACGTATCACCATCACACTTCTAGATTTACCCTTTTTCTTAGAGTTTGATCTAGCTTTGAGTTTTGTGTTGATCACTATCTATGTAATCGAGTCCATGAGCTATATATAATAAAGATTAGTTTTGAATCGAGGGCCTTTGCTATCTTGCTATGATCTTGAGGGAATAAAAAGAAAAGAATAAAAGTAAACAAAAAGATCATATTGATCTTATGGAGAGTAATGACTTCACATATAAAGAGTATGGTGAATAAAAGTTGTTGAGAGTTGACAAACATAGTTTTGGTCATCGTTGCAATTAATAGGAAGTAATAAAGAAAGAGAGGTTTTCACATATAAATACACTATCTTGGACATCTTTTATGATTGTGAGCACTCATTAAAATATGACATGCTAAAAAGTTGATGTTGTACAAGGAAGACAACGTAATGAGTTATGTTTTCTTATATCTGATAAAGTATATTGTCATGGATCATCCAACATGTTTAGCTTGCCTTTCCCCCTCATGCTAGCCAAATTCTTTGCACCAAGTAGAGATACTACTTGTGCTTCCAAACATCCCTAAACCCTGTTTTGCCATCAGAGTCCACCATATCTACCTATGGATTGAGTAAGATCCTTCAAGTAAGTTGTCATCGGTGCAAGCAATAAAAATTGCTCTCTAAATATGTATGATCTATTAGTGTGGAGAAAATAAGCTTTATACGAGCTTGTGATATGGAAGAAATAAAAGCGACGGATTGCATAATAAATATTGATATCGGCTTGGGGGAGTTGATACGTCCATTTTGCGTCATGCTTTTATATCAATATTTATTGCATTATGGGCTGTTACTACACATTATGTCACAATACTTATGCCTTTTCTCTCTTATTTTACAAGGTTTACATGAAGAGGGAGAATGCCGGCAGCTGGAATTCTGGGATGGAAAAGGAGAAAATATTAGAGACCTATTCTGCACAACTCCAAAAGTCCTGAAACTCCATGAAAGTCAGTTTTGGAATATATCAAAAATATTGGGCGAAGAAAGCACCAGAGGGGAGCCACCCAGCAGCCACGAGGGTGGAGGGCGCGCACTACCCCCCTGTGCGCGCCCCCTACCTCGTGGGCCACTAGGTAGGCCCCCAATGCCCATCTTCTTATATATGGTGTCTTTTCCCTGGAAAAAATCATAAGGAAGCTTTCGGGATGAAGCGCCGCTATCTCGAGGAAGAACCTGGGTGGAACCAATCTAGGGCTCCGGCGGAGCTGTTCTGCCGGGGAAACATCCCTCCGGGAGAGGGAAATCATCACCATCATCGTCATCACCGTCAATCCTCTCATCGAGAGAGGGTCAATCTCCATCAACATCTTCAACAGCACCATCTCCTCTCAAACACTAGTTCATCTCTTGTATTCGATCTTTGTCTCAAAACCTCAGATTGGTACCTCTGGGTTGCTAGTAGTGTTCATTACTCCTTGTAGTTGATGCTAGTTGGTTTATTCGGTGGAAGATCATATGTTTAGATCCTTTATGCATATTAACCCCTCTGATTATGAACATCAATATTATTTGTGAGTAGTTACGTTTGTTCCTGAGGACATGGGAGAAGTCTTGTTATAAGTAATCATGTGAATTTGGTATTCGTTCGATACTTTGATGAGATGTATGTTGTCTTTCCTCTAGTGGTGTTATGTGAATGTTGACTACATGACACTTCACCATGATTTGGGCCTAGGGGAAGGTATTGGGAAGTAATAAGTAGATGATGGGTTGCTAGAGTGACAGAAGCTTAAACCCTAGTTTATGTGTTGCTTCGTATGGGGCTGATTTGGATCCATATATTTCATGCTATGGTTAGGTTTACCTTAATTCTTCTTTCGTAGTTGCGGATGCTTGCAAGAGGGGTTAATCATAAGTGGGATGCTTGTCCAAGGAAGGGCAGTACCCAAGCGCCGGTCCACCCACATATCAAATTATCAAAGTAACGAACGCGAATCATATGAGCATGATCAAAACTAGCTTGACAGAAATTCCCATGTGTCCTCGGGAGCGCTTTGCTTTATATAATAGTTTGTCCAGGCTTGTCCTTTGTTATAAAAGGGATTGGGCCACCTTGCTACACCTTAGTTATGTTTGTCACTTGTTACCCGTTATGAATTACCTTATCACAAAACTATCTGTTACTGATAATTCCAGTGCTTGTAGAGAATACCTTACTGAAAACCGCTTGTCATTTCCTTCTGCTCCTCGTTGGGTTCGACACTTTTACTTATTGAAAGGACTACGGTAGATCCCTTATACTTGTGGGTCATCAGTAGACTCTACAGCCTACAGACTAGCGATGTGGTGTTTCGTGGCATATTTTTCCATGTAAAAAAACCTAGAGGCTGGTGCATGTTGTGCTTTTCTCCTGTTTTGTCCTCAAATATTCCTAGTATACCTACATATATCTCTATCAATGCCTCATCAGTCATATATGCTCGATCTGACGCACACCGTATGTACATATGCCACCAAATCATGTCTGCCATCTAATGATTTAATCTACGTACACGGTTCTCAAAAGAAAAAACTAACCTACATGCACAGATTGAATAATCTGATAAAAAACATGTGTCGTTCAAAAGTTCACGTCAAACTTTGGTTATTTTGCTTATTACCGAAACCGAACCGTATCTATGTATAAAACCGTATAAACCGAAGTATAAAACCATATAAACCGAACCAAATCAAACCGAAAAACGGAATGCACACTCTGACTCAGAGTGTGCAAAACCGAACTAAAACCAAAAACCGAACCAAAGTGAAATTTTGATTGTTTCAGGTTTAGCTCCCAAATATGAAAACCATTTAACATTCACTTTTTTCGGTTAGAAACCAAACGGTTTTCGGTTAAACCGAACTAACCAAAGCTAGCTTCAGTGTGTGTTAAACAACCGAAGAGCTGAGTTGATCCTTCCCGTCACCGCTCACTTTATAGCCATCCACCCATCTCGTTGTTAGTCGCTCCGTGAGGTGGTACTAAATTATGCAATGTGGGTGGTGCACGATTTGGAGGTCACTCTGTGCATTTGAAAACCGAAGCGAATAATCATACCGAAAATAAACCGAACCGAACCAAATTTATGCTTTTTATGGTTTCTGGTTTCGGTATGGTATGAAATTTTCATACCTATTTAAACTTTGGTTTTTATGGTATATACCAAAAAATCGAACGATTAACCGAATAAATCGAAGTAACAAATAATTTTATATTTCTTGTGATGAAAAACCATACAAGTTGTCACTTTTCTTGTACATGAGTCAAATTCACTACTAAGCACATAATTTTTCTTGTAACATAGTTATTTTTCTCTTTTTAAAATGCTAAGCACGTCCATAACCATCAACAGATGAATCAATGCATGCATATATACTTATATATATAGTTATATAATATTTGTGTAAAACAGTATGTGTTTTGAGTCATAAATTTGCAAATTATTATTATGTCATTTTTAATTTCGCGTCAACTTTGGTTATTATGGTATATATCGAAACCATACCGAAATAATTTGGTTTATACCAAAACTGAACTGTATTTTAATTCCATACCATATTTACCGAAATATTAATACCGTACAAACCAAAAAACCATATAAACCGAACCATCTAAACCTAATAAACCAAAAGAACAGGGTGACCTGGAGTCTGGCACTTGGGCTGCCTAGCGCATGAGTTGGAGGCTGGCACGGTGCTTGGAATAGGAGCGTGGATGTTTTTTTCCCTCAAAAAAAGGAGCATAGACTCTACAACCTACAGGCTAGCGATGTGGTGTTTCGTGGCATATTTTTCCCACGTAGAAAAACTTGGAGGCTAGCGCATGTTGTGCTTTCCCCTGTTTTGTCCTCATATTTTTCTAGTCGCAAAAGCTAAAATCCTGCCGACTGGTGGTTTGTAACATATCCGCACGATCGCGTTGCCGTTCGACTGGAATCCAACGACGCGCGTAGTCCGTTTTGAGCGAAGCGCGCGTGGCGATAGCCGTTACAGGGTTTGTGTGTCGATGACAAGCGGGCCCCGCCAAAACCGTCCCTCTCACCCAATGCCCAGGTTCTCCACTCCCCCATCTTCCCCTTCGCCCGCATTACTTCTTCCCCTCTCTCGGGCTGCGGTGTGCATTCGACTCTGATCTCTCTCCCCTCTCCCTCGTTTGCGACGGTTGCTGGTGGTGGCGTGGTCCGGTTCACGGTGGACGGCGTCTGAATCTGCGGTGAGGATCACATTTCCCCACCCCCTTTGTCTTCCTGTTTGCTCCGCCTGTGTGTTCCCGCCGTTTCGCCATTGATTTTTGGGGTACGGAGCCTCCGAATCCGTCCGGTTTTTGTTCCCATTAGGTTGGATTAGGTTAGTTTAGGCCGGCTTCTAGATTCTGAATTGGCGGTGAGGAACGCATTCCCCACCCCCTCTGTTTTCTTGTTGCTCCACCAGCACATTCGTTGTTGATTGTTGGTTCTCGGACCATCCGAATCTGGCCGGTTGTTGTTCCAATTAGGTTAGATTAGGTCGCCTTCTAGTTTCAGTTGAAGATGGTTGTGAAATGTGGTTCAATTTTGTGCGTAATCAGTCGGCTGGTTGGTGTCGATAGGTTTTCATGGTGGATAAGCGTGGTCGGTTCTACTATGGATTTTCCCACCCATATTTTTTCTTCTATTAGTGTTGTGGATGTTGATTTTTAGGACATGCAATAGTGTTTGGTGTTTATGGATTTTAGGATGTGCATTAGTGGATGTTGATTTGAACAATAACCCTAAGTTCATTCCCAAAATGTTGTTATGTCGGATTTGTTTGATGCGTTCTATCTATCAATTGGGCCTGCGATGCTCTAATTACCATGTTTACAATGCTTTGAATTACCGGTGTTGTTTGTTCTGTTTAACTATCATGATGAAGGTATTGAACCTGCCAATGACATTGCACTCAAATTACCAGATGCTGAAACACTACTATTATTGGTGTTGTTTGTTATGTTTAAATTATCATGATGATGGTATTACACCTACCAATGGCATGGCACTCAAATTACCAGGTGCTGAAACACTGCTATTTTTATGACTGGTGTTGTTTATGTGCCTAAATGTCCAGTTGGTCGGTAATTTTGAGCGGTGCAATCACGCTTCGATTACCAACTGTTTTTCAAACAGCTACATTCACATTAGGTTGTGTTTTTGGACTACAGCCCCATGATTTTTACGCTTTGTGCTTTTCTTTTTGGGTATCCCCAATGATGATGTGCGAGCAGTTACCATTATCATGTTACCGTACTTACTAGTATTTTTCTAGTCTAACTACACGCAGCACAAATGCTCATTTCTTTTTCGATGGTCTGGTAGTTTTTTGTGTGCTTACCGGCATCATTTTTGTGATTATTAATGAACATGTGTCAATGATAACTTTATCAGGAGTAAATTGGTTGTACATCATCAAATTGATGCCGCCTTTCTCACTTACCAATATAATTGTGCCTCAGTTATCAGTTGCACATGCTTTAATAAACCTATGTCATTTGTTTTGCTATAGTTTAGCAGGTGTGGCACCTTCTTTGTTTGTTAACCAGATTTTTTTTCTGTAAACCAAGTGCATTTTGCTTGATTTATTTATCATGGTCATGATAATCTTTTTTTGTGTCACCATGAACCACAGTGATAAGTTTATCAGTTGTATTATCGCATTGTCAAACACCAGTTTACAAATGTTGCTATCAGTTTTTCATAAGTCACCTAATTGGTTTCATTCGCTTTCTTTTCGTTCCTACGTGACAAGGACACATTGCCGAGGAAGCGCAAAGGAGATGGTGATAGAATTGATGAGGTTCCTTCGAAAAAGGCAAAACGCCCTCCTCCGCGGAACAGAGCCTCACCCAATTCGCTTCTTTTAGCATGCAAAGACATGAATGATGACAGGAAGGTTGCCATTGATGAGGTGGACTTCACAAGCCTTCGGAATATCTAGTGTGACCATCTCTTCAACAATCTTAGTGTGTGGCTCGCTGATCTTTACAATCCCGATTCCCGTGAGGTGGTCGTACCAGGGCGGGACGGGCTTCTGGTTAATGAGGAATATGTGCATCGCGTTATGGGCGTGTCGCGTGGAGGGGAGGATGTCCCTTACAACCTCCCTACTGAAGCTGATACTGAGTTAGAGCTTGAGTTGTTCGGAGAACTTGGATATGCCCCTAAAATGACTGATCTTGTTGATCTCATAAAGGGTTCTGTAAATGCTGATGATACTTTCAAGCGTATGTGGCTTTTGCTTGCTGGGAACACAGTCATTGCCCCAACCACCTCCAACAAAGTCAGCCCTAGATGGTATGCTGTGCTGGTAAGTGGTTATGCAATTATGTCATTTTCTTTCTTGTGTGCCTGATAACTTCTGTATGTCAGTGTGGTAACTTTCATATTTTTTTGTGTTCCATTCGGTGAACTTCAGTTTCTTTGTTTTCAACTTGCAGCGTGACATCAATGATATTTAAAATCTCAACTGGTCCAAATTCATTGCTGATGAATTACACAAGGCGCTGCTGAAACGCAAGCCTACCAGGGGTTGCCTTCTCTTCTACAATGTAAGTGATGGTGCTTTCCTCTTACCTTCTTTTTTTGTCATTTTTCATCCTTTTTTCATTTGTCTCTGATTTTGTTCGTGTTTACCATGACGCTTGTATTTTTCTTATCAGCTATTGTACATTCATGCGATTGATCTTTCTGGACTCGGCATCGTATTGCTTGATGGTCCTTTTCCTATCAATGTGTGGATGAAGAAGCTGATAAATCTTGTCCTCAACAAGGATATTCAAGCTGACAAAGTTTCTTTCAGGAAACTACCGGTAATCTATATCTATGTGTTTCAGTTCACACACTGCTTGCAACTGCATTTTCTTTTCACTGATTTTTTGTTGTTACTTATCTGACTTGTCACTACATTTTTTTTCCAGTTGAAGCCTGAGTTTGGCATGAATTTCTGTCTGTTTGGTGGTCTGGAAGGTCTTGATAAGTTTATGCGTGTTCATGCTGCCCCAAGCTGTAGTCAGGAGGTGTGCATGTAACCTCGTTTTTTTGCTATTCTATGTTTTTTCATAGGCCGATAACTTACTTGTTGCACTCAATGTGGTAACTCTCTTTTGATATCAACTTTGCACTCTTAATTGATGCCATCAGATATTTTTCCTTGTTTCCAATGTGGCATATGCTCTATAAAGGATAATAATTTTGTTGCAACCTTGTGATAATTCTTATTGTAATGCCTTGATAACTTTGTGATGTGAAACTCATGCCATCATGTTTTTTTGTTTTTTTCATGACAACATATGTTCTCACATATCTTGATAACTTGGTTGCATTCCTGTGATGATTCTTTCTGTAAAGCCTTTGATAACTTAATTTTTTGCTAATATCTAATTGTGCTATTTTAGCTTTCTCGTATATTGTTCTTCATTTTCATGTGACTGAATGTTTGTTAAATCATGAATACATTCATGTGTTTATTGCAACGACACCATACATTTGTTTGTTATTGTTCATGTGTGTGCTTTTTGTGGACTCCTGATAACTTTTGTTGCATTTTGGTGATAACTTATTTTTAATTTTTTTTTCATTTTTTCTATTGAGCAGAAATTTGCCAAATCTACTCAAATAGTTGCTCAATTCACGTCCGCCATGGCCGGCATAATAGGCGATCTTGTGCAATCATTCATCGCTTTGGATGATGAGGGCCATTCACATGCCTCCCTTCAGCTAGACGCTGGGTTGAATGTTCTTTGTTCCACTGCTCGTATGACGATAAGGACCACGCGCTCATTGCAAGGTAGGCAGCCAAAAAGCCCTGGAAAGAACATTGCTAATAATTTTGATAGTGATGACGAGTACCACGGAGGCAACTACGTTGATTCTGATGCTGACTCCAATGATGATGATGATGGTGATGATATGGATTATCGAGTTGTTCATCGTCGCAGTAAGGATCCTTTCATTACTTTAGGCAGTGGTAATGCGGATGTAGCTATGCGTAGCGAGCCAGCTGATGATGACACCACACATCTGGATGATGCAATTGTCAAAGCTCATGAGAGCACAACACCAAACGTTGAAGGCACGCCTGTCCGCACTGTTGATGAGAACCTTAATGAGTCTCAGATCATGCTCACTGGCACCTCTCACACAACATCAGTTGGATCAGGTGATGGAGGGCTTAGCCAGTGAGATCTAATAGACATGCAAGCTGAGGCGGCCACTGAATCTTCTGTGAAGCGGTGTGGTTCTCAGCTTCTGAAAATTTGGTTTACCAGAGGCGCAAGAAACTGAGGCTACCATCAACCCCCCCTCCCGTGCAGCTTCACCAACTGTGTCGCTCCATTCAACTTCACCAGTTGTGCCCCCCAGCCCATCGCAAAGGCCATCTTCACCAAATGCACCGTTAGCAGCTGAAACTCATCTAGCTGTGAAGAAAGTTGTGGTCTAGGAGCTTGGTATACATGTGGCTGAAAAGGGAACTGGTGTCGCTGTCCCACTATCTGTACGAGATATGCCCTAGAGGCAATAATAAATGATATTATTTATCTCCGAGTTCATAATTATGTTTATGTTCCATGCTATAACTGCAATGATTCTCGAGTCTACAATACCCACGAGGCTCGGAGGAAGACTCATATGCACGTGTGGAATAATAAACGGTAAGAAGTATTCCTAGTTTGGCCTCTAAGACTAGCTCAAGTGTTGCATGATGGTTCCGTTTTCCTGATCATGGGCATGACTATGCCAGCAACTTTGAGGGCACAATGTTAAGAAAACATTTGTGTCAAATCGACCCGGTTTGATGTTATGCTATGAGATTCATTCGTCACAAGTTAATGGTAAATAACACAGAGATAGTTAACATTTGCATGATTCCTTAGACCATGAGAGTATCGAGTTTCTTCATGCTTGCTTCATGAACTTTGGGGTTTGTTAAACGTCATCCGTAAATGGGTGGCTATTACGGCGGCTTACGGGTTCATGGAAAAGTGTGTCAAGTAACTTGATAGCTCAATATTGGGATTTGCTCCTCCGACGATGGAGAGATATTCTCGGGCCCTCTCGGTGTTACGGTATCCATCATCGTCTGGCCAGACACAGTGTGATTTGATCACAGGGATGCCGGGACACGGAAACGAGAAAAGAGAACAAAACCAGTAACGAGGTAACTAGCATAGTGGACAAGTTGTTGATCCACGGGGATGCAAGTAAATCTCACCTCGGGTCTTTGTAACATATCGCGAAGCAACAGGAATAGCACATGGCAACTGGAGGTTCACTCGAATATTCATTCGTGTGGGTATAGGGGTCAATATGGGTGTCCACGGCTTCGATGTTGATCATTGATCAGAAGGGGTTCCGGGTCATGTCTATACTTCACCGAACCTATAGGGTCACACGCTTAAGGGTCATCTATCTGCTGAATACTAGACAGGGAGTCTGAGAGAAAATCACTGAAAAAAGTTTCGGACAGCGGAATCGTACCGCACACAGAGGTCATCGGATAAGTTTCGATGATACCGAAAAGTTGTTTCGGGATATACCATTAAGTCAAATTGGTTTCGGCACATGCCTAATAATTTTTGGAGGGTGCCAGAATCATTCTGGAAGCTTTTTGCAATTTTCTGAGATAAAAACCGGAAATGTTCCGGAGCTGCCGGAACCGCTTCAGATCCTTTTTGCAGATGAAAATCACTAAACTGGAATTGTTCCAGAACGCGTTGAAAATATTTATGGTGGGTACTGGAAATGTTCTAAGCCCACATAAATATTTTCAGTTCGAACGGACGCTGAAAAATGTCGTCATGAATAGTGAAAGTGCTTTTTGGATTACTTTTTGGAAAGCCATTATTTTGGGATTTGTCCCAAGATATTTTTGGGGGTGACATGGATGGATGAGGCTCCCTTTGGGGGGGCCCTCCTAGGTGTGGCAGGCCACATGGGGACTCCTCCTTGGAGCCCCCTCTTGTCCCTTGGTTTCACACTTGGGTCCTTGTGGAAGGACTTCCTTCATGTGCACTTTGGGTTTTCTTATGAAACCACCCTACCCCTTGGGTTTCCTATAAAAGGAGGAGAGGAGCTCTCCACACTCATCCCTTCTCACATACAAGTGTCATGCAATGATCTGGCTTCTTCTCTCCCTCCCACGAAAGAGTTTCGTAGAGCCGTAAGGCTGTCTGGGTTTCGGCATGAACTAGTTCTGGACGGCGAAGCCCTGCTGGATAGATGACACCGTATGTGTGCAACTCTGTAGAGAGATCGTAGTTTTGGTCTTAGTTCGTGAGTGCCTCCCGAAGGGCTGCCCGTGTGACCGTCCGAGTTTTGAAGGTCCTCCGGAAGGGCTGTCCGAGTGACCATTCGAGTTTCGAAGGTCCTCCCGAAGGGCTGTCCGTGACACCGTCCGGGGGGCTGTTCGACCGCCTCCCGGAGGGCCGTCTGAGGAGCAGATGAGGGTATACATCCTCACAGTTGGGAGGTTGTAAATCCTAGTTGTGGGGATCTGCACCGCCGATTGTCATCGACTCTACTTCCCGTTGTGCTACGAGTCGGTAACGAAAAAGATCAAACCATGTATGCAGTCTCCATAGTGGTCCTGGGCTGGTGCATAGGTCGGAAAATTTTTGTTTTCTGCTGCGTTACCCTACAGTGGCATCAAGAGCCGTGCTATGCGTAGATGCAGGTTACGATCTAGAATACATGGAGATGTATGGGTATTGCATAATATAATTTTGGAGTAGATGAGATCTATTGCTGAAAATTATTTATGCGGGTGACAGATGAAATCTGTTACCCGACGCTCTTGTTGCTTCCCTAGAATTTGCGTTTGCTCAATCTCGAGACAGCATGGTGGAATTTGACAAAGTTCTGGCAATCCGTGATCCTGATTGATCATGGAAGTGCTATCAGTTCTTTGGGTTCTGCCGTAGTCAAAAGAAAGATGAAATTCGCAGATGAAAGGGCATTGCAGATATGATCTGCACGGGGGTCATGCGTATGACGAAGTTTAGTATGGGGTTCGAGATTTTATTATCTCGTGCTTCATACATCCCGAGATGTTAATCTAGCGACTTGAATAATCATACTTGATGATAAAACGTTGGTAGCTGCGGTTTAAGTCAAAACCTTAGAAGCCACGAAAAACCAGTTTTTGCATGAACCGATTAGAGGCGTCTAACTTGGTTTTGCAGGATGGTTTGCATGTGATGTGGTATAGTAGTGCTCATAATAATCTGATTATGTATGAGATGTCTATATGATGTAAATTGATTAAACATGGCATGCGTGTCATGATTTGGCATGATGGCTAGAGCCATATGATTGCACTTCAAATGACCTACGTGTCAACCTTGTGTAATGCATTATTTTATTAGCTATAGAGATAGCAATATTATCTGGTGCATCGACAAGGTAGTGGCAATCTTCGCGAAGGTGAACACCGACGCAAATGCCGAAGACGAAGAAATGAAAGACTTCTCCGTCAGAAAGGGCTATACCATATCATGCTAATTATGAATTGCCTGAGATGTTTATCCCTTTGATGCACCCTTCTTGATTGCGCCGTAGTCGCTTTTTATTAGGGTGATCTCTCACAAAAATATCAAGTAGTTAGTGTTCTCCCAAGTGTAGCACCGTCACAGCACCTAACTTTTCGGGGTGCGCCATGTCCACATGGGTACGAACGATTAGGGATGTGTGAGGCGGGTGAGGTCAGACCTCGCAGCGTGATCACTTGGTTGTCTTGACGTTCTAGCTTGATCGTCCTGAGCTCGGAACACAAGCATCGAAAGATGAACAAGAGTCACATAGAGATGTGATCGGCATGTTTGCCCACCAATTGAAATTCTCGTCATCAGTGATGTCCACATCAATGGCGTTGAATTGAAATGTGGATCTTGAATCACTCACAATCAATTATGAGAGATATTGATTTGAGTGGGAGCACACTGTAGAATTAACTTGTTTAATTCTCAGTGCAATTAATTTTGAACACTGTCAAGTGTGATTTTCTAATAGTTATAGAATAATGGCTCACGTTTCCACCTTCCCTATTAAAATTGAATAGTTGTTAAATATCTGGTTAAAACTTTACGGTTGGTAACGTAATGTGAGGATTGTCCTCAAGAGTGCCGAGAAGGACTTTGTCCTATCGCATACTTTCGGTATTCTCCCGCTAATGCTATGGATCATGTGACTCTCGTCCTTCGATCCAAAAGCTAGAATTCCGTTTTCGGTTAAGTGCAATATGTTTGCTTCCATGAGACCCGAACTTTGAAAGTTTGGATAGTTATGTGATATTCATGGAATCTAAAAATCATTTTCAGACACAAACAAAGGCTAACAGATATGTGATATCCAAAGCAATGTTTGTTTTGCAAACTGTTAGTAAAAAAGTGTTTACTAGGCATTTGACTGATAAGAGAGGGATCCAGAAGAAAGCCTTTCATATGATGAAGTTGGATGATTTTTCTGGAAGTAGGAGAAATACTAAAAGTTAAACTGTTAGAAGTAAAATGGCAAAAAGAAAAGAAGTCTAGAATATCCAGCTCATGTATGGATGTCATACAAGTTTTTGATGTATAGTAGGCTGGTCAAAGATATAGTTCCTGGGAATTATGGTTAAACATGTTAATCACTAATTCTTGGGTATTGTGAGTTAATCACAAAGATACCCGCTCGATTGCATTCTGTTACGAATCAATGTAAGAGCTACTATGGCCTAAAAGGCTAGCCAGAAATGAGGTTAAGGTATACACAGGGAACATAGTAAATGTTACTATACCGGTGTATTGTCGTCTGTATTTATTTTCATAATTCATTTAGAGTTTTTCAAACTCTAGCCCATTGCATAAGGTATCTTGCAAGAAGGTTGTTCATAAGAGAACTTTTTATGTTCGATGTTATGAATAACACAAGGGCCATACTTTCATTATGAATGAAATGTATGTTATGAATATTGATAATAATACAAATACCTCTGGGTTTACTTTCACGATTCATTTTAGATTTTCATACACTCTAGCCCACTGCACAATGTTTGTTGCAAAATAATTGTTCATAAAAACAACAATTGTTGTTAAGTATTATGAATAACATGAAGGGCCATGCTTCCATCCAAGATGGGATGTATGTTATGAATATTGATGGTAATATGATACATCCATAACACTGACGCTAAATGTCGCAAGACTAAAAGAACACCACACAAGTGTGGCACTACATTTGGTCACATTGGAGAAACCCGCATGGAAAATTCCATTATGATGGACTTTGAAGTTGTTTGATTTTTGAATCATCTGACACTTGCAACTTTCCTCCGAAAATTGAAGTGACTGAAATACCATTCACGGGCCATAAGGAACAAGCAACAAACTTATTGGTGATCATACATTTTGATGTGTGTATTTCAATAAACGTTGTTGCAAGTAGTGGATTTATATATCTTCATAAATGACTCAAGTAGATATAAGGATATTTGCTTGATGAGACGTAAGTCTGGATCTTTTGAAATCATTCGAAAGGTTTTCAAAAATGAAGTACAAGTTATTGTAACAAGGAAATTACGTTTCTACAATTTGATTGCAGAAAGGAATATTTGAGTTACAAGTTTAGCGAATGTCTGATGAGTTGTGAAAAGAGTTTCATAACTTACACCTCCCGGAACACCACTGCAAGTGAAAAGTCCGTGGAGATGTAATCTAACCATTTATGACATGGTAAGATCAAAGATGACATAAATAAATTTGTCATTATCCCTTTTAAAGTGATGCTTTAGAGACTGTGACTTTTACACTGAAAAGAGCTACATCGGGTCTGTTGAAATGACACCATGGTATGGTACGCCCAACCATGTTATATATTTTCTTAAACATTTGGAATATGGGGTTTGTGTAAAGGTTACAGACCTATTCCAAATCAGACAAGTGCTACTTTGTAGGTTATCCCAAGTCATTGGGTATTCCCCCACCAGTATACCGAGGCAAATAGTTTTGCCACAAAACGGTATGCTTTTAAAGAGAATGGTTCTTTCAAAAAGGGTGAGTGGGAGGACAATGCAAACTCGACGAGATAACAGTATCTTCGTCATCAGGTCAAAGGAAAGGAACCTTGGAAGTAATTCCAGAGTTTCCTACTGTGACTGATACGGAAGTCTCTACAATAAAATGTATGGACTTCAGTCGAACTTGCAGCTAAACCACGTAGGCAAGGCTCGTGCAAACCTCTCAGGTGCGCAGACGAGATATTGTTGTTGAACAACAGTATACCTATGATACACAAGGAAGCGTTGATGGTCCCTGACTCCAGAATTGGCTAAATGCCAACACAAACCGAGTTAATTTCCATATAAGTGATTCAAGATTAAAACCTTGATACACCTTTCGGAAGACTTAGAGTCTAACAAATATTTATGGAACTTAAAACTGATACGGATAAAAAGTTTATCCATAAATCTCAATTTGTTGCAATAACAAGTTCAAGGAGTTGACTACGATGAGGTTGTTTCATCGTAGCAATGCTTAAAGTCGGTTCAGGTTGAACTAGCAATTAATACATATTTCAATCTTGAGATATGAAACATGGATGACAAAAGGATTTCCATCTGATGGAAATGAAACCTAGGACTTGTATGTGATACAGTTCAAAGTAATTTGTCGATCCAGAGGATGCTAGTAAGGATGCAAACTTCAGAGTTCCAGCGATGGACAAAAGAGAGCAAAATGGAGTTGGAATCTTCGTGTTTTGATGAAATGCTCAAAAGGGGTTTTGACTTCATCAATGGGTAACGAAGATGCTTGTAATTCAAGAAAGTAAGTGGGAGCGCAATAATATTTCTAAAAACCTTGTGTGCTTGACACATTGGTAATTGCAAATAAATTTCTTGACACGAATTAGAACTTCATTTGAAAATTGTTTTTCGATGAAGTGCTTAGGCTAAATAGCCTTGATATTAGGCATGATGATCTATGGAGATAGATTTACCTAATGGGGCTAAGCTATGAATACATATTGACAAGATGCTAAAACTTTTAGCATATGAAACGCCGAGTGATTCTTGCCGAAGTCACATGGAATGATTTTTTGCAAGACTCGGTGTCCAAAACATTGATGAGTAAAATACATGATGGAGATTCCACACACCTTCGTGTTTGGATTAATCATGTATTCCATGGTATGTAAAAACAACCAGATATGTCCAATACTCCAAAGGTGTTGCGAGTATGGATACCAAAGTGATCAAAGTACTGATCATAGGACAACAATGAAAGATGTCATTTAGTACCAGAGTAGTACTGATGACATGTTTTCTCGCAAGCAGAGATTATGAAGAGCTCGTTGTAAGTAATTACATCGATACAGTCTTCATCAATGCTCCATGCGATTTTTGATTTAAATTAAGGGTTTTGTGTTGCACACAATGTGGTGGCACAGTTTGTTGGAAAATGTTCCAAACAAGTTACTGTGGCGAATTCTATAACAAAGGCTAAGTATGTTGACGCTTTAGAAGCGACAAAGAAGATGTTGAATCATATAGTTCATTCATGAACTTAGTATGGTTCCAAGATGACTTTTGTCAATGAGACACTACTGCGGGTAGTTGCTCCATAACTCAGTCTGAGGAATCCAGGTTCGACCTGCGATTCACATACATACAAAACCAAGTCCACACAAAATATGAATTTTGTGAAAGCATGAAGACGCGAGGATATGCAAAGATACACACGGAGCTGAAGTCGTCAGATCCGTTGGACATCAGGCTATACCACAAGCGAAGCATATTTACACCAATGTGCCATAGGTGTAAAGTGCATTAGCATTGACTAGATTACTGACTCTAGTGCAAGTGGGAGTCTGTTGGAGATATGCCCTAGAGGCAATAATAAATGGTATTATTTATCTCCAAGTTCATAATTATGTTTATGTTCCATGCTATAACTGCAATGATTCTCGAGTCTACAATACCCACGAGGCTCGGAGGAAGACTCATATGCACGTGTGGAATAATAAACGGTAAGAAGTATTCCTAGTTTGGCCTCTAAGACTAGCTCAAGTGTTGCATGATAGTTCCGTTTTCCTGATCATGGGCATGTCTATGCCAGCAACTTTGAGGGCACAATGTTAAAAAAACATTTCTGTCGACTCGACCCGGTTTGATGTTATGCTATGAGATTCATTCGTCACAAGTTAATGGTAAATAACACAGAGATGGTTAACGTTTGCATGATTCCTTAGACCATGAGAGTATCGAGTTTCTTCATGCTTGCTTCATGAACTTTGGGGTTTGTTAAACGTCATCCATAAATGGGTGGCTATTACGGCGGCTTATGGGTTCATGGAAAAGTGTGTCAAGTAACTTGATAGCTCAAGATTGGGATTTGCTCCTCCGACGATGGAGAGATATTCTCGGGCCCTCTCGGTGTTACGGTATCCATCATCGTCTGGCCAGACACAGTGTGATTTGATCACAGGGATGCCGGAACATGGAAACAAGAAAAGAGAACAAAACCAGTAGCGAGGTAACTAGCATAGTGGACAAGTTTTTGATCCACGGGGATGCAAGTAAATCTCACCTCGGGTCTTTGTAACATATCGCGAAGCAACAGGAATAGCACACGACAACTGGAGATTCACTCGAATATTCATTCGTGTGGGTATAGGGGTCAATATGGGTGTCCACGGCTCCGATGTTGATCATTGATTGGAAGGGGTTCCGGGTCATGTCTATACCTCACCGAACCTATAGGGTCACATGCTTAAGGGTCATCTATCTGCTGAATACTAGACAGGGAGTCTGAGAGAAAATCACCGAAAAAAGTTTCGGATACCGGAATGGTTTCGGACAGCGGAATCGTACCGCAAAGAGAGGTCATCAGATAAGTTTCGATGATACCGAAAAGTTGTTTCAGGATATACCATTAAGTCAAATTGGTTTCGGCACATGCCTGATAATTCTTGGAGGGTGCCAGAATCATTCTGGAAGCTTTTTGGAATTTTCTGAGATAAAAACCGGAAATGTTCCGGAGCTGCCGGAACCGCTTCAGATGCTTTTCGCAGATGAAAATCACTAAACTGGAATTGTTCCAGAACGCGTTGAAAATAATTATGGTGGGTACTGGAAATGTTCTAAGCCCACATAAATATTTTTAGTTCGAACGGACGCTGAAAAATGTCGTCAAGTGCTTTTTGGGTTACTTTTTGGAAAGCCATTATTTTGGGCTTTGTCCCAAGATAGTTTTGGGGGTGCCATGGATGGATGAGGCTCCCTTTGGGGGGCCCTCCTAGGTGTGGCCGGCCACATGGAGACTCCTCCTTGGAGCACCCTCTTTTCCCTTGGTTTCACACTTGGGTTCTTGTGGAAGGACTTCCTTCATGTGCACTTTGGGTTTTCTTGTGAAACCACCCTACCCCTTGGGTTTCCTATAAAAGGAGGAGGAGAGGAGCTCTCCACACTCATCCCTTCTCACATACAAGTGCCTTGCGATGATCTGGCTTCTTCTCTCCCTCCCACGAAAAGAGTTTCGTAGAGCCGTAAGGCTGTCTGGGTTCCGGCAGGAACTAGTTCTGGACGGCGAAGCCCTGCTGGATAGATGACACCGTATGTGTGCAACTCTGTAGAGAGATCATAGTTTCGGTCTTAGTTCGTGAGTGCCTCCCGAAGGGCTGCCCGTGTGACCGTCCGAGTTTTGAAGGTCCTCCCGAAGGGCTGTCCGAGTGACCGTTCGAGTTTCGAAGGTCCTCCCGAAGGGCTGTCCGTGACACCGTCCGGGGGGCTGTTCGACCGCCTCCCTGAGGGCTGTCTGAGGAGCAGATGAGGGTATACATCCTCACGGTTGGGAGGTTGTAAATCCTAGCTGCAGGGATCTGCACCGTCGATCGTCATCGACTCTACTTCCCGCTGCGCTACGAGTTGGTAACGAAAAAGATCAAACCATGTATGCAGTTTCCATAGTGGTCCTAGGCTGGTGCGTAGGTCGGAAATTTTTTGTTATCTGCTGCATTACCCTACACTATCCACCATGCGGAAGGAGGCTCCACTTAGGTGAACGAGTTTTCCAATGTTTTTTTATCAATGTTGTGCCTGATACAACAGGGTAAATCCAGTTGTTTGAGTATGGTAGTATGGGCAGTTTCATCCTGATAATTAGCTTGCTCATATTTTTTAGCACCTTCTCTCCTTTTTTTCTGATTAACCTTGTTTTCCCTTGCAGGGCACCTAGCAAACAAGTTGTTGCTGCTAAGGATTCAGTGATTGCACTAGTAAAAATGTATTCACATTCTTTTTCTATGCCTCTTACTTTTGTTTATGTTCAGTACTTCTTTGCTGTTTTTGTGTACTATTTTCATGTGCACTAAAACTATAGTTAGGTTTGCACCTACCAACACGCTGGTAATTTTGTTCTTTTTTGTCTGATAACTTATCTGATGAACATTTATAACTCAATTAGGCCTCCCTGATAATTTACACTTACAAGGCTTGGTAATTGTTTTGTGCTTGTAACATTTGTTTTTTTCAAGCAGTGCACCTATGAAACAAGTTGTTGCTGCTAAGGCATCGCCAAGTGTATCAGGAAAAGGGCATTTACAGGCCTTTCTTGTTTGCATTCCCCCGTACATTCTTATTCATTGCACGATGTTATTTTCTATTAATAGTTATACAAAACAAAATGCTGGTTTTTTTGTTCATATCATTTGATAACTTTATATTGCTAGTTCTTGATAATTTTGTAATTTTTCTTGGAAGTTATTTAAACCTGAAGTGTGTGACAACTTTTTGTGTTGGTAACATGTGGTAACTTAAGTTTAACAACATGTGTAATCTCACTACAACCCTTGTGTACCCATTTTTTAGTCATTCAAAAGAAAAACCCGTTGTGAGAAAGGTGCAATTTGTCAAGACCAGATCTTCTCCACGACTAAGGGCAGCATTGTCGCAGACAACATCATCGCAGACAACAGAAGTTATCCATCTTGATGAATCACCCACGGTGACGTCTCCGTTTGCGTTCGAAGTACTTGACGCGACGGGTGGTTCGTTAGCTTCTGATAAAGTAGTAGCAGCTAGCTAGGGCAAATCTGATGCTGTTGCAGCGACATCCGTTGGTGTTTCTGCTAACCCTGTAGTTTAGCTCGCTGCAGCGGCCACTATTACTGCTGTTGTTGAAGATATCACGAACGCGGCTGAGGCTATTGAAGGTGAAGATGAAGTCATTGCCAATGTAGGGCATGATGAAGGTGAAGCTATAGGTTATTTCTGTCTCCCATCACCTTTTTTCTCTTGTATGTAGTGATGATTTATGTTGACGATGTGTTTCACTATTTTTTCGCTGCAGCCGTTCGTGTCATTGAAGATGTTGTGGGAGATACCCGAGTCAATATGCCTATTGATACGGCAATAGCTGAAGGTCAAGAGCATGATGCCCAGAATCCTGCGGTAACCAACAATGCCAATGAAGAGAAAGTAGCCTCGGGTTGGTAACTTCACTATTGTCTGTTGATAACTTGTCTGTTTAAGCCATGATAACTCAGGTTAATGTTCTGACATTAACAAATACAATGTCCATTTCATGTTTTTATCTGATGCATTTTTTCCATTTTGTGTGTTATTTTTGGTGTTTATTGCAGTACTTGACCCTGTGTTGGAGTCGAGCACCACTGGTGCTGGAGAAGACGCCGATGTGTATATAGCCTATGGTGATTTTATGCCACCTAGCTGCTCTCTTGGGCTTGATGCCATCTTTGGTGCGAGTCCACAAGTGCCACCATCGACTGAAGCATCTCCAATGGTTCAAGCTGCACCAGCATTGGCTCCTACGGGTCAAGCTGCACCTCCATCACCAGATGCTTCACCGGCGATGGCATCGGCTCAAGTACCACCTGCAACACCAGAAGCATCAACGGCGGCTCCATCGGCTCAGGTACCACCTGGAGAACCAGAAGCATCGGCGGCGGCTCCATCGGCTCAAGTACCACCTGCAGCACCAGAAGCATCGGCAGTGGCTCCATCGGCTCAAGTTCCACCCATAGCATCAGAAGCATCGACGGCGGCTCCATCGGCTCAAGTTCCACCTGCAGCACCAGCTACTGGCCCTGTCGTAGTTCTCGGGCTTCCATCTCATGTTGCTGCTGACTCCAAGGGCAAGAAAGGAGGGAAAACTATCGCCGCGCAACCAATTGCTTGGGCTCCGCCATGCAACTCTGGTTAGGGCTGGAGATTTATTTGGAGGAATTTATGCGACCCGTGTGGCTAATTATCTTGGTATAGCCCCACGAGAGGGGGATATGATGTTACCCCCTGCTTATTTAGATTATGACGCTATGGTCCAACATCATTTTCTTAAGAGGAATGAACAATTCCTCCAGTATCGACTAATCTATGACAGACGCAATGTTGTCCATGTTACTCTTCCTGCTCCTCTCCTTTCTGATTACCAGGCAAAAGGAAGATATTTTGTTACCAGGGAGGA
The DNA here is from genome assembly GCA_963921465.1 of Triticum timopheevii. Lineage (NCBI taxonomy): Eukaryota > Viridiplantae > Streptophyta > Magnoliopsida > Poales > Poaceae > Triticum > Triticum timopheevii. The sequence continues at coordinate 398,141,150 of OY997270.1, read as the reverse complement.
AGCAACTGAACACGAGGGGAGAGCGGAGGCGGCTCGCCAACATGCCGCAGCTCAGGAGGCATTTGCTGCTGCATCTCAGTACGACCCCAGTTACAACTACGGATATCAGCCAGGTTACCCTTGGCATTAGACCAACTTAGGCCAAAAGCCTAAGCTTGGGGGAGTATGTATTTCTCACCGACTTTACATTCATGTTCCCACACTATTCTAGCCATCGGTGCTCATACTCTTTCATTGTATAATCCATGCTAGTTTAATTTTCTTTTTCTAGCTTTCTTCTTGTGTGTTTGATAAACTTTAAGAAAAACCAAAAAAATAGTTAGTTTAAATTCCATGCTTGTAGTAGTAATTAAAATGAAAACCCAAAAAGATTTCTCGTTCTTCTTTTACTAGTTGGGAGCTTTCCCGTGTAAATAGTTTTATTTTCTTTTCTTTCCTTTGGGGGTCGAGAGTAGAAGACCATCTTGAAAATGTTTAGTGGCTCTCATATGCATGATTGTTTATTTAATTAGAGCCCATATTACCTTGTCTTCTCTCTTGAGTTGAATGCTTGCAGATTCCAGCTTAGTCCAATACACGTGCACTATTATTATTATACACATCGTTCGGTCGTGCAAGTGAAAGGCAATAATGACGATATATGATGGACTGATCGAGATGAGAAAAGCTGGTATGAACTCGACCTCTCTTGTTTTTGTAAATATGATGAGTTCATCGTTCCTGATTTAGCTTATTATGAAGTAAACATATTTGCAATGACATTTAGAGATTATAGTTGCTTGTGCCATGCTTGATTAGCTATGAGTTATAATGGTTTACCTTGCGTGCCAACATGCTATTAGAATGATTATGATAAGGTATCATGGGATGGTATCCTCCTTTGAATGAATAGAGTGACTCGACTTGGCACATGTTCACGCATGTAGTTGAAACAAATCAACATAGCCTTCATGATATTTATGTTCATGGTATATTATATCCTACTCATGCTTGTACTCGGTGTGAATTAATTTTACTGCATGTTTATGACTGTTGTTGCTCTCTTAGTTGGTCGCTTCCCAGTCTTTTGCTAGCCTTCACTTGTACTAAGCGGGAATACTGCTTGTGCATCCAAACTCCTAAAACCCCAAAGTTGTTTCATCTGAGTCCACCATACCTTCCTATATGCGGTATTTACCTGCCGTTCCAAGTAAATTTTTATGTGCCAAACTCCAAACCTTCAAATGAAATTCTGTTTTGTATGCTCGAGCAACTCATGTTTCAACTAGGGCTGCCTATATCTTCCATGCTAGGTCGGTTATTCTCAAGAGGAGTGGACTCCGCTCCTCATTCACGAGAAAGGGCCGGTAACCGGGATGCCCAATCCCATGATCCAAAAAGATCAAAGCAAATCAAAATAATTAAACAAAACTCCCCCATGGCTGTTGTTAGTTGGAGGAACTCGTTGTTTCGAGCAAGCCATGGATTGATGCTTGTTGGTGGTTGGGGGAGTATAAACTTTTACCATTCTGTTTGGGAACTGCCTATAATGCATGTAGTATGGAAGATACAGCCATCTCATAGTTGTTGCATTGACAGTGAAAGTATGCCGCTCAAAATATTATTCTCTATCTTAAAATCGAGCTCTGGCACCTCTACAAATCCCTGCTTCCTTCTGCAAAGGGCCTATCTATTTACTTTTATGTTGAGTCATCACCTTCTTATTAAAAAGTACCCGCTGGAGAGCACATTGTCATTTGCATTCATTACTATTTGTTTATATTGGGTATGACTTGACTAGATCTCTTTTACCATGAATTACAATGTTTAGTCAGTCCTTGATCTTTAAAGGTGCTCTGCATTTATGTTTTGCGGTCTCAGAAGGGCTAGCGAGATACCATTTTGTTACATCATGTTATGATTGTTTTGAGAAAGTGTTGTTATCCGAGTTTTATTATTATGGCTCTCTAGCTGATTATGTTATCGATATGAGTAATTGTGAGGCCTAGGTGTTATTGTGAGTATGGTTAGTTCATAGTATTTGCCGAAACTTGAATGCTGGCTTTACATGTTTACAACAACAAGAGCAAACAGAGTTTGTAAAAGTTTTTCTTTATCAATTTCAGTTTATCAACTGAATTGCTTGAGGACAAGCAAAGGTTTAAGCTTGGGGGAGTTGGTACGTCTCCAACGTATCTACTTTTCCAAATACTTTTGCCCTTGTTTTGGACTCTAACTTGCATGATTTGAATGAAACTAACCCGGACTGACGCTGTTTTCAGCAGAACTGCCATGATGTTGTTTTATGTGTAGAAAACAAAAGTTCTCGGAATGTCCTGAAAATCCACGGAGGCACTTTTTGGAAAATATAAAAAATACTGGCGAAAGAATCAAGACCAGGGGGCCCACACCCTGTCCACGAGGGTGGGGGGTGCCCACCCCCCTGGGCGTGCCCCCCTGTCTTGTGGGCCCCCTGAGGCTTCGCCGACCTCAACTCCAACTCCATATATTCCGTCTCGCGGAGAAAAACTCAGAGAGAAAGTTTCATCACGTTTTACGATACGGAGCCGCCGCCAAGCCCTAATCTCTCTCGGGAGGTCTGATCTGGAGTTCGTTCAGGGCTCCGGAGAGGGGGATTCATCGCCATCGTCATCATTAACCATCCTCCATCACCAATTTCATGATGCTCACCGCCGTGCGTGAGTAATTCCATCGTAGGCTTGCTGGACGGTGATGGGTTGGATGAGATTTACCATGTAATCAAGTTAGTTTTGTTAGGGTTTGATCCCTAGTATCCACTATGTTCTGAGATTGATGTTGCTATGACTTTGCTATGCTTAATGCTTGTCACTAGGGCCCGAGTGCCACGATTTCAGATATGAACCTATTATGTTTTCATGAATATATGTGTGTTCTTGATCCTATCTTGCAAGTCTATAGTCACCTATTATGTGTTATGATCTGACAACCCCGAAGTGATAATAATCGGGATACTTCTCGGTGATGACCGTAGTTTGAGGAGTTCATGTATTCACTATGTGCTAATGCTTTGTTCCGGTTCTCTATTAAAGGAGGCCTTAATATCCCTTAGTTTCTGCTAGGACCTAGCTGCCACGGGAGGGTAGGACAAAAGATGTCATGCAAGTTCTTTTCCATAACCACGTATGACTATATACGGAATACATGCCTACATTACATTGATGAATTGGAGCTAGTTCTATATCACCCTATGTTATAGCTATTACATGAGGAATCGCATCCGATATAATTATCCATCACTGATCCAGTGCCTATGAGCTTTTCACATCTTGTGTTTCTCTTATTTACTTTTCCGTTGCTATTGTTACAATCGCTATAAAACCCAAAAATATTACTTTTTCTATTATTACCTTTATTATCATACTACTTTGCTACTAAATACTTTGCTGCAGATACTAAGTTATCCAGGTGTGGTTGAATTGACAACTCAACTACTAATACTCAATAATATTCTTTGGCTCCCCTTGTGTCGAATCAATAAATTTGGGTTGAATACTTTACCCTCGAAAGCTGTTGTGATCCCCTACACTTGTGGGTTACCGGTGATTGAAAAGTTTTCTTGTAACTCATGGGCCGTACAACCGAAATGCGTGCAAACAAACCTGAACATGATAGGTTCAGTACAGAAAATAATGAATGGAGGTAATTTTGTTATAATCCTCTGGTAACCTGTCACCTTCTTACATGGTAACTGTTGATATCATATATGTAAACCCATTTTCTTGTGTTTAAGGTAGTGAGGGTGGGAAGTAAAATACCAGTCAGGCTATTGTCAACACAATCCTTGAATGCATTGTTTAGTGGCTCATCGCCAGCCATCAGCTTCCCAAGCTTCTCCTATGCTTTTTTCATTATATGCCAGCGGCAATTCTTGTGTACTATCCCGATGAACACCTCATCAATAGCACTCCTCATTGCAAAATCTTGATCTGTTATTATGTTCTTTGGCGCAATTCCACCCATTGCATGCAAGAATGCATTAAACAGCCACACAAAGTTACCAGATAGTTTGTTTTGAACAAATCCACAACCAAACTGGATTGACTGCCCATGGTTATTAATGACAATGAAGGGCGCACAAGGCATCTTGTACATGTTTGTCATCTATGTTGTGTCGAATGATATGACATCATTGTATCTAGCATATGCCCTGCGCGACGCACCATCTATGCAGAACAAATTTTCCACTCTGTCCTCATCATCAAGCTTTATTCTCTAATAGAAATCTGGATCTTGTGCCTTCATATCTTGGAAGTATGAGATTGTGCTCCCCACGTCAGCACGGTGGTACTCCATGCGGAATTTAGCTCGCTGGTTTGCGATGTCCTTTTGTCGTGTATGGTACTTCTTTAGGAGACCCGTAGAACCATGACATTAGTTGCATCTGTCTTACTGTCTCTATGTTGCATCCGTGCAATATCTTCAAGAAGTCCCACTCATCCTTGGGAATGTTCCTATGTGATGATAGGAACTTTGTCAAGGACGGCTTTCTTATTAGAGGGTGGTTGTGGTCGTCGTTGAAGCGTTTGGCTCTCCACCATGCATCCGTGTGGGTGATGTAAAGGTGGGCCGGACATCCTGACCTCACAACCTTCCCTCTTTTCCTCTTCTTCATGATGCCTTTTGGGTTCTGCACATCCTGTGTCTCCTCCTTGTTTGTTTTTGGCTTGTCGTATTTCCCACAAACCAAGAGGACTCTGCTTACAATGTCGTCTTTAATTGTTTTTCTGTATTCTAGCCTCATCCCAAACCCATGTATAAGTGCATATTGCTTATAGTGATCATAAGCTTCCTCATAAGTATCAAACTTCATCGTTTCATCAGGAGGCTTCGGTGTGGAGTATGCCTCGGTGTTTTTGTCTCCCTGATCAGCATTTTCTCCTTGTTTCTGGACTCACCGGCTCGCTGACTGAATGATCAAAGAATCTTTCTCTCCCCCCTATGCTGCTAGTTGTCAGTTTTTTGCTTGTCTCTCGGACCATTGGGTTGCTTCTAGGTGTAGCCCCTACAATGTTTTTGAAGTTGTTAGTTTGTGTTATATTTCTGCATGCCAAAACTTGTGGTAACTAGGACTCCACTTGCCTGGTAAAGTTTGCATGCAGTAAGATGTTTTGTAGTTGTAAACTGAAAGCATGTAATTGTAATACAGATTGCATGATAATTTGTATGCAGTAAGTGTGGTAATTGTACCTAATTTTATGGTAACTTGTGTGCATTAAGCTTGGTGATTGTGAACCGATGCATGGTGAATGTGGTGGTTGTAAATAAAATAGTTGGTAATTGCAATTCAAGTATGATGGTAACAAGTTTGTGAATAAAAATGTGGTAGCATGGTAAATGTTTTACCTTCGTCTATCTTGTTGATGTTTGTAGAACCAAAGCTTGCCGTGTGTGCATATTCACACTGTTGGTTTGTCCCCACACAACTCATCGTGATATCCACATTACCCCCGTTTTCATGCGCCATTTTTTGTGTTGCAGCACCTGCTAGCACATATAATTGCATCCATCAATTCCACACTTACAAGCAATTTTGATTGGTTTTTCACAACAACTATAATTTTCTCTTTTTCTACACTGATTACTTCTTTTTATAACAGGTATCATTTTGGGAGTAACCAGCGTATGGGAGTACGATAGCGATAGTTCCTATCAACCTCATTTCATCAACATCATTTCTTATCAAAAAATTCTGGTGGTCACAATGTAAATCAACACATGGTATTCTTGTAGTGTTTCAGCACCGTTGGTTCTGAGTTTTCCTGGTAAATTTTAAAGAATTAGCATGATAACTTGTTCTGTCATGGGTTTGTTAAATAAAAAAGGATCTTTTTTATTGTTGAATAAGTGTTAAAGGATGCTGATTACTTGAAAGGATCGAGAAGAGGTGTCTAGAGGGGGGTGATTAGACCCTCAACAACCAAAGTTGACAGTTTTTAAGTTTTTCAAGTTGAGGTGATAGATTAACACAATTTCGAGAAAACACATTACAATTCAAGCAAGCATGCAAAGAGTGTATGAGCAGCGGAAAGTAAAGCATGCAACTTGCAAGAAAGTAAAGGGATGGGATTGGAGTGTGCAAACGCAATTGGAGACACGGAGATTTTTGGCGTGATTCCGATAGGTGGTGCTATCATACATCCACGTTGATGGAGACACCAACCCACGGAGGGCTCCACCCACGAAGGGTCCACGAAGAAGCAACATTGTCTATCCCATCATGGCCATCGCCCAGGAAGGACTTGCCTCACTAGGGTAGATCTTCACGAAGTAGGCGATCTCCTTGCCCTTACAAACTCCTTGGTTCAACTCCACAATCTTGACGGAGGCTCCCAAGTAACACTTAACCAATCTAGGAGACACCACTCTCCAAAAGGTAATAGATGGTGTGTTGTTGATGAACTCCTTGCCCTTGTGCTTCAAATGATAGTCTCCCCAACACTCAACTCTCTCTCATAGATTTGGCTATGGTGGAAAGATGATTTGAGTGGAAAACGACTTGGGGAAGGCTAGAGATCAAGATTCATATGGTAGGATTGGAATATCTTGGCCTCAACATATGAATAGGTAGTTCTCTCTCAGAAAATGAGTAGTGGTAGTGTAGGTTTGTTCTGATGGCTCTCTTCACGAATGAAGAGTGGGTGGAGGGGTATATATAGCCTCCACACAAAATCTAACCGTTACACACAGCTTCCCAAACCCGATGGGACCGAATCAGCAAACTCGGTCAGATCGATTTAGTTCAAAATGTGAACGTTAGGATTTTCGGTGGGACCGGGTCATCTCGATGGGACCGATGTCCAGGGGTTAGGGTAAAACCTCAACTCGGTTTGACCGATTACTCAAACTCGGTGAGACCGATTTTGGTAATAAGTAAATAGAGGATTGGTCAGTCAAACTCGGTGGGACCGACTGCACCAACTCAGTTAGACCGAAAGTGTTGCACCAGATCACAAATAATTGCAAGCCCATCTCGGTGAGACTGAGATCCCATCAGTGAGACCAAAGTAACTAGGGTTTGGCAGTGGCTGAATATGATGAAACTCGGTGGCGCCGGATAGACCAAGTTGGTGGGGCCGAGTTTGACATTTAGGTTTAGGACATATGTGGATGTGAGAAAGTGGCTGAGGGTTTTGGAGCATATCACAAAGCATTTTGAGCAAGCAAGCCATTAAGCAACACCTCATCCCCTTTTAATAGTATTGGCTTTCCTATGGACTCAATGTGATCTTGGATCACTGAAATGAAAATGTAGAGTCTTGAGCTTTTGCCAATATTTGTCCTTAGCATCTTGAAGGGGTTTCACATCCTCTTGTCCATGTCCATGCCACTCCAATGTTGAACTTATCTGAAATGCACTAGGTAAAGGTATTAGTCCAACAAGGGATATGTTGTCATGAATTACCAAAATCACCCAGGGAGCACTTGTGCTTTCAATCTCCCCCTTTTTGGTAATTGATGACAACATACATCAAAGCTTTTTGATAAAGATATTAGGAAATAGCAAGTAAAGCTTTGGAAGGACATGCAACATGCATTGGCTCCCCCTACATGCATGCAATCATGTGATAATAGATCATAAGAATATGAGAATGAATAACCATGTTAGAGCAGGCAATGAGTTACATGTGTCTTGGCTATATGCATCAGAGCAGATGATATAGATACTGGAGTTATACTTTCATTTTCATAAGTCTCTCTTGCAAACAATATGTACCATAGCAAGAGATCTTCATGCACATGAGTGTGACGCATATACTTACCTTGTGGTCTTGAGCTAGCTTGAAGAATATATACCTGGGTAAACAAGATTAGATAACACAAGAACATCTACTAGATAGAGCAAGAACTAAATAGCACAGGAATATCAAGACTGGGATGACATGTAGAGTGTGAGTACTAGGTACTCTATTTGGATATTAACATGTCCCCAAGAATAAAGATATGCAAAGAATTCCTAAGATTTTCTTCCCTTAGATGTCTTTCTCTCCCTGAATCTGACATGGGATAATGGGAGTAGATAGGGTAGCAGAAAATCAGAGCAAGCAAGAAAATAACCAGATCAGATAAAGTCATAACATATACTATCATGTCTTTCCCCTCTTGAAGACATGAGACAACTTTCCTCTTAAGAGTAAGAGCATCAGGAGAAGCTTTTTCTCTCTTATGTGATAAGATTTGATGTGCTCTCTCTCCCCCTTTGACATCAATTTCCAAGAAGGGACTTCTGGAGCATGAGTCAAGTAGGTTTGGTCCTGGAGTCACATTACAAAGCCACATGTAATATATGATGCTGGTAGAGGACAAGTTACAAAGAGTGGAGCTGGGAAAAATATGCAGAAGGCAAGTGATACAGAGTTTGTCTCATAACTGAAGTTGGTAGCACCGAGTGGTTGCAATCGGTGGCACCGAGTGGATTCGGTTCGGCCAAAGAAACCAATCCGGCGAGACCAAGTTCAACCCAGAGAGTAACTTTTTGTCACCTCAGCTCACTAGGCAAATAAGATCCCACAAGGATATGCAAGGAATTAACTGAATGATTTGCAATGAATTGGATGCAGGGAAATGCAGAAAATAACAAAGAAAAGGAAAATAAAGAAATCTAGATGAAGTTTTTTTTGAAAGGGGAACTAGCATGCACGAGACAAATGCAAGGGCACAAAGAAACAACAGAGAACTTCATCTAGAATTGGTCGGCGACAAAGTCAGCTATATTAGAGTATATTGACTTAGGAGTCAAGTGAAGACACTTGATCATAGGTCATACTCATTGTTTAAGCTCAAAATGGGGTTGCCATTTTTAGTTTAAGCATTTTGATGTACTCTCATCTTGTTGAGTTTCTTTGACCCATGTCTTGGGGTTAAGCTTCTCTAAGATGGAATTACATACCTTGGGTGGTGGTGACGAACTTGGTCATGTAGTTGAACTTGTGTAGGGTGCTCAAGTTGATGTAGATCATCAAGAGTTGGGAGCACCACTTGTAGTTGAGGTTCATCTTCCTACATGGGTTAGTCTTGCAAGGAATAACACTTGTGTATCCAAAATGGCTCTGATATAGGAATTTGTCAAAGGATATATTGAATGGGTTCGTGCCTCCTCGTCTTCCTCCATTTTGTAGCGACTTGGAGATGTAGAAATTGCTAGAAATGTGATTGATCTGCAATCTAATAGAGTTGGGCTCTTCCAACTTCCTAGAAGGGTTAGATAGCATGCAAGAGTACAAGAATATCCAAGACATATGATCATCATCATAAGAGAATTGTCAAGGATTAGTCATAGTAAGGCTCATGCCTTGCATGCATCCACATGGAGTTTTTACTCCAAGTTTGAGGCATCAATGATGTTCAATTCACCTCTCAACCTGAAAAACACTTTCTCATCAAGTGGTTTAGTGAATATATCCGCCAATTGCTTGCCGGTACGAACATTCTTAAGTTTGATATCTCCCTTAGCAACATGATCTCGAATGAAATGATGATGAACTTCAATATGCTTAGTTCGAGAATGTTGCACGGGATTATGAGCAATCTTAATAGCACTCTCATTATCGCAAAGCAATGGAACATGTTTCACATATATCCCATAATCTTTAAGAGTTTGGGTCATCCAAAATAATTGAGCACAACATGAACCAGCAACAATGTATTTCGCTTCGGCAGTGGATAAGTATACTAAGTTTTGTTTCTTGGAGGACCAAGACACAAGAGATCTACCAAGAAATTGACAAGTACCCGAAGTGGACTTCCTATTGACCTTGTCACCGACATAGTCCGAGTCGGAGTAGCCAACAAAATCAAAAGAAGACCTCTTAGGATACCAAATGCCAAAATTCGGCATAGTCCGAGTCGGAGTAGCCAAATTTTGTTGGTATGAAATGTAAATGCAGCATGTGTATAGATGTTGAATCACTTACCTCCTTGATTTTTTGCCTGATTATGGCGAAATTCAGACGAACTGGGGTATTTGTTCCCATAGCTTGTGGTAACCCTTGTGATGTTGATGTGGTAAACCAGTCCCCTCTCTCAAATCCTTGTGTTTGATAGTGTTTTTTGTGGGGGTTTTTGGTGGATCAGATCTGGGGCGCAGGTCATCGGCGGTGGAGGCGCGTCGGGGAGAGAGGAGAATAGATCGGGGCAGGTGGCTGTTTCTTGCGATAGAGGTAAGAAACTAGGTTTTGGGGTGGTAAGTCACGTGCGGGGGAAGGTGGGCCAAAGGGGTTGTGTTTTATTTCTTGGGCCTCAAGCGCTGCGCGTGCTGGGCCGCGTGAAAGAAGCTCGGTCATCGTGGGTGGCTCTGGCGAAGCAGGTCGCGCGGGTGGATGATCGTGCGGATCTGATGCTTAGCGTCCTACCGACTGGTGGTTAGTCGCGTCCTTTTCTAGTACACCTACATACATCTCTGTCAATGCCTCATCAGTCATATATGCTCGATCTGGCGCACCACCGTACGTACATATGCAACCAAATCATGCCTGCCATCTAATGATTTAATCTACGTACACAGTTCTCATAAGAAAAAACTAACCTACATGCACAGATTGAATAATCTGATAAAAAAATATGTGTCGTTCAAAAGTTCGCGTCAACTTTGGTTATTTTGGTTATTACCGAAACCGAACCGTATCTATGTATAAAACCATATAAATCCTAGCCGCCGCCCTATCCCTGGCGGCTGGAACCCTAACCGCCGCCAAGAGAGCCCAATCTTCCAGCGTCGTTCTCCAGCGGCTCCCCTCCGCCGGCGACCTCGGTCGTCGGTGGTGAGGGGGGTCGCCGGATCCACGCGTGTGGACCGTTTTTACTCCCTCGTAGTCTAGGTTTTTAGGCTGTTCATCGTCTTTGCTTCGGCAGCGACGATGACAGCGCTGATTAAAGATTCTTCGGATCCTTCCTTGACAAGGCCATCGGTCCTATGGTTAGGGATGGATTTGAAAACCAGTCTGTTCAAGCAAGGATGGCGTGGCGGCGGCTGCATCCTCGTGGTGGACCTGTGTCCTCGGGCTCTGCTGTTGCGACGGCGTTTGCTCCAGCGTCGGCGCGGAGTTTTGGAGGTAGTCCGGGAGCGGATGTAGATTGTGGTCTGCATCGACGACATCTGAAAGAATGAACATGTGCTGGGTTCATGGTTCGTGAATGGCAGATATGGTTTCCTTCTCGACGTCTTAGTCTCGGTGGGGTGTCAGATCTAGAGTTCGATGGCGTGTCCGGGGTGTTGCCCCAGTCTGATTCGTTCAATGCTAAGGGCTTCACTTTTGGTGAGCCACCTTGGAGGTCCGCAAAGCTGCATATCAGTGATGGAGCCGCGTCGAGCTCGGGTGAGGAGGTGATCCATCATTCTTTTCTTCGGTGGCTACTGTCGTGGTGCCGGAGGCAGGTGATGGGCGTTGGTGTCAAACTCAGAGATGTTCTGCTATCTTTTCAGTTTTGTCATGCCAGTCCTTACGTGATTTATACTTTAATCTTATGATATGAATGAGACACGTATTACCATGCAAAAGAAAATCATGTCTGCCATCTAATGATTTAATCTACGTACAGTTCTATGAAAAAAATACATACACAGATTGAACAATCTGACGATAAAAAAGTATGCGTCGTTCAAAAATTCGCATCAACTTTGATTATTACCGAAACCGGACCGTGTTTATGTATAAAACCGTATAAATCAAAGTATAAAAACCGTATAAACCGAACCGAATCAAACGAAAAGAGCGAATGCACATCCTGACTATAGTCAGCTAGCAGCCATCGAGGTTACCTGCTCGACCATGGTTGCTATCGGGAGGAGAACTGAACTGGGCGGCAGCATGGTCACTGGAGGCTGGCTGCCGAGTCCCCACCGTATCTAGGCCGTATCCCGATTTTTATCCTTTTTTTAATAATTCGAAAAGGATGGGATACTGCAGGATACGCGTATCCAGGCGTATCCGGGCGTATCGGTGCTGAATCATGCCTCCCCCTTCCTCGCGGGGAGTATATATACGCGCGCTCCTGCCCAGTGCCCAGCACCTCCGATCCTCTCCTGTCCCCGGGAAAGTTTGAGACGGCCAGCCGATAGAGAGAGCGAGAGAGGCAGCTAGGTAGAGATGGAGAGGAGCAGGAGGCTGTTCGAGACGGAGACGCACGGGGGCCGGGCGGCGTACAGGCTCCACGCCGTCACGGTGGCCGCCGGGATCCTCCTGCTGCTCTACTACCGGGCGACGCACGTCCCGGCCGCCGGCGAGGGGAGGGCGGCGTGGCTGGGCATGCTGGCGGCGGAGCTCTGGTACGCCGCCTACTGGGTGGTGACGCAGTCCGTGCGCTGGAGCCCCGTCCGCCGCCGCCCCTTCATCGACAGGCTCGCCGCCAGGTATGAACCACGTCCGTCCGCGCGGCGCTATGCATGGCTTATGACCGAACGACGCGGCTGCATGATCGAGAGATATGTCAAACAGCTCTCATCTTTTCTTCTTCGATCGAAACAAGAGGAATACTATCACTATGATGCAGTTGCGCGCAGGCGTACGGACGTGTTTCCCTTGCTTACTCCTACCACTACGTTGTTGCCTTGCCTAATCCGTACGTTAGCTCAGGTGACACGCCGTCGTCGTCGTCGTGCGTAGGACTTGTGTAGTAACCAGAGTGCTGCTCATCTTGCCTTTGCCTTTGCATTTATCTGATGATGAAGAAGAAGAAACCACCACGTACGTCCCTCCCACTCCCACATGCACTTGTCCGTGCGTGTAACGGCCAACGGGCCGCCGTCTGGGCAGGACAGCTTTGCCTACCGGCCAGGAGCAAGGGAGCGGTCAGCCAGACCGGCAGTGATCAATGGCGTCCAGCGCACGGATGTCAACCGGGTCGTGTTTAATCCCGTTTAAACTCATTATGTAAGCTAATGGTTTAAAATTTTGTTTTTCTTTCTGGAAAAATGAACTACAGAGCTCGGGACTTGCGGACACCATTTATTTGCCATTTACATCCCCTAGTCAGCATGCATCTCAGTGGCAATGAAGGCAGAACAAACGTGTGCTGTCGTGCCATAGTTGCACTTGCACTGGCCACCAGTAGCCACACGAGTGTTGTTGCCTCCAGTGCCCCTGGCTGGCTACACCGTACCGTGCGTGCGTCTACCGCGCCGCGTGTTCCGATTTGTACTGCTGGCCTGGCCTCGAGGCAGGCACGCCAGCATCAACACCCAGCAATCTTAGCTAATGCATGGACTGTGTCTGTGTTTGTAACGGGAAGGTGACGTCTCATCAGTTTCATGCACAACAAGATGGATACGTATAATCTTGCCATGCTCAACATACTCGTATATATGTACAGTAGTGCTTATTATTTTTTCACACCCTTTCTTACGACGAGAGATACAAGAGCAGTTGGTTAAGACTTCTTTTTTTTTTTTTTTTGCTTTTTGATAAAGAGAGCTCCCTCTCTAAATACATACTCCCTCCGTCCCAAAATTCTTGTCTTAGATTTGTCTAGATACGGATGTACCTAATACTGAAACGTGACTTGATACATCCATATTTAGACAAATCTAAGACAAGAATTTTGGGACAAAGGGAATATTCAAGAAAATCTCCTAAAATGTACTAATAAATGCATTTAACAACTGCAGAATTTAAATTTCAGTACGGTTGTCTGGTTTGGTCCAAGCTCGGGGACTCATCAGCTGATAGGAACACCGTCCCATCATGGCAAACCAGAGCAATTTGCATCTCCCGGGTAGCAAAATTGAATTTAAAAACTAGCTAACCAGGGACCTGTTTTCATATATTTCATCATCCAAACATATACTCCCTTCGTTCCTAAATATAAGTCTTTGTAAAGGTTTCACTAGGTGGACTACATACGGAGCAAAATGAATGAATCTACACTTAATATGCATCTATATACATCCGTATGTGGTTTATAGTGAAACCTCTACAAAGACTTACATTTAGGAACGGAGGGAGTACTATTTGTCATGCTCAGCACTAACACGGTTAATTTGTCATTTGGACAAGGCACGGAGAAAGGCTACCGTGTGTGGACATCTTTGTGTGCACTGCGGACCCCTACTCGGAGCCGCCAAGCCTCATCGTCTCCACCATCCTATCGCTCATGGCGTACAACTACCCGCCCGAGAAATTAAGTGTGTACCTTTCTGACGACGGCGGCTCGATTCTCACTTTCTATGGCATGTGGGAGGCCTCCTTGTTTGCAAAGCACTGGCTGCCATTCTGCAAGAGATATAACATTGAGCCAAGGTCACCAGCCGCTTACTTCTCAGAGTCAGATGGGCATCAACAACTGTGCACTCCAAAAGAATGGTCATTGATCAAGGTAAGCAGATATTGCAAACATCTTCTTGTTTTTAAAACACGTGCATCAAATGGCTATTGAACAGGGAATAAATTGTCATATATACACTGGTGATGACAAGATTATTATATATAGTGCTCGACATTTGGCATGGCAACTGATACTATTTCATCTTTTGGGCAGGACATGTTTGACAAAATGACTGAGCGAATTGACACGGCTGTCATGTCGGGCAAAGTTCCCGAAGAAATCAAAGCAAGGCATAAAGGATTTTATGAATGGAACCAGGAAATCACCTCAAAGAATCACCAGCCAATTGTTCAGGTAGCTATCATGCCCTCTAGAATGGAGTAAAGGTTTCCATGATTTTGGAGTAAATAACTTGTATGGTATTTGTGAGTCTGAAGTTCTAAACTTGTTTCTTTTGTTAGATTCTGATAGACGGCAAGGACCAAAATGCAGTTGATAATGAAGGAAAGGTGCTACCAACACTTGTTTACATGGCGCGTGAGAAGAGGCCTCAACACCACCATAACTTCAAAGCTGGGGCCATGAATGCTCTGGTAAACTTACTAACCTTGCCCCTTCACACTAAGTAGACAGTTTACTGTAAGCTTCATAGTTTTCATTAGTAAACTCATTTTCTAATACTGATTCTTGGCGACATACTAGTTGCACCTGCACCGTATTCTAATTTATAATTCTGAAGTTTTTGATAAACTGTATTACTGGACAAGAGCAACAAAATGGTGTGTTGTGCTTTCTTCATTCAGTTTCACCTCTTTGTATCAATAGTCCACAATAGAATTTCCTCAAGTACTTGAGAGAATTAGAGTTGAGAAAACCTCCACTTCTCCAGTCTTTTATGAAATATAAATGCAGTGAATGTATGCTTAAAATATGTTGGTACAGTCAGAAAGCCTCAATAGGGAAATAGTCCCTGGGCTTATTGTCAGTGGATGTGTGCCAGAATCAGTTAGAAAAAGTTGGTTGATGCCGCATTAGTCACTTACCGTATGTTAATAAAGGTACACAAACACAAGGAGCATAGACCTCTTCTCGCATCGCTCAAGTTCCGAGGTGTGCTGGTTCTGGTATGCACTCATATGAGTAGCCCATGCAATCAAATCAATGTCTGTTGGACAGCACTGAAATCCAAGTTGTAATCGGACTATGCTTATGTACACACAAATTTGATGTCTACTCATCTTCTAGTGACACCAAAGACATCGAGTAAAATCCAAAATGGGCACCATATCCATGGATGCATACAAAACACAATTGTCAATGCTGTGTGCAAACGTATATTTGCTATCACAAATCATATGCATACACATGCATACACCTCTATGTTTTTTTAGGAAGACAGTTAGGTTTCCCTATATTTCGATAATTTTGGTTTTTGAATGTTCAGAAGCTATAAAGAAGTTAGCTAATACCATACACCCAATGTATACACTTGCTGATACATCTAAAAAGCACATGGTGATGCACTGTTTCCATTCTTTTGCCCTCCGCCAAGCAGGAGACAGTGAGAGACTAAGAGTAGCTTGACGCCACACCAATTTAGCC
This sequence comes from Triticum timopheevii, assembly GCA_963921465.1. NCBI lineage: Eukaryota > Viridiplantae > Streptophyta > Magnoliopsida > Poales > Poaceae > Triticum > Triticum timopheevii. Next base: position 398,125,271 of record OY997270.1, on the reverse strand, counting down.
TACTAGAATGGAATCGGTGTTGTCGGTGTTCAATTATCGTGGCCAATTAGATGACAAACTTTTTGAGGGAATTAGATAACAATTTTATATTCTCTGAAAGGTTGTAATGCTTTAGTGGACTTAAACTAAAATGTGTCAATTTTTCTACTGAAATGCAGATAAGGGTATCATCAGTGATAAGCAACAGCCCTATCATCATGAATGTGGACTGCGATATGTACTCCAACAACAACGATGCGGTCAGAGATGCACTGTGCTTCTTCCTTGATGAAGAAATGGGTCACAAGATCGGATTTGTGCAGTACCCTCAGAACTATAACAATCTGAGCAAGAATAACATATATGGGAACTCCCTCCATGTCATCAATGAGGTCAGCAGTGCCAAATTGTAACCTCATTTACAATTCTCATGTTCTCCATATTATATTATTGACACTAACATGGCTACTTCAATTTAAAAGGTGGAGATGGGTGGTATGGACAGTTTGGGTGGTCCTATGTATATTGGCACTGGATGTTTCCACAGAAGGGAGATCCTTTGCGGCAGGAAGTTCACCGAAGACTACCAAGAAGACTGGAATGCAGGGATCAAGGACAAATTACAAGAGAGCATAGATGAGACTGAAGAGAAAGCCAAGTCTTTAGCAGCCTGCACATATGAACACGGCACGCAGTGGGGAGACGAGATTGGGATAAAATATGGTTGCGCGGTGGAGGATGTAAACACCGGATTGGCAATACATTGCAGAGGATGGGAGTCGGTCTACAACAATCCTAAAAAACCAGCGTTTATGGGTGTAGGTCCAACAACACTTGCTCAGACGATACTGCAACACAAGCGATGGAGCGAGGGTATCTTCTCGATTTTCCTTTCAAAGTACAACGTCTTGTTTGTGCATGGAAAAACCAAGCTACAGCATCAGATGGGCTACCATATCTATGAACTATGGGCACCCAATTCGTTCGCTACACTATATTATGTTATCATCCCTTCACTGGCCCTCCTCAAAGGCACCTCCCTTTTCCCAGAGGTAAATGATTCATACTATGGAAAGGCCTCGCCTTAGTTACATATATCTTTTGTATTAAAAAACTGATGTAATATTCATGTGTTGTTCAGATTACAAGTCCATGGATCGCACCCTTCGTATATGTCTTCTGCGTGAAGAACATGTACAGCCTATATGAGGCACTATCATCTGGAGACACGCTAAAAGGATGGTGGAATGGACAGAGGATGTGGTTGGTCAAAAGAATAACCTCGTACCTCTTTGGAGTCCTTGACAATCTCCGGAAGTTACTTGGACTGTCAAAGATGAATTTTGTGGTTACACCAAAGGTAAGCGATGAAGACAAGTCCAAGAGGTATGAGCAAGAGATTATGGAATTCGGGTCGTCGGATCCAGAATATGTGATCATCGCGACTATTGCTTTGCTCAACCTTGTTTGCCTGCTGGGAGGGCTAAGTAAAGTCATGAAAGGTGGATGGAATGTACACTTGGATGCACTTTTCCCCCAGCTCATTCTCTGTGGGATGGTGGTGATCACCAGTATCCCATTCTATGAAGCAATGTTCCTGAGGAAGGACAAAGGCAGAATACCATTTCCAGTTACACTAGCTTCTATAGGCTTTGTGATGTTGGCCTTACTGGCAACAATAGTTTAAGGCCCCACAAGAGGCATCAGTGTGTAATAAGTACTCAAGTTGGTAGGTTTATGGTTCTCTTGGAACACTTGCTCTGATAGTTTCATGGGAAATTGTATTTATATGTGGCGCAGCCCCGGGTTGGGCAGAGGCAAATTGCATAAGCCCTTCGACTCAGGATTAACCATGGATCAAATTACCCCTGTGAAAATAAAAATACCCAAACAGAAAATGTCAAGAACGCCAATGCAATCAATGCCAGATCTAACTCAAATCTCCTCTAGCACTAGCAAAATCCCAGTATGGGAGCAACTTGTACAGAATCAGGGTTTTAGGTGGACACATGAATACATAGGATCCAATCGTCTGCACCATTGAATAAAGAATGAGTTGTCCAGATTTAGCAAGGTGGCCAGGACATGGACATTTTGCATAAACCCTCTATTTTCATCCACAATGCTGCACCTAACCCCTTCTCATCCCACTTGTGCCCGCCTCAGATCATGATCCCCTTTCAACCACCTCTCCCTCTCTTGTATCCTGTCATTTCTTAGATCTTGCCAACGAGAGCACTGACTAAGAGGAAACTCTTCACAATAATTAAGCAAAGTTGTACCAATGAAAATAGTTTCACAATACATTTTATTTTCTATATCTTCTTACCAACATATTTGTAAGAATATTAACTATGAAAGTAACTTGTTGAAGATTGTGCAGTGCCCAAAATCACCATATCTATGTGAATCGGAATATCAGATATTTCTTTACAACACATTTTACTTGGGGGGAGGGGGGGGGGGCAACTTATATAGGATCAGACCATTAGCTGGATACATAGGATCTAGCCATTTGGATCATCATATCACGTTCGAATCATTGAGTGTTCTCACTATGGCTTTTAGATCTTTGTCTCACTTAGTTTTGTTGAATGAGTTTAAGGTACCTGTTGTATATTGCACTGTATGACCAATTTGACGTGTCCGCGGACATCTGGCTGGGCGTCGGCCATCCATAATTTCCCTCGTCCGAACATTTCAAACACGAATCACACATGAAATTAAACATAGTATGATATATTACGTGCATATTAGATAAGATTTAACGGTTTCATCCAAACTACTCAAAATTTAACTTAACATAACTAAACTAAAACTAGGCTAAGTAGCACACGACCACCTCGTAGGCATGGCCTTCAAGCCCACCGGCACCGCAGTCACCGCTGTCATTGAGTCGTAGTAGTCGCGCCAGTGGAAGATACAACTCCAGCCATCGCGGCATCTGTCCACGGCCGGGGCGTTGCGCTCCCGGCGCAAACGCTCGGCAGCCTCTTCCACCTTGGGCCGCTTCTTGTTGGCTTCGAGGTGGATCGAGCGCTCGGTCTCGACCAGCTCGACAAGAGGAGCTGCTAGTTCAGACGGCGCTGACAGGGCAACCATCTTCTCGGTGGTCTTGCACCTATCAAAGGCCCAAGCCTCAGAGAGGACCTAGGGCGGCGGCATGTCAGTCTTGGTGAACACCGCCAAGCGCTGCACCCAGTGTCGCTCTGGGCGTGCCTCCGCCTTGGTGAGGCATCTCCCTACCCTCGACGACAAGCACGATGCGCAACGCTAGCCACTACCGCTCAGATAGTAGTCGAGGCGGCTATGAAGCTTCGGCTGGGATGACTCTTGCTTCATTGGGGCCAGGCATCGGGGTGACAGGGACGACTACACGCGGAGTCTAATATGGACACCATGGTTGCATAGAGGAGATGACAACGCCAAACCCTAGTCACTCAACGAGTTCCGCAGTGCAATCCGCATGTGCTGCTGGAACTCGCCATCCGTCGCCGCCGCAGGGCATGGGCGGCTGCGGCTGCCGAGTCCTCGCCGCAAGCTTGGCCAAGTCGATCTCCTCCTTGTCAACCCGCTTCTCCTTCACGGTGGACGAAGACGGACACGGTGACCGGGGATAGCGCCGCATATCGGATCTGGAGCCCTGGCGTGGCGGTGGCTGCGTTGAGTGGTAGCCGCCAAGCAACCACCACGCCCGAGTGCGCTCGTTATCTTCCTCGGGCATCTTCTTGTCCATCGCGGTGGCCATTGGAGGTGCGGTGTGCGGCAGATTTGGGAGATGTGGAGGACTGGGAGATTTGGGAGATGTGGAGGACTGGGTGAGGATAGGGTTTGGGAGGGGAGGTCGGCCGACTTTAAAGCTGAAGTGGGCTTCTCGGGCGGCACAGGCCGACCGGGCTTGAATGCAGGTAGGCGATAAGTCAATGTGAGCGGCATCAATGCCGAGGGCTCTAGACATGGGAAGGGTGAGCCCAGGTTGTCAGACGCCGAGGCAGCGAATGTCCAAACTCTCTCGCCCCGATTTGGGGCCGGCATTGGGATTTCGAATGTCCGAACTGATCCAACCTAAAATGTTTGTACGCATTAGAGCATCTCCACTCGTTACCCCCCCCCCCCCCAGGAGCCACTTTTTCAGCCGGTTGGGGTCATGCCGGCAGAAATTTTGGCATGGGGGTGAAAAGTTTTCCAGCCATGCCCCCACCCAACACTAGAAGACAAGAGAGACGAGAGGAAAAAGAGATGAAGTGGGCGAGAGGCATGCACATGGGTGGGCCTGTTGCATGCAAGATAGAGAGAGGAGAGAGAGGGAGTGTGAGGCTGAGAGAGGGAGTGTGAGGCTGACAGTGGGCCTGTTGCATGCAAATAATAGCGTCGACGCCCCCGGCGGACCCCCGGCTCCCTGGGTTTGGCTTGGGATCGCCGGGGCTAGTTTTGCCCAAATCCGGCGCAAAACGACGTCCTGAGGGCGTGGTTGGGACTTTTTTTTTACCGCCGGTGCTAAAAAAGTTGCTTGGGAGGGGGGTCTTGGGGGTCCGGGTGAAGATGCTTTTAGAGGTTTGAAAGTGACCGAACCGTCCGATCGAAGCGATTTGATGAGTCGTGTTGGAGATGCCCTACGGGACCACGGGGTGTTGTCATGTGGGGGGGTGTGCGCGCGTGGAGTGGGGCAGTGGGACGGGCAATCCAGTCCACCAAACCAGTGGAGTGTGGGGTGGGGAAGTCCACGCGTCCACCTGGTCGGCTGTCCACTACAACTACGGGAGTTGAGATCCTCCCGAACAGGCCCCTCAGTACATGCGTGTGCTCCTGTCCATCATCTACAGGAGTTGACAAAAGACTGAGAAAGCGACAGGCGAGAGTGGAAGATGGAGAGGAGCAGGAGGCTGTTCGAGACGGAGACGCACGGGGGCCGGGCGGTGTACAGGCTCCACGCCGTCACGGTGGCCGCCGGGATCCTCCTGCTGCTCTACTACCGGGCGACGCGCGTGCCGGCCGCCGGCGAGGGGAGGGTGGCGTGGCTGGGCATGCTGGCGGCGGAGCTCTGGTACGCCGCCTACTGGGCCGTCACGCAGTCCGTCCGCTGGAGCCCCCTCCGCCGCCGCCCCTTCAGGGACAGGCTCGCCGCCAGGTACGCACCACGTCCGGGGGCTTGTATGCTCCGGGCTCCGGCTGTGTCACGACAAGAAACTTGGGCTGTTTCCAAAATTTCAGATTTTATATGCGTATATTCTTTTATGTAGACAGACTGTTAAAAGCTAAACTAGTGCCGCGATGGTGATGGAGCTGACAGTAACGCTATTTTTTAGCCTGTACACCGCCCGGATTGTGAGTTTGTGACCATACAACCACTCACCAGGTCAATAGTGTAAACAGCGAACTTGCTTTTTTTCAGCATAAACGATGAGAGCACATAGAACCACAATGGGCAAATCTTGTCCACGGACGCGTTCGGATAGTGTCCGGGCGTGTTCGTTTTGAATCCTCATTTTATTCGTGCACGCAATATGTCCTCCAAATTATTCTGTCTAATCCATATGATTTACGGGGATGGAGTCGGCCTAATCCATATGATTGGTATCCTTCCCACATATGGGTTAAGTTTGGGAATTCGGTGACAGCCTGCATATATGAGTCGATTCGTGGGGTCCAGTTGAATGACATTTTTTTCTTCTCTCTCATGTCTGCGCCATGTCCAGTTGAATGACATTTTTTTCCTCTCTCATGAACATGCCGCATATTTCAGTATGTTGGCTGATTTTCTTGAAGCTCTTTCACTCAGTTAGGTACACGAGACCAGTGTCACAACTCACAATAATGAACCATATATTCAAGGAAAGAAATGTACCAGATTTAACAAAACACAGCGGGCAATTTCTAACGGGTGTTTTGCATAGGTATGAGCTTAATGTAAGACATTTTTGCAGTTTAAATTTAGTTATCTTCTGCGTTATTCTTATTTCTTAATATATGTTGTACTTCAACGAGATGGCAGCCTATGAGTTTCAGACCACACAACACTAAGTGCACTGAGAATCTACATTAGGCTAGCTTTAAAGCTACACGGGCCAGATAACAGAACTGTCTTTCTGTTAACAAATTAGACAAAAGTTTGATGCTTTTGATTTTTAAACTTCGAGTGCAGCACAATGGTTTCTATTCTATGGTACAAAGGGTTAAAGCAAATGGTCAGATTGTTTAGAATTATAATTGCAAGATAAGACGTTATCAACGCCAAAGGGCTTACATTGATGATCAGAGATCACTAACTTGGAAGGTAAATAAATAAGCTAGACTGAGAGGCCTTTTCTATAGAAAAGAAGGTAGATACTCCCTACTTTCCGGTTTAAAGGGCTTATCTCAAGAAAAGAGAAATGATGGTTTAAAGGACCTATATCAATATTATTATTTTTGCGGTTTAAAGGGTCCATCTCCATCATTTGTTTAGATTTTGATACACATTAAATCTCTGCATGCAAGGATTAAAAAGAACCTCACGCATGCATGCGCAAATTAATGCACCGTTTTATTTTGGATAGTTTTGCAAACTATAAAATTCATTCCACCACTCACTATCTGCCTTGGTGGAGGTGACTTTTGAGTTGGGCCTTTAAACCGAAAGGGAGGGAGTAGATGACAAAGGTAGGGACTAAATTAAGGGGTGATTTCTTGTAAAATAAGTCCATTTCAACACCTCAACTCTTGCCCGACTCTGGAATAAACCCTCAACCCATAAACCAGGTACTTCAGACTCAATTCTGCCAAAACAAGATCCAAAGTAGGGACTTGTTTTGAAGGTTTAAGGGTGTCAAGTGTACGGTTCTACTGCTTTAAAACATGTATTTCCCACACTGAGCATTAACACAGTTACTATGTCATTTGGAGAAGGTATGGAGAGAGGCTACCTTGTGTGGATATCTTTGTATGCACCGCAAATCCACACTCAGAGCCACCAAGTCTTGTCATCTCCACCGTCCTATCGCTCATGGCATACAATTACCCAGCCGAAAAAATCAGTGTGTACCTTTCTGACGACGGAGGTTCGATTCTCACTTTCTATGCTCTGTGGGAGGCCTCCTTATTTGCAAAGCATTGGATACCATTCTGCAAGAGATATAACATTAAGCCAAGGTCACCAGCCGCTTACTTCTCAGAGTCAGATGGGCATCAAGATTTGTGCAGCCCAAAGGAATGGTCACTTATCAGGGTAAGCAGATTTTCCAAACATGTACACATGTAATTAAATGGCTATTGAACAGGGGACGGCATGGTACACACATGTGACTAGATAAGATGCTTAATGTTAAGTGCAGCCTACCCGTAGTGCTCAGCATTTGGCATGACAACTGACTTCTTTTTCATTTTTGGGCAGGAGATGTATGAAGATATGACTGAGCGAATTGATACAGCTGTTTTATCAGGTAAAATTTCGGAGGAAGTCAAAGAAAATCATAAAGGATTTCATGAATGGGACCAAGAAAATACCTCAAAAAATCACCAGCCAATTGTTCAGGTAGCTTTCCTGCCCTCCAAATTTGAGTAAAGGTTTGCATGATTCTGGAGTAAATAACTTGCATGCTATTTGGGAGTTTCAAGTTATATAATTCTTTCTTTTGCTAGATTCTGATAGAGGGCAAAGACAAAAATGCAAATGATGACGAAGGAAATGTGCTACCAACACTTGTGTACATGGCACGGGAGAAGCGGCCTCAGCACCACCATAATTTCAAAGCTGGGGCAATGAATGCTCTGGTGCACTCAATAATCTTGCCCCATCGTACTAAGCATAAAATTTATTGTAAATTTTATAGTTTTCATTAGCCCGTTTTCTTATACTGATTCTTAGCAGCATATTAGTTGCAATATATTCTAATTCATAATTTTGAAGTTTTTAGTAAACAGTAATGTTTGCAAGAGTAACCAAATTAGCAAAATGTTGTCATGCAATTTCTTGTCCTTTGAGAAAATTGTACCATGGAGTTCACACCCTAATAATTCATTTTGTGTCATTGGATTGTCTGTAGAGTTGAGGGAGTGCAAAACTCTCCACTTCTTTAGTAGCATTTTGTGAAATACATGCAATGAATGTGAGCTTAAAATATGTTGGTTTTAGATATAAATAGTAACTTGTTCCCTACTGCTAGACATTTTTTCTTGAAAGCGCACCCAATTGCACATCATTTGTGTTACAAGAATTGCCAAGATGGCGTCGTCCAACAACAAAAACAAGCAAAGTAGCAAACGAAAACCAAGGCACAAAATAGAGCGCGAAATGAAAAAGAACTTATTCACAAGTGTTCCATGAAAGGTTGGAATTCTATGATCATAATGAATTTTTCTAAATGTGACAAATTTTCTATTAAAATGCAGATAAGAGTGTCATCAGTGATAAGCAACAGCCCTATCATCATGAATGTGGACTGTGATATGTATTCCAACAATTGCGATACAATCAGAGATGCACTGTGCTTCTTCCTTGATGAAGAAATGGGTCACAAGATTGGATTTGTGCAATTCCCACAGAACTATAACAATTTGACCAAGAATAATATATATGGGAACTCCCACCAAGTAACCAATCAGGTCAGCGATGTCAAACTATAACTTCAGTTGCGTTCTCATGTTCTTCATAATATGAGCAATCATTATGCATGTATGTTCTACCACTAACATAGCTACTCAATCTAAAGGTGCTGATGGGTGGTATGGACAGTGTGGGTGGCCCTATGTATGTTGGCACTGGATGTTTCCACAGAAGGGAGATCCTTTGCGGAAGGAGGTTCACCGAAGACTACAAGGAGGACTGGGACGGAGGAATCAAAGACAAAACACAAGAGAGCATAGATGAGATTGAAGAGAAAGCGAAGTCTTTAGCAGCCTCCACTTATGAACATGACACACAGTGGGGAGATGAGATTGGGATCAAATATGGTTACCCAGCAGAGGATATAGTCACAGGACTGGAAATACATTGCAGAGGATGGAAGTCAGTCCACAGCAATCCTCCAAGACCAGCATTTCTGGGTGTAGCTCCAACAACACTTGCTATGACACTACTGCAACACAAAAGATGGAGCGAGGGTAGCTTCTCGATTTTTCTTTCAAAGTACTGCCCCTTCATGTTTGGGCATGGAAAAATCAAGTTACGGCATCAAATGGGCTACTCGATCTATGGATTATGGGCACCCAATTCAATCCCAACACTATATTATGTCATCATTCCTTCACTAGCTCTCCTTAAAGGCATCTCCTTGTTCCCAGAGGTAATGATTCAGAATAGGAAAAGCCTCAATTTAGTTTCATATGCTTTCTATTACAACTAATACGATCCTCCTGTGTCATGCAGATTACAAGTCCATGGATATCACCATTCATATATGTCGTATGTGTGAAGAATATCTATAGCCTGTATGAGGCATTATCATGTGGAGACACATTAAAAGGATGGTGGAATGAACAAAGGATGTGGATGGTCAGAAGAATAACCTCATATCTCTATGGCTTGACTGACACTGTCCGGAAGTTACTAGGACTGTTGAAGATGACATTTGCAGTTACATCAAAGGTAAGTGAAGAAAACGAATCCAAGAGATACGAGCAAGAAATCATGGGATTCGGCTCATCAGCTCCAGAATATGTGATCATTGCAACTGTCGCATTACTCAACCTTATTTGTCTAGTCGGAGGGCTTAGTCAAATTCTGACAGGTGGCTGGAATACACTCTTGAATGTATTTTCCCCCCAGCTCATTCTGTGTGGAATGCTAGTGATCACCAATATTCCATTCTATGAAGCAATGTTCGTGAGGAAGGACAAAGGCAGAATGCCGTTCTCAGTTACATTAGCTTCTATTAGCTTTGCGATGTTGGCCCTGCTGGTACCAATAGTGTAAGGTCCTACAAGAGGCATTGATGTCTAACAAAGTAGCATATATTTATGGAATTATGGTTCTCTTCAAGTACATTTCATCTGATAAATTTCTAGATGTACTTCTATGTATGATCATCTACCTTGAGATTATCACTTGGTACTGCACAAGAGACATAATCATACATAACAAACATACTTTATCAGGTAATTCCACTAGGACCTGCCTAATAGACATGCTCAGGTATCCAGTGGGCACAGCTCCAGGTATATCTAGCTCGCAACACACGTTATGGTGGCACTCAACATCAAAATGATGGAGTGTGCATAAAAGGATGACCTCAGCATTACTGTTATGATACAACTTACTGCATGCAGTCCAAGAAGCAAAATGGACCGCAGAGCGCAGAAGACTAACCCCCTTCTAAAAACTGTAATAGGAAAGATAATTTTTAGAGCATGTGTCAGATAAACATCTTGAAGGGGAAATTCAGTTCATATAAACATTAGAAAATATATTTCGTTTTGGTTCTGCTTATCACATGCTCACCTAGTTGTCGGAGTCCTAGTGCATTGACCGGACAAGACGAGCAGCAAATGACCCATCCAGAGAGTGCTTAGTTGGACTTGAGGAATAGAAACCATCATCTGTGATGAATTCTGCAGGAACATATCCATGTACACCCTGTGGGGTAAACTCCTGTAGCATATCATAGTAAAATGAATATACAACATGATTAGATGTCAGTGAATGTTGTCTAACATGCAATAATCAGTGAGTAAGAAAAGGATAAAACAAAAAATATTTCAGTGCCATTCTTGTGATTGTATATATGTAGAACTGATTTGACGGACAGTGAACATAACCAACCGGTCAGGTTGCAGAAATGATATGGACCGTAACAACTGAACAGTATCTATCATTGTTAAACCTGAACTGGTAGGGCTAACATATAGTGGGATGACAGCGACTTCCAGTTGCTAGATAATGATTGAGAAAGCTACCAACAGGACCCCAAATTGTAAGGACAGACATATTGCCTATATCAATTGAACATTGAGTTTGTATCTTTGGTGAAGGATCGATGCATAATTTAAATATGAACTCGTACCGGATGCCTCTGAACAAAAGCAGTAACCCGGTTCTCATTTTCTTCATGATCAATGGAACATGTACTGTAGATTAGTACACCACCAGGTTTTACCAACCTGCAAGTAAAGTCATTAAAAGTAATCTTAGATGTTGTAAATATGAATTTGCTTGCACAAAATTTAAACTTGTAACAGTAAGAATCTCACAATGACGCTGAATCAAGGAGCTCATCTTGCAAACACACCAACTCCTCCAGATCTTCAAATTGCCGATTCCAACGCAAGTCTGCCCTCTTGGGAACAGAAAAAGTGATGTTAGTTCATCACAAATTATTCCAGATTCGGATCAGTACAATGCTCTGTGGTGAAGTTCTCAAAACAAAAAGTGAACTTGATAAAGAGAGCTACCTTGGAAAGGACACCCAGCCCAGAGCATGGAGCATCCAACAATACTTTGTCATATTTGACAGTGCTTTCCTTCTGCAATACAAGTTTACATATGCATAAGCCTCCTTATCATATGTGTGGATAAAACATTAACCATAAGTCTGTAGCAGTAAATAGGCATATTCCTGATAAATATTTCCACTGGAGGTGCATTATTCTTGGATATACGGAACTTCCTCTTTCTTTTTGAGGCTTTATATGGACTAGTAATTATGAAGTTTCTTGGAAACTTACAGCATACAGTCGAAGATCACCATGGATATCAGTGATTATATCATCAAGATTGTGGCACTTTGCTGCCTCCATGAGAATTCTCAAGCGGCCTTTGTTTATGTCAAGAGCCGATACCTTCCCTGTATAATAGTACATCATCAGTCAAGTATACTATGTATTCCAGATTTAGAAGCTTGCTCCGCATCAATGGCATAATGTGTTAACAATATCAGATCGGGTAAAACTTAACTATTCTGGACCTGTGAGTAGTATATTCTTGTCGGTGTTGAATGTATACGTTCACAAATGCTAGTTTTCAGTGGAGATGAAAGGATGAAGAATATTTATACCAGCTAACCATTAAATAGAATCAGATGCTACATTTGAAGGACGTAAATGTAATACATTGGTTGATTTATATCTGACAAAAAGTTAACAACGGCAGACACTGGCACACGTTTCTACGTCATAACAACTGAATCTGCCAGAGGTGGGCGGCACCCCGAGCAGGCTGTCAAGAATAACATGTGAAATGTGATTCATTTGAGCATTTTGCTCACAAGTTTTTTGCAAAAATCATAGCATGCTGACAGAACACATTATAGATGCATGGCCAGAAAGGAAAAGATAGACACTAGCACAAAATCCCATAGTTCTCCAGTTCCAATATCAACAGAAGATTGCCCTCATTCCAATCCCTCACCTTGTCCTGCCAGCCGGGATGCCATGAACAAAGTCTTCCCGCCAGGCGCAGCACAACAATCCATGATTGTTTCCCCAGGTTGTGGGTCGACTACAGACACAACAAAACCTGCAATAGGTTCTGTAAATCTTAGTACGGGTTATCTGTAGCGATCTTCAGTGAAACTTGATGTTGTTACCACGATTTGGAACCGTATAAGGAAAAAGGGTAAATACCAAATACTTAACGTAATGGAATATAAAGCATAATAGTGAATAGTTCTTTCTACATCAGCATGTAGTCGTAGTGAAAATCACGGTCCCATTTATAATAATAAAAGGTGGTCAACAAGCAACGTTCACAACTTGCCTGCACTCTCATCCTGCACGGCACACATGCCTTCTTTCAGTAATCCAGCTTGTAAGACTGCCTACAAGGAAGAAATTAAGATATCAAGATACCAGCCAGCATCTTGAGAGGCATTACAAGAAAAGGTGCAGATCTAATGCAATATTGCAATTAAAAAATTACTAGAGTTTCTTATGGATTAAGGGCAAATTGGGGAAACTGTGCGCCCACAAATGGTGCACAGGTTACTTCTTGAATATAAATGAACTTGTATGATACACAACTAAATTTTCTAAAATGAAATGTATGGTGGGTTATAGCGCTTTGTATTCCATAGCAATAGCATCAAAATAATATCTAAAGAGACCAGAAGTATAGCACTATCCTTTCCTTTCTAGCTAATAGTATCAATATGTACTCCCTCCGTTCCTAAATATTTGTCTTTCTAGAGATTTCAACAAGTGACTACATACGAAGTAAAATGGGTGAATCTACATTCTAAAATATGTCTACATACATCCATATATTGTAGTCCATTTGAATGTCTAGAAAGACAAATATTTAGGAACAGAGGGAGTAGTATACTAGCTCTCGGCGTCTCACTTCCTTGGACTGAAGTCAAGTGTGGTATCTTATTGTCCACATCCAGTTTAGAAGGCTTTGAAGAGTGTTATTTATAAGCATCCTAAACAGATTGTGTTTCAAAAGAGATTGAGAGGATACGAATAGAACACATTGGTCTGGCAAACACCAGTTGAGCAGTGATCACGTAACTAACTATTCAGCTTCCTTACCTGCATGCCTTCACGAATGCGGACAAATTCGTCCATAATTGACTTTTCGTAGTGAACCTTCACAAAAGAAAATCAAGTGATGAAACCCAATGCAAATAATCAAGGCAGAGTAGACCCCAACATGACTACTAAATTGGATAAATCCTATGTAGCTAAATAGCATGGTTCTTATATTTTTCCTACCTTAGCCATGAATAGGGTGGAACTCAGGTACTAAGAATAGCGTAAGTACCTGCAAATCTTCCAATCGGTTAACAAGATCGTCCCTTGTATATCCATTTGTTGTGTTCACCCTATGGCACAAAGATCAGTCAATCAGAAACACATGCATAAACAGAGCAGCCGGGCAGGCATTTGCAATTCGCAGAAGAGCACGCTTAAAAATTACTCCCTACGTTCCTAAATATAAGTCTTTTTAGAGATTTCAATAAGGACTACATATGGATGTATATAGACATATTTTGGAGTGTAGATTCACTCGTTTTGCTCCGTATGTAGTCCGCATTGGAATCTCTAAAAAGACTTATATTTAGGAACAGAGGGAGTGACCTTAGACTGAAATAAGGGTCACTGTTATTCCAATTCATCAATTTTAGAGATTCTTCTTTTCCAAGAAATCGAATCCACCTTCTCACCATCCACTGCAGAGCGGAAAAAATATTACAGTTTTTTTAAAGATACATATTACAGTTTACAAAACATGTCTACCAATCTTCCATATTATGCTCTTAAGAAATGTCAGAAACAGCAAGTACATTGAAGTCCCCACAGGTACATTACCCCAGTTAACAAGGACATTGGTCGATAACAGGCATGGGTTCAAGTGGAATGTTATCAATAGTGCAGTAAACCTATGGTTGTACGAATGAAGAATTTGACGCTTTAAAATTTAACAGAAGTCAACTAAGCTTAGGAAGTAAAGCAAACTTACAACATGATGAGAACTAAAGCTTAGGAAGTAAAGCAAACTTACAACAGGATGAGAATAAATTATGGAAAGAGCACGAGCTTGGGCACGATCATCACCTTCTATCTTTGGAAGAGGAAGAGAATCTGTCTCCTAATTATAAAAGCAACACAATGACGTTACAGGCTTACAGCATAACCCTACTGACTAGTCTGAGTAGACCAGGTTTTACCTTCAGTAACAGAAGTTTACGCAGAATCGCATTCACCATGTTCCCAGCACCGGGCCTTAAAGCTACTTTCGCAAGCCTTACATTCTAAAATTCGGTTTGCAAAACACATTATCACGTTCCTTTTGAAAACAAAGCAAATATATTGTCTGGTGACATTGGCTTCAGACTTTAGTAGAACTGACAACAATAATATAATACTACATGTCAACCTCAAATAATGGACACACCAAGTTTGAAAACCACCATATAACAAAGAACAGTAACAAGGTAGATCTTCAGGATATTAAAACAGGAACGTAACCACATCATCCTTTTGGGGGTTCGGGTGTAGCATACTGGCTATTGTCGTAATAATTTATATCCAGCATGCCAATTATCAGAGAACAGCAACACAACCATCTACAGCATTTAACGTAACTTCTGTATTATGAAATGATAAGAAAAGGAGCTAAGTATCACATGCCCACATTTGTTCTTTGGAACTTAAATAAACAGGAAGGAAATCACTTTAATTAAGAGATACCAGTTGCCGCATTTAACATTCTGGTCAACCAAAAAACAAACGAAGGGCTAACTTAATTCCAGTACATGTTAAATACTTCAACATACCTCATCAACGACAGCATAAGCTGGTACGTTAAGTTTCAGAATTTCAAAGAAGCCAATTCGCAATATCTGAAATCAGAAGTGTTAACCTCAAATATTTTACAAGCAGGAGTAAACTTCTGCAATGGGTATTCAATGAGATTATATGCTGTAAGAAATATAGGACAAACCTGCAGCAGCAGCGGTTCCATGTTGCTGAACACCTTCTCTTCACTACAGAGTGACATGATAAGATAATCAATGTAGCGTTTCCAACGTACAGTTCCAGCTACTATGACAGTAACCTAACAATCCAACCATAAGAGAATCAGAAGGTTTGAATTTCCACGCAGGGATACAGAAGTCGTCTTAGGTGTGTTATATACTGTTACATTGTTACTGAGCCATTTGTGCAATATGTTCATCATGACACCCTGTATCACAGATATAGTGATACAAGAAAGTGAATAAACAAAACTGACAACTAGTTAGATATATGTTCATCAAATACAGATAACATCATTATGCTGCTGCAACAAAGGAGTTGTTTCTCTCACAGCATTATATTCCTATTTCCCAGCAATAACCCAACATAGTGTAAGTGCCCCTAAACAAACTGAAAATCATAGACAGAACAAACATTTCAACATGTGAAATATATGAATTTTACCAATCGTATATCCCTGTCATCCAAATGCCGTGTACTGAACCCTAATGTCCTTTCTACATAGCCCATCTCATTTTCCCCAGAATCGTTTGCTTTCTCATTTAAAAGATCAACAAACGCCTTCCCCTTATCAGCTCTTAGCAACCTCACCGCTGCAACTGCTCCAACAACACAAACAATATGAATCATGATTAAAATAATTCCAATAAATTAGATCATCGCCAGAGATTCATACAAGTAAGGGAAATATGATTAGCAAAGTAAAAAAAAATATTTAGATTAACATTTTACCTGCTCTGTGATGAGAAACCTCGAAATTAATAATTGGAACCTTACTTGTCCCTGCGTAAACACGGAAAATCGGTTAAAGTGAGCAACTTAGCTACATTGTTTCAAGCAGCGCTCTTCACCTGCTCTTTTGGTGGAGAATTTGGGATTAAGCTTTGGAACTCCAGTCATCCCTAAAAAGCACAGGAGATTTGGATCAGACAATCAACTTAACATAGAGATGAAGTACAATACTGTATTATACTAGGTAGGATCCTGCTGTTGACTTGAAGGGGCCATTCCTAACTTTTGTACTTTGCTTGATCTTACATTAATTCACTCATACAGGCATCTTTTCAGTATGAAAAGAAAGATATGACCAGAGCGTGAATTCGCATTAGGTGTAATTTTTTGCACGTATAAAATAATTATCGCTGTGTGCATCACAATGCTGCAGAGACCAGAGAGTCAACCCAATTTTCGGATAAGAAAGTGTGAAGCAATTTGAATATGGAGTAACAAATGCCAGGGATAGCATACAGTTATTTACCACCATAGTAGCATTTTGTTACCTGTTCGGCGAGGTGAAGCCCCCGAATCATCACGCTTCCAAGCCCCGCCCCTCCCTTCAGAAAAGGAGAAAATTCACAGCGATTCATCAGATAAGCAGCCTGTGCCAGCGATAACTGACCAAACAAACAGCAAAATTAAGCCGCAACATCGGTTCCGCCAATGTACCTGCCCTGCTCGGAGGCGCTCCGGCATCGTACCTCGATGCCCTGCTCCTCCCTGCCCAAAACACACGCGGCGAAACAATCTCCCGATTAGCCCCCGAGCGGAACAGCCTGCGATACCATGGAGGAATGCGGGGTACCTGGCGCGCCGCAGCCCCTGCGCGCGGCGAAGCTGGCGTCCGCGGAGAGGAGGAGCGGCGAGCCCGCCCGCGCGCGGAAGTGCGAGAGGGGGAGCGCCTTTGCCTCCATTCTGCTGGGGTTTTGGAGGGAGCGGAGAGCCGGGTGGAGGGAGGGGGGAGAAGGAGACGAGCGGGGACGAAGGCAACGGAAGAGGATAATATGAATATGGGCCTGGGCCGGGCCTCGTGGAGGCCCTGTTCGACTTTGTTCTCTCTGGCGTTCTACTCAATAAAATTCTCTCTAGCGGTCCCCTCGAAAAAAAAAGTTTAAAACGAGTCCAAACGAGCTTACCTGAAAATCCGTCAAAGAGAAAATAATACTCGTTACCAACAGTAGGATAATTTCTGTCTTGGGAGAGAGTAAAGGCAGCAACAAAACTTCTTTTAATTATCAGGTGAAGCCATCATGAGAAAAAGCACAACAACCCAGCACCAGCGACAGAACCGTTCTGTCACTGCTGCGAGGGCTGCTCTCTGTCATGGCCGCGTCTTCCCTGCATGTATTGTACTCCCTCCCATCCATTCCTTCTCTTTGACTTGACTGTACTAGTTCTTGATTATTTCTCTATAGCCGTATCAAATTCCAGCTTCCCTACGCTTGCAGCTGATACCCACTTTTCTGTTACACTTGACACCAACTAAACAAATGAAATGGAATTTCCACTACAAAACAGTCCAACTGTACTCATGGACAAAAGAGCTCACTTTCCTGCTACTCCTGAGACCTTGATTAATACACATGTTGCCACTCTGATACTCCCTCCGTTCCGAAATAATTGTCTTTCTAGCCATCTCAAATGGACTACAACATACAGATGTATATAGACATGTTTTAGAGTGTAGATTCACTCATTTTGCTCCGTATGTAGTCATCTGTTGAAATCTCTAGAAAGACAATTATTTCGGAACGGAGGGAGTACATCATACTCAACCCCCGTCAAAAAATAAATGCGACGGAAGCCGTTATAAACAGACTATAACTTCGCCAAGCAATGATCGATGCTAGCTAAGTAGTCAAGTGGTACAGCAGCGTTCTCCTACATAGATCATTCCTAGCTTACAGGTTACAAAAGAGATTGCTGGTCAGCTTATACACATCACTGACTGACAAGGGCGAAATCCGAACGGCAATGACATATTACCACTACTTCATCAAATGGAATGGAAGGCTATCTTAAGCCGCGCTGTGGAACGGGCGCTGAAAGGACTGCACACAACAGGTAGGAAGGAGGCGACAAGGTCAGCACTAGCAATTATAGGAGTAGGTTTGTTGACAAAAAAGCAACAATGAAATGGACATTACCTTCAGGTATGTTGAAGGACAGCTTCCGTGCAAAAATTTCTCTAGGGTCTAATGTTTTATTGGATAGTAAGATAGTATCCAAGTTTTCTTTTCTGCAAATTGAACATGAAGACCGTGTGATTAATAGGCTCGAGTTAATATGCAATACCAAGCGAAATGGAAACCCCAAAAATTTTATATCCAGAAAAAAAAAGGTTAGCAAACGGTAGTACGCCATTTACTGAAGGACCACAGCGGAAGATACTTTCAGTTTGTCGTTCACATCAAAGTGCTTATCAGTATTAAAACAGAGAATCCTGCTGTCAATTATGTGCAAAATTCCATAGGTCAGTTCACGTACCGAGCCCAAGAAGGAACAAATTTCCTTCTGCGCCTTGCTTCTTGTTCATGTTCGTCATAATCATCATCATCCTCATCATCAGAATCTTTATACGGAGTCATTGTGTAGGACTGGCAAAAGTTTCATTAACATCAGAGCAGAGGATTCAAAAATTAGAGTGCTTGCTGATACTAGAGTGAAATCAATGAAAAGCATACAAACTTATACTAAAGTCAAACGAGAAATCAAAACAGCTCAGATTGACAACCTATTTTTGCTTTATCCCAACTGCAATGATGCTACAGATGTTTGTACATTCTAACAATTTTGCCGCTTTCTAAGAACTATAGCCTCAAATGGAGAGAGAAAAATTTAGGGTAATGTTACTCATGTCTTCCAAAGTTTTCTCTTATTCATGTTAGTAACAAACTGATGAGCCTGCATTATGGCGTAGAAGCCACTATCATGTGACCATTTCAAAAGAACTTCCATTATTATATCTGTATACGAGTATATTGACTTGTAATACTGTTATTATTTGCAAGCATGTAACATATCAGTCATGGATCAATATCAAAGATGAACGAGTAGTATCAACATGTGCAGATTTACAGAAGAAAACATTCTGCATGATGAAGTTAAATAAAAAGGCATACCTCCTCAAGACTGTTCAGGATATTTTCCTTAGCATCAGATCCAAAACTTGCATTCCTGTCATCTACTGCAACACCTTTCTCATCCTTACTTTCATTGGCCTTGTATCGAAGGGCATGTTCAGTAGTCTCGTCAGATTTAACTTGGTTTTTGCCTACATCGACCAAATTCTTCCTTGGCTCCATATTATCCTGCCATGATTTTAAATATTAAAAAACAAATACCCCTCTGTTCGAGAATATATCAGATGACGCTTGGGAACCATATATTTTGAAAGCCCTATGCATATCTAATACTATTGCAAATTTCATATGATCCATCTGAGAGTTTTGCCACTCAAATTACAAAAATAACATATATTTTCTAAACAGAGTACTGTTTGCGGAGGGGGAAGGTAGAAATAAGATATATATAGCTTATACTCACAGAAGCTTTTTGACGAGCATCTTTCTCATCCTTCATGCCTCGTTGTTTTTCCATAGGCTGCTTCTGTTGCTTTCGAGCTTCATCCAGGCATTTTCTTTTTTTCATTGTTTCCCGCTTTTCTCCTTCTTCCCTCTGCCGCTTCTTAGCGGCCGCATCAAGTTCTCGTTTCTTCTTTTGCTCCTCTTCAAGTTTTTGTTTTAATTCCTTCTCTTGCTTCAGTCTTTCACGCTCTGCTTTTGCAGCCGCTTTGCGTTTTTCTTGCTCTTTTTGTTTCTTCTCTTCAAGACGTTTTGCAGCTTCAGCTGCCTTAAGTGCCTTCACCTTAACATCTTTTTTAACTGCAAGACAGCAACCCCAGTTGTAGCAGCCATTTATCAGCATCATCGAGCATTTGTAGATTTAGCATATAGTTCAAAATAAGTAATGCAATTAAACAGATACTCTTACCGCACACTGTTGTAGATTGCAACTTTTGTTTTACCAGAGGTACAAAAGATGTCACATTGGCAACAATATTGCTAGGCTTAGATTGTCTATCAACATTGGCTTCACTTCTGTGTCTTCCATTTCTGCTCTTTAGTTCTGCCGTGCCTTGTTTGTCAACATTTGCTTCACTCCTGTGTCTTCCATTTGTGCTACTGATTATTTCTGTCGTACCTAATCTGCCACGAAGAGAACGGGATGCTTTCCCTTCTCTCTTAACTGAAGTAGGATGATTGTATTTTCGCTTAATGCTATCATTTTTTATATTTGAATGATGAGTGAGCTCACTACTGACAGATTCTGCACTAAAGCCTATGCTGTTACCTTTATCCATGCATCTCATCGAAAGAGACGGAGAATTTCCATTGTTTTGACATAATCCAGTAATATCCTGAAGTGCTGTTCTCTCAGAGGGCCGCTGGCATGAGTAATTCACATCCACAGATCCAGGAGCCATGTCTTGGTATTCATCTTCTTCCAGAATGCTGTTATCTTCATCAATTCGGAAGATTTTAAGTTCAGGAATAGAACCCATATGTTCTGAACCAGATCCAGGTCTTAATGAAATTTTCTGGAGGCTATATTTTTCAACTGATGGAGTCAACGGAGTTTCATTAATCTCTTGTCTGCTGCTGGCATTTGAAGAGCACGAGGCTACGTCATCAGAAATGAAAAACGAATCAAGTTCCGATCCATATCCGAAAGAGTCCATAATGCCGCGACTGTTTCTTGGTGACATAGTTGTCAATAGCTGATGCAAACTACTCGCTGTGTTGGTATTATACTTGTTTGGAGGACCTGAGCTGATGGTGCCTAATTGGCAAGAATCGTGAAGGGACTCAAATGACCTTTTTCCGATAATTGGGCTGTCAAATTGGCCAGGAACATCAAATCTCTCGAATACTGGCATTGAAATAGCAGCACCAGGCAGCAAATGTCCCTTTGGATCATAACTTTTATATATCCTACCACGCTTAACATTCGATCCATAACATAATTTCCCATGAAACAGTGCATTCGGAGCAGATGCTTGTTCACCATGTTGATCTAAAGCATAACTCGGGAATTGAGTAAATGGTTCCGTTCCAGAATAATTTTCTTGATTTAATATTGCAATTGGAGATGATAAGTTGTCCGTCTCAAGAGCCGTTTCCTGGTCTGCCACACTTGCAGCAGTGACATTTAGATCTTGACCTTCTAAGCAAGTACCTTCCTGCCAACAAAATGAACAACAGTAAATACGCTAGGACTTACTAGCACACATAAAATAGCAAGTGCAATATAGACTGAAGAGTGCACATTACCCAACTCTACCAATTATAAATGCCAACAAAATCAAATCTAATACTAAAGGGTGCAGTACTACTGTATAAGGGTCATCAAATCAACATGGATGTTAAAAACTTGCCAGGCCATATACGGAATTTTTATGTTCATCAGTACAAAATCGTGATGAAATACCCATGAATGTTCCTATCAGCTATCCCTTAGAGAGATAATAAAAACAAGAAATTGAGAAGCTACGTGACTGGATTCAAATTTGTCAGACAAAAGCATCCAAAGAAAAGGCTCCACCAATAATGCAGACAGACTGAGCATTACCACTAGTTTACTACTTCATGACATAATTTGCAAGCAAAAAATATAACCAGTTCTTCCGTAATAAATAAACATTTATATTATTCAGAGAGGAAAGGGAACTGGTAGTCCGGTACACTTGCTGAGCACATACCTGTTGTGTGCAGCTTTCCTCGTTATGAGATAGGATGCCATAGCAATAAGGCAAAGCAGCAGTCGTTGTCAGAAACTCAACTTCCAACTTATTTTGTTTCTGTTCTTGAGAAGTTTTGAAGATCCTTCCCTCCAATGCACTCCTGCTGGTGCTTGCAGTAGGAGAGTTATCAAGGACAACATTTAATAGGCTAGTTGCATTTCTTCTTCCCTGTGAAGAATTCCCATTTCCATAAACGTCACTTGCAGCATTTCCCCCCTCTGACACCAGAGACATGCTCTTGCAGGATCCTGAACTCCTTGAGAAGTAAGGACTCGAAGGATGGGATTTCTCCGAGAAATTTGTCGCAGTTAACATAGGACCAGCAATGTCAACTTGGTGGTTCAGAGACACTGAATTTGTGCAAGGTGTCCTGGAAAGGTCAAAGCCTGATCGGCGCCTTATTCTTCTCCTTTTAGATGACAAACTATCATTTACTTTAACTCCATCTTGAACAGACCTCTTCTGGTCACAAGCAACACTGCTTCTGTCTGACTTGAGCGGATTAATTTTCTCATGTGATACTGCACTATGTAAGAAGTACTGAACAGAAGGTTGTGAAAATTTCTGTTTATTGTTTTCTGCTGTACATGAATTACCATTTTCTTTAACAGCATTCTCAAGAAGAGAGGTCTTTTGTTCTGTTCCTGCAAGATAAGAAACAATGTAAGGACATGGCACAATAACTTTTGCTACCAAAAAAACTAGCCAATATATATTCAACAAATAGCAAGCATGGTACCATTTTGTTGCAGATCTTCGAACGAAGTCATACTGTTCCTTTCAGTTGAGTGCATTTCGCTGGTTCTCCTAGCTGAAGCACTGCTCATAACTTCTGGCACTACAGACTCGTCTTCTTTGTTGCTGACAGAAATGTTGCATGCTTTGGTCAAAGCTGAGAATTTTACCTGAACATCATCCAACTTTCCTGAATGGCAGTTGACCGCATCATATGCTGCCTTCCCATTGAGCGTCTCATTTTGTGTGACCGGGGAAGCAGGGCCAAAGGGAGTCTCCACATCGGTCTCCTTGAATTCTAAAGATGTTCTGGCCAACAAATGTTGCTCCTGAGATAAGTGATTTTCTTCAGATACAGAGACACTTACAACAGCACAACCATTGGAATGTGTGTCATTACTTTGTATTTCATAAGGAGAGAGGCTTGTTTTACAAGCATCGCCCAAAGGACCAATCTGAGGTTGAAGCTGCTCAGGGCATTCAGCAGACTCCAATTGGGAGCAGTGATTATCCACATCATTTACAGGTGAATGTGAGAGGTCCTCACTGTCGGCCTCCTCTAACAGACTGTCCAGCAATATTTGTGATGGCGCATGAGCCCCAAAACTAGTATCAGCTAGTTGGGTAGGTGACTGCAGAGTTTCACTGTATGGAGGATGTGAAACATGAGAATCAGAGCACTGTTGTTCGAAAGACACAGAACTCCCAGTGACGACCCGATCTGAAGAACTGTCAGGTCTCGTCATTCTTTCAGTATCTTCTATAGTCTGAGGTTGAACCTGGTCTGGGCAATCAGCGGACTCCAATTTGGAGCATTCGTTATCCACATCATTTACAGGTGAATGTGAGAGGTCCTCACTGTCGGCCTCCTCTAACAGACTGTCCGGCAATATTTGTGATGATGCAGGAACCCCCAAACTAGTATCAGCTAGTGGAGTAGGTGACTGCAAAGTTTCACTGTATGGAGGATGTGAAACATGGGAATCAGAGAGCTGTTGTTCGGAAGACACAGAACTCCAAGTGATGATCCGATCTGAAGAACTGTCAGGTCTCGTTATTCTTCCAGTATCTTCTACAGTCTGAAGTTGAAGCTGCTCTGGGCATTCAGCGGACTCCAATTGGGAGCATTGGTTATCCACCTTAATTACAGGCGAATGTGAGAGGTCCTCACTGTCGGCCTCCTCTAACAGACTGTCCGGCAATATTTGTGATGATGCAGGAGCCCCAAAAATAGTATCGCCTAGTTGGGTAGGTGACTGCAAAGTTTGACTGTATGGAGGATGTGAAACATGAGAATCAGAGCACTGTTGTACAAAAGACACAGAACTCCGAGTGATGATCCGATCTGAAGAACTGTCAGGTCTCGTTAGTCTTTCAGTATCTTCTACAGTGTGCAGTGTATCCCTTTCAACCAATAGTATGCTGGTAGGATTAGGTACTTCAAGTGAACTGGTCGGAGATTGGTCCTCCTTTCCGGAATGCACGCCAGTAAGATCAAGAATGGGACATTCCAAAGCACTTATCTGCTGCTGCTGCTTCACTGGTGCACTGTCAGGGTTCAAATATCCTGATTCCACACCATCAAGCAATAATCTGCCCATAAAAGGAGGAACTTGAGAATAGCTGGTAGAAGATGGGTCTTCATTTAAGGGATGTGCCTCAGCAAGATCAAGATTGGCACCTTCCAGGGCACATACTGGTTGCTGCATCATCTGTTCACTTGCAGGATTCATGCAAACTGATTCAACACCATCAAATTGAAGTTTTTTCGGCTCAACCGACAGATAAGTTTCAGGGAGTGCATGGCACACACTGCCTGTAACTTGCACTCCAAAAGAACTTCTAACAGAAACCTTGACATTATTATCAGAACTGACAATCTGGTTTTGAGAACAATCTAACTGAACTCCTTGATTTCCAAGATCACCATCTTTACTGCACTTGACGAATTCAGTTGATCTATCCTGGTTGGCATAAAAACCTTTCTCCTGACATGGCAAAGAGGCCATTGTTCCAGCATTGTTTTCACCATCACCACATGGGTTGGACGATAATGATGCAGTTGTTTTGTTCGAACCTGCAGTTGCAAGTTCAAACCTCTGCATCCTGTCTTGCATAACATCACTGGTTCCACTATTTGTAGCTTGACCCTTCTCACGCGAGCGATCTTCAATATGCCGCTGCCTTGACCTGGAACGCTTTACCACAGAGAACATGTTGACATCAGAATTAGCCTCAACAATCTCCTGGTCAACTAAAACCTGTTTTTGCTGAGGCACTTCATGTTGGTTAGTATCCACGGTATCACAAATAGTGTCTAGACCAGCGTATCCATCTGGAACCTCCATATTTCTGAGTGAAATACTAGGCACAGCTGGAGGTTGAAAGACAGTTCTGTTGGTTGCTGGTGTAGTAATCTGGCTTCCAGCAAAAGGTAACCCCGGAACAATTGGTTTACCATTTAGCTCTACAAGTAAACAAGCAGTTCAGTTAACGAATAGAAGGTGTCAAAAGCAATGGGCAAGGGAGTAAAATCGGACACCAATGGTGAACAAAGGGGCTGAATAAACAAAGAATCGGTGTATTTCCAGCAAATTTCAGAATCACTAGCCAACCAGTTAGTAACTCATGAATGTTTATTACCTGCATCCTGCAGGTGTGTCCCTCTCGGGTTCTAATAAACAAACCAGTTGTAGGACCAATGGCACCAAACTGGCACACTCAAAATTCCCCAACCCAACACATAAAAGGATTGCCCAGCAAAACAAAACGGCTAATCCTGTACGAATGTTTAACCACGCTAAACCAAAGACATATCAGATGGCCCACTAAAATGAGCCTGGGTGGTTATTTGCACTAAAGTGCATCTGTATATAATGCAGTACTAGTTATGTAGGCTGCTAATTACATGGGATTAACTACCAATCTGCACCTTCGGTGCTTGTTCTTATGAAACTAAGTACTTGCGGATTTGTAGGAAGCAAATCTTTTGGTCTCAGGAAACTACTTGCAGTTTTGAGGAAGCAAATCTTTTAACTAATTTTATTCAAACTTTCTTCGGATGTAACTAATACTAGAGGAACAGGCGCGCTTTGCCGCGCCCGCTTGTAGCTTCATTTAGCCTTTCTTCTCGCAGATAACAACACGACCGCACTCATGAAATCGCCGCAGAGTTACACAATATGTCACAAACTTACAGTACATCACATGAACAGTTTCTCTAAACAGAAAGCCATTTCGTTAGG
Organism: Triticum timopheevii; assembly: GCA_963921465.1. Taxonomy (NCBI): domain Eukaryota; kingdom Viridiplantae; phylum Streptophyta; class Magnoliopsida; order Poales; family Poaceae; genus Triticum; species Triticum timopheevii. The sequence continues at coordinate 398,099,342 of OY997270.1, read as the reverse complement.
ACTCTGGACAACAACAGGATCAGCTACCTGACCATCTTCCTCGCTGTTAAATATTGACGATTAATAATCAGCAAGGACACAATTGTGATAGTTCAAGTTCTTTTTTAGTTTGCCGTAAGTAACCACTTGCTTGAAAAAAAATATGTATGGTATTTCTATAATGAGGTCATAGCATTACCGATCAAGATGTAGATGTATTAAAAAATTCTGATGCACAATAGGGTGAGATGTGTAATACACAAAATGTAAAGAACTATTAGAACAACATAAAATGTAAAGATCTATTAGGATAACATACAGCTGAAAAGAACCTCAATTTGGGCTAAAATGCATTCTACAACTTTCTGTTGCACTGAATACCAGGTATGTAATCTTGAATGCTCGTACAGAACATGGCAAGCAAGCAGCTGGTGATGAAAGCATTGGCAATAGATGAGCAGACAACAGCAGAAAAATAGCTAAGATCCATCATTCAGCCAGCAATATAACACAAATTGCACCAGCTAAAAGGAAAGCCTACTGAAGAATATGAGCATATAGCATGGCATCTTTTAGTTCATTTATAATTTATTCATCGACACCTAGAACCATATCTGGGGTTAGCAAGGAAACAAGATGGTTTCTGTAGCCACAATTTAGAGGAGAAACATAGTACAGGCATACCTCAAAAGTCACAATCAAATCATACGATGCTACCATCTGTGAAGTTTCTAATCATAGCCTGACAAAAGTCTGTTCCGCTAGTTTTCAAACACTCATGTTTTCTTGCTCCATTATACTATTCCGCAAGAAAAGTAATATAAAGCATACATCGCCCAAAATAAACATCTTAACCAAATTAACATTAGGACATTTGTCCAATCTCCTTAGCACAACCAACATGCCCTTGGCATGTATGGCCATCGGTCCTATTGTTTTTGCTACAAAACCAATGTCTGGTCCAGATTTACTGCACACAGCTACTTTAGACAGGGTGAAATTGGTTGCAGGGAAGGTAGCATGAGCAGTTGAGTAGGCTCGCTTCCACGGAACACCACATTTGCTCCTCGTTTTAGCTAATACGGGGAAATCTAGGCTTGCATCACCAACGAACTTCTGAAAACCCATCCGAATCCAAGCCTGACGAGCGGAGCGAACGAGCAGAGCGCTAACAAACATGGGGAGGTGGGAGGGAGGGGATACGCACCTTGCGGACCGGCGGCGCAGGAGGGGAGGAGCCACGGCGGGGGGCGGTGGCCGGCGGCGAGGAAGGCGCAGGCGAGGGACTCGGCGTGGGAGTCGACCTGCTGGCGCATCTGCCCGGTGACCCAGTCCCGGCGCTCGAAGACCTGCATGAAGAGGTTCTCCATGGCCGGCTGCCGGAGCGGTGGCGGAGGTGGCCGGGGACGGAGGAGGGGGGCTAGGGTTTGGGCATGGAGGTGGATCGGCAGCGGGGTGGGGGAAAGAGGTGGGCAACGAAATTTTTGAATCGGGGCGAGGGGGAGAGGGAAATCTGATTCAATAGCCGGCCAGCCGCAAGCGGGCGGTGCTCCAGTGCCTGGTGGGGGTTTTTTAGAGAGAGACAGAAAGCCGGGATTATATTCACTCACAACCACATCATGTCTTTACACATAGCATCTTTAGAGCATCTCCAGCCGTTGGCCCCCCGGGAGGGGCTAAAAATCGCCCCCTAAAGGCACACCGGCGCTAACCCGCGCGTTGGGGGCGTGATGCCCCCAGTCGCGGCGCCCATGTTTTTTTAAAAAATTTAAACACGGCGCAAATTCATTGCAAACTTCGGCGAGTTCGTCCAAACTTAAACATATTTTACAAAAAAAAAACTACTAGGGGCCACCACTCGCCGTCTCCATCGCCGCTCCTCGCCGTCTGCCTCGCCGCTCCCCGCCGCCCGCTGCCCGCCCTCGCAGTTCTACATGCCGAGGAGGCTGTAGAACCGTGTGTAGTCACCGCCGTCCCTGCTGCATCCCTTCCCCGGTTGGCGCGGCGGATTGGACGGTCCGGGGGCATCCTCGTCGTCGTCGCTGTCGAGGATCACGACGCCGTGCTCGTCCTCGCGCCCGCGCTTGCGGGCTTCAATCTCCTCCAAGGTCCGGCGCTGCCGGACCATCTCGTCGCAAAGGTAGTCGTCCCGTGCCCACTGCAGGGCGTCCTCGTCGGAGAAGCCGCGCCGGGCTATCTCCTCGTACTCCGCGGGGAGGCCGGGCTCCGGCTTGGGCTCGACGAGGACGAAGCGGCCGGATGGGGGGGTGGAGTCGCCGATGCGGACGCCGGAGTTGCGGGTGCGCGCGCTGACAGGCGTGTCCTAGGGCTCCGGCTTGACGGGGCGGAGGTATGGAGAGCCCGACGAGCGCCCGGACGAGGAGGTGGACGCGCCGGGGCGCTCCATACCTCGGTGTCCAGGAGCTCCCACGGCAGCGTGAGAAGGACGGGGGAGCTGGGTACTCGAGACGCGGCGCGTCGCCGCCCTCGATGTACTCGAGGACGACCTCCAACGTGCGGTCGGGCACGCCCCACCACCTGCGCCGGCCCTCGGAGTTGAGCCTGCCGGAGGGCACGACGCCGTTCGTCGCCTCGAGCTGCTCGGCGTGTCGGCAGCGGAAGTAGGGCTCCCAGAGCGGGCTGTCGGGGGTGTACCGCGGGCCTTCCCTCGCCGCCCGCGGCAGGGACGCGCGGATACGTGCGGTCTTCGCACGCCGCGCCGCCCCGGTGGGTGGTGGTGGCACCGGCACGCCGCCGGCGCTGATCCTCCACGCCCCGGGCACCCGCATGTCCGGCGAGGTCGGGTACTCGGCCTCGAAGAGGAGGCGAGCCTCGTCCTCGTGCAGATGGCGGGGCCCGAAGCCATTCGCCACCGCGCCGTCGCCTGGAAAGCGCTTGGCCATCCTTCTGAGCTAGAGACGGCGAGAGGAGGAAGGGGGAGAAGTGGGCGCGTCGGCGGTGGAGTGTCTGTGCGTGTCTCCGACGCGCTAGTTCTCGGCTTATATAGGCGGAGGCGCCGCGCGGTAGGCTTGGCCGGCGCGTTACGCGTGGCGGGAGGCGTGGCGGGCGAGGGGACGCGCGTCGCCCGACCTTCACTGCGTCGCCCGTGAGGCATCAATGGAGGCTGACCGGCGGCAGCGCGCGCAGCTTTGGCATTGATTCGCCGCGGGAAACAAGGCGACGAGGATAACGAAGCGGCGAGAAGAGAGTCGAGTCGCTGACGCGGCTGGCCCACGGTGCTTTCGCGACAAAAAATATACGCCCGGCGCTCCCGAGCGCCCCCCAGTGCGCCGGGTTCGGGTTGGGTCCGCCGGCACCAATTTCGGCCCGAGCCGGCGAAAAATGGGCCCCTGGGAGAGCGACTGGGCCGATTTTTTGGTGTCGACGGCCGAAAAGTCGCCTGGGGGGCCTTGTTGGGGGCGCGGCTGGAGATGCTCTTAACACATCATCAGAGGACAGTTACCAACACAATTGCTTACCGGTGTCTGACCGATAAGATAAATCGGAGATAAATTGGCCGATATGCCAATAAACTGGATGATTTATCCCTTATCTTAGGTCGACCGATAAGTTACCGATAAGCGATATCCCCAACATTGGCTAAAACACATATGCACATAAGCATTAGCCAATCTACAACAGCACACAAGCTTACATTTTACAAAAGAGGCGCATAGCCTGAATCAAGCTATTGTACCATGGATTGAGCGGTCCACCTCTGTGTTGCTTAGCTTTGAGAGAGAGTGCCTCACACGGGCCATCTCCACAATGATCTGTGGTAGACCAAGCCTGCTCGCCAGCTTCACATAGCAGTTTGTATCTAAAACTTGATCCGGCAATGAAGACACCACCAGTGTCTAGAAACCCCGTCTGAATTAATCTTAACGAAAGACACCATCTTCCTTGCAGACTGGCACGTTTCGGCTGATTTTAAGATTTTAAGCTTGCCCATTCTTCACTAACGCACCTCTCTTGCTATATTCTTCGGATTTTGCATATCATCTCCTATGGATGCAGAACAATATTCCTTGTTTGCTGAATCTCATAAAGCATCTGAATGGTGTATTGTGTGTGTCTTAGCCTCTTAGGACAACTCCAACGCGAGGCGCATTGGTCAGCTCGTGTCTATTTGGGTCCGCGTGGCCACAAACCATGGCCCAATGTGGCGATCCATTTCGCTAAATTGTCTGTTTCATGGCCATGGGATGCAAATCCGCTCTAGATTTCAACCAGGTTTACGTCTGCTCGGTGTCCGCCACGGACGCACGTGGCAGCCACCCAACCACCACATGTTGGTCCTTTTTAAATGTCATACATGCGCGAGGGGGGCACTCATCTTCCTCCCTCTCCCCCACCACCTGACATCAACCCTAGCCATCGCCACTGCCTGCTACTTCTTGAGCTTGTGTTGGTTTTTCCCTTGAAGAGGAAAGGGTGATGCAGCACAGTAGAGATAAGTATTTCGCTCAGTTAAGAATCAAGGTATCAATCCAGTAGGAGAAACACGCAAGTCCTCAGTAGATGCACCTACACAAACAATCAAACACTTGCACCCAACGCGATAAAGGGGTTGTCAATCCCTTCACGGTCACTTTGCAAAGGTGAGATCTGATAGAGATAGATAAAACTAAATAAAGGATAAAATATTTTTGAGTTTTTTGGTTTATAAATCTGAAAATTAAAAGATCGCAAAATAGTAGATCGGAAACTAATATGATGGAAAATAGACCCGGGGGCCATAGGTTTCACTATAGGCTTCTCTCTTGAAGGCAAATAATACGGTGGACGAACAAATTACTGTCGAGCAATTGATAGAAAAGCGCATAGTTATGACAATATCCAAGGCAATGATTATGAAATATAGGCATCGCATCTATGTCAAGTAGATCGACTCCTGCCTGCATCTACTACTATTACTCCACACATCGACCGCTATCCAGCATGCATCTACAGTATTAAGTTCACAAAGAACGGAGTAACGCCTTAAGTAAGATGACACGATGTAGAGGAATAAACTCATGCAATATGATGTAAACCCCATCTTTTTATTCTTGATGGCAACAATTCAATACGTGTCTCGCTACCCCTACTTTGTCACTGGGTGAAACCACGCAAGCTTGAACCCAAAGCTAAGCACCTCTCCCGTTGCAAGAAAAACCAATCTAGTTGGCCAAACCAAACCGATAATTAGAAGAGAAATACAAAGATATCAAATCATACATATAAAAATTCAGAGAAGATTCAAATAATATTCATAGATAAGCTGATCGTAAATCCACAATTAATCAGATCTCGACAAACACACCACAAAAGAAGATTACATCGAATAGATCTCCAAGAACATCGAGGACAACATGGTATTGAGAATCAAAGAGAGAGAAGAAGCCATCTAGCTACTAGCTATGGACCCGTAGGTCTGTGGTAAACTACTCACGCTTCATCGAAAGGGCAATAGAGTTGATGTAGATGCCCTCCATGATCGAATCCCCCTCCGACAGGATGCCGAAAAAGGCCCCAAGAAGGGATCTCATGGGAACATAAGGTTGAAGCGGTGGAAAAGTGTTTTTCATGGATGCTTCTGGTGGTTCTGAAATTATTGTAAATATATAGGAGGAGGAGCTAGGTCGGGGGGTCACTAAGGGGCCCACAAGGGAAGGGGCGCACCCTCCACCCTTGTCGCCACCTTGCGGCTCTTCTGACTTGCACTCCAAGTCCCTTGGGTGTCTTCTGGTCCAAGAAAAATTATCGTGAAGTTTTATTCTGTTTGGACTCCATTTAGTATTCCTTTTCTATGAAGCTCAAAAACAAGGAAAAAACAAAAACTGGCAGTAGGCTCTAGGTTAATAAGTTAGTCCCAAAAATAATATAAAATAGCATATTAATGCATATAAAACATCCAAACCAGATAATATAATAGCATGGAACAATCAAAAATTATAGATACATTAGAGACGTATCACTGCCGACCCGCCGACACAAAATGTCGTGGAAGTGGATCTTCGAGAAGACCGGGAAGCACGATCATGAGATCGGCTCATCCTCAGGGCGACGCCGAATGACCGTGTTCACTATGACACCGCCGGGGGCTATGGAGCATCAGCAGGAGCGCGTGTATGTGCCCATCGACTAGTGCCAGCGCTATTGGGAGCAGGTCATCCCTGTGCCCTGGTCGGATCGTATACCTGCCGAACGACTGGCATTTGAACCTAGAAAGGGTTCCAGTGTCGACTGACGATGCCATGGACCTAGGGTTGGGTAATAGGCCTGACCTATATGCCCTACTCAATGTCACTACCCTAGAACTAAGGACATTCAAAGTATAGCAAGAAATACCGACTGAAGTATCCATGGAGTGCAGTCCACTCGACCAGTCACCTCACTCTGATACCCCCAATTTCACTCGACCTGGATGAAGTCATTCGACCATACAGGAAACCACTCGGAGTACAAAAGACCTAGAGTCACTCAGGATGGAAACAGTCAGCCGTTCACTCCATAGTCTTAAAGATCATTAATAGCACTTTATAGCTGGCGTTACCAGTAACGCCCTGTCTTAATGTACATTGAACCCTGTAACGGGGGACGGCTGGGGTCCCGGCGCACTCTATATAAGCCACCCCCCTCCTCTGGGACAAGGGTTCGCACCCCTTGTAACACACACCCATATTCCAGTCGACCGCCTTAGGGCATTGAGACGTAGGGCTTTTACCTCCTTCGAGAGGGGCCTGAACTCGTAAACTCGTGTGTACAACCTCACCGTAGCCAGGGCCTTACCTCCTCATACGTACCCCCTACTCTTACTGTCAGACTTAGTACCACGACAGCTGGCGCCCACCTTGGGGCAAAGTGTCTTGGCAACTTCCGGCGAGGTTGCATTTTCTTCGATCTTCATCAACATGGTTTCTGGCGCCGGTTTGGTCATGGGCCGCGAGTTCCGACTCGGCGCGCTCACTTCCGTCACTGAGGACTTCGCCTGGCTCCAAGAAGGCCCCATCGATGTCGAGGCTCTTCCAATCCGCGGGACATCGCACTCCCGCGTGAGTGCCTGCGGCGTTCTTCTACAACAGTCGTCGACTCCGTATCGGTCGGCCCTCACATCATGTGCTCACTCTGCTGGTCGCCGCCGCAAGCGATCCGGTCGGTCGTGGCTCTAGCGTGGGGTCAAGCATGCAGTGGCCCGTCAGACGGCCACCCCACAAGTCGCGACAATCAAGCCCGGCGAATTTCTCTGCAGTCCAGTCGACAGGTTTTGCGGATACTTTTTCTGAGTGTGGGAGCTGTGACCCCGCGGCAGAAGTTCTCGTGGTCGACTCCCATCGCAACCCACCTGGGTTTCGTTGCAACGGCGGCAACAACGATGGCGACGGCCCGTTATACGGCCACGATGAGTACGAGCCCCAACCTCTCAAATCGCAGCAGAGGGAGGAGTTGCATTGCCGCAACGTGGAGGCCCAGACCCCCATCATAGGGGACTACCGAGCCTCGGGCCTTGGAGGCTGCGTGCCTAGCCACGTTGGCTGAGCGCGCACGTCTGGAGAATCTCCAACATTCTCTCGGTGAACGCGCCCGTCGACTGATCCCTGAATTCAGTCAACGACAATTGTTTCCACCTGAACCCCAGGTATACCACACTCCAATCCAGAATCTTACAGCTCTTGCATGTATAGTAGAGTCTATTCAGTCGCCCGTTCAGAAGTGGGAAGAGGCTTGGAACAGATCCGACCGCTGCTCCGGGCAGCAGGAGAGCAATCCGCTGTTTCCCAGTCGCGGAACATGATCCACAGTAGGTCAGTAAGGGCAGATACTGTTCAGTTGGCACACAGTCCTGGGTCGCCTTTGCGGTGAGAAGATCATGATCGCCGTCGATATTGGCACCTGGGAAGAGCTCATGGAGAGTTTGATCGTGAGTATGCCCGTGACAACCATCGTCGAGTGCCTTTGCCCCCTCCAAGCGATGGGTCATACGCGCCCCGGCGGTATGACGACAGGCGCCCGTATGGTAATGACCGTAGAGTTCCATTTGACCCAAGAGAGCATGGGTTCGACGTAAGGTCAATACTTGTACAAGGTTTGGTCAACGGGAACAGAGCATACAAAGAAGGGTTGGATAGAGATAGACCTGGTGGAAGCAGGCACTACAAAAAAAATACACTTCCGTGATGATATGTGTTTGTCACAGTAGGTCGCGTTGTTTGTCATGCATGTACATCCATGACGATTTTATGACAGAATCAAGATAGTCATACGTGTGCAGTCATAGAAGTGTTCCATGACATTACCAAAATTATCATCACGGAAGTGTCCACTTCCATGACTATAAATCGCGCGTCACAGAAGTGCTTTCGTCAAGGGTGACCGATACGTGGCACCCACCGTAATGGAACGCCGTTAAGCTATCGGGTCGGATTTTGGATCCGATAACCCATTAACAGCCCCGACCAATGGGAAATTTCCACGTGTAAAATTCTTATTGGCCGGACAAAACACGTGTCAGCTCGTCAGTGGGTCAGATAGGCGCCTATGATATGTCGACACGTGCCACGGCCCACCACTGGCCCATTTAGCTTACAAAGCCGGCCCGTTTGACTTGGTCAAAAGTTAACGGGCTGGCCCATGAAAAGCCTGTTAACGGTCTCTTCGCAAATAGCCCATTTTATGGCCCGTTAACTCACGGCCCGTTAGGCCCTAAAGGAAATCGGCCCAACAACGTCATGTGGGCCGTCAAATATAACACCAACCCATTTCACTTTCGGCCCATGTATGGCCCACGACGTCTTTCGGCCCATATGAGGCCTTCATATCTTTCGGCCCTTTACAGGGCCTGTTACCCTAATGGGCCAAATTCGGCCCATGGCAAGAGTCGGCCCGTTTTTGGCCTGTTAACCCGTTGTGCCGTTTCCAGCCCGTCCTATATTCTGGCCCATTAACGACCCGTTATGCCTGTGACAGAATTAAGCCTTTGCTGTCCTACGGCCTGTTAACGGCATGTTACCGTGCTGGGCCGATACCAATTACATCTGTTTACGGCCCATGTAGACCCATTTATCCGACGGCCTGAGGCCCACCGATTCTACGACCCTGTTGGAGGCCCATTTATCGACGGCCCGTAGGAGACCCATGAATCCTACGGCCCGTAGGAGACCCATGGATCCTACGACCCGTATATGGCCCATGGTTGTTGCGGCCACTAGCAAACCAGGGAAAAAGAAGACTAGGAAATAAATAAGGCCGAAACTAACACTAGGCTATTAAGGCGATTGCACAGATTACATCCACTCGGCATCAAAGATCGCCACCAGTGCAAATATAGGGAACACCCTACACTATACAAAAATGTCTTGCTATTTTCTTCAGCCGGTGGCTGCATGTTAAGAATAAATTTTGTATCGCACCAAAACAAATTACAACTATATAACAAAAGGAAGGTTGGCATAAAACTTAACAGTCTAGCAGATAAATGCACCACCAGAAGTTCAGAAGCTCAGTTCATTTGACCTGACTGTTACGTTTTCATGTTGTATTGTCTGATGGAGCACCATAACCCTCGCCTTCATTTCCCCTAGGCTCCTGAACAACATAGCAAATGTCTGATAGTCTGGTTTCAAAACCATGCATATCTTGCTGACATCGAACAATGTATTTCCTTGTTTCACAAAGGGTCTCTGTTAGGGAATGGACTTGTGTCTGGAGCGCAGATACAACATTGCTTTGAGCTTGCATATCTTGATCATGAGGCAGTTTGGACGATATTGCCTTAACAACCAACCCAATATTACACAGGAACGTGCTTTTGGCACTATTAGTGGACAAGTACTAACCCACTGCAGCAAGAGCTGACATTGCGGTTATAGTTGCCTCGCCACCTTTAGAAGGTGGCGGTTCCACCATTTTTTCCATAGCTCACTGAAAAGTTGAGGTTTTACATTAGTAGTACCAGAACAGAAGATATTAAGGAGGCAACAAAACCAAACAAAATAGCTTTGGTCTATATACAGAACTTATTCTGGTGAACCCATGTAAAATATTAGTTGTATTTTATTGCAAAGTACATAATAAAACCAGGTTCCAAACATATGACCATGTACCATCGCTAATGTATTGTCTATTTCTTCACATTGTATTGAGGGCTAAGGATAAAGAGACGAAGTTTATAATATGGTAAGCATAGTATGACATCATTCATATCACAAAACAACTGAGAACAGACAAACATGCAATTGTAACATTGTGTGGGCAAGTCCAGAACGGAGCTAGATTACGGATCAAGATCAAAGGAACATCACTCCTCTCTTTTAAACCTTGTAAGGTGCAATGATACGCTAAGACAATTGTGTATAAAATTGAAAAGAGTAATAGACATTGGCTGCAAACCATGCAGTTCAAGGCGCAAGTCAGAGTAAGTAGTAGTTAAAAGGCATGAGGATTAAGGACTTACAACAGCGGCTTTGACTGGTGTAGTCATGCCCTTCTTCTTACTGGTGTGACAGTCCTTGAAGATCTCCACAACATTTGGTTCAGGTGCTTTTTGGTCCTTGCGGTCTTTCCTCTGCATTTCGAACAAGTCAATATAGATCTGATAATATGGTACAGCGAAAAGAGTGAAACTGCAGCTAATTACAAGAGCCTCGCAGTGTGCAATATAGCTACGAGATCCGTTCGTCTGTTGGAATTTCACTTTCGTATGGTTGGCCTTGTTCTTTGAACAGTTCACCTACAAGAAGATAGATTTGTGTGGCACATGCGTAAATAGGACTTCAACATGTGATCTGATCACATATATATAATGTACCTGATACTTCGGATCAGACCAGTGTTTAACAAGGCCCCTCCAGTCTTCATCCGATATATTTTCCACTGGAGATGTTTGGGAAAGTTCACTGTTAGCCTTGCCTTCAAAGTAAGTTTTCCTCAAGTTATACCAATACTGTCACAGAGCAAACTTGAAAACATGGGTGCAAGCTTGTCTGGTTGCATCATCTTGGCTATCCAACTTGAATCTCATCTGTTGAAAATTATGGGAGTCTCATTATCAGCAACCTAGAAAGTATTGGACAGAGCAAGACGATATTACTAGTTTCCATACATAACCATACTTACAGATAAATGGTCGAGGAAGGTGTTGAACTGGGTTTCGTCTTTGTCATTCCTGTACTGAATCCATGTTGGGAGGATACGTACATGACACGACAACCGCTGCCTTTGATACTAACTTGGCTGACTCTGTATCATCACGTGGCCTTTTTAAACCTGCCTCAAAACGGATCTCCATTCTTCCTCCTCTAGATTTAGTTAACCTATCGAGCATTATCCCTGATGTTTGTTTCCTCTTGTGCCTAGGTGCTAGTCCAACAACGAACATAGGAAGTGTTAGTGTACATCAAATTGTGAGACTACATATAAAGAAGCATGCAACTGTAACTTGACTCCAGCAACTACCTTCTTGCTGTTGAAGCTCACAAGGTTAATCTGATATTGCCAACTCGTCTTGTGTCAAGAGTGCTTGGGAAGTAGTGTCAGGTGGCAAGGGAGCTTGGGAACATGCTGCTAGCTCAGTTGACGCACGAGTATGTCGTGCAGCTGGTAGTACTGTGGTAGGTGTTGCAAGAACTAGGGTTGTCTCTGCTTGTTTGGTGGCAGCTATTTGTTTCTGTTTGGCTTTTTTTTGCAGCTCGTGTAGCATGGGATGCCGTGTTTGTAGAATTTTCCGCTCGACTTTCACCTTCTATTGCACCATCAGTACCAGCAGAATCTGTAGGATTCATCCACTTCTCATTCCCTGCCATTCTGTGTTTCTTCCTCTTTCTCTGTGCCATGTTAAGTCAAGCCGACAAGAAAAACGAATAACAATTTAGTTCTTCAGAACAAATTGATGCGTGATGCAGACGAACTGAACTTTGATGTTAGACAACCACATGATAGGAGGATGTAATATGTATGAAAAACAGGACGGAAGAGATAACCAGAACTATGATGTGTAAACTAAGAAGAAGACATTTCACCAAATTAGAAGCAATGCAATGGAAGGTAGACACCATATGAAAGATGCTACAAATATCGCTCTGCCAAGTTAACAGTGTCTCATCATAAATGGCGTTTAAACAAATGTGAAGCAGTACAAGAAATAAATCATATGCAAGATGCAAACAACATCACACTACCATGTTAGAGGTCTCTCGTCATTAGTGCCATTGCATATTCACAGCATTGCATATTCACAGCTTATGATGTGTAAACTAAGGAGAAGGCATTTCAACAAATTAGAAGCAATGAAAGCTAGACACCATATAAAAGATGCAACGAATATCACTCTACCAAGTTAAAACTGTCTCGTCATAAGTGTCATTTCAACAAATTAGTAGTACAAGCTAGAAAAGAATGTGAGATGTAACCTATATCACACTCTGAAGTCAAACGTGTCTTATGATAAGTGATTGTTGCAGGTTACACAACAGTAGTAATTTGATGTAAGAACATGGTGTGATAGACAGATATTGTATGTTCTAGAAACATGAACACGTGTCTTATTCAAGTATAGTGTGTAAAGTAAGCAGATGGAATTCAACAAAATTAGAAGCAATACAAGCTAGACATCACACATAACATGCAACCACATATAACAGTGCCAAGTTAGAGGGAGCACCGGTGATGGTGCACTAGGGGAGACGTGCTCATCATAAACACAGCTTTGTTGAGTGTCTATGCATGTGTTGTCTTGGAAATCATCTTGGGGGTGTGGAGGAGTAGAAACTGTAGAGGCCCTCCGTTCTGAAGGAGCACCTTTATCCGCTGCCTTGCTAACTTCCTTCCGCTTTATTGATTTTGAATTGTCAAGTAAAACCGACAAGAAAAAAGCAATAAAATTCTCTCTTCAGAACTCATTCATGCATGATACTGACAATCACTACTTTGATGTAAGGCAAACACATGATACCAGGATGGAATATGTACGAAAAACAGGACAGCATGACATGTTCACAACTGTTTGTGTAAACTAAGCAGAAACCATTCCAGCAAATAAGAAGCAATGCAAGCTAGACACCACATGAAAGATGCAACCAATATGACTCGGCCAAGTTAAAAGCGTCCCATCATAAATGGAATTTCAACAAATTAGAAGCAGCGCATGCTATAAATCATATGAAAGATGCAACTAATATCGCACTGCATATACTAAAGGTGTCTCGTCATATTGATTGATGCGGGATACAAAAAACAATAGTTTTATGTAAGGACATGCTTAATAGACAGATGTACTATGTACTAAATACAGGAAGGCATGTCACCTTAATAGGTATAATGTATAAGCTAAGCAGACTAGCACATGCAGTTTAACCAGATTGGAAGAATTACAATCTAGACACCATATGCAACATGCAACCACATATCACGCTGCCAAGTTAGAGCAAGCACCTGCGATGCTAGTGTAGGGGAAATGTTGTAATCAACTACAGAGCTACGTTCACTATCTTCATCTAGCATTTCTGTTTCTTGAGAATTATGTCGGGAGGCTGACGCTGCATTCTTTAAATGAGGAGTAGTCCCCTTGCCTACCTGCCTCATCATAAGTGATTGATGAGGGATACACAAGAACATTAGTTTGATGTAAGAACATGGTTAATACACAGATGTACTAGTATGTACCAAAAACAGAAAGGCATGTCATATTCAAAGGTATAATGTGTAAGCTAGGCAAATGCAATTTAACCAAATTGGAAGCAATACAAGCTAGACATCCGGCTGGAGTGGTGAGCATGATCATCTAGGACCTGAGAGCCTGGTGGGAGGCGGGCTGCTTTGCCACCATCGCAGCTTTTTAGTTGGCTTCCAGGTGATGCCTATCTTTGCTGGGCTTGTCACTAGCTCGGCCAGTGCTCTGACTAGCTATTTGTCTTCTGGTGCTCACGGGATGGTGGTTCATGTAAAAAATATCTTTACTTTCGAACACAAGCTAGACACCATATGGAACATGCAACCACATATGACACCGCGAAGTTAAAGCAAGCACATGGGATGGTGGTTCACTGCGAGCGAGGTCATCAACTCCAGATCTACGTTTACCGTCTCCATCTACTGACGCTGCACCCTTTATAGCGCTGTAACGTGTCGTGCCTAACCGCGAAGAAAGCTGGTTCAACTTCTCTCTTTTATTGTTTGCTTCTCTTTTGGCACACTCTGAAATACCCTTGCATAAAAACACAATAGTGAGAGTATGGGTGAAGTGTGTGCAGAACTAGTGCACTGTAAAAGTAGCAGATAGCAGGTGGCTGAAAAATAAATGACAGGAGACATATGATAGCTCTACAACATTGCATGGCAAACAAAATTAGATTCTACTCCGTATGATTTTGTAATATATGAGCACAGGAAATGCAGGTACTCCTCTAGCACACCACCACATGTGGTCATATCTAAGATAACAGTCGATTGAAAATAAATAGGTCAGTCAATTTTTTTAATGAACCGTCTGATCTATAAGGAACGGGTAGATGGCCTTTGTCTACCTCCTGCCAGTCACTATTGACGATCTTTCTCAAACCGCCAGCGACCACCAGCCTAGACCCCTGCCTCCACCGCCCCGCCCTCCCCTCGACCTCACACCACCGCCGTACTTGGCAGCGCCCCCAGGCCATCCCTTTAATCCTGGCCGACCTCCAGATCGGGCGCCAGTAGCTCTAGGCCGCACACGCCCCTAAGATAAACACCAAGGCGCTGCTTCCCCGGCGTAACAGGCGCTAGTACGCCTATTACGCCGGGGAATGCTTCCGTTAATTGGGAATCAACTGGCCAGAAATTGAAATTCAGGGGGGCGACGGACCTCTAGCTAAGATGAAATAGTATATGAGGAGAAACCTTGTGCATCGCGAGTTACTAGGAACATCTAGTATCAAGAAGAAGCGGTCAACTAGTGTCTTCTGTGGGATGAATACCGTGCAAGCAGAGACGTAAGATTTGCACAAATAAGGGAAGAGGAGTACCATTTTCGGTTGCCGGTGTGGTCACCTCCACATGTCGCACTGATCTTCTTCTTTTTACCGGGGAAACCGATGTTCTGGAGGGTGCAGGCTTGGATGAACCCATGGCCAAATTGTTGACTGTGTTGCAGTGGCCGTATGTCGGCGGAGGGGAAGCAGATCCGAGGCAGCGAAGGACGGCGTAGCAGGAACAGCTCCAGTGCGGTGGAGGGTGGCGAACATGGAGCAGCAGCAGTGAGGCGCAGGACGGCGTGGTTGAACTGGCTCGGGTACGGACGGCTCGGCCTCGCCTTCAACTACTAGCTGTGGAGGGCGTTGCGGTTGAGGTTGCGGTGGACGATGACGTTGGGGTATCGGCTTCGGCGTGATGGAGGAGGGCGGTGGTTTATGGGTGGGATGGGGTGGCGGACGAAGGATGCCGGGGTTTCGTGGCTGGTGGAGAGGTAGTTTTGGCGCCCACGGAGTACGAATGGGGAATCAGACGGGTGGGGGGAACCATGTTTCGGTATGGGACGCGCTTGTTTTTGGCTTTTTTGAACAGAAGATGGGACGCGCTTGTTTGAAATTTGGGGAAAGTACAAACTTTGCTCCCCTCTTAAATTTCGAACCTACTGCGGGTCGGGGGTAGGATGGTAATCCCAGGTGTCCCAAATAGTGGGCGGGAGCGATTTCGGCCGCACACATGTGTGCTTAGGCGGCCATTGTGTATGAATGTTTTTCGGAGGCGGTTGCGTGGAGTCTAGATGAAGCTACAAACCTACCCCGGTTTAGACCTTTGGACGTCGGGCCGGTAGGTTTCACGGGTCGGAGTTATTAGAAAAGTAATTTCCTTGTACTACCAAACATTGGTCTCACGCGGTTTCGGGCAAATAGAGGCTCTTTTGGCGCTTCGTTTGAAATTTTGAAACACAAGCATTCACGTTTAGAGTACTCTTGAACTATGAGGATTGACGTAAATAGACAACGTTATATTTGACCTTGTATGTTTGAAAACCTCATTAAATTATCCGCTTCTTTTTGAAATTTCGACACTTAAAAATCCTATAACTATGATTATTTTGGAACGGAGGAGCCAAATTTGAATCTATTTTGTACACGACTACATATGCTATTATGTACAAAATCAGAGCAAAGATTGGTGCCCCCATAATTTAGGTATGGTTTACAAATGCCATGATATCAAATTCAAATAATTGAATGGACTTCATGTTGAATTCGATTTATTTAAACCACCTTAAGTTGAATTCAAATGTTTGCTAGTTCATAGGTAGTTATTTATAATGTTCATTGTGTAACTCTCGTATGTATAATGTGCTTTACACACACAACATGAACTATACTCACGTTTATATTCGATTGCTAAAGCGATGCATTGTCTGGAGTTCAAAATACTAACTATGTGGATTAATTGTGTCGAATAATAACATAGACATGCTCAAATTCGATAGAATCTAGATGTCTGATGGATCAATGACTGCTCCTTACGCGAATTGCAAATATCATGATCCCATCCTAATATTTGGATACAATTTATATCTTTAATCAATGTGTACAGCAGTCTTTTATGTGTAGTTTTACTCTCCATCGGTGGTCTCTCACACATGCTCACACACTCTCTCCCGAGGTGTCTTTCTCGCACACATGCTCTAGATATAACCCTCCCTCCCTATCGTAACCATTTACAACTGTTTTCACTAACCTTTATCACAAGCACTCTTCCTCTCGCAAACATACACACGCACAATCCCCATCGACCCTTTCTATATACATGGACCTGCCTACGTGTCTCATGTACGCACATTATCTTTAGGCCTGCCTCTCACACATTGTCTCACACCTCTCTTCCTAATCGATGAGTATGATTCTAGCAGAGAATTCTATAGGATGCCCCTTAAAGTTAGGTTGGATGAATAGTAATATCAGAGATAAAGGGGTTACCTTAGTCCGAGAACCTAGGGTTACAAATCCTAGTCGGCTTTGTAAGTGGACACAGAGTCCTTCACAATTCTGCTATCTTTGTCTTGTACGACTAGTCATCCATGGGTCTTCCTAAATGCGTCACGGGCCGACCAATGTGGCGCAGGACGGAACCGAACAAAGGGCCTCACCTCGACCCACCGGACCTCACGCGGTGACACACCCTCTGCCCCCACGTCTCATTATCTTCTCACACCCACACATACCAACACAAACACCACACACACAAAAAAATTCTCCTGGCGCCTCTATTCCCTCCGCCCTTGCATATACACGCTCAAGGGAATGGAATCTCTCGTCGTGACGTCATATTCGTCTCTCTCTCAAGACCACTCTCATTTCTCATGCTATCTCTCCCACGCCCCCCGTCGGCCCCTCTATCCATGCCTCTCTCAAATACGTAATACACACACATACCTCTCTAGGCCCCGCCAAATGCATCAACTACACATTCACACATGTTACATCACGTACCCCATTGATCTAAAAAGCCCTATCTTCACGTTTATTTTGCATACAACATTCCTTTTGAATAAAGAGTGGCCAAAGAATTATTTGAGAGTTTCTACATATATACAACATTACAAAGTTATATGGAGGAGTACGAACGCTAATTTGCATTGCATGGTGCCCACAATGATATTTATTCCGCACTGTGAATTTGTATATTTTTATACTATATACAAAGTTAGTCATAATAAAGAGAAACGAAGAGCATCTCTCTCTCTCCATCGCATACCCCCCTGTACGCCCCTTTCACGTATGCACACAAAACTATCTCCGGGTCCTCTAAAAGTAAGCCCCCAGAATATTCATGCATGTTTCATCTTTCTCTCGCGATATATGCAATGACGATCATTGTATTTGAAGCGAAAGCATGATACGTACATTGGACTTTAGAATCCACTCATTACGGTCACCATTTATGTTTAGTGGTTATTATACAGTCACGGGCTCACCATACAACTCTGTATTTGCTCATGACATGACTAGACCAGTTAAACACTCCACATGGCACCTCTAGTGTTGCATCACATTATCTCACTACCATCGTGACCACCTGTCGACTTGTATCTACTCTACATCTGCACTCTTATAAAATACATAAAATACACTCTTATAAAAAACAGAGTTGGTGATGATGGTGTGCCTGCCATCCTGCAATATAGGCCGTCCGATTTATATCTGACGAATAGGAAAGAAACTATGGCAATTTTGCAAAAAAGGTACCCACACACCTCTCCACATTTGCAAATAAGGCCTTCCCTCATTCATCCTTTTCTCTCACAAGATAAACTAGTCATACAAATGCATCTTGATGTTACGTGCAACGCACAGGCATCTTGCTAGTAAGAATGAAAACAAATGACAAAAATATATTTGGATGGTGGTTCGAAGTCATGACCGCGGGCACAGCGGACAAGGTGGCCTTGTATTGGTATGCTGGGCCGTCTGTTTTAACACACATGAGCTGGTGTGGTGATTATACACACACGCACGCATGCACACGAACTGCATCCACGCAACACTCACACAAACAAATGCACCCACGAACGCACGCAACACTCACACATACACACACAGCCACACACGCACGCAACACTCACACGCACACACACACACACATGCATGCACACACCAGTACACCACACGACCAACACACACTCTCATGCTCAAGTGCTCAACCTACATGTGCATGCGCACACATCAGGCCCTGACAGACACATACACAACCAGGTGATTCCCGCGCACGGTTTGGAGTCTTGTCGCGCGTGCGTAAATTTGTGTTTATCTGACCTTTTCCCTATGCGAACTGACAGGTGGGACCCACAAGGAACATGGTCAATTTAACTAGTCAACATGGCGCCACGCAGACTATTTGGCCGGTCGACAGAGTGCAATCCGATGCTGAACCATGAGCAAGTGACCGTATAATCACCGCAAAACGTATATAGTGACCATAATCAGGTTATTCTGAAGTTTGCTGACCGTATTACGCTTTTCTCTCTGTAGGCCCTCTAAAACTACATCTTTACACGTTCTTGCATGTTACATCTAACAACTATGTAATACAACACTACTACTACACTCTAACACAATAAATCATATGTGTTTTTAGTTTTACTAGATATCATATTGTTACTTATAATTATTCAGTTTGCATACATTAAAATTGCCTTTGAAATGTATGGCCAGTATCACCTACCGCGCGGGAAAAATCCCGCCCTTTCCTGTTTAATCGGGTTTTGTCGGTGTACTAAAGTAGGGGTACCTTAGTATCCCGAACTTGTGCATGGGCAGTCGCAGCGCATAGTGGCAAGGCTTGCCGGGCGTCCGCCAAGATCCTCCGTAGACCCTATTGATGCCATTCAAGAACAAAGTGTTTTAACTAAGGAGACAAGACTCCGGCAAGAGTAGTTCGCCGGGTAGAACAAGGCCCCGGCAAGAGGAGCCTGCCGGGAAGGCCAACCAAGGCACTGCGAAGAACTTACCGCGACGCGCCACGCGTCCCGGCAAGGCCCGACGAGCGGCAAGCTCTCGGGTGCGGCAAGACAACGACCGCGGCAAGGCGCTTGCCGCGGCGAAGCCACCACTCTGCGCCCATGCTCCAGCGCATTCGTCGACGTGTCGCCGCGGGACCATCCCAGGAGCACGTGGCGGGGCGCCGTGCAGCCAAGCGGTGCGAGGTGGCGAGTAGAGATGACGAGAAGGCCATCGTGGCGATCGGTGGCGCCCTTAACGGTCGTTTCCTGCACTGTTTGGGCGACCGGACGGGCATTAAATGCCCTTGTCCCCTGCCGTCAGAGTTAGGTAGGAGGCACTGTAGATAGCGGTTGTACCAACCTCTCTTTTTACTTTTATACCCCTCTCTGCGTTGCCACCTGTCGGTGACCCCTTTAGCCTATAAAAGGAGGCCCATGCGCAATGTAGAGGGGGTTCGACTCATTCGAAACTACAGAACGCTCACTCCCTCGAGCAAGAACACAATACGAACACAAAGCAGCAGTAGGAGTTTTATCTCTCCGGAGAGCTCCGAAGCTGGGTAAAATCCCTCGCGTGCTTCGCCTCGATCTGCTCTTCGTGCACCCTCCGCTCCCTGCCGGACCGAGAAGGGGCCCTGCCCCATAGGTGTTCGTTCCCCACAACATCTTTGGCGCGCCAGGTAGGGGGCGTCGAGGTTGTGCGAACCTGATCTGGTGTTCGCGCGCGCTACATCATCATCTTCATCGACATGCCACCGAAGAAGAAGGCTTCGGAGGTGGCTGGTCCGTCCGCGTCGATTCCACCGCCACCGGAGCAGGCGGGCGGTGGGGTAGACGCCGGCGGAGGAACGGGCGCCGACGAAGGAGTTCATGATGCTGCCAAATCCAAGGACAAGGCTGCACAGACTTCGGCGTCCGTACATGCACCGCGCCCCTCTCAGGAGGCGCGGGACCGACAACGTCATGGTACGCGCAATACCATACGTTCGTTGGGTCAAGGCCAAACTGGTGGATCTCGGGACGCTCAAGATCAGCATGCACATCAACATGCTGGCACGAGCGCGGCACGGTCGCCTGGACGGGATGCTGCTCCTTCTAACACTGTTAGAAGTGCAAGCATATCTCGTTCCTCGCGCCGTTCGCTGCCGCCACCCAAGACTCCAGAAGAAGCGTTGGCCTGAGCCCAACTGCTTCTAGATTACCCTCCAGCGCCAGACAAGATCGACGACTGGAGGGCCACCATTCAGAGCCTCATCGGCTTCGCCAACGGCGACACTCCCCGGCAACCGAGCACATCGAAGCCGCGGCAGGACGCCCAGGCGCGGGCTGATGGCGACAAGACCGGTGGGGGTGCAACCATTGTGCATTCCCCGCCCCGAAGGCCAAGATCGCCGACTCGCCGGGTCAACCTTGACACCGACTCCACGACATCATCAGATCCGCGGGCTCGTCGTGATCAGCGCCAAGTTCTTCAAGAACGACAGCAAGAGGACGCCCGTACCCGCATCGAGCGTCGGAGAGAAGCGCGGCGTCAATCAGAACAGCGTGCTGGGCCCACTGTCGACATGCATGCGCCAGGGGAACCAGGCGACTTGCCGTACGCGGCAGGTTGTCCTGCGTTTACCCGTGAGCTACGGCAAGTCCAGTGGCCCGGTACCAAGAACTTCAAGCCAGACGTACCCGAGAAGTACGATGGCAGGATACATCCGTCGGAGTTCCTCAGCATCTACACCATCGCGGTGCAGGCGGCCGGGGGGCGCGACGAGAAGATCCTCGCCAACTACTTCCCGCTGGTGCTCAAGCCCAACGTCAGATCGTGGCTCATGCACTTGCCGGACGACTCCATCTCCTCATGGGCGGACCTGTGCCATTAGTTTGTCGGCGCCTTCACAGGCGGCCACAAGCCCCATGGCCAGGAAAGCGATCTTCATCTACTCGCCCAGAAGGAAGGAGAACCCCTGTGCAAGTACATACAGAGATTCAGCCAAGTGCAGCACAACATCCCAGACGTCCACCCTGCCGCGGTCATCAGCGTGTTCCATCAGAACGTGCGAAACCGCAGGATGAGGGAGGAGATGGCGATGTGCAAGATCAGAGACGTCAGTGAGCTATATGCCCTGGCCGACAAGTGTGCACGTGCTGAAGAGGGGAGGAAATTCCCCGGAGAGAATACAGGAGCAGAAGGGTCTGACAGTGAGGATGCCGCCCCGGCAAAGAAAAACCGGCGGTGGAACAACAGAAAGAGGAAAGCTAAGGATGTGCTAGTAGTCGAGCAGTCCGGCAACGGAGGTGGCGCCGAGAAGGCCAAAGCCAGTAATTCCGGCGAGGCTGTGGTGGCCGCCGACAAGCAGGACGGCTCCGGCAAGCAGTACTGCAAGATCCATCGCACCAAGGGCCACGATCTCCAGACCTGCAAGAAAGTGGAGCAGCTTGTTGAACTGCAGAAAGCTGAATACGAGCGTCGCGACAAGGAGAAGGCCCAAGAAGGTGGTGGAGGATCCGGCAAGAAGCGTCCCGGCCGGGGAGGGCGCCGCGGCAAGGCCAAGCAGCGGCAAGGAGACAGGCCTCCCCGTGGCCGTGACAAGGATGAAGATGAAGACGAAGATGAGGACATGGATGAAGATGAAGCCGACGAGCAGGAATTCCAGAAAGCAACAGAGGTTCTTTGCGTTGACGGTGGTGCTTCTCTGCATACTTCGCACCGCCAGCTCAAACAATGGGTGCGGGAAGTTAATGCAGCAGAACCATCTGTTGAGTCGCGCAAGCCTCTGAAGTGGTCCAGCATGCCCATCATCTTCGACGTTGAGGATCACCCTGATCGCATAACTGCGGTCGGGTGCTTGCCGATGTTGGTTTCACCAACTATCCGCAACTTTAAGGTCACGAAGATGCTGGTTGACGGTGGGGCCGGCTTGAATCTGATTTCCTCCGCGGTACTCAAGAAGCTCCAGATCCCTGACAGCGAGCTCGAAGAGACTGGTACCTTCCAAGGAATCAACCCGGGAAGGAGCAAGCCGAAGGGGAAGATTACACTGCCAGTGACATTTGGCAGCGAGCTGAACTTCAGGATAGAGAAAGTCACCTTTGATGTTGCTGATTTCCCATTGCCCTACAATGGGATACTCGGCCGTCCAGCGCTTGCCAAGTTCATGGCAGCCTCTCACTATGCTTACAACGTGCTTAAGATGCCCGGTCCGATAAGTGTCATTTCTGTCCCTGGCGACAAGAAAGATGCCCTTATCTGTACCGACAAGATCTACCGGGAAGCAGCAGCCGCAGCAGATCGCAAGACACTTGCCGCTGAAGCTCCCGGGGGGAAGAAGAAGACCAAGTCCGGCAAGAGCAGCTCTGATGCCCACTCCGGCAAGCGCACCTCTTCGGAGTGCTGCGCTACCATCGAGGGCGCACCATCGAGCTCCACCGGCAAGTGCAAGAAGGCAAAGACAGCTTCACCAGCTCAAGCCTGCAAACGATCCCTTTATCCTAGCCATTTTCGGTCTGGGGGCTCGACATTCTCGGCCCCTTTCCCCGAGCTGTTGGGGGCTTCGAGTACTTGTACGTGGCGATCGACAAGTTCACGAAGTGGCCGGAAGTGGAAGCAGTAGAAGAACAGGAGGAAGAAATAGTATCCTCTGGGACACTTTTTCGAAGTAGAAGCTTCGGCGGAGAGTACCTGCGTGCGCGGATGCGCCCGCGTCTCCGTCGACCAGAAGAGATAGAACTCCTCCCGCAGCGCCTTCGGGGTGAGCTCGGGGGAGAAAAGTGCTCGTTCCTTGCGCAGCGCCTCGAGCTGCAGCGCCTCGGCCGACTTCACGCTCTTCCCGGTCTTCGGAGCCATGGCGGAGGCGGTGGGGGAGAGCGAGGGCGACGGCGGCGACGGCGGCGGTGAGGGCGGAGCGCTGCTCTCTTTCGGCTTGGGAAGCGGAGGGGAGCGGCGGAGCTTTCTGAGGAAGGAACCGCAAGTGGCGAAGGTGGGGGAACGGCCCCTGTTTCCCCTGCTTATAAAGAGGAGAGGCGAACGTTACGCCTTTCTTGATTAAAGAATTGCCCACGATCTCTCCCACGACGCCGCGTTTGACGCGTGCCGTTACGGGAGGGCGCGGTGGATACGGAGTTAGATTTGGTATGGACCCAGGCCGCGTGTGCCCGTGCCCTGTTTTGGGCCTGGCCCAACAGCGCTCGGCACCGTGTGTCGCCCAGGCCCGGGGGCTCCTGTCGGTGTACTAAAGTAGGGGTACCGTAGTATCCTGAACTTGTGCACGGGCAGTCACAGCGCCCAGTGGCAAGGCTTGCCGGGCGTCCGCCAAGATCCTCCGTAGACCCTATTGATGCCATTCAAGAACAAAGTGTTTTAACTAAGGAGACAAGACTCCGGCAAGAGTAGCTCGCCGGGTAGAACAAGGCCCCGGCAAGAGGAGCTTGCCGGGAAGGCCAACCAAGGCACTGCGAAGAACTTACCGCGACGCGCCGCGCGTCCCGGCAAGGCCCGAAGAGCGGTAAGCTCTCGGGTGCGGCAAGACAACGACCGCGGCAAGGCGCTTGCCGCGGCGAAGCCACCACTCTGCGCCCATGCTCCAGCGCATTCGTCGACGTGTCGCCGCGGGACCATCCCAGGAGCACGTGGCGGGGCGTTGTGCAGCCAAGCGGTGCGAGGTGGCGAGTAGAGATGACGAGAAGGCCATCGTGGCGATCGGTGGCGCCCCTAACGGTCGTTTCCTACACTGTTTGGGCGACCGGACGGGCATTAAATGCCCTTGTCCCCTGCCGTCAGAGTTAGGCAGGAGGCACTGTAGATAGCGGTTGTACCAACCTCTCCTTTTACTTTTATACCCCTCTCTGCGTTGCCACCTGTCGGTGACCCCTTTAGCCTATAAAAGGAGGCCCATGCGCAACGTAGAGGGGGTTCGACTCATTTGAAACTACAAAACGCTCACTCCCTCGAGCAAGAACACAATACGAACACAAAGCAGCAGTAGGAGTTTTATCTCTCCGGAGAGCTCCGAAGCTGGGTAAAATCCCTCGCGTGCTTTGCCTCGATCTGCTCTTCGTGCGCCCTCCGCTCCCTGCCGGACCGAGAAGGGGCCCTGCCCCATAGGTGTTCGTTCCCCAAGCCACCGGCCAGACACCTTTCGCTCTAGTCTATGGAGCAGAGGCAGTTCTCCCCACGGAACTCGTATACGGATCGCCTCGAGTGCTCGCTTATGACAAGCTTGAGCAAGAACAGCTGCGGCAAGATGACGCGCTGCTCCTTGAGGAAGATCGTCTTCAGGCTGCTGTACGAGCTGCTCGATACCAGCAAGCTTTGCGTCGCTACCACAGCCGCAAAGTTAATGCCAGAAGTTTCGAGGAAGGCGACCTTGTTCTTCGGCGTGTTCAATCCGCCAAGAATTCCAACAAGTTGACGCCAAAGTGGGAAGGCCCTTATCGGGTGAAACGAGTCACTAGGCCTGGCGCTGTCCGCCTTGAGACCGAAGATGGCTTTCTGGTGAGCAACTCCTGGAACATAGAGCATCTTCGTAAGTTTTACCCCTAAGGCGCGGTTGCCGGAACCTGCTGTTCCGACAACCACCTTTTGTACAAGCCTTGCCGCTGTTGCATGTAACCCTTTGTACAAAGCCGGGCGCAGATCCCGCGCATAAATAAAAATCTTATGCTCTGCAAAAGTTCATGTGCTTCGCACATCTTGTCAAATTTCATGCATTCTTTCTTTTTTTTGCATGCTTTATCTGACACTTTGTGCAGCACTTGCCCCGGTAAGCAATAACGAGCCTTAAGGCTCCATACCGTTACTTTCTCTTCTTTCTTTTTCTCAAAGAGAAGGTCCCTTCACCCACAAGTTCACCGGGGGGGAGGAGAAGATAAGAAGATAATGGTGTGGACTAGGCGTCGTTCAAAGAAGTATGGCCTTGCCGGGACACAGACAACGAAGAGAAAAAGCTAAGTCGCCAAAGTCTGAGCATGATCAGTTTTTAAAATTTTAAGTTATCTTCCTTGAACGACCATGCTTTGTATGGAAAACCTGTGCGCGGAGGAACCTCCTCGTAGCTAGTTGCGCCCTTACTTTGTTTCGAGTCCGCTCAACAACTTAAGTGTGCTGCAACTAGTTGCGGCAAGGTTTCTTGCCGGAGCCGGCACCGCCAGCGGGCTGCTGATGTTCCGCACTCAGCACTTGCGGCAAGCGTGCCCGCGTCGACAAGTTCCCTAAAAGCGTTGGGTAAAAACATACAAAGAAAGGAATCAAGTAAAGGAGATAGCGTAGCAAGCATTGCCCAGAATAAAGTTATATTACAAAGGTAACTTGTTGCGGCACTGACTGAATTGTTCTCATAACTTAAATAACAGCGACAAGGAAGGGAGAAGAAGAGTGGCCTAATCCACGCGCTCGCCGTCGATCCTCCTGACTTCATTCACCTTGTTCACAATGGGTGCGACAAGGGCCTTGAGTTCTTCAAGATCAGCACCCGCCGGCAGCTTCTTGAGGACGCGGGTGAG
The DNA here is from genome assembly GCA_963921465.1 of Triticum timopheevii. NCBI lineage: Eukaryota > Viridiplantae > Streptophyta > Magnoliopsida > Poales > Poaceae > Triticum > Triticum timopheevii. The sequence continues at coordinate 398,073,439 of OY997270.1, read as the reverse complement.
GTCGAGGCCCGGATTGGGGAAGAGTACCTTCACCAACACCTTCTCCAAGACCTTGGCGCAGATTTTGCGCGACTCGTCAGCCAGCTGCTTTGGGATCCTTTCCCGGAGTTGCTGGAGAGCCGTCGCCACACCCTTGAAGAAAAGAGTAAGCTTGGCGCTGGGCTGGAGGTTCTCGTCGGAGGAGTACCCGAAGCCCGCCAAGTCCAGTTGCGCCAGCTCCTCGTCGATGACTGCAGCAATGTTGACGAGGCCCTCCGTCCAGAGCTCCACCGTGGCCCTGAAGGTGTTTTGAGTCTCGGCGGCCCTCGTTAGCAGCTCCTCGTTGGCCTTGATCTCTTTCTTCAAATCCTCCTCTCGCTTCTTGGCGCCGCACAGCGTCTCCGTCAGTGTGGCCAGCTTCAGCTCCAGATCAGCATTTGAGTCCTTGGCGGCGTTCAGTTCCTTGCCCTTGTCGGCAAGTTGGACTTGCAGATCACCATGAGCGAGGGCATCCTTCTCGCGTTCGCGCTGGAGCGCGGAAAGCTCCTCATCTTTCCCTTTCAGATCAGCCTCCAGCTGCGTCATCTTCACCTCTAACTCCTTCTTGGCAGCCTCGGCAGCTGCGGCAGCGTCCTTTGCTTCCTTGAGTGACCCGCCAAGTGATTGCTCGCGTGCGGCGAGCTCCTCCTCGTAGCTGTCCAGATTGACTTTCCGCTGTGTCAGTTCACCTTCCCGGGTGGACAGCTCTTCAGCGGCAAGCCTCTGCTGCTCCTCGGCTTCAGCCTTCTCAAGGATAAACGCCTTCTTTGCCTCGACAAGCTGCGCCCTTTCCTCAGCAATAGACAGAAGGGCTTCTTGGTTGCGGCTCTGGAGCTCCTCCGCATGCTTCTCTATGTCAACTCCCGCTTGCACGACAAGCGCTTCCCGGGACTCCAGCTTCGCTTGCCGGGCACGGTAGAGCGACACCAACTTCCGGAGCAGCTGCTCCTCTTCAGACTCGCCGCCGCTGCTGCTTGGCGCGTCGACCACCATTAGCCCAGTGGAGGCGAGTACTTCTCCGTCAAAGGCCTCTCCCTCGACCGGCACCCTGGAGCTTGACGCCCAGGGGAGCCTGATGAAGATACCTTTGCCGGCCTTCAAGTAGGCGCCGGGCTGGGGCTCTTCGGGGCCTGGCGCCGTGTCAGCGGCGGAGGGGTCGGTGGTCGGCGTAGCGCCTTGCGCTCCTGCGGCCCCCGGGTCGTCAGTACGCTTGCCTGACCCCTCGCCAGCTCCAGCGCCGGCAGCCTTGGCGGCCTCTTCGTCGGCGGGGTCATCAGCGCCGGCCTCCTCTTCAGTAGCGGTGGCATCACCAGTGCCGCCGCGCAAGTTCTCCTCGCCGGTGGCCTCAGTCTCCATTGGCTCCGCGGAGGAAGGATCTGAAGGCAGGAAAAGGGGGGAAAAAGTCAAGCAAATATCCAAAAAAAAAGAAGACCAGAAGAAGAAGAACCCAAGGGAAAATTTCCGACAAGGAGGGTTACCTGTGCTGGGCTCTGTGACCATGGACTCCACCACCGAAGGCTCGCTGGTTCCACCCCTTGCCGGGGACCTCTCCCTTGCCGGAGAGCGCTCCCTTGTCGGAGAATCGCCCCTTGGCGGCGTAGTTGAAGCAGATTGCACCTCCGGAGCTGCTTCCGGTTGCTCCTGATGGGCCTGTCCTGCTCCTACACAAGCAAGTCAACAATCAAGATATCAACAAGGAAAGACACCCATGCGCTCCCCACAACAGGAAGTGAACAAGTACTTACGCTGGGGGCTGTGTTGGGGGCTGCTTCGAGGAGAGGTTGCCGGGTCCGTCAAGGTGGTCTCTGATGCGTCCTCTGTTGTCGCGGCAGGATCATCCTCTATGACTACCACGGGGACCTTGGCCCTCTTCGCCGCTCTCTCGGCCAGAGTCCTGAAATGGAACGAGGTTCAGAGGGAAGCAGATCAGATACAAGACAAGAAACAACAAGAATCGAAGAAACATAAGTACAACAAGAAGAAAGTCTTACTCCTCCTCTTCTTCTTCCTCCTCGTCGAAGCTCAGCGCGGAGAGGTCGAAGTCCGGCACCCTCTCAGCGCGACGAGGCGGAGGAGTAGGCTCCCTTGGATGCTTGGCGGGAGCCGCGGCAGGATCAGGAGTAGCGGCTCGAGAAGATCCCGCTCCAGTTGCCGGCGCGGCATGAGACGCTCCGGCGGCAATAGTGCTTGTCGCGGTAGAGCGTGTCCCGCGGCGCTGCGGCTGTTGGCCTGCCCGCCGCCCTGCTGTGTCTCCAGTCTTGCGGAGGCGCCTTCTTGGTTGAGCTGGGGGCTGCACTGAGGGCCCCGTCAGCGGCAAGTTGCTCGAAGATGGCTGGCCACTTGCGCCCCCGGCAGGCTCGTTCGCTTCGGCTTCGGGCTCCCCCTCGCCAACGACCTCCCCGCCAAGGTCCTCCCGGTCGGCAAGGCTTGCCGCCTCGGCCGCCTCCGCCTCCTCCAACGTAAAACCGAACTCGCCTGCGGCGGCGGCTGCCGCCGCCTCTTCCTCCCTGGTGGCGATGTACCGCATCTCGTCATCAGTGGTGTCGCGGGTGAGGAGCTTCTGATCGTCGGCACGGACCGCCACCTCCACCAAGTTGTCGAACAAATTCTGCACGATGTCGTCGGCAGGCTCCTGCCACGTTGGGATAATCCCATGCGAGTCGCACTCCGGCATCATTGCGCGGATGCGGTCGAGCTGGGAGTTATTGCACAACGGCACGACGCCCTGCGGCAGCCTGAACCACTCCGGATGGTTGGGGTCGTGCTTGAACAACTCCTTGAGCATCCCATCCAACTCCAAGACTGTGAAATTAAAATTGAGGCCTGGACGCAGCCTCATGATATCTGCCGGGCCCCCGAACAGCCAGGCGGGCCTCCCCCTCTCCTGCAGAGGGGCGATGCGGCGACGAAGAAAGTCCACGCCAACGGCCCCTACAGTAAGCCCGGCAAGCCTGAGCCGCAGAATCCGCGTGGTGGCGATCTTCAATCTGGCGTCGTCCGCCGCCAGGGCGCTCCAGTCGCCGCCGCGCACTACCCGGGCTTGACGCAGGCTGGTGAATGGCTGCGGATCCACGTCAACAATCCAACACCACTCCGCCCTCCACTCATCCCACTTGCTGCGGAGCTCCCCCTCCAGATAAACCTCCTTCATGCCGACCCTCGAGATCCAGGCGATCCCTCCAGCTAAGGGCTCTCCCTTCTCGGCCCGGGGCATGAAGTAGTGGCGAAAGAGGGCGACATTTGGGTGGATTCCAACAAAGTTCTTGCAGAGGTGTGCGAAAACCGCCATTGTCAGAACGGCGTTGGGGGTGAAGTCAAGAAGATGAAACCCGTAGGTATTCATGATATCATAGAAGAAATCGGAAAAAGGTGGGCAAAGCCCGCAATAGAAGAACAGGAGGAAGAAATAGTATCCTCTGGGACACTTTTTCGAAGTAGAAGCTTCGGCGGAGAGTACCTGTGTGTGCGGATGCACCCGCGTCTCCGTCGACCAGAAGAGGTAGAACTCCTCCCGCAGCGCCTTCGGGGTGAGCTCGGGGGGGAAAAGTGCTCGTTCCTTGCGCAGCACCTCGAGCCGCAGTGCCTCGGCCGACTTCACGCTCTTCCCAGTCTTCGGAGCCATGGCGGAGGCGGTGGGGGAGAGCGAGGGCGACGGCGGTGACGGCGGCGGCGAGGGCGGAGCGTTGCTCTCTTTCGGCTTGGGAAGCGGAGGGGAGCGGCGGAGCTTTCTGAGGAAGGAACCGCAAGTGGCGAAGGTGGGGGAACGGCCCCTGTTTCCCCTGCTTATAAAGAGGAGAGGCGAACGTTACACCTTTCTTGATTAAAGAATTGCCAACGATCTCTCCCACGACGCCGCGTTTGACGCGTGCCGTTAGGGGAGGGCGCGGTGGATACGGAGTTAGATTTGGTATGGACCCAGGCCGCGCGTGCCCGTGCCCTGTTTTGGGCCTGGCCCAACAACGCTCGGCACCGTTTGTGGCCCAGGCCCGGGGGCTCCTGTCGGTGTACTAAAGTAGGGGTACCTTAGTATCCTGAACTTGTGCACGGGCAGTCGCAGCGCCCAGTGGCAAGGCTTGTCGGGCGTCCGCCAAGATCCTCCGTAGACCCTATTGATGCCATTCAAGAACAAAGTGTTTTAACTAGGGAGACAAGACTCCGGCAAGAGTAGTTCGCCGGGTAGAACAAGGCCCCGGCAAGAGGAGCTTGCCGGGAAGGCCAACCAAGACACTGCGAAGAACTTACCGCGACGCGCCGCGCGTCCCGGCAAGGCCCGACGAGCGGCAAGCTCTCGGGTGCGGCAAGACAACGACCGCGGCAAGGCGCTTGCCGCGGCGAAGCCACCACTCTGCGCCCATGCTCCAGCGCATTCGTCGACGTGTCGTCGCGGGACCATCCCAGGAGCACGTGGCGGGGCGCTGTGCAGCCAAGCGGTGCGAGGTGGCGAGTAGAGATGACAAGAAGGCCATCGTGGCGATCGGTGGTGCCCCTAACGGTCGTTTCCTGCACTGTTTGGGCGATCGGACGGGCATTAAATGCCCTTGTCCCCTGCCGCCAGAGTTAGGTAGGAGGCACTGTAGATAGCGGTTGTACCAACCTCTTTTTTTACTTTTATACCCCTCTCTGCGTTGCCACCTGTCGTTGACCCCTTTAGCCTATAAAAGGAGGCCCATGCGCAACGTAGAGGGGGTTCGACTCATTCAAAACTACAGAATGCTCACTCCCTCGAGCAAGAACACAATACGAACACAAAGCAGCAGTAGGAGTTTTATCTCTCCCGAGAGCTCCGAAGCTGGGTAAAATCCCTCGCGTGCTTCACCTCGATCTGCTCTTTGTGCGCCCTCCGCTCCCTGCCGGACCGAGAAGGGGCCCTGCCCCATAGGTGTTCATTCCCCACGACAGGTTTGTATCGATGGATCGTGCGAAACAGCAAAACTATAGTACTATGCAGTACAAGTGACAGTTCACTGGGCCGTCGTGTCGTCTACTCCTCCGTCGTAAGAGTGGAGTGCTCGCTTTCATAAATCTTCTAGTCCCTTTCACCGACATGTGGGACATCAAGCTACCGGGTCCACGTGCCATACCGGAATATAGTGCAGAGCAGCCGGGGTGAAGCACCCTAGTCATGGCGCCGGTGTAGTAATGAGCAATGAGGCGTCAAATCACAAAGCTGCACCTTTTCTGCAGTTAAGTTGGAGGGACGAAGTAATAATGCTAAAAAAAGAAGTGGAATGGACGAAGCAACCATCATTTCACTCGTTGCTGAATCCGCTTATCCCTCATCTTCTTCAGCTTAACCACGTGTTGCTTCTGCCATTGTTCTGCCTCATGTGGGACACAGATTGGCTTGGTAAAGCACTGACACGTGGGACCGCATGTTAGCAAACCGCCAGGACAACATCCTCTAAAAATAAGAAACCTCCCCCGCCATCCGCGCGGCAAAATCACCTCCTTTTTACTAATCTTGATTCTATAATTTTTTAGATCAATATAATTGAGATTTGTATAGATAGTACACAGGAGCAAAACCAAGTGGTACGGTTAAGGGCATCCACAATGTGTAGCCAAATGTGAAAATAGCTTTTGGCATCATGGGAATCATTGTGGACGGTGTTGCCAAAGCCAAAAAGATGGAACCGAAGCTCCCTGATTGATTGATTGAAGGAATAGAAAAATGCAACGTCTCTCCTCTTTCTTCCATGCTTGGACGCATGTAGTACAGTATAGAGCATAGAGTCTACTCCACTGTCCCTTCTACCACAAATCACAAAGCAGTGAGGCGTCAAATCACAAAAGCATGGACGAAGCAACCATCATTTCACTCTTCGCTGACTCCGCTTCTCCATCGTCTTCTTCGAGAAACCATCTCACCGCACTAGTACTCCTAGTAGTACTAGTCCTTTGGTTCAATGGACTTCCTGGATGAAAATAAGGCGGTTGTCTCAGCTTGCAGGCGGCACTTGCGAACGACTTACCGTGGTCTCCCTCAATGGTGTTCTCCATCGAACACACTTCGCCAAACCACACAAATAAAAGATATCGTCGACGTCACCGCAATGGGGAAGGAAGTCAAGTATAGTTACTACCTCCATTTTTTTGTACACAAGGCCAGTATATCAAAATTACAATTTGCAAAGGGCCACTAACAATAATCGAGGCAAAATTGATGGGGTTAGCAACCAAGGACATTAATATCCCCTGCATGTATGCGAAAGTGAGAAGGTTGGTTTGCATGGCGCTGCATTAATCAAGCAATGACGAGTGAGATGGTTAGCTCTTTGGTCTTTGGAGAAAAAAATACGCATTAATTGACACGTGAAACGAGGATTTATATCGATTAAATCCCACGAAGGAAAACCCCGCCTTTCTTTTTTAACACTAGTACTCCTAGTACGTACGTACTTATCCTGTTTGGGTCTAGGCCTTGCATTGCCAAACTTCGCCACACATTTTTGTGAAGCTTGCCTAAAGCTTTCAAAATTAGAAGGAGGTACACTTGCGCACGGCTGTCGCGGTCGCACCGCACCTTCACACGGTCGCTCCTGCACGCCGCGGTCACACTGCACCCTCACACAGTCGCTCTTGCACGTCGCAAACCCAACCAAGGGAACGCACCCTCACTGACATGTGCTGTCGTATGTGAACAAAACAAACTCAGCCATCCTATCGCTGACACATAATTTTCATTCATAGAGTATGTTTATCCAACCACATGTTGGGGAGTATCCGTATGGCCCGTGCGGTGGTCTGTTGGGGAAGAAGAAGAGGTGAGGAAGAAGGAAAGAAGGGTTAGGAGACATAGAATATTCATCCAACCGCCTGAAATGGTAGACTGACCCAAGTCAGGCGACTTGCATAACAAATATATGTTTTTACACAACAAAAGATCCATGAAAGCAACATCATAAAGAAAAACTATCACTGCTCGCGGAAAGAGACGCTCGTCGTCTTTGGCTGCCGGCGCGAACCAGCCGTAGCTGCCGACGTGTGCCTCCGCACCGTGGTTGTCCTCGGCCTCCAGCTACTCGTTCAAGCGGAGCATGCGGGCGCTCTGCACGGACGAGAGCACAGCCCGGTTCAAGTCGAGACATTCGGTTCCGCCTGCAGGAGGGCCTCGATGGCAGCGGCATCCATGCGCTCCGCGTCGAGTCGAGCCTCCGGTGCCCGGTTCAAGTCCAGGACATCCGGTTCCGCCTGCAGGAGGGCGTCGATGAGAGCGGCATCTGCACGCTCTGCATTGAGTTGAGCCTCTGCTGCCCGGTTCAAGTCCAGGATGTCCGGTTCCGCCTGCAGGAGGGCCTTGATGGCAGCGGCATCCGCGTGCTCCGCCTCAAGTTGAGCCTCCGCCGCCCGGTTCACATCCACGACATCCGGTTCCACCTGCAGGAGAGCCTCGATGGTAGCGGCATGCGCGCGCTCCGCGTTGAGTTGAGCCTCTGCCTCCCGGTCCTTCTTTAGTATCGCCATGTTGAACCACTGGTCCGCCTGCACCATGGGGGACTCGGACGCCGGCACGAAGTCGACATCCATCGTCTCATACCTATTGGGGGCCTTCTGCGCCGCGACCTCCACCATGAACATTGGATCGGCTTCCTCCTCCTCGTAGCTTGGCTCCAGAGAACTCGGGGATTGGCCCGCCGCAAAGCAAGCTTGGGAACGGAGGTCTGTGGAGCCGACCGCCGCCGAGATTTCTGCGCGGCGCTCCGGCGTCAGCATCTTGTAGTAAGTGATCTTGCGGCACACCATGGCTTTCCGGCGAACTAGGGGACGCTTGATGCGGGCTAGGGGATCGAAAGGTGGGGGAATGGGCCGGAGATTAGGTGTGGTTTTAGGGCAGTGGCTGGCGTAGGCCGAGCAGCGAAGGTTCTGGTGTGAATAGTGGTTCCGGTGACGACCGGTCAATCGGTTTTGACTGTACATCGCTCTTGTCGCGTTTGCGTTGCAGCCCGGCACGCTGGACCCACCACGTCACTCACTGAATGGAACGCGCTTCGTCTTGCGTTTTCGCTCGCTTGTGGGACCACAGTTGAGAGGAAACCGACGTCCCTCCCCCTCCCCCGCCCGCGTCATTTATTATACTACCACTCCCTCCGTTTTATGCGGAGTAAATAAAAACAGAGGGAGTATACTACGGATGAGGATCCCCTGACGTGGCCGAACCCATTGAGTAACTGACATGCGGGGCCTAGCAAGCATGGGGTCCGCCAGTAAGTGACCGAAAGGGAGGGTAAGGCAGGGATACCTACGTCAGAGGATGCACTTCCACTACTACTCCCTCCTTCCATTTACTATACAGGGCCTAATGCATTTTTCGAGGCTAACTTTGACCAAATGTTAGAGTAATAATATATGACATGCAACTTACACAAAGCATACGGTCAAATTCGTATGTGAAAGGAGTTTCCAATGATATAATTTTCACATTATACATCTCATGTACTATTAATCTTGTCAATAGTCAAATGCGGTTTTAAAAACGCATTAGAGCATGGTTAATAATATAGCCAGCCGATGGCTATGAGGGACTGCCATGTCATCTATAGCCATCATCTATTATATGCACTCATACGGTAATGTGGGCTATAAGGTTGGCTATTTCCCGCAAATATATATATAAGGTTAGCTATTGTATTAGTACTTTTTTCCATCTCCTCTCTATCTCTTTCTTCATATTTATTGTACTAGTATTTAACTAGGAATGTGTATATAGCTAAGGCTCTTGCATGAGAGCTCACTCCCCTTATTTTTTCACATCTCTCTCCTCCACATAGGCCCTATATAAATGGAAGGAGGGAGTACAGATGTGGTCAGTACTCCACGTGTACTATTGGACTGGGAGCTTAAAAAAGTTACTATTGGACTGGCTATACGTGATGAAATCCTAGTAGGAAGAGCATGCGCGAGAACAAGCACATTCACATGGTTGAAAACAAATTGGAAACCATCTCGAGTACAAATCTAGGAGTATGTACGAATCTAACAATAGTGATTGGGCGTTGTTGAATGTTGATACCTTTTTGATCAAAGTAGAGATACTTTGACTACACATAAAACTTATATGTAAACTAGAAAGGATAGGAGGGAGTATATTGTACGTTCAAAAACGAAATGAACATTGAATACCCTTTATATATGATTTGCGGATGCTATGATCACCGGTTCAAAATTTTGAATCCGCCTTAGGTATCACATGCCCCCACTCGTTCCCTCTCGATTTCATCTCGGGGTCCGGAGATCTATTAAAAGAGTACTAGGGTGGGTACATGCGAATGATACTCAGCGGAATGTTCAAATGAGGCATGCGGGAGGATGGACTCGACTGGAGGGCGACATGATCGATGGATAAGAGGGTTGGAGAGGAATGAGAAATAAGCAAACGCCACATGATTATACTTGAACGGCTCAAATAAACAATAACTTGTCTCGCTTGGCCTACATAGTGAAAGGCCTAATATTAATGCACAACGTGGAGCACTGACGCTCGAATATGGCAGGGAAAACAAGGAAACCGACATGTGGGGCACACCCTTCGGGACGACGTAGCGCAGACTAGTCCAATGGAGGAGCTGGCCCACGACCTTCTCGCCACCGACAACCGTTCATGTGGGTCGCTGGGGCCAACAACGGGGCGCAGCTCTAGCACCGCCTTTGGACACGGCGACCGTGGTGAGCGACACGCTCATATCATCGCTAGACACGGTCGGTTTCAGTGTGCCGAGGGTGGCGTTAGTGCTGTGGCACGACCAATAGTATGTTTGGTTTGTGCCCAAGGTTGCCCCATCAAAGCATTGGGTAGCCAAAATTTTGGTTGAGGTATTGGTTGCCCATGATTTGGCCGACATTGGCAAGAAAAATGAACTAGAGTTGGCTAGAGTTCATTGGCATGCCAAAAAAATGGCAACCATCCAAACAAAGACCAATCTTTGGGTCATGACCAAAATTTTGGTTGAGGTATGGGTTGCCCATGATTTGGCCGACATTGGCAAGAAAAATGAACTAGAGTTGGTGAGAGTTTATTGGCATGCCAAAAAAATGGCAACCATCCAAACAAAGACCAATCTTTGGGTCATGACCAAAATTTTGGTAAGGTGCACTTTGGCCACAATCCAAACACACCCCAACACCCGGCTCGTCGAGGATGCACGGGGCGCCGCGACGCGTCCGTGGAGTGGTGTAGCACGGCCAACTGCATCCTCTGGACCTGAGACCATGCCGGGTCGTCTTGCTTTTTCAATGACATGTGGGGATCGCATGTGAGCAAAGGGCATCTCCAACGTTGCCACGACCGCAACTGACTACCCTGGCACACCAAAACCCTCGTCCCTCGCGCCGTCGCGCGGTGCGTTCCCAGCCGGCGCCAGCTGCCCGCATTCATGCCGTCCGTTTGTATGTCGTTGTTAAGAGGCTCGGTGCCCGAGGAACCAACTCCGGTGACTTAATGACGCACCCGAATGCTTGGCCTCACCGGAATGCGCTACTTAAAGCGGCAATGCCCAGCTAACCTCCACACCATAGCGCATCGTCCTCCTACCTGGCACCACATCCGCCATGGCCGCAAGTGCGAACGCTCTACGGGAGAGCTTGTCTTCGGGGATGAAGCTCGAGGTCGCCGCCCTCGCTCAAGTCGCCTCTCGCGACGCAATAGCGACGCAGCCGGACGCGGACGCGATGCACAAGCGGTGGCCACGCTGGCGGTCGACGACGGGAGCACCGTTAGGCACGCGTCCTACTTGCCGTCGTCCAACGTCCAGCACCATCGAGGTCGGGGACTCCTCCCAGGATGAGTAGGGCATGGGAGGCGGCAGGGCATGGTGTGCCAACTGGCCGTTCTGTATCCCGTGTTCTACTCTTCCTCGCCGGAGACCGCACCTTCACTTCACGAGTCTTGAACCCCACCCCCGTACATAGAGATCACAGATGGAGGACATCGGTCGCCGCCGTAGAATAGGTTTAGGGTCGGGTTTCTTTTATTTTTCTGTCCTATAAAAGTTCAAAATGTAATGAAAATCTGCCGTGTTTGCATTAATCTCGGTCGGTGTATATGAACTTTCACAATAATATAGTATATTGTAGGAGTACTAGCAAGATGCCCGTGCGTTGCACGGAAGATCAAGATCTTGTGGGAGAAAAGGATGAACAAGGGAAAGCCTTATATGCAAATGTGGAGAGGAGTGCGGGTAAATTGTCATAGTTTCCTTCCTATCCGTTAGATATAGATCGGACGGCCTATATTGCAGGATGACAGGCACACCATCATCACCAACTCTGCTTTTTATTGAACCGAGACAAATCTAACATGCGAAGTAAAATAAACACATAGGGTCTATACATACACAATTTGTCTTAGGCACTCCAATAGTACGTCCACTACACATTCACGCGTTTCACATCTTTCTACATCTACAGGAACCTATGAAAGGGTTAACGTAAATTGCCTCTCCCTCTCCTCCCCTGATTTTCGATGGGCCCCTCCCTCCCCCCAATCTACAATCAATAGCTCACACGTTTCACATTATGTTAATTACGTAACTAGGATTACGTAGGTGTAGCATTACTCGTCCTAAAAAACCCAACTAAGCTAACCTCCCAGCATATCGCGCGGGAAAAGACCCGTCCGCGCCGTTTTAGTCGAGATTACCGATTACTAGTAAGTAGTATCGATGGATCGCGCGAAGCAATAATTTTTTTTTGAGGGCACGAAGCACCTAGTTTAAAAGGAAAAAAGGCGGTACACTCACAGCACTCCTGTCGCGGTCTCATTGCACCCCACACACGTTCGGTCCTGCACACGGCTCATGCAAACGGAACACGCTTTGGCTTGCCTCTTCACTGACATGTGGGACTGCACTTGGATAAACCGACCATGCGCCAAACTCCCCCCGCCCACCGCACAAAATCCCCCACCCCCCCACAAAAATTCCCCCCAAATCCGATTCAACTGCCCTTCGGCCAACTAGCCAATAATATTCCCCCAACCCCCTCCCGCCCGTCCCCCTCCACTCCATTCGCTCCGCCAAAGCTGCCCTCCCCGCCATGCCGATACGTCGGTGTTGCGGTTCGTCGAGGGGACGCACGGTGATCCTCTCGCTCCCACAGTACGCTCTCGTAGACTGCCATCCTCTAGCCGCGCCGCCACCTCTGGCTACGTTCTTGTGGAGGCGCACGGCGGTCAGCGCCGCCACCGCTGGCGACGTTCGTGTGGAGACGCACAGCGGCCAGCTTCTCCCACGGTACGCGCATTCTAGACTGAGGCAGCGTTCATGTCGGTGCAGCGCTGAATGTTAGTTGATAGACGCTGTTAATCTCACTGTTTGCCGAAGTAGTTTACTGTCAATATGCTCTGCTTAAGAAGCTTCCTTGCCCTGTTCTGCACTCAATCTGCTTAGCTGAGATGGCATGCCAAGGCCGATTAGTTGCTAAAATATCCTGCCATATATTTATTGTGACGTAGATTGCCATGGTCTAGTAGCCAATCTGTTAGGTGAAATAGCTCTACACCGTTTTATACTCGATCTTTGTTGCTGCGATGGCCTTCGATAGTTTGATGGCTGTGTGCTCAGCCTCATTGACTGCTGAAACAACCTGCCATAATTTAGCACTCAAATCTGTTTGCTGAATTAGCTTTACATATATTTCGTTACTTAGATCTGCTCGTCCAAATATCTTGCCATAGCTTTAGACATCGACCTAGGTATTTTTTTTCTGGACTTCATAAAAAAACATATATGTTTTTCCTGTAATATCTAGTAGAAGAACTAATTTGTATGTCTAACAGATGGACAGGACTTGGATAACTTCTGCTCGAAGATTCTCTGCTGCATATGTCGAGGGGGTTGAAAACTTCGTGAACTTTATCAGAGCTGAGTATGGTGGTCCGAAATCAGATGTGCTCTGCCCGTGTAGCAGTTGTATGAATTCAGTTACAAGACCCCAGTCAACTGTACAAAATCATCTACACTTGTATGGGATGTCGATCACATATACTAGGTGGGTTCATCATGGTGAAGCTGTGAACATCAATGTTATTGACTACGTGGAAGCAGCGGATCACCATCTTGATCTGCCCGATGCTCAGGTGGAAGAGGAGGAGGAGGTGGTGGTGGCGGAGCCAGTGAGTTTGACCAACATTGAAACAATGCTACGAAATGCTCGTGCATTCCGTGAACTTTCACCTGCAGAAGAAAAACGGTGGGCCCGCATGTTGGAACAATGCAACGTGGCTGTCACCCCAGGAAATAAGCTGTCAGTATTCTCAGCTATGGTCACCTTTCTTCAGGTGAAGACATCTGAGCGGATGACCAACAAATCATTCGATGCGATGTTGGCTGCTTTCCGCAAATCTTTCCCAGATGCGTCTGAGCTGCCACACACCTATAGTAAAATGAAGAATTTCCTTCGTGCAGTTGGAATTGGATATGATATGATCCATGTTTGCAAGAATAATTCTGTTCTGTTCCGGAAGGATTATGCCAACTTAAGTGAATGCCCGAAATGCAAATCGTCAAGATGGAAAGATGGCGATGTTGTGAAGCGGATTCCTCATAATGTTCTGAGACATTTTCCAATTACACCAAGATTGTAGAGGTTGTTTCATGATGCTGAAACAAGAGAGGATGTACCGTGGCATTCTAGGAACCAGGAGTACAGAGATCAGAATGTAATGAGCCATCCATCTCATGGTAGTGAGTGGAAAAGCTTTAATGATGAACACAAAAAGTTTGCTGCTGACCCAAGAAACATTAGACTTGGCTTAGCTTCGGATGGATTTAACCCATTTGGCCACCAGAGCGCCACATATAGCATGTGGCCAGTGCTTGTTATCCCTTACAACATGCCTCCAAATGTCTGCACCAAAGAATCAAACTACATGATGGCCTTGCTCATCCCAGGTCCAAAAAGTCCTGGAAAGGATTTTGATTTGTTCATGGAGCCTCTTGTGGAGGAACTTCAACAACTATGGAGGGGTGTTCTCACTGGAGACTTATATAGCAGCCCACCAGCTGATTTCTTTCTGCGTGCTGTTATAATTTGGTGCATCCATTATTATCCGGCTTTGGGCACTATGTCAGGGCGAACGACACATGGTTATAATGCATGTGTTTGCTGTGACAGGAATCCGCTGTCATACGCAATACTTAGCAAGATCTGTTACATTGGACACCACCGTTTCCTTGCCAAGGACAAGCCGCATCCTAGAAAATACCGAAGACATGTGTTCAATGCAAAGCATGAAAACCGTGATGCGCCAAAGAGGCTCACCGCCGATGAGTTGCAAGTGGAATTAGAGAAGGTCAGGCATATTACACCAAGAAACCATCCTGGTAATGTTAGCGGGAAAAGGAAGTGTGGCAGGGCAGAAGAGAGATTATTGTTTACCCGCTGGTCCACTTTGTGGGACTTGGAGTATTGGAAAGATTTGGATCTGCGGCATAATCTTGATGTGATGCACATCGAGAAAAATATATGTGACAACAGTATTGGCACACTTCTTAATATTGAAGGCAAGACGAAAGATACCTTAAAATCTAGGATTGATTTGACACACCTAGGTATCAGAAAGGATTTGTAGGTGAAGATGAAGGTAAACCACGGGATATGGCACCAGCTGTGTACGTCTTGGACGAGGTAAAAAGAAAAGAATTCTGCGAGGTCCTGTCACATGTGAGATTCCCACATGGATTTGCTTCCAACCCTGAAAGGAGAGTCAGTGCAGATGGAAACAAGGTACAAGGGTTGAAAACTCATGACTGCCATGTCCTACTTCAAAGGGTTTTACCTGTTATCCTTAGAGGATTGGGCCGCCCTGACTTATACAGAGCAGTTGTAGAGTTGGGACAATTCTTCAGGGAACTCTGAAGTAGAAATATCAGGATAGATGCTTTGGAGCATCTTAGAGACAAGATACCAACTATCCTATGCTACCTTGAGAAGATATATCCTCCAGCCTTCTTTGATGTGATGGTGCATTTGGCAGTTCATCTACCTGATGAGGCACTACTTAGAGGTCCAGTATAGTATGGCTGGATGTACCCTATTGAAAGGCGGCTAGGCACTTTCAAGGTCTATGTTAGGAATAGAGCTACCCGAGGTTCCATTGCAGAGGCCTACATTGCTACAGAAGCGTTGACATTCTGCTCAAAATACATTGAAACAGCTGATCAGCTTAGCAAAGAGGTGGGTGAAGACAATCCCGGGCTCAATGTTTTCGATTATTCTGTTCGAGTTACAGGGAAGAGTCGACAAGAGGACAAACCTAAAGATTTGGACAAAATGGTTTGGTATGTGTTGAATAACTGTCCTGAGATACTACCTTATATCAAGTAAGTGCAGTACTGCAGCTTATACATCGTAATATACTAAACTTGCATCACATTCTTATATATTTAGATGTTTGACGCGATCACTACGTTGTGCAGCATCTACAAAAAGGAGTTACTGCGGCAAAATCCAAGAAACATTGACAAACTGGTTATGGCAGGATTTGCGAAATGGTTCAAGAACCATGTAAGCTTTTGAATTGCACTGTCAGTTTTTTTAATATATTGAGTACATAAGATGATCAGCTTGTATATTTTCTAACCATAGGTTAAGAAGATGCAGGAGGATGGGCAGGCAGTTGATGATGCCCTTTACTCACTAGCAATGGGTCCTGATACTCGGGTAAGACATTATGAATCTTGCGTTGTTGGAGATGTGCGCTACAACACCCTTGCACAAGACGAAGGCAGGAAGACACAAAATAGTGCCATCATGAGCACGGATACGTATGACAAAGAGACAACTAAAATGTATGCTAACATAACAGACATTGTTCAGTTGCAGTATATCTCCAGTTTCGAGGATCATCGGTGTGTGGTTCTGTTGTGCCGTTGTTGGTATAACCTGTTTTCCAGGATCGCAAAACCCAGAGCTGATGATTATTTCAAATCCATCAATGTCAAGGCGGCGTACCAGACCAACGAGCCTTTTATTTTGGCAAATCAAGCAACACATATATTTTTCTTGGAAGACACATTTGCACGTAGCGATGACTGGAGAGTATTGCAAAGGTTTGAGCAGAGGAATTCGTTTAATGAAGTTGCACAACAAGATGATGCTTACACTGCTCCTGATGTACAAGATAACACAGATGTTCCTAATATCTTTGAGAACCATCACGTCAATGATGCCGGCGAAAAGATTCCTGTCGTGCTGTGGACATACAAGAGTCGATCAAGAAGAAGCCAATGTTAGAGGACGTTGAGGATGAAGAAGAAGATGACACCGTGGGGAGTTACGATTCAGATTGATACACATGGCGAAGATGTTGACGCTGCTGCTGTGGATAATGATTACATTGCTTTTGTCGTATTTGCCTGTCAGAAGACATTTTTTTATCTACTATGTGAAATTGTGTTTGCTATAACAACTGAAACCTGATGAACATGTTGTTTAGTATTTTGCTATGAGAACATCACTTGGTATGTCTGCTGATTTGTGTTTGGTGATTGTATGACAACTAAAACATGATGACATTGTTGTTTAGTTGTACTCATATTTGGCTGTGAAACTTGAATTTGATGACATAGTTTGCTGTTGGACTGCAATTTTCTCGACGTCTTCGAATGAGAACAAAGCTGACCCGACAGGGCCTCTGCTATTTATTTATTTATGAGAAAAAGGGGATACCCCCTGATTTCCGTTAATAGAAATCATTAGATGTTCACAACACTATGCCCAGCCTGCTACACAGGTTTCATTCATTACTAGTTTCAGCAAAGTGCTCATGTCATAGCCACTGAATACATCACGAGTGCTACATACACTGTAAATAAAGAGACAATCATCATACAGAGCACATCGATTTTTCCCATTATCTTCACAAGCTCTTTCATCTGGTCATTGTTGTCAAGGTCATTCAGTAGCTGTTGCTTGGCCATGATCAGAGGAACTGCATCTTTAACCTTCTGCTCTGCATCTTCCTCTTCTACCGTTCCTTCAGTTACTTGTCCAACACCCCAACCTGCTGGTATTGGGATTCCTTGGCTAACCAAATAATCAGCATAGTTGCATTACCCTACATCAGCAACTTCCCAGAAATACAAATCACACGAATCTTCCCTTTTCTGCATGAATCAAATTGGAAGATCATCAACCAAACTATTAAAAATATCAGCAACTAAAAGCAGCAGAACAACACTTAAACATATTATTACCCCATGATTCGGGCATTTGTAGAAGACTCAGCCAGGGTTGAGGATTGTGGTTGAGACGCGACGGATGACTCTGCGTGATTTGTAGCAGTGGCACCACACCAACGGCAGCGGGTTGCGATGAGCAATCGGCTGCGGTGCGCGTGCTGCTACGTCTTGAGCTTGCGTTGGTTTTCCTCGAAGAGGAGAGGGTGATGCAGCAATAGTAGCGTAAGTATTTCCCTCAGTTTTTGAGAACCAAGGTATCAATCCTGTAGGAGGCTCCTCAAAAGTCCCAAGCACCTACACAAACAAACTGAGAACTCGCAACCAACGCGATAAAGGGGTTGTCAATCCCTTCACGGCCACTTGCGAAAGTGAGATCTAATAAAGATAGTATGATAAGATAAATATATTTTTGGTATTTTATAATATAGATGCAAAAAGTAAAGATGCAAATAAAAGTAAATTGGAAGCAAATATGATAGGAGATAGACCCGGGGGCCATAGGTTTCACTAGTGGCTTCTCTCAAGATAGCATAAGTATTACGGTGGGTGAACAAATTACTGTCGAGCAATTGATAGAAAAGAGAATAATTATGAGATTATCTAGGCATGATCATGTATATAGGCATCACGTCCGTAACAAGTAGACCGACTCCTGCCTGCATGTACTACTATTACTCCACACATCGATCAACTCCTGCCTGCATCTAGAGTATTAAGTTCATAAGAACAGAGTAACGCATTAAGCAAGATGACATGATGTAGAGGGATAAACTCAAGCAATATGATATAAACCCCATCTTGTTATCCTCGATGGCAACAATACAATACGTGCCTTGCAACCCTTTCTGTCACTGGGTAAGGACACCGCAAGATTGAACCCAAAGCTAAGCACTTCTCCCATGGCAAGAAAGATCAATCTAGTAGGCCAAACCAAACTGATAATTCGAAGAGACTTGCAAAGATAACTCAATCATACATAAAAGAATTCAGAGAAGATTCAAATATTATTCATAGATAAACTTGATCATAAACCCACAATTCATCGGATCTCGACAAACACACCGCAAAAAGAGTTTACATCGAATAGATCTCCACAAGAGAGGGGGAGAACATTGTATTGAGATCCAAAAAGAGAGAAGAAGCCATCTAGCTAATAACTATGGACCCGTAGGTCTGTGGTAAACTACTCACAACTCATCGGAGGGGCAAGGATGTTGATGTAGAAGCCTCCGTGGTCGATTCCCCCTCTGGCAGAACGCCAGCGAAGGCTCCAAGATGGGATCTCGCGGATGCAGAAGGTTACTGTGGTGGAAATTGTGTTTCGTCTGCCTCATGGATGTTTTCGGGGTACGTAGGTATATATAGGAGGAAGAAGTACGTCGGTGGAAGCCCGAGGGGCCCACGAGACAGGGGGGCGCGCCCTCCTATCTCGTGGGAGCCTTGGCTGCTTCTTGACCTGCACTCCAAGTCCTCTGGATCACGTTCGTTCCAAAAATCACGCCCCCGAAGGTTTCATTCCGTTTGGACTCCGTTTGATATTCCTTTTCTTCGAAATACTGAAATAGGCAAAAAAAACAGCAATACGGGCCGGCCTCCGGTTAGTAGGTTAGTCCCAAAAATGATATAAATGTGTAAAATAAAGCCCATAAACATCCAAAAGGGGTAATATAATAGCATGGAACAATAAAAAGTTATAGATACGTTGGAGACGTATCAAGCATCCCCAAGCTTAATTCCTGCTCGTCCTCGAGTAGGTAAATGATAAAAAAGAAATTTTTGATGTGGAATGCTACCTAGCATAATTCTCAATGTAATTTTCTTTATTGTGGCATGAATGTTCAGATCCAAATGATTCAAAATAAAAGCTTATAAAACATAAAAATAATAATGCTTCAAAGCATACTAACAAATAATCATGTCCTATCAAAATAGCATAGCCAAAGAAAGCTTATCCCTACAAAATCATATAGTTAGGCCATGCTTCATTTTCGTTACACAAAATACTCCCATCATGCACAACCCCGATGACGAGCCGAGCAATTGTTTCATACTTTCTAATGCGTTTCAGCTTTTTTCAACTCTTATGCAATACATGAGCGCAAGCCATGGACATAGCACTATGGTGGTATATGGTGGTGCTTGTGAGGACAAAAAGGGAGAAGATAGTCTCACATCAACTAGGCGTATTAACGGGCTATATGGAGATTCCCATTAATAGATATCAATGTGAGTGAGTAGGGATTTCCATGCAATGGATGCACTAGAGCTATAAATATATGAAAGCTCAACAAAAGAAACTAAGTGGGTGTGCATCCAACTCGCTTGCTCATGAAGACCTAGGGCATTTTGAGGAAGCCCATCATTGGAATATACAAGCCAAGTTCTATAATGAAAAATTCCCACTTAGTATATGAAAGTGACAACATAGGGGACTCTCTATCATAAAGATCATGATGCTACTTTGAAGCACAAGTGTGGAAAAAGAGATAGTAGCATTGTCCCTTCTCTCTTTTTCTCTCATTTTATTTTTTACTATTCCTTTTTTTTTCTTTTTCTTTTTTTTCCTTGGCCTTTCTCTTTTTTTTCTCATTTTTTTCTTTTTGTAAAGTCCGAAGTCTCATCCCGACTTGTGGGGGAATCATAGTCTTCATCATCCTTTCCTCACTAGGACAATGCTCTAATAATGAAGATCATCACACTCTTATGGATTTACAACTCAAGAATTACAACTCAAAGCTAGAACAAGATATGACTCTATATGAATGCCTCCGGCGGTGTACCGGGATATGCAATGAATCAAGAGCGACATGTATGAAAATTATGAAAGTGGCCTTGCCACAAATACGATGTCAACTACATGATCATGCAAAGAGCAATATGACAATGATGGAACATGTCATAATAAACGGAACGGTGGAAAGTTGCATGGCAATATATCTCGGAATGGCTATGAAAATGCCATAATAGGTAGGTATGGTGGCTGTTTTGAGGAAGGTAAATAAGGGGTTCATGATACCGGCGAAAGTTGCGCGGTAATAATAAAGGCTAGCAAAGTGGAAAGATGAGTGTGCATATATCCATGGACTCACATTAGTCAAAAAGAACTCATATACTTATTGCAAAAGTCTACTTAGCCCTCGAAGCAAAGTACTACTACACATGCCCCAAGAGGGATAGATTGGTAGGAAAAGACCATCGCTCGTCCCCGACAGCCACTCATAAGGAAGACAATCAAAAGAGCACCTCATGCAACAAATTTGTCACACAACTTTTACCATACGTGCATGCTACGGGACTTGCCAACTTCAATAAAAGTATTTCTCAATTTCATAATTACCCACTAGCATGACCCTAACATTACTACCTTTATATCTCAAAACAATTATCAAGCATCAAGTTGATCATAGCATCCAATTCTTTTTCTATGATAGTTTTTATTATACCCAACTTGGATGCTCATCATTCTAAGACCAACTTTGTAACCATAGAAAATACCATGCTGTTCTAAAAGACTCTCAAATAGATATAAGTGAAGCGTGAGATACTAGAAATTTCTTCAAAATTAAGACATCACCGTGCTCTAAAAGATATAAGTGAAGCACTAGAGCAAAAACTATCAAGCTCAAAAGATATAAGTGAAGCACATAGAGTATTCTAGCAAATTCTAATCAAATAGGCTTCTCCCAAAAGGTGTGTACATAAATGATGATTGTGGTAACCTAAAAAGCAAAGACTAATATAATACACAACGCTCCAAGCAAAACACATATCATGTGGCGAATAAAAATATAGCTCCAAGTAAAGTTACCAATGAACGAAGACGAAAGAGGGGATGCCTTCCCGGGGCATCCCCAAGCTTAGGCTTTTGGATATACTTGAATATCTTGGGGTGCCTTGGGCATCCCCAAGCTTAGGCTCTTGCCACTCCTTATTCCATAGTCCATAAAAGCTTTACCCAAAACTTGAAAACTTCACAACACAAAACTCAACAGGAAATCTTATAAGCTCCGTTAGTGAAAGAAAACAAAACCACCACCTAAGGTACTGCAATGAACTCATTCTTAATTTATTTTGGTGTTAAACCTACTGTATTCCAACTTCTTTATGGTTTATAAACTATTTTACTAGCCATAGATGCATCAAAATAAGCAAACAACACACAAAAAACAGAATCTGTCAAAAACAGAACATTCTGTAGCAATCTGTAACTAACACAAACTTCTGGAACTCGAAAAATCCTACCAAAATAGGAAGTCCTGAAAAATTTGTTTATTGATCAGCATAAAAAAGAATCAATGCAAAATCACGTTCCTGTGATTTAACAAAATTATATTCGTGCGTGCCAAGTTTCTGTTTTTCAGCAGAATCAAATCAACTATCATCATAGGTTATCCTATGGGTTCTACTTGGCACAAACACTAATTAAAAGATAAAAACACATCTAAACAGAAGGTAGATGCAAGATTTATTACTAAACAGGATCAAAAATAAAAAACATAAAAAAATTGGGTTGCCTCCCAACTAGCGCTATCGTTTAACGCACCTAGCTAGGCATAAAAGCGAAGATAGATTCAAGTAGTGCCATCTTTGGCACTAAATTCATAAGTAGCTCGCATGATAGATTCATAAGGTAATTTGACTTTCTTTCTTGGAAAGTGCTCGATGCCTTTCCTTAATGGAAATTGGAATCTAATATTCCCTTCCTTCATATCTATAATCGCGCCAATCGTTCTAAGGAAAGGTCTACCAAGAATAATAGGGCAAGAAAGATTGCAATCTATATCAAGAACGATAAAATCTACGGGCACCAAATTTCTATTTGCAATAATGAGAACATCATTGATCCTTCCCATTGGCTTTTTAATGGTGGAATCCGCAAGGTGCAAATTTAAAGAGCAATCATCAAGATCATGGAAACCTAGAATATCACATAAAGTTTTCGGAATCGTGGAAACACTAGCACCCAAATCACACAAAGCAAAACACTCATGATCTTTAATTTTAATCTTTATAGTAGGTTCCCACTCATCATTAAGTTTTCTAGGTATAGAAACTTCCAAATTAAGTTTTTTATCATAAGATTGCATCAAGGCTTCAACAATATGTTTGGTAAAAGCTTTATTTTGACTATAAGCGTGAGGAGAATTAACAACGGATTGCAACAAGGAAATACAACCTTTTAAAGAACAATTATCATAATCAAATTCCTTGAAATCCGAAATAGTAGGTTCAATGTTATTTGAAGTTGTGGCTTCTCCAATCCCACTTTTACCAAATTTAGCATCAAGATCTAAAGACTCCGAATTCTTGGGACGCCTTCTAGGCCAAGTTGATTCATCATCAGTCCCATAATAATCAAAATTCATATTGCAAAACATAGATCTAATAGGAGACGCATCAATAACTTTAAGATCCTCATCATTATTTTCATGGATACTAGAAGAACACACTTTTATAAAGCTATCTTTTTTAGCACGCAATCTAGCGGTTCTTTCCTTGCACTCGTCAATGGAAATTCTCATTACTTTGAGAGACTCATTGATATCATGCTTAGGAGGAGAATATCTAAGTTTAAGAGAATCAACATCAAGCAAAAGTCTATCAACGTTCCTAGCCAAATCATCAACTTTAAGCAATTTTTCTTCAAGCAAAGCATTAAAATTCTTTTGAGAAATCGTAAATTCTTTCACGCTATTCTCAAAATCAGAGGGCATCTTATTAAAATTACCATAAGAATTATTGTAGGAATTTCCATAATTATTAGAGGAATTACTAGGGAACAGTCTAGCATTAAAGTTTCCTCTATAAGCATTATTTCCAAAACTATTCCTACCAAAAAAATTCACATCCATAGATTCATTATTATTCTCAATCAAAGAAGACAAAGGCATATCATTGGGATCAAGAGGAGTATTTTTAGTAGCAAAAAATTTCATAAGTTCATCCATCTTTCCACTCAAAACATTGATTTCTTCTATAGCATGCACTTTTTTACTAGAAGATCTTTCGGTGTGCCATTGAGAATAATTAGCCATAATATTATCAAGAAGTTTTGTAGCATATCCTAGCGTGATTCCATAAACGTGCCTCCCGCGGCCGAATCTAAGAGATTTCTAGAAGTAAAGTTCAAACCGGCATAAAAATTTTGTATGATCATCCATAAATTCAAACCATGAGTAGGGCAATTGTGAAGCATCAATTTCATTCTTTCCCAAGATTGGGCAACATGCTCATGATCAAGTTGTTTAAAATTCATAATATCGTTCCTAAGAGTGATAATCTTAGCGGGAGGAAAATACTTAGAGATAAAAGCATCTTTGCACTTGTTCCAAGAATCAATACTATTTTTAGGCAAAGATGAAAACCAAACTTTAGCACGACCTCTAAGTGAAAACGGAAATAACTTCTATTTGACAATATTGTTGTCTGTATCTTTCTTCTTTTGCATATCACACAAATCAACAAAGTTGTTTAGATGAGTAGCGGCATCTTCACTAGGAAGGCCGGCAAATTGATCTTTCATAACAAGATTCGGCAAAGCAGTATTGATTTCACAAGACTCAACATCATTAAGAGAAGCAATCAGAGTACTAAGGAAATCATTATTATTGGTATTTGAGAAATCACACAATTTGGTATTATCTTGCGCCATGGCAACAAGTAATCCAACACACAAGCAAACAGAAAAAGGCAAGCGAAAAAGAGAGGAGGAGATTGGGAAAGAGAGGGCGAATAAGACGGCAAGGGTGAAGTGGGGAGAGGAAAACGTGAGGCAAATGGCAAATAATGCAAATGCGAGGGAGATGGGTTTGTGATGGGTACTTGGTATGTCTTGACTTGAGCGAAGACCTCCCCAGCAACGGCGCCAGAAATCCTTCTTGCTACGTCTTGAGCTTGCGTTGGTTTTCCTCGAAGAGGAGAGGGTGAGGCAGCAATAGTAGCATAAGTATTTCCCTCAGTTTTTGAGAACCAAGGTATCAATCCAGTAGGAGGCTCCTCAAAAGTCCCACGCACCTACACAAACAAACTGAGAACTCGCAACCAACGCGATAAAGGGGTTGTCAATCCCTTCACGGCCACTTGCGAAAGTGAGATCTAATAAAGATAGTATGATAAGATAAATATATTTTTGGTATTTTATAATATAGATGCAAAAATTAAAGATGCAAATAAAAGTAAATTGGAAGCAAATATGATAGGAGATAGACCCGGGGGCCATAGGTTTCACTAGTGGCTTCTCTCAAGATAACATAAGTATTACGGTGGGTGAACAAATTACTGTCGAGCAATTGACAGAAAAGCGAATAATTATGAGATTATTTAGGCATGATCATGTATATAGGCATCACGTCCGTAACAAGTAGACCGACTCCTGCCTGCATCTACTACTATTACTCCACACATCGACCGACTCCTGCCTGCATATAGAGTATTAAGTTCATAAGAACAGAGTAACGCATTAAGCAAGATGATGTAGAGGGATAAACTCAAGCAATATGATATAAACCCTATCTTGTTATCCTCGATGGCAACAATACAATACGTGCCTTGCAACCCTTTCTGTCACTGGGTAAGGACACCGCAAGATTGAACCCAAAGCTAAGCACTTCTCCCATGGCAAGAAAGATCAATCTAGTAGGCCAAACCAAACTGATAATTCGAAGAGACTTGCAAAGATAACTCAACCATAAAAGAATTTAGAGAAGATTCAAATATTATTCATAGATAAACTTGATCATAAACCCACAATTCATCGGATCTCGACAAACACACCGCAAAAAGAGTTTACATCGAATAGATCTCCACAAGAGAGGGGGAGACCATTGTATTAAGATCCAAAAAGAGAGAAGAAGCCATCTAGCTAATAACTATGGACCCGTAGGTCTGTGGTAAACTACTCACAACTCATAGGAGGGGCAAGGATGTTGATGTACAAGCCCTCCATGGTCGATTCTCCCTCTGGCAGAACACCGACGAAGGCTCCAAGATGGGATCTTGCGGATACAGAAGGTTACGGTGGTGGAAATTGTGTTTCGTCTGCCCCTAGATGTTTTCGGGGTACGTAGGTATATATAGGAGGAAGAAGTACGTCGGTGGAAGCCCGAGGGGCCCACAAGACAGGGGGGCGCGCCCTACAGGGGGGGGGGCGCCCTCCTACTCATGGGAGCCTCGGCTGCTTCTTGACATGCACTCCAAGTCCTCTGGATCACGTTCGTTCCAAAAATCACGCTCCCGAAGGTTTCATTCCATTTGGACTCCGTTTGATATTCCTTTTCTTCGAAATACTGAAATAGGCAAAAAATCAGCAATACGGGCTGGGCCTCCGGTTAGTAGGTTAGTCCCAAAAATGATATAAATGTGTAAAATAAAGCCCATAAACATCCAAAAGGGGTAATATAATAGCATGGAACAATCAAAAATTATAGATACGTTGGAGACGTATCACGTGCCGGTGGGGGTGTGATGAGACCCACAGGCGATGGTACGGGTGGCGACTTGGCGCATATCTGGTTGTTGCCCGTTGAAGAGCAGGTGGACGAGCAGCCAACAGACATGGTTGCTGCGGCCAGAGCTTCTGATGCTAGGCAGAGTAAGTAGAGAAGAGGAGAAGTGAATGTTGGATATGTCAGTTTCATTACTTGCAGAGTAGCATAGCACCATATATAGTCATAGTCCAGGTTTGGATTCGAACCAGCTACAGGAGCACGTCTCTCTTTTTTCTAAAACTCGGCAACGTCTCTTTACTGGCACACTAGCTTGTTCTGTACGCCATCCCAAGTCTTTGATTTTCTTTCCCTTTTTTTGTGAGGAAGGAAGGAGGACAAAATTGAGAGTTCCTAGGACTTGAACCCAAGACCTCTCGGTTGAAAACCAAGGGTGCTAGTCACTTATGTGGCGAACATTCCCTGTGAGGAGGACGGCAGGCGAACGCATTTTCCTCGCAGTTTTCTTCCTATATATATAAAAGTATGCTACTTGGTGTCCGCTTAGTCAACAAACGATTGTGCCAACCTTGACCGTTGGATTGACATTCAACGTCTGTCGCGTTTCTTCAGTCTCTTCTTCCTCGAGCCGCCAAAGCCAAACCAGCGTCGGTGGGACCACCCGCTTCCGCCTCCCACGGCTGGTTGTGATCTTCCCCGGCTCCTGTTCGTTCCCGTCTGAGGCCTCACCATTGTCCTCCGCCTTGGTTCGCTTGCCGCGGAGCCGCCCTCCGGTGTTGTCAACATGGTCAACAACTGAGAGGAATAAGGAGATGACTGTACATGGTGAGGATGACAGTAGGGACCCAGCAGCGTGCAGTAATTTTGTTTTTTCGGGACGGAGAAGGGTATCAACTGGGTTGTGCGGGACCCGTGGCCCGTCTAGGCTAGGCTTTTATTTCATATGTTTAGCACATGACCAACCCAGTTTGTTTTTTTCCTTTCTGAAAATGGCTAGCGAGCTATTTTGTTTTTTGCAGAATAACCAATATAGGCCTACTTGCTTTTCTACGCCCTGCTGGGCCCGAAATCTTTCAAGACGAGGAGGGATGCATTTTGCCTAGAAATGGGCTATAAGTACTAAGAAATGGGCTATAAGTAATAATAAATGGGCTATAAGTAATAATAAATGGGTTGTAAAATGAAAAATACGCAAACAGGCTATTAGTCCAAAATACAGTTTTCTTTCGGATTTTGATATTTTAAATTTCATTGTTTTTGTGCGGGTAAAATTTCATTGAATTTAAATTAATGTATATTTAGATTTAAAATTCATTTGAATCTGGCTAGAAATTTTGGGCTGTATGCTATTTGGGACAGATTTGGAGGCTGACTTGTGGGTCTACTAGGTTGACGTGTACTTTGGCTTTGTCAACTTACTCCACAAACGATTCTAGCAGCAGCGACCATTGGATGTTAATCCAACGGCCGTGCTGCTTCTTCAATATCTGATATTCTTGCTCCAGCCGCCCAAACCAGCTCCGGTGGGACTGCCTGCTCCCGCCTCCCGTGGCCGGCTATGCTGCCGCACAGGCCGCACTGCCCCACCCTACTTCATTGCTGGTCAGGCAATTCCTCTACTCACCCACACCTCATGTTATTTTCCGGCGACGGTAGCCGGACCAATAAACCCTCGTACTCCCCACCGCGTGGGCAACCATTGCCGAGTCTTCCCCGGCTCCGTGTCATTCCCTTCCTAGGCCTCGCCGTCGTCCACCGCCATGGTGCTCTCGGCTCGGCCTGGTCAACGTGGTCAACGAACGACATCCATCGGCCATGGACTGTACGTGGAGAGGCTGACAGCTGGGTCCACAGCCTCACACAAGGAAATGCCTCTTTATTACGCGCAAAATAATGATTTCTCCACCTGACAGCTAGGACCCACCGGAAGGGACTCTGTATTTCGCGAAAAAACGTTCCCCCCGCTGACATGTCGGACCCACCAACTATATCTTCGCATGCAAGGAAGTGCCTCCTTATTATGCACAAAAAATGAATACCCCCTGCTAGCTGGGACCCACCATAGTGGGAGGATGACTTGTGGGCCAACTAAGTTGACAGGGACAGAGGGCTTTGTCAATGATTCTAGCTCCAGTGACCGTACGATGCCCATCCAACGGCCGTAGTGCTTCTTCAACCTCTGGTCTTCTTGCTCTAGCCGCCCAAAGCAGCGCCGGTAGTGCCGCATGCTCCTGCCTCCCGTGGTCGGCTGTGCTGCCGCGGAGGCCTCACCGCCCCCTACTATTCCCACCGCTGGCCAGGCCCTGTGGCGATGGCAGCCTCACACCGCAGCCGAACCAGTGAACCCTCGTACTCCTCTCCACGCGGGCTTCCGCTGCCGCGTCTTCCCCGGCTCCGTGTTGTCCCCTTCCTAGGCCTCGCTGTCGTCCACCGCCGTGGTGCTCTCGGCGCGGCGTGGTCAACATGGTCAAGGAACAACTTCCATCGGACGTGGACTGTACGTGGAGAGGCTGACAGCTGGGTCCATGGCCGCAGCAAGGAAGTGCCTTCTTATTACGCGGAAAATAATGATTCCTCCACCTGACAGCTGGGACCCACCGTACGGGCCACTGTATTTCATGAAAAAAAGTTTCCCCATGACTGCTAGGACCCACCAGCTACATCTTCGCACGCAAGGAAGTGCGTCCGGGCAAAAAAGAAAAACGATTCGCCCCCCTGACTGCTGGGACCCACCAGCTACATCTTCGCACGCAAGGAAGTGCGTCCGGGCAAAAAAAAAACGATTCACCACCCTGACTGCTGGGACTCACCAGCTACATCTTCGCACGCAAGGAAGTGCATCCGGCCAAAAAAAAAACGATTCGCCCCCCTGACTGTTGGGACCCACCAGCTACATCTTCGCACGCAAGGAAGTGCGTCCGGGCAAAAAAAAACGATTCACCCCCCTGAATGCTGGGACCCACCAGCTACATCTTCGCACGCAAGAAAGTGCGTCCAGGCAAAAAAAAAAAGATTCGCCCCCTGACTGCTGGGACCCACCAGCTACATTTTCGCACGCAAGGAAGTGCCTGACAGTCGGGACCCACCTGGTCGAAGCGTACGTAGCGTTGTCATTCTGGTCGTGAATGTGTACGTACATACTGGTCGATGTAGAGGCGCGCACGTGTCGTAGTAGAGGCGCACACGTGTCGTAGTAGAGGCGCGCACGTAGCATGTACACGTATGTACAACAGCCAGGGTGCAAGAAAGAAAATACGGCCACGTACGTACATACGGGCGAGGTCTCGAACGCCTACTCGCGCATACGTACGGCCAGGGCTCGTGTACATGGCTGGGTCGGAACGGAGAAACAACATCGTTGTCGTGTTCATGGGGAGCCAACCGGCTGGGTCAGAACGGAATGCGTCGTCGTGTTCATCGGGAGGGCTTGGACGGAAAAGGCGATGGAAACGAGGCCCGGCGTACCGCAGAACAGAGGAAACGGCCTTGTGTTCGACTGGCCACGTTCAAAACAGGATCCTATTCATCGGGAGGGGTTTGGCGTACCACAAAACGGTGGAAACGGACCTCCTACGGTCGAAACGGGGGTCCTGTTGATCGGGAGGGTGTGGCATACCACAAAACGGACAAAACGGACTTGTGTTGGAGCGTTATGGTCGAAACGGGGGTCCTGTTGATCGGGAGGGGTGTGGCGTACTGCAAAACGGACGAAACGGACTTGTGTTGGAGCGCTACGGTCGAAACAGGGGTCCTGTTCATCGGGAGGGGTGTGGCGTACTGCAAAACGGGACTCCACGGGATACTGTTCATCTCCACTGTCGACCTCCTCCAGCCTCCACGGGCTACCGTCGACCTCCTCCAGCCTCCACGGGCTCCTGTTCATCCAGCCTCCACCGCGCGCTACTCCACCCACTACTGTTCAACCACCCCTCCACCATCTACTGTTCATCCAGCCCTCCACGAGGTCGTGCTGTTCATACAGCCCTCCACACCACGGGGTCCTGTTCATCTAGAGGCAACGCCACCGCTCACTGTTCATCCACCCCCCTACAACACTCACTATTCATCTAGAGAGGCAGCATCGACCGACTTCAGTTAGCAGCAGTAGTGAAGGAATCGCTCGATCGGGTTCAGTAACGCGTAGCCAGCAGTGCAATTGCTCGGGTTCAATTAGAGCCCAACGCCTCGCTTGGGTTCAGTTAGAGCCAACGTCTCGCACACACGCGCGTACGTGTACGAGAGAAACACGCATATCTTGGCCCCCGACCGCCCACCATAACCGGGAACTCCCCGAAATTTTCCTCGCCCTCGCTTCTACCACGGTTTTTTCTGTCATGGACGGCCCAAAGAATGTCATGCATCTGCGTCTTTGGCCCGCCTAGGACGAAAAGCCCATTTTCTGTCATGATTTTTTGTCATAGAAGTAGGAGCCCACCACATCTATGATGATACTGGGTTTTGTCACAATTATCATCATAGAAGTGTCATATGTATGACAGAAAAAAAGTTTTGTTCGGCCCAAAATGTGACGGATGTGTCTTTTTTTGTAGTGAGGGTACACGTTTCTGGCCTCGAGTGTTTCGGAAGAGTCATCCAAGCCGCTGAGATCCCTCACAACTTCAGGTTGGCGACTGGCGTCAGTAAGTTCACCAGAGAGTCGAAGCCTGACACTTGGTTGGAGGATTACCGAGTGGCTGTGCACATTGGTGGCGGCAACGGGTGGCCATGAAGAACCTCCCTTTGATGCTTGAAGGTTCTGCCAGAGCCTGGTTGAATCAGTTGGCCCCTGGGAGCATTGTCAATTGGGAAGAGTTAGCTCGAGTGTTCACAAAAACATTTGAGGGCACTTGCAAGCGGCCTGCTGGTTTGACAGAATTGCAGCACCGTGTTCAGAAACAGAATGAGACTTTGAGAGACTATATCCAGAGATGGACTACTCTTCATCACACGATGGAGAATGTGTCGGATCACCAAGCAGTTTGCACCTTTAAAGAAGGCATTCGCTACAGAGAGCTCAATCTGAAATTCGGTCGGACCGGAGACATGAATCTGACTCGGATGATGGAGATTGCTACTCGGTACACTAGCGGCGAAGAAGAGGACCGACTCCAGAGCGGCAAGAACATATCAATCACCCAGGACACAGAAGAAGGGAACTCCAGTCGGAAGCAAAAACGAAAAGCTGAGGGCGCAGGCCCTGCCGAGGAAGCAGTTTTGAATCAAGGGAAGTTCAAGGGGAAACCTAAAGGGCCTTGGACTCCTAAAAAAGTGTAAGATCAAGCGGGAAACAATGTGCTTGATTTACCATGTCATATGCACACCAAAAAGGATGAAGAGGGGAATCTGATTCTTCCCAAGCATACCACTCGACAGTGTCGACTCCTGATTCAGAGCTTCCGAGAGAGCCAGCCCAGTGAAAAGGATAAAGAGGCTGATAAGGAGGAAGACAAAGAGGAAGATGGTGGTTACCCCAATGTTAATTCCACTTTGGTGATTTTTGCTGACCTCGAGAGCAGAAGTCTACTGAAAGTTATTAACACAGAGGTAAACATGGTTGCCCCGGCAACGCCAAGATATTTGAAGTGCTCTAAAACCCCTATTACATTTGACCAGTCCGACCACCCGCCACACGTAGCTACCCCTGGGCGGCAAGCATCGGTGGTCGAACCAGTCGTTGGGGGCACCCGACTGACCAAGGTTTTGATGGACGATGGCAGTGGATTGAATATATTGTATGCTGAGGCCCTCCGGGGGATGGGCATTCCGATGTCCAAGATCAGTGAGAGCAACATGAGATTCCATGGTATCATCCCAGGAAAGAAGGCCGACTCACTCGGTCAGATCACTCTTGATGTGGTTTTCGGTGATTCAAAGAATTACCGCAAGGAAAAGTTGACGTTTGCGGTAGTGGATTTTGATAGTGCCTATCATGCCATTCTAGGAAGACTTGCTTATGCTAGTTTCATGGCTCGACTGTGCTATGTGTACCTTAAGTTGAAGATGCCTGCCCTCGGAGGCGTGATCACAGTCACAGGAAATCGGCAGAAAGCAGAAGATTGTCTCCAGAAAGGTTCAAAGATCGCCGATGAACAAATGGCAGCAGTAGAGTTTCAAGAATACCAGAAGAATGCAGATCCGAGTGATTTGTTGCATGCCAAGAGGCCTGCCTCGGAGTCCGCATTTCAGTCGCCGGCGAGACAAAGCCGGTTCACATTCACCCGACTGATCCCAATGCTGCTCCAACCCATATCTCAACAACACTCGACGGCAAATAGGAAGAAGCGCTCATCCAGTTCCTCCGTGAGAACTGGAACATCTTTGCATGGAAGCCATCTGACATGCCAGATGTACCCAGGGGACTGGCTGAGCACCATTTGCGAGTCAACCTGAAAGCAAAGCCCGTTAAAGAGCATCTCCGTCGGTCCGCCCCGGAGAAGAGGAAGGCCATTGGCGAGGAGGTGGCTCGGCTTCTGGCTGCTGAGTTCATCCGCGAGATATACCACTCCGAGTGGCTTGCCAATGTTGTCATGGTCCCCCAGAAAGATAAGTCACTTCGAATGTGTATTGATTTCAAGCATATCAATCGGGCCTGCCCGAAAGATCATTTTTCTCTACCCCGCATCGACCAGATAGTCAACTCAACTACGGGATGTGAGTGATTGTCCTTTTTGGACGCTTATTCCGGGTACCATCAGATCTGACTGTATGGACCCGACGAGATAAAGACAGCTCTCATCACCCCATTCGGGTGTTTTTGCTATGTTACTATGCCCTTTGGCCTCAAGAATGCTGGTGCCACGTTCATGCGCATGATCTAGAAGTGCCTGCTCACACAAATTAGTCGAAATGTGGAAGCATACGTGGATGACATAGTGGTCAAGTCACACAAAGGTTCCGCCCTACTGACTGACCTTGCTGAAACCTTTGCCAACTTAAGAAGATATGATATCAAGCTCATGTTGGGGAATGTTGCAGAAAATTAAATTTTTTCCTACGGTTTCACCAAGATCCATCTATGAGTTCATCTAAGAAACGAGTCAAGGGAGTGAGATTGCATCTACATACCACTTGTAGATCACGTGCGGAAGCGTTCAAGGGAAGGGTGATGATGGAGTCGTACTCGCCGTGATTCAGATCACTGATGACCAAGTGCGGAACGGACAGCACCTCCGCGTTCAACACACGTACGGGACGGGAGATGTCTCCTCCTTCTTGATCCAGCAAGGGGGAAGGAGAGGTTGATGATGATCCAGCAGCACGACGGCATGGTGGTGGATGCAGCAGAACTCCGGCAGGGCTTCGCCAAGCTGCTGCGGGAGGAGGACGAGGTATAGCAGGGGGAGGGAGGCGCCAATGCACAGGGTGCGGCTGCCCTCCCCCTGCCCTCCTTTATATAGGCCCCCAGGGGGGGCGCCGGCCCTGGGAGATCCAATCTCCAAAGGGGGGCGGCGGCCAGGGGGGTGGAGTGCCCCCCAAGGCAAGTGGGGCGCCCCCCCACCCTAGGGTTTCAACCCTAGGCGCAGGGGGTGGGCCAAGGGGGGCGCACCAGCCCACTATGGGCTGGTTCCCCTCCCCACTTCAGCCCTTGGGGCCCTCCGGGATGGGTGGGCCCATCCGGTGGACCCCCGGGACCCTTCCGGTGGTCCCGGTACAATACCGGGTGACCCCGAAACTTTCCCGATGGCCGAAACAACACTTCCTATATATAATTCTTTACCTCCGGAACTCCTCGTGACGTCCGGGATCTCATCCGGGACTCCGAACAACATTCGGTATGCTGCATACTCATATTCATACAACCCTAGCGTCACCGAACCTTAAGTGTGTAGACCCTACGGGTTCGGGAGACACGTAGACATGACCGAGACGACTCTCGGGCAATAACCAACAGCGGGATCTGGATACCCATGTTGGCTCCCACATGCTCCTCGATGATCTCATCGGATGAACCACGATGTCGAGGATTAAACAACCCCGTATTCAATTCCCTTTGTCAATCGGTACGTTACTTGCCCGAGACTCGATCGTCGGTATCCCAATACCTCGTTCAGTCTCGTTACCGGCAAGTCACTTTACTCGTACCGTAATGCATGATCCCGTGAACAAACACTTGGTCACTTTGAGCTCATTATGATGATGCATTACTGAGTGGGCCCAGAGATACCTCTCCGTCATACGGAGTGACAAATCCCAGTCTCGATCCGTGTCAACCCAACAGATACTTTCGGAGATACCTGTAGTGCACCTTTATAATCACCCAGTTACGTTGTGACGTTTGGTACACCCAAAGCACTCCTACGGCATCCGGGAGTTACACGATCTCATGGTCTAAGGAAAGGATACTTGACATTGGAAAAGCTCTAGCAAACGAACTACGCGATCTTGTGCTATGCTTAGGATTGGGCCTTGTCCATCACATCATTCTCCTAATGATGTGATCCCGTTATCAACGACATCCAATGTCCATAGCCAGGAAACCATGACTATCTGTTGATCAACGAGCTAGTCAACTAGAGGCTTACTAGGGACATATTATGGTCTATGTATTCACACGTGTATTACGATTTCCGGATAATACAGTTATAGCATGAATAAAGACAATTATCATGAACAAGGAAATATAATAATAATCCTTTTATTATTGCCTCTAGGGCATATTTCCAACAGTCTCCCACTTGCACTAGAGTCAATAATCTAGTTACATTGTGATGAATCGAACACCCATAGAGTTCTGGTGTTGATCATGTTTTGCTCGCGAGAGAGGTTTAGTCAACGGATCTGCGACATTCACATCCGTATGTACTTTGCAAATATCTATGTCTCCATCTTGAACATTTTCACGGATGGAGTTGAAACGACGCTTGATGTGCCTGGTCTTCTTGTGAAACCTGGGCTCCTTGGCAAGGGCAATAGCTCCAATGTTTTCACAGAAGAGTTTGATCGGCCCCGGCGCATTGGGTATGATTCCTAGGTCGGTGATGAACTCCTTCACCCAAATTGCTTCATGCGCTGCCTCCGAGGCTGCCATGTACTCCGCTTCACATGTAGATCCCGCCACGACGCTCTGCTTGCAGCTGCACCAGCTTACTGCTCCACCATTCAACATATACACGTATCCGGTTTGTGACTTAGAGTCATCCAGATCTGTGTCGAAGCTAGCGTCGACGTAACCCTTTACGACGAGCTCTTCGTCACCTCCATAAACGAGAAACATGTCCTTTGTCCTTTTCAGGTACTTCGGGATATTCTTGACCGCTGTCCAGCGTTCCTTGCCAGGATTACTTTGGTACCTTCCTACCAAACTTACGGCAAGGTTTACATCAGGTCTGGTACACAGCATGGCATACATAATAGATCCTATGGCTGAAGCATAGGGGATGACACTCATCTCTTCTTTATCTTTTGCCGTGGTCGGGGATTGAGCCGAGCTCAATCTCACACCTTGCAACACAGGCAAGAACCCTTTCTTGGACTGATCCATTTTGAACTTCTTCAAAATCTAATCAAGGTATGTGCTTTGTGAAAGACCTACGAGGCGTCTCGATCTATCCCTATAGATCTTGATGCCTAATATGTAAGCAGCTTCTCCAAGGTCCTTCATTGAAAAACACTTATTCAAGTAGGCCTTAATGCTGTCCAAAAGTTCTATATCATTTCCCATCAAGAGTATGTCATCTACATGTAATATGAGAAATGCTACAGAGCTCCCACTCACTTTCTTGTAAACGCAGGCTTCTCCATAAGTCTGCATAAACCCAAACGCTTTGATCATCTCATCAAAGCAAATGTTCCAACTCCGAGATGCTTGCACCAGCCCATAAATGGATCGCTGGAGCTTGCATACTTTGTTAGCATCATTAGGATCGACAAAACCTTCCGGCTGCATCATATACAGCTCTTCCTTAAGATGTCCGTTAAGGAATGCCGTTTTGACGTCCATCTGCCATATCTCATAATCATAGTATGCGGCAATTGCTAACATGATTCGGACGGACTTCAGCTTCGCTACGGGAGAGAATGTCTCGTCGTAGTCAATCCCTTGAACTTGTCGATAACCCTTAGCGACAAGTCGAGCTTTATAGATGGTAACATTTCCATCCGCGTCCGTCTTCTTCTTAAAGATACATTTGTTTTCTATCGCTCGCCGATCATCGGGCAAGTCTGTCCAAGTCCATACTTTGTTTTCATACATGAATTCTATCTCGGATTTCATGGCTTCAAGCCATTTGTTGGAATCTGGGCCCGCCATCGCTTCTTCATAGTTCGAAGGTTCACCGTTGTCTAACAACATGATTTCCAGGACAGGGTTGCCGTACCACTCTGGTGCGGAACGTGTCCTTGTGGACCTACGAAGTTCAGTAGCAACTTGATCCGAAGTACCTTGATCATCATCATTATTTTCCTCTTCAATTGGTGTAGGCATCATAGGAACATTTTCCTGAGCTGCACTACTTTCCCGTTCGAGAGGTAGTACTTCATCGAGTCCTACTTTCCTCCCACTTACTTCTTTCGAGAGAAACTCTATTTCTAGAAAGGATCCGTTCTTGGCAACAAAGATCTTGCCCTCGGATCTTAAGTAGAAGGTATACCCAATGGTTTCCTTAGGGTATCCTATGAAGACGCATTTTTCCGACTTGGGTTCGAGCTTTTCAGGTTGAAGTTTCTTGACATAAGCATCGCATCCCCAAACTTTTAGAAATGACAACTTAGGTTTCTTCCCAAACCATAATTCATACGGTGTCGTCTCAACGGATTTAGACGGTGCCCTATTTAAAGTGAATGTAGCTGTCTCTAGAGCGTATCCCCAAAATGATAGCGGTAAATCGGTAAGAGACATCATAGAACGCACCATATCCAATAGAGTGCGATTACAACGTTCGAACACACCGTTACGCTGAGGTGTTCCAGGCGGCGTGAGTCGTGAAACGATTCCACATTTCCTTAAGTGTGTACCAAATTCGTGACTTAAATATTCTCCTCCACGATCTGATCGTAGGAACTTTATCTTTCGGTCACGTTGATTCTCTACCTCATTCTGAAATTCCTTGAACTTTTCAAAGGTCTCAGACTTGTGTTTCATCAAGTAGACATACCCATATCTACTCAAGTCATCAGTGAGAGTGAGAACATAACGATATCCTCCGCGAGCTTCAACGCTCATTGGACCGCACACATCGGTATGTATGATTTCTAATAAGTTGGTTGCTCGCTCCATTGTTCCGGAGAACGGAGTCTTGGTCATCTTGCCCATGAGGCATGGTTTGCATGTGTCAAATTGTCACACCCTAGCTAGTTATGCATTAGAGTGTTGCATCATGTCTATTTTTTTCATCAGAAACTTGAAATGGGGATGACAGAACCCCCAGCCCCCTCTGAAACCAACTAGGGTTTACTAAAAACTTTTTCAATGAACCTGAAATGCCCTTCTAAAATGTCCATCATTTTTGTCTTGGTTCAGAACCTCTGCCAAAAGTGATGCACAATTTCCTAGGTCATCTTAGGGTCTCTGAATTAAATCATAAATATTTGAATTTGGGCATTTAAAATTATATAAAATATTTCAAATGCTCAAATATCTCCAAACTAAAATGTTTCATGTTGGAAATAATCCAACTATGGACCAGGTGCAGTTTGGTGATTTTAGGAGTTACCTAAGTATTTTTATTAATTCAACAAAGTTGCAGAAAAATAGAAAAAGAAAATAACAGGGAAAACTTACCTGGCGCCCAGCACTCGGCCCACCTGCCGACCCAGCCCAGCGCCGCGCTAGCGAGCTGCTTGCCGGCCAGGCAGGCAGGCAGGTGCTCGACGGCGGCACCGCAGCACGCCACGCAGCTGCACGTCGCCTTGCTTCCCCCTCTCGCCGCCTAGCCGGCCTGGATGAGCTCCACGTCGAGCCGTGAACCCCCAGGACACCTCCATTCCTCCCCAACTCCTCTCTCTCGCTCTCCCTAGCCATGGCCGACGCCATCGCCGCCACCCCCTCGCCGTAGGCGTGCTCTCCATCATCTCCACGCCGCGCCACCGTGTCCAGAAGCTCCGCCGTCCTCTACTCCTTCGAGCTAGCCGAGCCCCGAGCGCTCGCGTGCCCCGAAGCCGCTGCATCGACCTCGACCGAACCGCCGTCGCCGGAGATCCCCTTCGCCGTCGCTGTCGCTCCGGCCCGTCCCCAGCCGCACCAAGTGCTCCGTCGAACTCCCTGTGAGCTGGGCTAACTTCCCCTCCTTCTCTTTCTTGCTCTCGTGCACCACAGCGAGCACACGGAGCTCACCCGCACTCGCCGCCGCGGACCACGTCGCCGACGTGCCTCCGGCTAACCACCGGCCACCTCACGGTGTCCATCGCACTCACCACGCTGCGTTGGACCCAACCGAGCACTCCCCGCACCTCACCGCACACCCTAGCTTGAGTTCGCCTCCACCCGAGCTCCGGTCGCCGCCAAAGTCGTCGCCGGTGCCAACTCCGGCCACCCCGACCCCAACTGACTCCGCCAAGAGCCGCGGCTCGTCCTCAGCTCCATCCTGAAGCCCTCCGCGACCCTTTTGGTGGCCGGAACGGCCAAAACCACTTTCCGCCGCCGCGTCGGGCTCGCCGGCGGCTAAACGCCGGCGCAGCTGACTTGTTTTGACCACGGGTGGGCCCTGGTTGACTCCGTTGAGTCGCTGACAGGTGGGGCCCAGCCCTGTTAACTAACCTAGTTTAGTTTTAATTAATTTCTAACTAAACTAATGACCCTGACACCCTGGACCCACTGTCAGGTTTGACCTGGACGTCTCCGTTGACCCTGACGTCATTCTGACGCATGGCTGACGCAATAAATTAATTTTTGGATTTATTCTAATATAGGAAATTCCAGAATATAGTTTAAACTTCAAAAATTCATAACTTTTAATCTGTAACTCCAAATCAAACAAGTTATATATGAAAAATGATCAGAAAAATCCAATCTATCCATCTGTACTGTTTCCATGCATGATTAAACAAGTTAACTTGATGTTTAATGCATAACAAGATAAAACACTTTAAAGGGCCATGTATGAGTTTGAAATTTGAATCTTTGGTTCGAATTGGTTCAAACCCTTCTGGTCTTAGCTGCATTAGCCCAACACACTCATATTGCCATGTTTCATGCATGCATCATATTGTCGCACATTGTTTGGTGATGGTTGTGTATCGGTGTTCTTTGCGGCAGGTTCTGCCTCCGAGGAGTACCGTGATTACCCTAGCGAAGAACCGTATCAGTGCATCGACCCATCAGGCAAGCAACCAACCGTTTGATCATATCGATACAATCCCATGTTCTCGCTCTTGCTCTCTTTTACTGCATTAAGACAACGTGTTTCAAACTGCTGTGTGCTTCGGTAGTTGAACCCATTTCCTCTGCATGACCTGTCATTGCCACAGTAACTAGATGAAACCCACTAGCATGTGTAGGAGTTGTTTGAGCCATATGTATGTGTTGTTCCTACCTTGCTATGCCTGCTATGCTTAGAGTCGTGTCAGGTCTGGTTCATCTGGGTGATGGGCTAGAGTGAAATGATCATATCAGTTTGAGAGTGGTGTGTTGAACACGATTTGGTAAAGGTATCGATGAGAGGCCATGTAGGAGTACATGGTGGGTTGTTTCATTGAGGCCGTCCTTAAGCACTGAGATCTGTATGTGTGATTTAAGATTCAGCTACTACCATGCATTGGGCCCGAAACCAATGGACCCTCTCGGCTTCTTATTCACCCTAGTCTTCTGTCCAGGAGTTGCAAGTAGTTTCTGGTGTTTGTAGCCTACTAGAGGCCGTGGACAGCGCTGACCGTAGGGGTGGGCTGTGATGCGGTAGGTACGTGGCCGGGTGTACTGGATGCCCGTTTGGTATCTCAGGAACCCTGTTCACATCGTTTGGGGCTGTGAGCGAAACTTCGGCCAGATCTCCTCATGGATGGAACCCAAATAGGCGATAAACCTGGACTAGAGACTTAGGTGTCTAGGTAGGTCGTGGCCGACACCCACATTGGGCTTCCGCTTGAAGGTTGCCGAGTACATGTCGTGTAAACGGCGGTAAGTGGTGAGAGCGTGTATGAAGAAGTACACCCCTGCAGGGTTAACCTAATCTATTCGAATAGCCGCTTCCGCGGTAAAGGACTACTTGGTTGCTTATACAGTTCATAGACAAGTAAATGGAAACTACTAAAAGCCTCAAGATAAGCGTGAGTGCCGAGGATGGCTCTTCCGTAGGAAGACGGAGGTGGATCCTCGGTAGAGTATTGAGTGGTGAGTAGTGGACTCGTGTGCGCAAAACCATTTCGAGTTGGAGTCTCGTAGGATAGCTTAGCCAAGATTCAAAGCTGGCTTGCTGCAACAACTCCACCAACCCTTCTTGATAATGTGCATGTATGTAGGATCTGATGTAAGTCTTGCTGAGTACCTTTGTACTCATGTTGCTATAATTTACATTTTTACAGAAGACGCTGCAACCCCTTCTGATGGGTTCTTCGTAGACGTTGACATCAATGAGTAGGCTAAGGCCCAGGTGGTGATCCTGAGCTTGTGAAGGACCACGTAGTATAGCTAGGCTTTCCAAGCCTCTTTTATTTTACTAGTTGTCTGTACTCAGACAAGTTACTTCCGCCGCTGGTTTGTATGACTGTATGACTTGAATGCTGGGTCGTGTGACCCGTACTTGTGTGTATGCTATGTATGGCTCTCTGAGCCTTTAAATAAAGTACTTGTGTCATAGAGTCATGTTGTGATGCCTTGTTGTATTTGCACATATCGAGCATATTGTGTGTATGATTGAAATGCTTGGTATGTGTGGGATCTGACTATCTAGTTGTTTATCTTTAGTAGCCTCTCTTACCGGGAAATGTCTCCTAGTGATTCCACTGAGCCATGGTAGCTTGCTACTGCTCCGGAACACTTGGCTGGCCGGCATGTGTCCTTCTTCGTTCCTGTGTCTGTCCCTTCGGGGAAATGTCACGCATTGAGTACCGGAGTCCTGTTAGCCCGCTACAGCCCGGTTTACCGGAGTCCTGCTAGCCCAGTGCTACAGCCCGGAACTTACTTGCTGATGACCGACACGTTGGATGCTGGGTCATGGATGCCTGTCCCTGTAAGTCTGTGCCACTTTGGGTTTACAACTAGCCATGTCAGCCCGGGCTCCTTTTCATATGGATGCTAGCGACACTATCATATACGTGTGCCAAAAGGCGCAAACGGTCCCGGGCAAAGGTAAGGCGACACCCGTGGGGATACCGTGCATGAGGCCGCAAAGTGATATGAGGTGTTACAGGCTAGATCAATGTGATTTTGAGTCGGGGTCCTGACAGGGTTGGCATCAGAGCCGGACTGCCTGTAGGTTCTCCAAGCCAAACTGGTCGATGTTGAGTCTAGAAATGCTTTAGTTATATATAAGGGAATTGATTGTGGGATGGTACGTAAGGCTCTTTTTACTTCTTTACCTCATGGCATTCTGATCTGAGTCAGTCCATTCTTCCACCGGGGGTTAAGGAGTTAGGATCTCTTCTCTCTATCAGGTTCACGTGTTACTAATCAGTAGTACCTTATAGGTTTGATGGATACAAGCCTAGTTCAGTTCTACTACCACATTATGTTGCTAAGTTGAACCTGGAACTTTGATATGATGTTGTTGAGTGTGTATGAAATCCTTGTCAAATGTCTCAAAATCCTTTTTGAGCATTTACAGCTGTTATGCTGTCGAAATTTTGCTAGAAATTCTAATGCCTTTGCATTATGGTTGTGCTTTCAGATGGCCACTCGCGACCAAAATCAAGTGGTTCGCCTGACTCGATGCCTAGATGTACCCGACCATACTGCTATGTTGGTCAGGGTAATGACTGAGGCTGGATACCGTTGGTATCCTGAGTACACGGTCGAAGAGCAATTTCGAGACTTTAATCAAAGCCAGTATCTTTGCACTGTCAGGATATTTCCATCTTATCCTGGATCCACCGAGCCCCTTCACTGCTCTTACGGACTCGGGGTTACTGTTGAGATGGCTGTGCAGGATGCCGCCTACTCTATGATGACCATCATGCGAGTCAGGACTGGCCTATTTCGGGACTCTGATTTCCGGTATATGCCAGCATCACTTCCGGGAGCACAAGGGTATCTCCAGGCTATCTATGCTGACCCCACTCAGGAGGATTCACTAACTCGCACCACTGCTGAGTTGCTCGAGGATAAGGACCGTGAAAACCGAGCCTTGAGAATGGAGCTCTTCAACACCCGCGCTGATCATTGGGCCACCTTGACTTGGTTTGCACCGGCTGTGCAAGCTGGATACATGGATATGAGAGATCTGTATCCTGTTAGGTCTGCTCTGCCGGACATGATGGATTGGCGTGATGTGGGAGGCATCACCCCACCTCGTGGTCCCCGCAGGCCACCGTTTGTTGGTCCAAGACCTCACCCTAGCCCTTTTGGTCCACAAGCTCCGTGAGATTGTCTGTTTCCGGATGCTCACGTTGAACTTCCAGGCTATGGAGGTGACTTCTACGAGGACTACTACGGAGACGTCTGAGTTAGTAGTAGTTCCACTAGTAATGTAACAGTTGTATTTCCGCTGTCCTGCGTGACTTGTGGAATATGACTTAGTGTGTAGTCATTCCGGAGGTGTATGAAAAATAATGTATAGGAGCTTGGAATGCCTCCGATGAGATGTAATCTCCCTTTCACCGTAGTAGTACTTTGTTTGGTCTTGTACTAAACCTTGTATGGTGTGTATGACGATGGAATAAAGAAGCAGTTTTTGTATCTACCATGTCATATGGATGATCATCTTGCATTCTGAGTTGTCCATTACATTCTACATTCTATGTCGGAATCTTAGCATTTTGGACTAAACCATTGTCTTGTTTTTTCCTAGGATGGTTAACACGCGCAAAAACCCTGCTCCCCAAGAGCAGGCCGAAGGCAGTGAAGTCAGGAATGCAAACCTACCTCACCCTCCTTCTCTAGCCGAAGTTATGCTGGAAGCCGAGAGAAACAAGCGGGAGACCAACTGTTTGTTGGAGCGCATCGAACAGAACACAGCACACCATCAGAGAAATAACTTGGTGTCACTCAGTGATTTCATCAAGTTACACCCGCCTACTTTCCACCACTCCGTCGAGCCTCTCGACGCCGATGACTGGCTTCGCAGCATTACTCACAAACTGCGTTCTGCGCTGGTAGCTGAGGCTGATAAGGTCACCTTTGCTGCATATCATCTTGAAGGCCCCGCCAGTCTCTGGTGGGAGAATTATGAAGCTATGCGCCCAGCGGACCACGTCACTACTTGGGCTGAATTCAGCGAGGTTTTCCATGAACATCACATTCCGGAGGGTCTCATGGATTGTAAACGCGAGGAGTTCTGTAGCTTCACTCAAGGTCAACTCTCTGTTGACGCTTACAGCAGGGAGTTCGGTAACCTTGCACGTTATGCAACTGAGGAAGTTTCTACCGATGCCAAGAAGCAGGCAAGGTTCCATAAGGGACTTAGTCCTGAGCTCCGCCGTGACCTCCGTCTGCATGAGTGCACCTCTTTTCAGAAGCTTGTGAATAAAGCCATCAGTGCTGAGACGGGACAGACTGATTTCGATGCATCACGCAAGCATGGCCGTGATTTGGGTTCTTCATCCGGTGCTGGACCCTAGAAGCGCCGTGTATGGGTGCCTAACACTGCCCTGCCACCCAGATATACACCGAGGCCATCCTTCCAGGCGCCTCGGCCAGCTCAACAATATGCACCAGCCAAGCCCTATGGTGGTCCAACCAACAATGCTCCTCCACGCACCAGTTCCGTGACTTGCTTCAAGTGTGGGGAATCAGGCCACTATATGCGCGAGTGCCCCCAAACCAACCCCAACCAGACAGCAAAAACTGTTGGCCGTGGCAAGCCGACAGGGAAAGTGTTCTACGCCAAGCCGGCCACCACTGCACGTGGCCATGTTAATTGTGTCTCTGCGGAAGAAGCTCAAGAAGATCCCAACGTCGTTCTCGGTACGCTTCTTGTTAATTGCCACCCGGCATCTGTTCTTTTCGATACTGGAGCATCTCATTCATTCATATCCGAAAACTATGCTCGCTTGCATAACACCGCCTTCTGTGACATGCCTTCTACCATGGAAATTTCCACTCCTGGTTCTAGATGGCAAACCTCTAGAGT
Source organism: Triticum timopheevii (assembly GCA_963921465.1). Taxonomy (NCBI): domain Eukaryota; kingdom Viridiplantae; phylum Streptophyta; class Magnoliopsida; order Poales; family Poaceae; genus Triticum; species Triticum timopheevii. Next base: position 398,029,642 of record OY997270.1, on the reverse strand, counting down.
AAGCCATGGAAATGAAATCCAAGTCGACAGACTTGTTTTCCTTGCATCTTTGATAGCTCTCAAATCTTCGGATATTAATATCATCTTGGGTATGGACTGGATGTCAGCCCATCATGCCAAAATTGATTGCTTCTCTAGGACTGTTCAACTCACCCATCCTTCGGGGAAGATAGTCAATGTCTTGACCCGAATAGCTAAGCAACAGTTATATTCTCTTAACGCCAGCCCTTTGCCAGACCTTGAGGACGTTCCGGTAGTCCGTGACTTTCCAGATGTCTTCCCAGAGGAATTGCCAGGTGTTCCACCCGACAGGGATGTTGAGTTCGTAATAGACCTCATTCCAGGAACCATCCCGATTGCTAGAAGACCCTATAAGATGGCACCACTAGAACTAGCCGAGCTTAAGAAACAACTCGATGAGTCCTTGAAAAGGGGTTTCATCCGACCTAGTTCATCTCCTTGGGCTTGCCCCGTCCTCTTCGTCAAGAAGAAGGATGGTACGGACCGGATGGTTGTAGATTATCGACCGGTTAACTTGGTCACAATTAAGAACAAGTATCCGCTCCCCAGGATCAACGACCTGTATGATCAGCTCGCTGGATCCTCAGTCTTCTCTAAAATGGATTTGAGGTTGGGCTACCATCAAATCAAAATCAGGAACGGGGACATTCCGAAAACGGCCTTTGTTACTCGTTATGGCCAATACGAGTACACCGTCATGTCCTTCGGTTTAACCAACGCTCCAGCCACCTTTTCTCGGTTGATGAACTCAATCTTCATGGAGTATTTGGATAAATTCGTCGTGGTTTACCTCGATGATATACTCATCTACTCCAAGAACGAGCAAGAACATGCCGAACATCTAAGGCTAGTGTTGAAGAAACTTCGAGAGCATCGCCTTTATGCCAAATTTTCTAAATGAGAATTTTGGTTGTCAGAAGTAACCTATCTGGGTCATGTAATATCTGGTAAAGGTATTGCCGTTAATCCTGAGCGAGTTCAAGCCGTCCTTAATTGGACTCCACCTGAATCGGTCAAGCAAGTTCGGAGTTTCCTTGGCCTAGCGAGCTATTGTCGTCGCTTTGTCGAGAACTTCTCCAAAGTTGCTAAACCTCTAACCGAACTCCTCAAGAAAGATAAAAAGTTCGAGTGGACTCCACAATGTGAGCACAGCTTTCAGGAACTGAAAAGACGCCTGACATCTGCTCCCGTACTGGTACCGCCAGATTTCTCCAAGGACTTTGTTATCTACTGCGACGCCTCGCGACAAGGACTAGGCTGTATTCTCATGCAAGATCGACACGTAATTGCTTACGCTTCACGGCAATTGCACCCACATGAGGAGAATTATCCTACTCATGATCTAGAGCTTGCAGCTGTAGTCTATGCACTTAAAACCTGGCGACATTACCTCCTCGGTAATCGTTGCGAAATTTACACTGATCACCAAAGTCTGAAGTACATCTTCACCCAACCGGATTTGAATCTCAGGCAAAGACGTTGGGTCGAGTTGATCACGGATTTCGACTTAGGAATAACTTACACCCCAGGGAAAGCCAATGTTATGGCTGATGCGCTAAGTCGTAAATCTTATTGCAATAATCTGATGTTGCAACAAAGTCAACCACTTCTCCATGAGGAATTTCGGAAACTTAACCTTCACATAATTCCTCAAGGATTCCTTTCCACCTTGGTGGCGAAACCTACCCTTACGGATCAGATCATCAAAGCACAGAAAGTAGATCCGGGAATTTCCCGCATCAAGAGAAACATCCAGAAAGGAGTTGCGAATTGCTTCTCCATTGATGATCAAGGGGTCGTATACTTCGGGAATCGGCTAGTGGTTCCCAAGGTGCGAAACCTGAGGCGATTGATCCTTAAGGAAGCTCATGAATCTCCTCTCACCATTCATCCCGGTAGCACTAAGATGTATCAGGACCTACGCCAGAGGTTCTGGTGGACTAGGATGAAGAGAGAAATTGCTCAGTATATTGCTAATTGCGACGTCTGCCGTCGTGTAAAAGCAGAGCATCAACGGCCTGCTGGCACCCTCCAACCCCTAGCTATTCCTGAATGGAAATGGGATAAAATTGGTATGGACTTCATCACCGGTTTTCCCAGGACCAAGAGAGGGAATAATGCTATCTTCGTCGTTGTCGATCGTCTTTCCAAAGTAGCCCATTTCTTACCTGTTCGTGAGAGTATAACTGCTAGTCAGTTAGCAGACTTGTACATCTCCCGAATAGTGTCTCTCCATGGTGTTCCGTTGGAAATTAACTCGGATCGAGGAAGTCTTTTCACCTCTCGATTTTGGGAAAGTTTCCAAAATGCTATGGGAACCCGCCTTTCCATTAGCACCGCTTTTCACCCTCAATCAAGTGGTCAAGTAGAACGCGTCAACCAGATTCTAGAAGACATGCTTCGAGCTTCTGTTATCTCATTCGGAATGGATTGGGAGAAATGCCTTCCATTTGCCGAATTCGCTTATAACAACAGCTATCAGTCTAGCTTGGGTAAAGCCCCTTTTGAAGTTCTCTATGGACGACGGTGTCGAACACCCCTTAATTGGTCAGAAACCGGGGAAAGACAATTCTTTGGCCCGGATATGATCCAGGAAGCAGAAGAGCAAGTTCGCATCGTTCGTGAAAAGTTGAAAACAGCCCAATCTCGTCAAAAGAGTCAATATGACCGAAAACATAAGGCTATGACTTTCGAGGTTGACGAGAAGGCTTACCTTCGGGTTACTCCTCTGAAGGGAACCCATCGTTTCGGTATCAAAGGCAAATTGGCTCCTCGTTACATTGGACCTTTTCGCATTCTCGCTAAACGAGGAGAAGTTGCCTACCAATTGGAACTACCTCCGCATCTCTCCAGAGTCCACGATGTCTTCCACGTTTCTCAACTCAGGCGTTGCTTCTCGGATCCTATCCGTGGAGTGGACCACGAAACGCTTGATCTCCAAGATAATCTCACGTATCGAGAGTACCCCGCTCGTATTCTCGATCAGGCCGAGCGTATCACTCGACGTCATAATATCAAGTTTCTCAAGGTTCAATGGTCGCACCATTCTGAGAAGGAAGCAACTTGGGAAAGGGAGGATCGTCTTCGACTTGAGTATCCCGCCTTCTTCCCGGAGGAACCCAAATCTCGGGACGAGATTCTTTTGAGTGGGGGTGAGTTGTCACACCCTAGCTAGTTATGCATTAGAGTGTTGCATCATGTCTATTTTTTTCATCAGAAACTTGAAATGGGGATGACAGAACCCCCAGCCCCCTCTGAAACCAACTAGGGTTTACTAAAAACTTTTTCAATGAACCTGAAATGCCCTTCTAAAATGTCCATCATTTTTGTCTTGGTTCAGAACCTCTGCCAAAAGTGATGCACAATTTCCTAGGTCATCTTAGGGTCTCTGAATTAAATCATAAATATTTGAATTTGGGCATTTAAAATTATATAAAATATTTCAAATGCTCAAATATCTCCAAACTAAAATGTTTCATGTTGGAAATAATCCAACTATGGACCAGGTGCAGTTTGGTGATTTTAGGAGTTACCTAAGTATTTTTATTAATTCAACAAAGTTGCAGAAAAATAGAAAAAGAAAATAACAGGGAAAACTTACCTGGCGCCCAGCACCCGGCCCACCTGCCGACCCAGCCCAGCGCCGCGCCAGCGAGCTGCTTGCCGGCCAGGCAGGCAGGCAGGTGCTCGACGGCGGCACCGCAGCACGCCACGCAGCTGCACGTCGCCTTGCTTCCCCCTCTCGCCGCCTAGCCGGCCTGGATGAGCTCCACGTCGAGCCGTGAACCCCCAGGACACCTCCATTCCTCCCCAACTCCTCTCTCTCGCTCTCCCTAGCCATGGCCGACGCCATCGCCGCCACCCCCTCGCCGTAGGCGTGCTCTCCGTCATCTCCACGCCGCGCCACCGTGTCTAGAAGCTCCGCCGTCCTCTACTCCTTCGAGCTAGCCGAGCCCCGAGCGCTCGCGTGCCCCGAAGCCGCTGCATCGACCTCGACCGAACCGCCGTCGCCGGAGATCCCCTTCGCCGTCGCCGTCGCTCCGGCCCATCCCCAGCCGCACCAAGTGCTCCGTCGAACTCCCTGTGAGCTGGGCTAACTTCCCCTCCTTCTCTTTCTTGCTCTCGTGCACCACAACGAGCACACGGAGCTCACCCGCACTCGCCGCCGCGGACCACGTCGCCGACGTGCCTCCGGCTAACCACCGGCCACCTCACGGTGTCCATCGCACTCACCATGCTGCGTTGGACCCAACCGAGCACTCCCCGCACCTCACCGCACACCCTAGCTTGAGTTCGCCTCCACCTGAGCTCCGGTCGCCGCCAAAGTCGTCGCCGGCGCCAACTCCGGCCACCCCGACCCCAACTGACTCCGACAAGAGCCGCGGCTCGTCCTCAGCTCCATCCCGAAGCCCTCCGCGACCCTTTTGGTGGCCGGAACGGCCAAAACCACTTTCCGCCGTCGCGTCGGGCTCGCCGGCGGCTAAACGCCGGCGCAGCTGACCTGTTTTGACCACGGGTGGGCCCTGGTTGACTCTGTTGAGTCGCTGACAGGTGGGGCCCAGCCCTGTTAACTAACCTAGTTTAGTTTTAATTAATTTCTAACTAAACTAATGACCCTGACACCCTGGACCCACTGTCAGGTTTGACCTAGACGTCTCCGTTGACCCTGACGTCATTCTGATGCATGGCTGATGCAATAAATTAATTTCTGGATTTATTCTAATATAGGAAATTCCAGAATATAGTTTAAACTTCAAAAATTCATAACTTTTAATCTGTAACTCCAAATCAAACAAGTTATATATGAAAAATGATCAGAAAAATCCAATCTATCCATCTGTACTGTTTCCATGCATGATTAAACAAGTTAACTTGATGTTTAATGCATAACAAGATAAAACACTTTAAAGGGCCATGTATGAGTTTGAAATTTGAATCTTTGGTTCGAATTGGTTCAAACCCTTCTGGTCTTAGCTGCATTAGCCCAACACACTCATATTGCCATGTTTCATGCATGCATCATATTGTCGCACATTGTTTGGTGATGGTTGTGTATCGGTGTTCTTTGCGGCAGGTTCTGCCTCCGAGGAGTAACATGATTACCCTAGCAAAGAACCGTATCAGTGCATCGACCCATCAGGCAAGCAACCAACCGTTTGATCATATCGATACAATCCCATGTTCTCGCTCTTGCTCTCTTTTACTGCATTAAGACAACGCATTTCAAACTGCTGTGTGCTTCGGTAGTTGAACCCATTTCCTCTGCATGACCTGTCATTGCCACAGTAACTAGATGAAACCCACTAGCATGTGTAGGAGTTGTTTGAGCCATATGTATGTGTTGTTCCTACCTTGCTATGCCTGCTATGCTTAGAGTCGTGTCAGGTCTGGTTCATCTGGGTGATGGGCTAGAGTGAAGTGATCATATCAGTTTGAGAGTGGTGTGTTGAACACGATTTGGTAAAGGTATCGATGAGAGGCCATGTAGGAGTACATGGTGGGTTGTTTCATTGAGGCCGTCCTTAAGCACTGAGATCTGTATGTGTGATTTAAGATTCAGCTACTACCATGCATTGGGCCCGAAACCAATGGACCCTCTCGGCTTCTTATTCACCCTAGTCTTCTGTCCAGGAGTTGCAAGTAGTTTCTGGTGTTTGTAGCCTACTGGAGGCCGTGGACAGCGCTGACCGTAGGGGTGGGCTGTGATGCGGTAGGTACGTGGCCGGGTGTACTGGATGCCCGTTTGGTATCTCGGGAACCCTGTTCACATCGTTTGGGGCTGTGAGCGAAACTTCGGCCGGATCTCCTCATGGATGGAACCCAAATAGGCGATAAACCTGGACTAGAGACTTAGGTGTCTAGGTAGGTCGTGGCCGACACCCACGTTGGGCTTCCGCTTGAAGGTTGCCGAGTACATGTCGTGTAAACGGCGGTAAGTGGTGAGAGCGTGTATGAAGAAGTACACCCCTGCAGGGTTAACCTAATCTATTCGAATAGCCGCGTCCGCGGTAAAGGACTACTTGGTTGCTTATACAGTTCATAGACAAGTAAATGGAAACTACTAAAAGCCTCAAGATAAGCGTGAGTGCCGAGGATGGCTCTTCCGTAGGAAGACGGAGGTGGATCCTCGGTAGAGTATTGAGTGGTGAGTAGTGGACTCGTGTGCGCAAAACCATTTCGAGTTGGAGTCTCGTAGGATAGCTTAGCCAAGATTCAAAGCTGGCTTGCTGCAACAACTCCACCAACCCTTCTTGATAATGTGCATGTATGTAGGATCTGATGTAAGTCTTGCTGAGTACCTTTGTACTCATGTTGCTATAATTTACATTTTTACAGAAGACGCTGCAACCCCTTCTGATGGGTTCTTCGTAGACGTTGACATCAATGAGTAGGCTAAGGCCCAGGTGGTGATCCTGAGCTTGTGAAGGACCACGTAGTATAGCTAGGCTTTCCAAGCCTCTTTTATTTTACTAGTTGTCTGTACTCAGACAAGTTACTTCCGCCGCTGGTTTGTATGACTGTATGACTTGAATGCTGGGTCGTGTGACCCGTACTTGTGTGTATGCTATGTATGGCTCTCTGAGCCTTTAAATAAAGTACTTGTGTCATAGAGTCATGTTGTGATGCCTTGTTGTATTTGCACATATCGAGCATATTGTGTGTATGATTGAAATGCTTGGTATGTGTGGGATCTGACTATCTAGTTGTTTATCTTTAGTAGCCTCTCTTACCGGGAAATGTCTCCTAGTGATTCCACTGAGCCATGGTAGCTTGCTACTGCTCCGGAACACTTGGCTGGCCGGCATGTGTCCTTCTTCGTTCCTGTGTCTGTCCCTTCGGGGAAATGTCACGCATTGAGTACCGGAGTCCTGTTAGCCCGCTACAGCCCGGTTTACCGGAGTCCTGCTAGCCCAGTGCTACAGCCCGGAACTTACTTGCTGATGACCGACACGTTCGATGCTGGGTCATGGATGCCTGTCCCTGTAAGTCTGTGCCACTTTGGGTTTACAACTAGCCATGTCAGCCCGGGCTCCTTTTCATATGGATGCTAGCGACACTATCATATACGTGTGCCAAAAGGCGCAAACGGTCCCGGGCAAAGGTAAGGCGACACCCGTGGGGATACCGTGCGTGAGGCCGCAAAGTGATATGAGGTGTTACAGGCTAGATCGATGTGATTTTGAGTCGGGGTCCTGACACAAATGATTCATAATCGAGAGACTCCAAAAGTCCATCAGCATGGAGCTTCTTCATGCGCTTGACACCAATGTGACCAAGGCGGCAGTGCCACAAGTATGTGGGACTATCGTTATCAACTTTACATCTTTTGCTATTCACACTATGAATATGTGTAATATTACGCTCGAGATTCATTAAGAATAAACCATTGACCATCGGGGCATGACCATAAAACATATCTCTCATATAAATAGAACAACCATTATTCTCGGATTTAAATGAGTATCCATCTCGTATTAAACGAGATCCTGATACAATGTTCATGCTCAAACTTGGCACTAAATAACAATTATTGAGGTTTAAAACTAATCCCGTAGGTAAATGTAGAGGTAGCGTGCCGATGGTGATCACATCGACCCTGGAACCATTCCCGACGTGCATCATCACCTCGTCCTTCGCCAGTCTCCGTTTATTCCGCAGCTCCTGCTATGAGTTACAAATATGAGCAACGACACCAGTATCAAATACCCAGGAGTTACTACGAGTACTGGTAAGGTACACATCAATTACATGTATATCAAATATACCTTTGGTGTTGCCGGCCTTCTTATCCGCTAAGTATTTGGGGCAGTTCCGCTTCCAGTGACCCTTCCCCTTGCAATAAAAGCACTCAGTCTCAGGCTTGGGTCCATTCTTTGACTTCTTCCCGGTAACTGGCTTACCGGGCGCGGCAACATCCTTGCCGTCTTTATTGAAGTTCTTCTTGCCCTTGCCCTTCTTGAACTTAGTGGTCTTATTGACCATCAACACTTGATGTTCTTTCTTGATTTCAACCTCTACTGACTTCAACATTGAAAATACTTCAGGAATGGTCTTCACCATCCCCTGCATATTGTAGTTCATCACAAAGCTCTTGTAGCTTGGTGGGAGCGACTGAAGGATTCTGTCAATGACCGCCTCGTCCGGGAGGTTAATGTCCAGCTGGGACAGGCGGTTGTGCAACCCAGACATTTTGAGTATGTGTTCACTGACAGAACTATTTTACTCCATCTTACAACTATAGAACTTGTCGGAGACTTCATATCTCTCGACCCGGGCATGAGCTTGGAAAACTAGTTTCAGCTCCTCGAACATCTCATATGCTCCGTGTTGCTCAAAACGCTTTTGGAGCCCCGGTTCTAAGCTGTAAAGCATGCCGCACTGAACGAGGGAGTAATCATCAGTGCGAGACTGCCAAGCGTTCATAACGTCTTGGTTCTCTGGGACGGGAGCGTCACCTAGCGGTCCTTCTAGGACATATTGTTTCCTGGCAGCTATGAGGATGATCCTCAGGTTCCGAACCCAGTCCGTATAGTTGCTGCCATACACTTTCAGCTTGGTTTTCTCTAGGAATGCGTTGAAGTTCATGTTGACATGAGCGTTGGCCATTTGATCTACAAGACATATTTGCAAAGGTTTTAGACTAAGTTCATGATAATTAAGTTCATCTAATCAAATTATTACAATGAACTCCCACTCAGATTAGACATCCCTCTAGTCATCTAAGTGTTACACGATCCGAGTCGACTAGGCCGTGTCCGATCATCACGTGAGACGGACTAGTCATCGTCGGTGAACATCTTCATGTTGATCGTATCTTCCATACGACTCGTGTTCGACCTTTCGGTCTTTGTGTTTCGAGGCCATGTCTGTACATGCTAGGCTCATCAAGTTAACCCTAAGTGTTTTGCATGTGTAAAACTGTCTTACACCCGTTGTATGTGAACGTAAGGATCTATCACACCCGATCATCACGTGGTGCTTCGAAACGACGAACTTTAGCAACGGTGCACAGTTAGGGGAGAACACTTCTTGAAATTGTTGTAAGGGATCATCTTATTTACTACCGTCGTTCTAAGTAAACAAGATGCATAAACATAATAAACATCACATGCAATTATATAGTAGTGACATAATATGGCCAATATCATATAGCTCCATTGATCTCCATCTTCGGGGCTCCATGATCATCTTGTCACCGGCATGACACTATGATCTCCATCATCATGATCTCCATCATCGTGTCTTCATGAAGTTGTCACGCCAACGACTACTTCTACTTCTACGGCTAACGCGTTTAGCAATAAAGTAAAGTAATTTACATGGCGTTCTTCAATGACACGCAGGTCATACAAAAAATAAAGACAACTCCTATGGCTCCTGCCGGTTGTCATACTCATCGACATGCAAGTCGTGATTCCTATTACAAGAACATGATCTCATACATCACAATATATCATTCATCATTCATCACAACTTCTGGCCATATCACATCACATGACAATTGCCGCAAAAACAAGTTAGACGTCCTCTAATTGTTGTTGCATCTTTTACGTGGCTGCAATTGGGTTCTAGCAAGAACGTTTTCTTACCTACGAATAACCACAACGTGATTTTGTCAAGTTATATTTACCCTTCATAAGGACCCTTTTCATCGAATCCGCTCCAACTAAAGTGGGAGAGACAGACACCCGCCAGCCACCTTATGCAACTAGTGCATGTCTGTCGGTGGAACCGGTCTCACGTAAGCGTACGTGTAAGGTTGGTCCGGGCCACTTCATCCCACAATACCGCTGAAGCAAGATAAGACTAGTAGCGGCAAGGAAGTTGACAAGATCTACACCCACAACAAAATTGTGTTCTACTCGTGCAATAGAGAACTACACATAGACCTAGCTCATGATGCCACTGTTGGGGAACGTTACAGAAAATTAAAATTTTTCCTACGGTTTCACCAAGATCCATCTATGAGTTCATCTAAGCAACAAGTCAAGGGAGTGAGATTGCATCTACATACCACTTGTAGATCGCGTGCGGAAGCGTTCAAGGGAAGGGTGATGATGGAGTCGTACTCGCCGTGATTCAGATCACCGATGACCAAGTGCCGAACGGACAACACCTCCGCGTTCAACACACGTACGGGACGGGAGACGTCTCCTCCTTCTTGATCCAGCAAGGGGGAAGGAGAGGTTGATGATGATCCAGCAGCACAATGGCGTGGTGGTGGATGCAGCAGAACTCCGGCAGGGCTTCACCAAGCTGCTGCGGGAGGAGGATGAGGTGTAGCAGCGGGAGGGAGGCGCCAATGCACAGGGTGAGGCTTCCCTCCCCCTGCCCTCCTTTATATAGGCCCCCAAGGGGGGGCGCCGGCCCTGGGAGATCCAATCTCCCAAGGGGGGCGGCGGCCAGGGGGGTGGAGTGCCCCCCAAGGCAAGTGGGGCGCCCCCCACCCTAGGGTTTCAACCCTAGGCGCAGGGGGTGGGCCAAGGGGGGCGCACCAGCCCACTATGGGCTGGTTCCTCTCCCCACTTCAGCCCTTGGGGCCCTCCGGGATGGGTGGGCCCATCCGGTGGACCCCCGGGACCCTTCCGGTGGTCCCGGTACAATACCGGGTGACCCCGAAACTTTCCCGATGGCCGAAACAACACTTCCTATATATAATTCTTTACCTTCGGACCATTCCGGAACTCCTCGTGACGTCCGGGATCTCATCCGGGACTCCGAACAACATTCGGTATGCTGCATACTCATATTCATACAACCCTAGCGTTACTGAACCTTAAGTGTGTAGACCCTACGGGTTCGGGAGACACGTAGACATGACCGAGACGACTCTCGGGCAATAACCAACAGCGGGATCTGGATACCCATGTTGGCTCCCACATGCTCCTCGATGATCTCATCAGATGAACCACGATGTCAAGAATTAAACAACCCCGTATTCAATTCCCCTTGTCAATCGGTACGTTACTTGCCCGAGACTCGATCGTCGGTATCCCAATACCTCGTTCAGTCTCGTTACCGGCAAGTCACTTTACTCGTACCGTAATGCATGATCCTGTGACCAAACACTTGGTCACTTTGAGCTCATTATGATGATGCATTACCGAGTGGGCCCAGAGATACCTCTCCGTCATACGGAGTGACAAATTCTAGTCTCGATCCGTGTCAACCCAACAGATACTTTCGGAGATACCTGTAGTGCACCTTTATAATCACCCAGTTACGTTGTGACGTTTGGTACACCCAAAGCACTCCTACGGCATCCGGGAGTTACATGATCTCATGGTCTAAGGAAAGGATACTTGACATTGGAAAAGCTCTAGCAAACGAACTACGCGATCTTGTGCTATGCTTAGGATTGGGCCTTGTCCATCACATCATTCTCCTAATAATATGATCCCGTTATCAACGACATCCAATGTCCATAGCCAGGAAACCATGACTATCTGTTGATCAACGAGCTAGTCAACTAGAGGCTTACTAGGGACATATTATGGTCTATGTATTCACACGTGTATTACGATTTCCGGATAATACAGTTATAGCATGAATAAAGACAATTATCATGAACAAGGAAATATAATAATAATCCTTTTATTATTGCCTCTAGGGCATATTTCCAACAGCTCAATCCCTCAAAGTGCACATTCGGAGTCCCAGGTGGAAAGTTACTCGGTTTCCTTGTTTCCGAATGAGGGATCAACGCAAACCCAGAGAAGATTGGCACAATCCTCCGAATGAAACGCCATGTGCGTGTGCATGATGTTTGGCTGCATTGAGTCGATTCATCTCACGCCTTGGTGAAAATGCATTACCTCTTTACCCACTGATGAAGAAGTCTGACAAGTTTGAGTGGAACAATGAAGCTGAAGCAGCGTTTGAAGAGCTCAAAGCCCTGCTTTCCACCCAGCCGGTGCTTGCCGCTCCAGTCAGCAAGGAGCCTTTACTACTTTACAGCGCAGCCACTGGACAAGTTGTCAGCATAGTGCTCACGGTCAAGCGGGAAGAAGAAGGCAAAGCCTACAAAGTTCAGCGCCCTGTGTACTACATTTCTGATGTATTGACTCCGTCCAAGCAGAGATATCCTCATTTATCAGAAGCTTGTTTATGGAATTTACTTGACCATGAAGAAAGTCGCACACTACTTCTCAGACCACTCGGTTTCAGTCGGCAGCGACGCTCCATTGTCAAAAATACTAAATAATAGGGACGCAATTGGTTGAGTGGCAAAATAGGCGATTGAACTCCTTCCTTTGGATATCAAGTTTGAGGCAAAGAAAGCCATCAAGTCTCAAGCAATAGCAGATTCCCTTGCAGAGTGGATTGAACAACAGCAACCGACTCAGATTCACTCGAAACATTGGACTATGTTCTTTGATGGATCCAAGATGCTGAATGGCTCTGGTGCAGGAGTGGTTTTAGTATCCCCAAGAGGAGACAAGCTCAGTTATGTCCTCCAGACTCACTTTGATTCTTCAAACAATGAAGCTGAGTAAGAGGCACTGTTGTATGGGTTACGTATGGCCATTTCAGTCGGCATCCAACGCTTGATGGTCTACGGTGACTCATACTTAGTGGTTAATCAAGTAATGAAGGAATGGGATATCAGGAGTCCAGCAATGACCTGTTATTGCAATGCAGTAAGAAAGCTAGAGAAGAAGTTTGAGGGGTTAGAGCTCCACCACATACCCCGAATCAAGAATCAAGCTGCTGATGATCTGGCAAAGATAGGTTCCACTCGGAAGCCTATCCCCAGTAATGTGCTCTTGGAGCATCTCCACACCCGTCACTACAAGAAGATCCCTTCAAGGAAGAGCCCCTGCAACCGATAAGTTCAACCAATCCGACTGAGATTGAAGTCCCAGTTGTGGTCGACTTGGTCATGGAAGTCTTAGTGGTCACGCCCGACTGGACGGTGCCATACATCGTGTACCTGCTCAGGCAGAAACTCCCAGAAGATGAGGATGATGCCCGCCAGATCGTCCATCGATCGAAGGCTTTCACCATGATAAAAGGGCAGCTTTACAGAGAAAGTGTCACAGGAGTGGCTCAACAGTGCATCACCCCAGAAGAAGGTCGAATGATTTTAAATGTGATCCACTCGGGAACCTATGGTCACCATGCGTCCTCTCGGACCATCATGGCCAAAGCATACCGAGCGGGATTCTATTGGTCATGTGCAAATAGGATGGCAAAGGATATAGTCGACAAATGCGCAGGTTGTCAGTTCTACTCCCACATGTCTCACAAGCCTGCATCTGCCTTGAAGACTATTCCACTCGTATGGCTGTTTGCAGTCTGGGGGTTAGATATGGTTGGACCCTTCAAGACCGGCAGAAGTGGCTTCACTCATTTGCTTGTAGCAGTCGGCAAGTTCACCAAATGGATCGAAGCCAAGCCTATCAAAAACCTTGACTCAAGCACTGCCATCAGTTTCATCAGGGAGTTGATATTTAGATATGGAGTCCTTCACTGCATTATCACAGATAACGACTCCAACTTTGATTCTGATGAGTTCAAGGCGTCCTGTGCTTCCCAAGGCACTCGGGTCGACTATGCATCTGTTGTGCACCCATAGTCGAATGGACAAGCAGAAAGGGAGAATGGTTTGATCCTTCAAGGGCTAAAACCCGATTGATGCGCGACCTCAAGCACGCTGCTGGAGCTTGGGTGACTGAGTTGCCATCCGTCTTATGCGGACTGAGAACAACTCCAAACCGGTCGACTGACCGAACCCCTTTCTTCATGGTGTATGGTGCTGAACTGTGCTTTCGAGTGACCTGCTGCACAATGCTCCCCGAGTGGAACTCTTCTCAGAAGCTGAAGCCGAACAGGCACGCCAAGACGTAGTTGATCTCTTGGAGGAGGAACATGAGATGGCTCTAATCCGGTCGACCATCTATAAACAAGATCTGCATCGATTCCATGCCCGTAATGTCAGAGGTCGAGCATTCCAGGAAGGAGACATTGTGCTCCGACTGGATCAGAAACGACCTCACAAGCTTGCTCCGGCCTGGGAAGGTCCTTTCATCATCACCAAGGTGCTTCACAATGGAGCATATCATCTCTACAACATAGCCAAGAAACTGGACAAGCCACGCGCGTGGAACGCAGAGCTGCTTCGCCATTTCTATACCTAACCCACTCGGATCGACGAGTTGTAATAAGAGTCCTTCAGTTTGCTTATCAAAGACAAGTTTTTTGCAGTATCTTAATTATTGTTTTCCCGTAAACACATGTGTTCAAACCCCCCAGTGGGTGGCTTAGCCGCGAACCTGATTCGCCTAAGTTTCAAAACCATTCTGAGTGAAGAGCAACCCTCTCACTCAGAGGCTTAGCTGCGAACCTGATTCGCCTAAGTTTCAAACCACTCCGATTGGAGAGTAATCCTCCCACTCGGGGGCTTAGCTGCGACCTTGTACTCGCCTAAGTCAAAAAATCTACTCCGAGTGAAGAGCAACCCTCCCACTCGGGGGCTTAGCTGTGATCCCGCACTCGCCTAAGTTAAAAACTATTCCGAGTGGAGAGCAATCCTCCCATTCGGGGGCTTAGCTGTGACCCCGTACTCGCCTAAGTTAAAAACTACACCGAGTGGAGAGCAACCCTCCCACTCGGGGGCTTAGCTGTAACCCCGTACTCGCCTAAGTTAAAAACTACTCCGAGTGGAGAGCAATCCACCCACTCGAGGGCTTAGCTGTGACCCCGTACTCGCCTAAGTTAAAAACTACTCCGAGTGGAGAGCAATCCTCCCGCTCGGGGGCTTAGCTGCGACCCCGTACTCGCCTAAGTTAAAAACTACTCCGAGTGGAGAGCAATCCTCCCACTCGGGGGCTTAGCTGTGACCCCGTACTCGCCTAAGTGAAAAACTACTCCGAGTGGAGAGCAATCCTCCCACTCGGGGGCTTAGCTGCGACCCCGTACTCGCCTAAGTTAAAAACTACTCTGAGTGGAGAGCAATCCTCCTAGTCGGGGGCTTAGCTACGACCCCGTACTCGCCTAAGTTAAAAAAACTACTCCGAGTGAAGAGCAACCCTCCCACTCGGGGGCTTAGCTACGACCCCGTACCCGCCTAAGTAGCAAAGATCCTCTAAGATGCATCACAAATACAACGTCCGCTCCATCCCGATCCGCAGGAACGACGAAGTGCCGGTCGAGAACGTCGTTGGAGTTGCATCACAAGTACAACGTATGCTCCATCCCAATCCGCAAGGACGACGAGGTGCCGATCATACACATCGTCAGAGCTGCATCACAAGTACAACGTCTATTCCGAGTGAGAAGTCAAGTTCCACTCAGAATCAAAAAGATCTTAAAGCGGTAAAGGCAAAGCCACCATATTCAAAGAAAAACCAAGTTCAGATAAACCCAACAAAATTCAGAACCACAGGCAGAAGTATTCAGGCATCAGGCCTGAAAGAGTTTAATGGTGAAATAAAGGTGGGGCATAAAGCTTGTTCACTCGACAGGAGGAGGGCTTGTTGGCTCGATGAAGCTGTCAAGGTCAATGATGTCTGTAATATGAGTAGCAGCGTCGATGAAGGTATCCATGAAGGAATAGAATTGCAGCTTCTTGGTGTTGGCAACCTTGAGAGCCGCCAGCTTGTCTTCTCTGATCTCCTTGCAGTGGACTCGGACAAAAGACAGAGCCACATCGGTGCCACAACGAGCAGATGACTTCTTCCACTCTTGCACTCGACCAGGGATTTCATTCAGTTGAGTCATTAGGGACTCGAGATCATTCTGGAATTCCGCTCGGGGCCGGAGCTTCGTGTCAATCCACAACACCGCCACCTTCAAACGAGCAAGATAATCCACAACACTGTCCAGACGAGACTCCAATCACAGCACATTCATCGCAACATCATCCTTGATGGGAGAATTTATGGGGTCTAGATCCGTCTCGATCCACCCAGTCTCTGCTTCGAAGTTTTGACAGAATTCTACACATTCGGAAAATTGGTGGGTCGGCGGTTATATGATGAGTCAACAGTTACAAATCAATCGGACAAGAGAAAGTACCTTCAAGCTTCAGGACCAGCTTCTCAGCAAGTCTTCCCAAATAAGCCTCCAGTTCACCTTTCTTCTGAGTGAGATCTCCAACCTTGTCGTTCAGAGTCTCCTTCTCCTTCTTTAGCTTCACAACTTCTTTGTTGGCTTCAGTTACAACAGTCTTCATCTTGGAATTTTCCTCTTCTAACTTGCTGACTGAAGCCAGCTTCTTGTCAGCAAGCTCTGTTTTCTCTCGCGCCTCTTTCTGTGTTGTGGCAAGGTCATTGTCTTTCTGCTCCAGAGCCTGCTTCATTTTGACTAAAGAAATAACATTCTTTAGACGACCTTGGAGTTGACAGTTTTCACTACGCACATCTGTTCGAGTGGAGTCACTCGGTTCAAAAGACTAAAAGGGAAAAACTATAAGGTGGACAGTCGGTGAGTTATTACCTCCCATGGCAGCATCATCCTTGGCCTTCTGAAGATTCTTCTTGGCCAGCTCCAGGTCAAGGTTGAGGCTGATCTGTTTCTTCTCCAACTCAGCAAACCGGGCCCCGAGCTCACAAGATTTCTGCGGTCAGCAAATAAGACACATCAGTCAACAGAAACAAAAGTTAATCTCAGCAAAAAGTATTCTAAGACCACTGCAGAATCAAAACATTCAACAGTAGTCTCGGGGACTACACCCAGTGGGTGCACTTGGCGTGCCCCCACTGGTCCGGTTTACCACTCAACATGGTCTGCCCAGCGTGAGTATGCAAAAAAAGAGAGATTCTCAGACCCTAGCCGACTGCCCGTAGCCGATCGTGGTCTCAGGGACTACACCCAGTGGGCGCACTCTGCGTGCCCCCACTGGTCTGAAACCCACTCGGATCAAACTATTCCACGGAGTGAAAGAACAATGAACAGACATTCGACAAAGACCCCCGCCGAGTCAAACATCCAACGGCGGTCTCGGGGACTACACCCAGTGGGTGCACTTTGCGTGCCCCATTGGTTCAAAGATACACTCGACTCTTGGTCAACTCAAGTGGAAGAACTATTAAGCAATAAGTTAAAACACCCAGTGGGTGCTTGGATAAAAAAGTGCAGGCTCATGATAGATGCACATAAAAGGTTCCAAAACACTCATCCAGGGACATCTTACAGACAATGAATCAGCAGCTTACAGCTACTATATCATAGCAGGGCAAAAATCAAATTGGAAGATTAGTCGGAAATCAACTGACCTTGACATTAACGTGCAGAGCAGAGTTGGCGTTATAGGCACCCTGGCTGGCCTTGTGCACCACCTTCATTTGCTCCATCATAAGGTTTGCTTGGAGTATGGCTCCCTTGGCTGCACCCGCTGGGTCATCTGGAGTATGATGAGCAGCAAAGAGCGACGATGATAGTACAGTCGGAGCAATCACAGGATCTGAAGCATGGAGTTGCACAGGCGAAGCGGGGACTTAAGCAATCAATGCCGAAGGACGGTCAGTCGACACAGGATTGTCAAAAGAAACAGAGGCCCGAGTCGGATCTCCGGACCGCTGGACCATCATTTCCGGTGCTGATGCCGACTGAGGCTCCTGGCCGACAGGCGCTCTCCTGCTTGAAGCCCTGCCCCTCTTTCCCGTATTCTTCTGAGGTGCTTCTTCATCATCGTCTGGAAGTTTAATGACGTCTTGTGGGACTGCACAAAAAGCAACCATAGGAGCTCAATCGACCAACAATTCAATCGACAAAATAAGCTCAATCGACCAGCTTTGGAAGTAGCCGCATCTTCAGTTTCTTCATCATCCTGAACCTTGTCGATGTCCATGGAGGTTCAGGAAGTTGCAGCACTGAAAGATTCAAAACCCATTCGGTCTGAGCAGAAATATGAGTCAACAATAAAATACAGAAAGATAGAACACTCGCGCAGAAGCAACGGGAACATCCATCTTGATCCTGGGCAAGGTCTTCCGAGGCTTTGAAGGGACAACCTTGGGCTGCTTGGCGACCTTTTCGGATGGCTCCGGAGTCGAAGTCCGAGTGCGCTTATGCACTTACGTGCTCGGAGCCACGACCTTGTTGCGCCCGCCCGCTGGATCATGAGACTACTTGGATCGGCACTCTGTGCGGGGTGGTGACTCGACCTCTTCTTCATCATTTGATTCATCACTCTCTTCCTCAACATCATCATCGGGAGATTGCCAATCGGCGCTCTCATCCACGCTCTCCACTCCCTCCTGGGATTGCTCTTCGTTCGGCATCGAATACATCTCAATATAAATCTACAAGGCAAGAAGTTAAACAAACATCAGTCGGATTCAAAGATGGTCGCAAGTCAGAATGAAAGACACTCGGTAATAAGGATCAGACCTTGTCCGGCTGATTTTCGGCGTCGAATGGGTTGATTCTCCTCCCCCCTAGGGTTGTCTTTGTTTCCAGTAATGCCCTTCAGCCACTGGGCCACCATCTCATCGGTGACCTCCTCTGGGTGGACCCGAGCGATGCCATTGGAGCCCAAATACATCCGCATCGAATGATCACAGGCTTAGAGCAGCTAGATGCACCGACTGAGAAACACTTCCAATAAATCCATGCCAGTCACGCCCTGACGGACCAACTGGACTACCCGCTCGACTAGCATGTTCGTCTCTACTTTTTCTGCTGCAGACACGATCAATGAAGAAGGTTGCTGGACTCGAACTAGGGTAAAGGGAGGAAGACCGGTCGACTGACCGAGGGTCAGAATGTCTTGGTAGTAGAACTAGGTCGACAACCACCCCCTAACCGACTCAGGAAGTGTCATAGGGGGAAAAGTGCTCCTGACCCTCATCTGAATCCCTAAACCCCCGCACATCTGAATCACATGCGTCCTCTCGTCAGTCGGATTTGCCTTCTTCATAGATTGAGAACGACAAGTGAAGATATGTTTGAAGAGACCCCAGTGCGGTCCATAGCCTAAGAAGTTTTTGCATAGAGAAACGAATGCAGCAAGGTATGTGATGGTGTTGGGAGAGAAATGGTGAAGCTGGGCATCAAAAAAGTTCAGAAAACCCCGGAAGAAAGGATGCGGAGGCAGGGAGAAACCATGGTCGACGTGGGTTGCAAGGAGGACGCACTCACCCGCCCGCGGCTGAGGCTCAATCTCGTCCCCCGGCAGCCTCCAAGTCCCGTCGATGATCAAGCCCGCGGCAGACAGATCCTCCAGATCTTCTTGCCGGAGTGTAGACTGAATCCAGTCCCCCTGGATCCAGCCAGGCGGCAACCTGAACCTCGACGATGATCCCTGATTTGTTTTCTTGCCCTTCGCCGTTGCTGTCGCTTTCTTTGCGCGCTCCAGGGCCACCGTCTTGTCCTTCACCATTGTGGCAAACTGCGCACGGGCGGGGCGATGGCATTGAGAGTGGAGGAAGACACGGTGGAGAAGCAGAGGAAGAAGAAGGGGAATGAGGATGCACTGTGCAAATACATCAGCCTCGACGCGTTTTGTGGGCCTGCTTCCAAGTGGCTGACGCATGGGCCCGAGCGATCCTGTCAAATCCCGCAACAGTCGCGCACCAGATACGTGGCGAAAAAGGTGGCACAGAAATTGAGGCGCCCCTGTCTATCCGTCCCGTTTGCTGCGGCGCGCTCCGCCTCACGCGCTTCCCTAAATTTTCGAATCCCATGAGATCCGGGAACCGCAGTAATCAATCACACTGAAGATTTCACACCATATCAACACTCGAGGATTTCCAGGATAAGTTCACTTGACGACCTCTGAATCGATCAAGGCGACTGGAATGAAGTCGAAGTTTCAGATTGGACCTCGAGCTCAGTAAGAATACTTATGAAGCATAAGAGTCATGTCAGGGTTAACTTCAACTCTCTTTTCACTCGGACCTCAATCCATTCGGGGGCTAATGACGATGCCATGGACCTAGGGTAGGGTCATAGGCCTGACCTATACACCCTACCCAAGGTCACTACCCTAGAACGAAGGACATTCAAAGTATATCAAGAAATACCGATTGAAGTAGCCATGGAGTGCAATCCACTCGACCAGTCACCTCCCTCGGATACCCCCAATTTCACTCGACCTGGATGAAGTCATTCGACCATACAGGAAACTACTCGGAGTACAGAAGACCTAGAGTCACTCAGGATGGCAACGGTCAGGTGTTCACTCTGTAGTCTTAAAGATCATTAATAGCACTTTATAGCTGGCGTTACCAGTAACGCCCTGTCTTAATGTACATTGAACCCTGTAACGGGGGATGGCTGGGGTCCTGGTGCACTCTATATAAGCCACGCCCCTTGTAACACACACCCATATTCCAGTCGACCGCCTCAGGGCACCGAGACGTAGGGCTTTTACCTCCTCCGAGAGGGGCCTGAACTCGTAAACTCGTGTGTACAACCTCGCTGTAGCTAGGGCCTTGCCTCCTCATACGTACCCCCTACTCTTACTATCAAACTTAGTACCACGACATCAACCACTCCGGCCTACCGACACGCGCGGGAGGCGGAGATCTCCCTATTATGAAATGTAGTAGAAAACAAAAAAAAATCTTCCTACCAATACCTAGGAATAATATGAAGATGCGCATAGGTTTGGATCAATGTTTGTTACCGACTCTGGAGTTGCAGCGGAAGTAGACGAGTCGGTGTAGATCGTACTTGGAGTCCCTCAAACCGGTGATGACAATCCCGTGAACCGCCCTCAAACGATCCCTCGAACGAAAGACCGAAAGCACGACATTTCTACTTGGTTGCAAGCGTATGGTATTCATGATTCGACAGCGCTTCACCGTCCAGAGCTAATCGTCACCAGAGAATTAGAGGGAGGAGATTAGAACCACTATGAGATTCTAATTATAATGAGTAGAGGAACTAGTTCTTGCTCTAATTAGTCAACTGAGACCAACTACAACTAGAACTAGATGAACTAGAGGAGGCTCCAAAACTTGTATGTTCAAAAGGTCCAAATCCTCTAGTATATATAGGTTGGAGAGGGAAGAGGAGGCTCCACACAAGGGGGGAATGGCCGGCCAAGAGGAGGGGAAAACCCCCTCCAATTCAGCCTCCTTCCCTCCTTACCATGAGGAGAAGGAGGCGCCTCCCTATTGGACCCTTGTGGCCCAATACTCCTTCCACTTTGGTCTTTTAAGCCCCGTTGATGTTTAATTAAATATAAAAGCCTTCTAACAATTACTAGAGCATTTTATATATAGTTCAATATTATTGGAAACATTTTTCAATTTTCACATATATATTATTTATCGGGAATACCCGGTATTTCTCGGTAAACTCTGAAACCCTTCTGGTGACCCCGAAAAGCTTCTGGTTCCTCTTGGAACTATTCCAAATATTAATGAAACAATTCCATAAATAAATCCTCGATACTCTCATCCTACTAACACTCAGCAGATCGTGATTACCTTTAACTTGTGACCCCGTAGGTTTGGTAAATCATAGACATGAAAGAAACCCCTTTGTTCAATGACTGATAGCGGAACCGTGGACGTCCATATCGATCCCTATGATTACAAGAATGACATTCGAGTGAACCTTAAGTTATCATGTGATGTTCGCTTTGCTTAGCGATACTTTACAAAACTCAGGATGCATCGACATCCTCCTGGGTCATACACATACTCACCATATCATTGATCTCATTGTCGATTTTGTTCTTCTTTCTCATTGAAATGTTCTGGCCAGACGATGATGGATGACGTCACATTGAGAAGGCCCTAAGAATATCTCTCCATCGTCGGAGGAGCAAATCCCACTCTTGCGTTATCGAGTCCCTTGTCAAACTCTTCGATGAACGTGTAAGTTGTCGTTATGATCACCTAGTTATAGATGACGTTTGAGCAACCCCAAAGCTCATCGTATGGTAAGAAGTGACTACAATACTCTCATGTTCTAAGGAACTAAAACACATTTTAACACTCCTGTTATAACAATTGACTTATGACGATATCATCTCAAAGTATAACAAACAAGTTTGGGTTGATTCAGTATGATCGTTCTTCTAACGTCATACCCTCAGTGTTGTTTTAATACTATCGTTACACTAACAATGTCCTAAGATCCGGAAAATGTGATCACCAACAATACTTGAGCTAGTCTTAGAGATGAGACTAGGAATCTTATTTTACCATTTATCATTCCACACATGCATATGAGTTTTCCACTGAATCGCATATTCCAGGATTATAGCAGTTATAAAATAGAATATAAAATCTTAAATATGAACATGGAGATATAATAATACAATATTATTACCTCTAGGGCATATTTCCAACACCCCCGCCATTGTGATCTATTCCCCAATGACCTTCGCCACGACCCAGCATCCTCCCTAGGGATGGCATCCGCAGGGTTTGGGTACGGGTGGAGCAACCCCATACCCTTACACATGCCATTAAAGCTTACCCATCACCCATACCCATACCCTCTAGTGGGTACAAATTTTTCCCATGCCCATCACCCGACAGGGTAAATGGGTACGCGTGGGTAAAAATATCCATGTTTCAATAACATCAATTTGAATGAAATGTAATCATAAACAACAACATACAATCATAATTTATAAACAACAACACATAATAATATTGATACATACTTATAAACAACAACACATAATAATATTGATACATACTTATAAACAACAACACTTCATAAACACAACACATTTTATAAACATAACCACTTTCTTGTAAACAATAACACATTAAAGCATCAAAACATAGTCATAAATAGTAGCACATAGTCATACAATTTAAATTCACAAAATCACGACAAAGGGTAGAGGTAATTTTTTCGTACTTGTTAGAATTTATAAGGGTACATGGGTATGCGGGTATGGGTTATATGATCTCGTACCCGTACCCACTCTACCTGATGGGTTTGAGATTTCCCTTTTTACATACTCGTGGGTAACTTACTAACTTTTTGTCCCATACCCTTAACCTAAAGGGTTTTTACCCGCAGGGTACATGGCTAATGGGTACCCATTGCCATCCCTAATCCTCCCAGGACATCCTATACTGGGACACCTAGTTCCACGATGAGCACGACCAACGGCGCCGGTCGGTCTTCGCCGCTTCAGCGCCCCGACGCGCGCGTGCTCCAACACACGAGCCACCGCATGGACCCGTGGTAAAGGAGGAGGAGTCCAGTAAGGATTATGAGGCCCTCAAGAAGGCCCTCGCGGACTCCGAGCTCGCATAGTGCCTAACCTGCCACTGGCGTTGGTTGCGTCGGTCATCGCACCTACCCTGCACCCAAACTGGAGCAACCAGAGTCGTCATCACTGGCGCCTCTAGGGGGGCATGTGTTTGCGTGGACGTCCATGGTCCCTTGCATGCCTGAGTGGGTGGAGCCGAAGCATTAGGGAGGCGCCAGCTATGCCACTGCACGCCTGGGCAGCAGGACCTATCCATGGCTGGCTCTGGTCTACATCGACCTCGGCGATGAGGACAAGGGCGACGACCAGTAGATGTAGGTTTACTTTATTTCTTTAATTATGTTTCTTATTTAATTAATGTAAACAAACGGTTAGACAAGGTGATAGTGCGTCCTCCATCCATCCAAATATTAGATTCGTGTAGATGATATAGGATTCACATTTTGTGTAGATGGATCCGTTGATAGATATTTTCTTGATAATTCATCTTTGGATTCGAGCGTCGAGTATGAGAGTTAAATCATGGACGCCGAGGAAAACGAATGGCAGCAACCAAAATAATGAGGAAGCATGTGGGGTGTCAGGTTGGTGGTGTGACAATTTACCGAAAAGGAATTGAAGGCCATATATAGGAAGATCATGCGCAACAACTTTATGTCCAGTCGTAACTTCCCGTCGTACATGTTCCGGCGATGTTTCCGCATGGCCAAACTGTTGTTCTGTCAAATTGTTGATGACATGGAAGATGATGAACCTTTCTTCCAGCAATGGAGAAATGTCGTTTGCAAGGTTAGCCGCTGGTCCTTCTCCACCTTGCAAAACTAGTCAATGACATTTATCCATCTTGGTCAACATTTATAAACACATTTCTAACCTTGAGAGCACAACTTAAACATTTCACCGAGGCGCAAGAAGATCACTGATACGTCCATTTTGCATCCTGTTTTCCTACTGTTATTTATGTTGTTTTATTGTATAATAATGCCTTTTGGAGTAATTCTAATGCCTTTTCTCTCATAATATGCAAAGTATGCACAAAGGGGGAGAATTCTGGCAGCTGGAAATCTGGATCTGAAAAAGCTATGTCAAGCTACCTATTCTACACAACTCCAAATAAGCTGAAACTTCCTGAGGATTTTTTATGGAATATTGAAGAATTATTGGAGCAAATAAGTGCCAGAGAAGGGCCACCAGGTGGGCACAACCCACCTGGGCGCGCCAGGAGGCCCAGGCGCGCCCTGGTGGGTGCTGCCCTCCTCGACCCACCTCCGGTGCCTATCTTCTATTATATAAGTCATTTTGACCTAGAAAAATAAGGAGAGGACTTTTGGGACGAAGCGTCACCGCCTCAAGGCGGAACTTGGGCAGGAGCACTTTTTCCCTCCGGCGGAGCAATTCCGCCGATGGAACTTCCCTCCCAGAGGGGGAAATCATCGTCATCATCATCACCAACAACTCTCCCATCTTTGGAGGGCTATCTTCATCAACATCTTCAACAACACCAACTCCTCTCAAACCCTAGTTCATCTCTTGTGTTCAATCTTTGTACCAAAACTATAGATTGGTGCTTGTGGGTGACTAGTAGTGTTGATTACATCTTGTAGTTGATTACTATATGGTTTATTTGGTGGAAGATTATATGTTTAGATCCATTATGATATCTAATACCCCTATGATCTTGAGAATATTTATCATTTGTGAGTAGTTACTTTCGTTCTTGAGGTCACGTACGGGAGAAATCATGTTGCAAGTAATCACGTGAACTTGATATGTGTTCGATATTTTGATGATATGTATGTTGTCATTCTCTTAGTGGTGTCATGTGAACGTCGACTACATGACACTTCACCATATTTGGGCCTAAGGGAATGCATTGTGCAGTAGTTATTAGATGGTGGGTTGCGAGAGTGACAGAAGCTTAAACCCCAGCTTATGCACTATTCCGTAAGGGACCGATTGGATCCAAAAGTTTAATGCTATGGTTAGAATTTATTCTTAATACTTTTTTCCTAGTTGCAGATGCTTGTGAGAGGGCTAATTATAAGTAGGAGGTTTGTTCAAGTAAGAACAGCACCTAAGCACTGGTCCACCCATATATCAAATTATCAAAGTACCGAACGCGAATTAAGCCAACATGATGAAAGTGACTAGATGAAATTCACGTGTACTCTCAAGAACACTTTGCTTATCATAAGAGACCGTTTTGGCATGTCCTTTGCCTCAAAAGAGGATTGGGCTACCTTGATGCACTTCTGTTACTACTATCGTTACTTGCTCATTACAAATTATCTTGCTATCAAACTACTCAGCTACTTACAATTTTAACACTTGCGGACATTACCTTGCTGAAAACCACTTGTCATTTCCTTCTAATCCTCATTGGGTTTGACACTCTTACTTATCGAAAAGGCTACAATTGACCCCATATACTTGTGGGTCATCAATCACACAATGGACATATAGAGGTGTTTGGATTGTTTCAGGCAAGGTTTTCAATTCTCCAGGCCTGCTTATTTTTGGAACAAGGATATCTTGACAAATACTATGGCATGTGTGCAATCATAGACAACATGGTCATCAAGGAAGAGAGATATGCCAATCCCCATTGATTATGAAAATATTGGCACAATCGTCTGGCCTTTCAATCACACAAACTGCCTGAAGCATTTTTTGGCGCACTGATAGATTTAAAACTAGGTCATCCATCATCAGCTCAAGGAGGATTTTATTGTGCATCACTGACAGCTACCTTGGAGACAACGTGTTTGCATTTCTTTAGAATTTATTTATTTTTAGGGATAATTGGTTTTATACACTTAGTTGGGTACCACTCGTCAGGACTGCCCCTACTTTTGGAAAACACGCGGTCTTGACCAACTCAGTTTGCTTGTTTTGTGCTTTTGCCCTTCCGGCACGGCTCCATCCAGTCAGCGCCGTTTGATTGTAAGTGACGCTAGATTTTGGACATTTTTGCCCCTATCGGTGCTACACTTAGTACCCTTTCGTCCTTGGTGAGCTCGCGCTGAACAAAATAGAGGAGCAAAGCTGGCGAGGCGAGGCCTGATGAGGAAGAGGATGGAGCGGCCCAACACGGCGAGCTCGGGCTTGTCCAACTACTCGCAGGCGGCCAGTGAGGTAAGTGAACATCAGCTTGTGTGCCTTCCTCCAGTCCCAATTCGTTCTAGGGTTTCTAGGTTTTGTGATATTTGGGGGAAATTTTGACTTCCTTCCCTTCCATTTGGTTTAGGTTGATGGGGTCGGGATTGTGCAGCTCGTCTTTGAGTTCTATCTTCCCGATGACACCTATTGTGGATTGGAGTATCGTTCAAAGCATTGTTGCCCTGGTCACAGCCTTGTTCCAACTCGCGTGTTTCCTGGGGAGGGGCAAGCATTGGCCGCCAGTTTTTAGGGCGTCCTTTAGATGTAAGAGTTTGTGAATTTGAGCATCTTTTAGTTCTTGTTTATGAAATATCTAATTTTTGGTTAATGTGATGCGCAATCAGTTACCACATGAGTGTCAATGGGTGGTTTGGGTTGATCCTCCTTCTCCATTGCGTGTTTCCCTGGCTTTTGAAGACCTGCTCGCAGAGGTAGAATAGAGCTAGATCAAAAGTCACAATTTGAAGAAGGAAAACCTTGAGCTGTCAAGAAAAAATCTTGTTTTGAAGAAGAAGCCGAGAGGAAGAGATGAGATGATGCTTCTTTTAGCATTGTTGTTTGTAGGAATTTGTGTTGTACCGCTATTTGTGTTGTAGTTATATCAGTTTTTGCTTGTTGACAGAATGGTACAACCTAGTATGATGTATTTGAAGATGACGATGCACTGTTGTGTTCAAGATGAACATGCTATTTTGTTTATGCAAACTAGATGATGGTGTGGATGGATGCAAAGTAGATGCTAGTTGAGATGTCCTAAGTGGTCAGAAGTGTGCCAAAGTAGATGTAGTTTTTGTCATCGACGATGTCGATGACAAAACTATGCCAAAGTAGATCAAGAACAAACTTGTTAAACACCACAGTGGGCACAAAGCGTTAAGAAAAAGAAGTTGATCATCACAAATGTACCAAACACTGGGCATAACTAGTGCATAAAGCATTAAGAAGTTGATCATCACAAATGTACCAAACACTAGGCATAACTAGTGCATAAAGCACTAAGAACATAAAAGTACTGGCTATCACAGTGCACACACAACAACATCAAGTGCATAATAGTTTTATCTAGTAATAGTACTAAAACTGAAGTTTCTTGCTCCTGGTGTTCTTGGTTGGGTTTGGAGCCAGCTTTGCCTTGCTTCTAGTGTTCTTCGCTGGATTGGGGGCACTGGGTGGAGCTTCAACTGTTGTTGCTGCTTTTTTGGGTGGAGAGACACCCTTGCTGTCAACACTGCTTCCAGTAACTGAGCAAAATGTAGTTGCTTGTATATTTTTCTTCTGCTTGCAACACCTTGGATAAGCTCTCCTCTCAGCTCCTCTTGTATAATTCTTTTTAGGACTAAAACAAGTTCAAACATAACACAAATTTTAAGATATGAACTAATGAAAACTAAAACAAGTTGAAGATATGAATGAAGACTAACACAAGTTGCTGGCACATACCCGACTACACTAGCTTGTGTAGATGCCTCATGTGAGGTTTCCTTTGGTAGTGGCATATGCTTCTGAAGAACATCAACTCCGAGCTCTTCATCCTCCTCCTCATCTTCTACTTCTGCTTCTGCTGGCTCATTAGCTGTTGATGATCATCTACATTATCTGCTCCCCAATGTTCTTCTTCTCCAAAGGCTGGATCAATAGATTCTTGGTAGCCTTTGGTTTTGTGTCCACATCCTCCACATCTCTTGCACTTATACTTCCTAGGACCAAGGCCCTTTCCTTCACTAGTAGATCTTATCCTCTGCTTTCTTGGTTTGCCTGGTGGTCTGTTCTGAATACGAGCACACAACTAGAATCCTGGATCTACACAGTCCCACTTTTGTTTGCCTTCTAGAGCTGGTAGATTGTCAGGATAAGTAGCTCTAAACATCTCAACTGAGTAATATTTGTGGACAAGCTGATCTATTCCACTTGCTTCACCTCTTAGAGTAGTGATGAAAATAAGGGCATGGATGCAGGGTTTACCAGTGATCTGCCACTGCCTACAATTGCAAGACCACTTCTCTAAGTCAACATGTACCTCCATTCTCTTTTCTCTCTGTCAGTAGCAGTCACCTCAGCCTCTGTTGGGCTTCTCCTAACTATACTCATCTCCAAACCTTTTGTCTTCTCCATCAAAACCTTCATTACTGCTGGTATGATGTAGTGCCCAATGAAATGATCAGTGGCAATTTTGTTTCTTAAGTCAAATTTCTCCATAATGTATTGCCTAATCTTGTCTAGCAGGTCAACTATGTGAAGACTCTTGTATTTCCTGATTCTTGAGTTGAATGATTCAGCAAGGTTGTTGTTCACATAGTTAACCTTGCACATCTCATTGAAATCAGCTCTTGTCCAGATTTTTGTGTGGTGCTCCTCAAGAAATTCCTTCACTTTGGGTTTGCTTTTGAGCTGGTTCAGATGATAATTATGCTTCTTGATACTATAGGTTAGTGAGCAAGGCCATAAGTTATCATCATAGAACTTTTCCTTAAATTTCTTACTGAAATTCTGAGCCAAGTGTCTCATACACTCGCTGTGCTCCACTCCAGGGTACACATCATCAACAACAATTTCAATCCTTGCAAGCATTAGTATGTATCACTTGTCGTGGGAACGAACACCTATGGGGCAGGGCCCCTTTTTGGTCCGGCGAGGGGCGGAGGCCGCATGAAGAGCGGATCGAGGCGAAGCACGTGAGCGATTTTACCCAGCTTCGGAGCTCTCCGGAGAGATAATACTCCTATTGCTGCTTGTCGGATTATATTGTGTTCTTGCTCGGGAGCGCTGAGAGCTACAAGACCGAGCGTGAGCGTTTTCTGGTTTCGAACCCCCTCTACATTGCGCATGGGCCTCCTTTTATATGCTCAAGGGGTCACCAACAGGTGGCAACGCATGCAAGGGCAAAAGTGTAAAAGAACTGTGGTTGGTACACCTACTTGCACAGTGTATCATACCTAACTCTGACGGCAGGGGACAAATGCATTAAATGCCCGTCCGCTTCGCCCAAACAGTGCAGAAAAGTGACCGTTAGGGACGCCACCGTTCGCCATGATGGCGATCTTGTCAGCTCCGCTTGCCACCTCGCACCGCTTGGCTGCACAGCCTCTCGCCACACGTGTCTGGAGCGGTCTCAGGGCGACACGCCGACGGATGCGCTGGAGCGTAGGTACAGAGAGGTGGCTTGCCGCGGCAAGCGCCTTGCCGCGGCCGTTGTCTTGCCGCACCCGGAAGCTTGTCGCTCACCGGGCCTTGCCGGGACGCGAGGCGCGTCGTAGCAAGTTCCTTGAAAATGCCTTGGTTGGCCTTCCCGGCAAGCTCCTCTTGCCGGGGCCTTGTCCTTCTCAGCTTGAACACTTTGTTCTTGAATGGCTCCAAAGGAACCACGGAGGACCTTGGCGGGTACCCGGGAAGCCTTGCCGCGGGGCGCTGCGACTGCCCGTGCACAAGTTCGGGATACTAAGGTACCCCTACTTTAGTACACCGACAGGAGCCCCCGGGCCTGGGCCACACACGGTGCCAAGCGCTGTTGGGCCAGGCCCAAAACAGGGCACGGGCACGCGCGGCCCCGGTCCACACCGTATCTTACTCTGTATCCACCGTGCTCTCCCCTAACGGCACGCGTCGAATGCGGCGTCGTGGGAGAGGTCGTGGGTGGTTCTTTATTCGAAAAAAGCGTAACGTTCGCCTCCTCCGTCTTTATAAGTAGGGGAAACAGGGGCAGTTTCCCCACCTTCGCCATTTGCTGTTCCTATCTCCGAAATCTCCGCCGCTCCCCTCCGCTTCCAAGGCCGAAAGAGAGCAGCGCTCCGCTCCCCACCGCCGCCGGTGCCACCAACGCCTTCGATCTCCTCCACCACCTCCGCCATGGCTCCGAAAACCGGGAAGGCTGCGAAGTCGGCCGAGGCGCTGCGGCTTGAAGCGCTGCGGAAGGAGCGGGCAATTTTCCCCCCCCGAGCTCGCCGCGGCGGAGCTGAGGGAGTGGTACTACCTCTTCTGGTCGACGGAGACGCGAGCGCATCCGCGCACGAAGGTACTCTCCGCCGCCGCTTCGAAACGGGTTCCAAACGGGTACCCTTTCTTCATACTGTTCTTCTACTGTGGGCTCTGCCCGCCCTTCTCAGAGTTCTTCTATGATATCATGAATAGCTACGGGTTTCATCTCCTTGATTTCACCCCCAATGTTGTCCTGACCATGGCGGTTTTCGCACATCTCTGCGAAAACTTTGTCGGAGTCTACCCAAACGTAGCCCTTTTCCGCCACTACTTCATGCCCCGTGTCGAGAGAGGAGAGACCTTATCTGGCGGGATCACCTGGATCTCGAGGGTCGGCAAGAAGGAGGTCTATCTGGAGGGGGAGCTTCGCAGCAAATGGGATGAGTGGAGAGTGGAATGGTGCTGGATTATCGAGGAGAATCCGCAGCCGTTCACCACCCTGCGCCAAACCGCAGCAGTGCGCGGCAATGATTGGAGTGCCCTAGCCGCGGACGACAACAAGCTGAAGATCGCCACCACCCGGATCTTGCGGCTCAGGCTTGCCGGGCTTACTGTAGGCGCGGATTTTCTTCGCCGCCGCATCGCCCCTCTGCAGGAGAGGGGGAGACCCGCCTAGCTGTTCAGGGGTCTGGCGGACATTATGAGGCTGCGCCCGGGCCTCAACTTCAATTTCACCGTCTTGGAGCTGGATGCGATGCTCAAAGAACTGTTCAAGCACGACCCCAACCATCCCGAGTGGTTCAGATTGCCGGCGGGCGTCGTTCCACTGTGCAACAACTCTTCGCTTGACCGCATCCGCGCAATGATGCCGCAGTGCGATTCGCATGCAATTGTCCCCACCTGGCAGGAGCCTGCAGACGAGGTCGTGCAGCAGTTCTTCGACGGCCTGGTGGAGGTAGCAGTCCGTGCCGACGAGCAGAAGAGCCTCACCCGTGACACCACTGACGAGGAGATGCAGCGCATCGCCACTAGAGCGGAAGAGGCGGCGGCAGCTGCCGCCGCGGGCGAATTCGGGTTCACCGTGGAGGAGGCAGAGGCGGCAAGCCTTGCCGAGCGGGAGTGGCTTGACGGCGAGGAAGCGCTT
Organism: Triticum timopheevii; assembly: GCA_963921465.1. Taxonomy (NCBI): domain Eukaryota; kingdom Viridiplantae; phylum Streptophyta; class Magnoliopsida; order Poales; family Poaceae; genus Triticum; species Triticum timopheevii. The sequence goes on along the minus strand of OY997270.1, from coordinate 397,998,269 downwards.
GCCGAATCTGGAGCTGAGTCGGCGAACCTGCCAAAGGTGCGAGCGGCCTGCCACCCCCAGGCAGCTTGCCGCAAGCGGAGCCATCAGCGCAGCCCCCCAGCTCCACCAAGAAGGCGTCTCCGCAAGTCCGGGGATGTAGTAGGGCGGTAGCGGGCCAGGAGCCGACGCGCCGCGCGACGCGTTCCGCCGCGACAAGCAATGTTGCCGCGGGAGCGCCTCGCACCACGGCGGTAACTGGAGCGGGGTCGTCCCGGACTACTGCCGCTGCCCCCGCCAAGCGGCCAAGGGCACCTACTCCTCCGCCTCGTCGCGTCGACGGCGGGCCTGACTTCGACCTCTCCACACTCAGCTCCGACGAGGAAGAAGAGGAGTAAGTCTCTTTGTTGTATTTGTAGTTCTTCGATTTCTTGCTGTCTTTATCTTGTGTCTGATCTGCTTTATTCTGAACCTTGTTCCTTTTCAGGACTCTGGCCCAGAGAGCGGCGAAGAGAGCCAAGGTCCCCGTGGTTGTCATCGAGGACGATCCCGCTGTGACAACAGAGGGTGCGTTCGAAACCACCTTGTCGGACCCGGCAACTACTCCCCGAAGCAGCCCCCAGCGCAGCCCCCAGCGTAAGTATATAGTTTTACTTCCTGCTGTTAGGCGTGCATGGGTGTTCTTTCTTTTGCTGATATCTTGACCGTTGTATTGCTTGTGTAGGAGAAGAACAGCCTCATCTAGAGCCTCCTGAAACCGGCCCTGAGATACTATCTGCTTCGACTACGCCGCCAAGGGAGGATTCTCCGGCAAGGGAGTGTTCTCCGGCAAGGGAGAAGTCCCCGGCAAGGGAGGAGTCTCCGGTAAGGGGCAGCACCAGCGACCCCCCGGTGGTGGAACCCATGACCGTGGATCCCAGTACTGGTAACCCTCCGTGCCTGAGAACTTCTCTTGAATTCTTCTTTTTCTGATTTTCTTTCTGGATATTTGCTTGATTTTTCTCCCTCTTCCGTCCGCCAGATCCACCTTCCACGGAGCCGATGGAGACCGAAGCCACCGGCGAGGAGAACGCGCGCGGCGATACTGTTGATGCCGCCGCCACCGAAGAAAAGGCCAGCGCCGATGATCCCGCCGGCAAAGAGGCCGCCAAGGCGGCTGGCGCAGGAGCTGGCGAGGGGTTCGGCGATCATACTGACGACCCTAAGGCCGCAGGAGCGCAAGGCGCTACGCCGACCGCCGATCCCTCCGCCGCTGACACAGCGTCAGGCTCCGAAGAGCCCCAGCCCGGCGCCTACTTGAAGGCCGGCGACGGTATCTTCATCAAGCTCCCCTGGGCTTCAAGCTCCAGGGCGCCGGTCGAAGGAGAAGTTTTTGACGGAGAAGTGCTCGCCTCCGCTGGGTTGACACTGGTCGACGCGCCAAGCAGCAGCAGCGGCGAGCCTGAGGAGGAACGGCTGCTGTGGAGGCTGATGTCGCTCTACCGCGCCCGACAAGCCAAACTGGAGTCTCGGGAAGTGCTTGTCGCGCAGGCGGGAGTAGATATTGAGAAGCATGCGAAGGAGCTCCAGAGTCGCAATCAGGAAGCCCTCCGGTCTATTGCAGAGGAGAGGGCGCAGCTTGTCGAGGCGCGGAAGGCCTTCCTCCTCGAGAAGGCTGAAGCTGAAGAGAAACAGAGACTTGCCGCCGAGGAGCTGTCTGCGCGGGAAGGTGAGCTGACGCAGCAGAAAGTCGATCTGGACAGCCACGAAGAGGAGCTTGCTGCGCGGGAACGAACACTTGGTGGGGCCCTCAAGGAGGCAAAGGATGCCGCTGCAGCTGCCGAGGCCGCCAAGAAGGAGCTGGAGACGAAGGTGACGCAGCTAGAGGCCGATCTCAAGGCGAGGGACGAAGAGCTTGCCGCGCTTCAGCGTGAGCGGGAGAAGGACGCCCTTGCCCACGGTGAGCTGCAGGGCCGCCTCGTCGAGAAGGGCAAGGAGCTGAGCGCCGCCAAGGACTCCAATGCTGATCTAGAGTTGAAGCTGACTACGCTGACCCAGACGCTGGACAGCGCCAAGGAGCAGGAGGTGACCCTGAGAGAGGAGATCAAGGCCAATGAAGCGCTGCTGACGAGGGCCGCCGAAACCCAGAACACCTTCAGGGAGACGGTGGAGCTCTGGACAGAGGGCCTCGTGAACATCGCTGCAGTCATCGACGAGGAGCTGGTGTAGCTGGGGGTGGAGGGTCTCGGGTACTCCTCCGACGAGAACCTCCAGCCCAGCGCCAAGCTCACCCTGTTCTTCAAGGGCGTGGCGACGGCTCTCCAGCAGCTCCGGGAAAGGATCCCAAAGCAGTTGGCCAACGAGTCGCGCACGATCTGCCCAGAGTTCTGGAGAAGGTGTTGGTGAAGGTGGCCTTCCGCAACCCAGGCCTCAACCTCACCAACGTCCTCAGGAAGCTGCCGGCGGATGCTGATCTCGAAGAGCTCAAGGCCCTTGTCGCACCCATCGTGGACAAGGTGAATGAAGTCAAGAGAATTGACGGCGAACGCGTAGATTAGGCCGCCTGTTTTCTCCTTTTCTTGTCGCTGCTACTCATGTTATGAGAACAAACTATTAGAACCGCGACAAGTTATCTTTTGTAATATAACTTTTATTCTAGGTATCGATCGCTATGTTATTTCCTTTACTTGATCCCTTCCTTTGTATGTTTTTACCCTACGCTTTTAGGGAACTTGCCGGCGCAGGCACCTTTGCCGCGAGCGCTGAGTGCGGAACGTCAGCAGCCTACTGGCGGTGCCCCTACCGACAAGAAACCTTGTCGCAGCTAGTCACAGCACACTTAAGTTGTTGAGCGGACTCGAAACAAAGTAAGGGCGCAACTAGCTATGAGTTGGTTCCTCCGCGCACAGGTTTGTCATACAAAGTATGGTCGTTCGAGGAAAATAACTTAAAAATTTCAAAACCAATTGCTCAAACTTTGGCAACTTAGCTTTTCTGTCGTTTGTGTCCCGGTAAGGTGAAACTTCCTTGAACGACGCCCGATCCACACCACTATCTTCTCCTTCCCCTCGGCAAACTTGTGCGCGAGGGAGCCTTCCCTTTTGTTGAGAAAAAAAAAGAAAGAAGAGAAAATAAAGATATGGAGCCTTACGGCTCGTTATTGCTTACCGGGGGTAGGTGCTGCACAAGATGTCAGATAACACATGCAAAAAATAAAAAGCATGAAATTGACAAGATGTGCGAAGCACATGAGCTTTATTTATGCACGGGACCTGTGCCCGGCTTTGTACAAAGGGTTACATGCAACAGCGGCAAGGCTTGTATAAAAGGTGGTTGTCGGAACTGGTTCCGGCAACCGCGCCCTACGGGTAAAACTTGCGAAGATGCTCAATGTTCCAGGAGTTGCTCACCGGAAAGCCATCTTCGGTCTCAAGGCGGACGGCGCCGGGCCTAGTGACTCGCTTCACCCGGTAAGGGCCTTCCCACTTCGGTGTCAACTTGTTGGAATTCTTGGCAGAATGAATGCGCCGAAGAACAAGGTCGCCCTCCTCGAGACTCCTGGCATTAACTTTGCGGCTATGGTAGTGGCGCAAAGCTTGCTGGTATCGAGCAGCTCGTACAGCAGCCTGGAGACGGTCCTCCTCAAGGAGCAGCGTGTCACCTTGTCGCGGCTACTCTTGCTCAAGCTCATCATAAGCGAGCACTCGAGGCGACCCGTATACGAGTTCCGTGGGGAGAACTGCCTCTGCTCCATAGACTAGAGCAAAAGGTGTCTGGCCAGTGGCTCGATTTGGCGTCGTCCTGATCGACCAAAGAACCACCGGTAGCTCCTCAATCCAGTTTCTTCCGCACTTGTGCAGCCTGTCGAAAGTCCTGGTCTTGAGCCCGCGCAGCACTTCAGTGTTTGCCCTTTCCGCTTGACCGTTGCTTCTCGGGTGAGCAACGGAAGCGAAGCAGACCTTGATGCCAAGATCCTGGACGTACTGCATGAAGGTGCGGCTCGTGAACTACGTGCCGTTGTCGGTGAAGATCCTGTTAGGGACCCCGAAACGGCAAACAATTGACCTGAAGAACTTGACTGCTGACTGTGCTGTCACCTTCCTCACTGCTTCCACTTCCGGCCACTTTGTGAACTTGTCGATCGCAACGTACAAGTACTCAAAGCCCCCGACAGCTCGGGGAAAGGGGCCGAGAATGTCGAGCCCCCAGACCGAAAATGGCCAGGATAAAGGGATCGTCTGGAGAGCTTGAGCTGGCTGGTGTATCTGTTTGGAATGGAACTGGCACGCTTCACACTTGGTTACTTGTGCAGTTGCATCCTGGAGGGGCCAAAAGAAACCTTGCCGGAATGCTTTGCCGGCAAGTGCTCTTGCGCCAATGTGGTGACCACATATGCCTCCATGTATCTCTGCCAATAGCTTCTGCCCATCTTCCCGGTGAATACACTTCAATTTCACACCGTTGAATCTACTTCTATACAGTGTGTTGTCGACAAACTGGTACATACTTGATTGCCGGGCTACTCTTTCCGCTTCTTCTTGTTCTTCGGGGAGTTCTCCTGTCTGAAGGAAACGGACAATTTGCTGCGCCCATGCTGGAGCTTGTGGCTCGACAACGAGGACTAAAGGCACATATGCTGCTGCGGGAACATCCGCTTCTACGGCGAGAACCTGCGGCTCAGCCGGAGCTTGATGTTCCCCGGCAAGCTTGCCGGAGCAAAACTTGTCGGGAGCGTCTGCTTCAACGGAACAAACTCTGGGTTTGTCGGAGCAGACTGCTCCACAGCACCCTTGTTGTTGATCTTGGGGACCTTCTTGGCGGCGGCTTCGGGAAGCTCTGCCGGAAAATAGTCACCAGAGATCAATTTTCTCTTCTTGCTCTGTCCAGTTGATGGTGTTATAGTTGGTTGAGTCAGTTTGAGCACAAAGATCCCTGGTTCCACAGGTAACTTCAGTGCAGCGTACTTTGACAGGCCATCGGCGATGTCGTTCTGAGCTCTTGGAACATGTTCCATCTGTAGGCCGTCAAAGTGCTCTTCTAACTTTCTCACTTCGTCAACGTAGGCTTCCATCAATGGACTCTGATAATCCTTGTTTACTTGGCGGACAACAAGCTGTGAGTCACCCCTGACAATGAGTTTCTTGATCCCAAGGTCTACTGCAATTCTGAGACCGGCAAGCAAACCTTCATACTCTGTAGTATTGTTTGTTGCTTGCTCCTTGGGAAAGTGCATCTGGACTACGTACTTGAGGTGCTCTCCGGTGGGGGCGACAAGCAGCACGCCCGCACCGGCGCCTTGCAGTGAGAAGGCACCATCAAAATACATAAGCCACTCTTTGCTTGCTTCCTTGACGGGGATGCTCGTCTCTGGAATCTCTTCATCTGGTGTTGGCGTCCACTCTGCTATGAATTCTGCCAATGCTCGGCTCTGGATAGTTGAAGTACTCTCAAACTTGAGGCCAAAGCTTGACAGTTCCAGTGCCCACTCGACAATCCTGCCTGTTGCTTCTGGATTCTGCAGTATCCTCTTCAGCGGAAAGCGAGTGACAACTGTGATCTCATGTGCTTGGAAGTAATGGCGCAGCTTTCTTGAGGCCATGAGAAGGCCGAAAAGCAGTTTCTGCACACCAGAGTACCTTGACCTAGCCCCCTGCAGAAGGGAACTGACAAAGTAAACTGGGCGATGCACCATTTTCTTCTGCACCTCCTGTGTCTGCGTAGATCCATCCTTGTCGGGACCAGAGCTTGTCGGGGAAGCCCCCTGCTTGTCGCTGGACGCACTTGCCGTGGTTGCTGGCTCATCATCCGCCTCCCTTTCCGCTACTAACGCAGCACTAACCACTTGATTGGTTGCCGCTAGATATAGCAACAACTTCTCTTGTGGCTTAGGTGCGACAAGTATTGGAGCGGAGGACAGGTATCTCTTCAAGTCCTGCAGCGCAGCCTCCGCTTCCGGAGTCCATTTCATTGGACCTGCCTTTTTCAATATTTTGAAAAATGACAGGGCGCGCTCAGCAGACTTAGAGATAAACCTGCTTAGAGCAGCCACGCAGCCGGCAAGGCTTCGTACATCCTTGACGTGTTTCGGTGCTTCAATCTGCTCAATGGCCTTGATCTTGTCGGGATTGGCTTCAATTCCCCTCTGAGACACGAAGAACCCGAGAAGCTTGCCGGAGGGGACTCCGAACACACACTTCTCGGGGTTAAGTTTGAGGTTGATCTTGCGCAGATTTGTGAAGGTCTCATCCAAATCCTGAATCAGAGTCGCTCTGTCCTTGCTCTTGACCACTATGTCATCCATGTAGGCTTCTACATTTCTGTGCAACTGTGGCTCAAAAGCATGATTTACTACTCTTGCAAATGTTGAACCAGCATTCTTCAAACCGAAAGGCATCCGTACAAAACAGTATGTGCCACATGGAGTGATGAATGCAGTCTTCTCTTCATCCTCTTCTGCCATGAAGATCTGATGATATCCTGAGTATGCATCAAGAATGAAAGCAAATCACATCCGGCCGTGGAGTCAACAATCTGGTCAATGCGCGGCACGGGAAATGGGTCTTTGGGACAAGCTTTATTAACATCAGTAAAGTCAATATAGAGCCTCCATTTCCCGTTCGCCTTGCGCACGACTTGAGGATTGGCCAACCACGTAGGATGGAGCACTCCTCTGACAAGGCCTACTGCTTCCAACTTCTTGATCTCTTCTGCAATAAATTCTTGGCGCTCCACGGCTTGTTTCCTGACTTTCTGCTTGACGGGCCGCGCGTGAGGACAGACGGCAAGGTGGTGCTCAATTACTTTCCTGGGAACACCGGGGATGTCAGACGGTTGCCATGCAAACATGTTGATGTTCGCCCGCAGGAAAGCAACGAGCGCGCTTTCCTATTTAGGGTCGAGCGTGGCACTGATGGTGAAAGTACCACCAGTGCCGTCCTCCTCGGTGGACACCTTCTTGGTCTCTAGCGGAGCTGCCTTCGATTTCTTACACTTGCCAGTGGAGCTCGATGGTGCGTCCTCGACGGTAGCGCAGCACTCCGAAGAGGTGCGCTTGCCGGAGTGGGCATCAGAGCTCTTGCCGGACGTTGTCTTCTTCTTCCCCCCGGGAGCTTCAGCGGCAAGTGGCTTGTGATCCGTTGCGGCTGCTGCTTCGCGGTAGATCTTGTCGGTACAGATAAGAGCATCTTTCTTGTCGCCAGGGACAGAGATGACACTTATCGGACCTGGCATCTTGAGCACATTGTAGGCATAGTGAGAGGCAGCCATGAACTTGGCGAGTGCTGGACGGCCGAGTATCCCATTGTAGGGTAATGGGAAATCGGCGACGTCAAAAGTGACCCTCTCAGTCCTGAAATTCAATTCGCTGCCGAATGTTACCGGCAACGTGATCTTTCCCTTTGGCTTGCTCCTTCCCGGGTTGATTCCTTGGAATGTGCCGGTCTCCTCGAGCTCGCTGTCGGGGATCTGGAGTTTTTGGAGTACCGCTGAGGAGATCAGGTTCAAGCCGGCCCCGCCGTCAACTAGCATCTTAGTGACCTTGAGGTTGCGGATGGTTGGTGAGACCAACATCGGCAAGCACCCGACCGCAGTTACGCGATCAGGGTGGTCCTCAATATCAAAGACGATAGGCGTGCTGGACCACCTCAGAGGCTTGCGTGGCTCAACTGGTTGTTCTGCTGCATTAACCTCCCGCACCCACTATTTGAGCTGGCGGTGTGAAGAATGCAGAGAGGCACCGCCGTCAACGCACAGAACCTCTGTGGCTTTCTGAAACTCCAGCTCGTCGGCCTCATCTTCATCCATCTCTTCATCGTCGTCTTCATCTTCGTCCTTGTAGCAGCCGCGGGGAGGTCTATCTCCTTGCCGCTGCTTGGCCTTGCCGCGGCGTCCTCCCCGGCCTGGACGCTTCTTGCCGGATCCTCCAGTACCTTCCTGGGCCTTCTCCTTGTCGCGTCGCTCGTACTCAGCTTTCTGCTGTTCGACAAGCTGCTCAACCTTCTTGCAACTCTGGAGATCATGGCCCTTGGTGCGGTGGATCTTGCAGTACTGCTTGTCGGCGCCGTCTTTCTTGTCGGCGGCCGCCACAGGTTCGGCCTCCTTGGCGCCACCTCCGTTTCCGGACTGCTCAACAGCTAGCACATCTTTGCCTTTCCTTCTCCTGTTGTTCTGCCGCCGGTTTTTCTTTGCCGGGGCAGCATCATCACTGTCGGATCCTTCTGCTCCTGCATTCTCCCCGGGGAGTTTCCTCCCCTCCTCAGCACGTGCGCACTTGTCGGCCAGGGCATATAGCTCACTGACGTCTCTGATCTTGCACATCGCCATCTCCTCCCTCATCCTGCGGTTACGCACGTTCTGATGGAACGCGCTGATGACCACGACAGGGTGGACATCTGGGATGTTGCGCTGCACTTGGCTGAATCTTTGAATGTACTTGCGCAGGGGCTCTCCTTCCTTCTGGGCGAGCAGATGTAGATCGCTTTCCTGGCCATGAGGCTTGTGGCCGCCTGTAAAGGCACCGACAAACTGATGGCACAGATCCGCCCATGAGGATATGGAGTTGTCCGGCAAGTGCATGAGCCAGGATCTGACATTGGGCTTGAGCACCAGTGGGAAGTAGTTGGCAAGGATCTTATCGTCGCGCCCCCCGGCAACTTGCACCGCGATGGTGTAGATGCTGAGGAACTCTGACGGATGCAACCTGCCATCATACTTTTCTGGTACATCTGGCTTGAAGTTCTTTGTACTGGGCCACTGGACTTGCCGCAGCTCACGAGTGAACGCAGGGCAACCTACCGCGTACGGCAAGTCGCCTGGTTCCCCTGGCGCATGCATATCGACAGTGGGCCCAGCGCGCTGGTCTGATTAACGCCGCGCTTCTCTTCGACGCTCGATGCGAGTACGAGCGTCTTCTTGTTGTCGTTCTTGAAGAACTTGGCGCTGATCGCGACGAGCTCGTGGGTCTGATGACGCCGTGGAGTCAGTGTCGAGGTTGACCCGACGAGTCGGCGATCTTGGCCTTCGGGGCGGGGAGTGCATGGTGGTTGCACCTCCGCCGGTCTTGTCGCCATCGGCTCGCGTCCGACAATCTTGCCGTGGCTGCGACGCATTCGGCTGCCGTGGAGTGTCGCCGTTGGCGAAGCCGATGAGACTCTGAATGGTGGCCCTCCAACCGTCGATCTTGTCCGCCGTTGGAGGGTAATCCAGGAGCAGTTGGGAATGAACACCTATGGGGCAGGGCCCCTTTTTGGTCCGGCGAGGGGCGGAGGCCGCACGAAGAGCGGATCGAGGCGAAGCACGCGAGCGATTTTACCCAGCTTCGGAGCTCTCCGGAGAGATAATACTCCTACTACTGCTTGTCGGATTATATTGTGTTCTTGCTCGGGAGCGCTGAGAGCTACAAGACCGAGCGTGAGCGTTTTCTGGTTTCGAACCCCCTCTACGTTGCGCATGGGCCTCCTTTTATATGCTCAAGGGGTCACCAACAGGTGGCAACGCATGCAAGGGCAAAAGTGTAAAAGAACTGTGGTTGGTACACCTAATTGCACAGTGTATCATACCTAACTCTGACGGCAGGGGACAAATGCATTAAATGCCTGTCCGCTTCGCCCAAACAGTGCAGAAAAGTGACCGTTAGGGACGCCACCGTTTGCCACGATGGCGATCTTGTCAGCTCCGCTTGCCACCTCGCACCGCTTGGCTGCACAGCCTCTCGCCACGCGTGTCTGGAGCGGTCTCAGGGCGACACACCGACAGATGCGCTGGAGCGTAGGTACAGAGAGGTGGCTTGACGCGGCAAGTGCCTTGCCGAGGCCGTTGTCTTGCCGCGCCCGGAAGCTTGTCGCTCACCGGGCCTTGCCGGGACGCGAGGCATGTCGCGGCAAGTTCCTTGAAAATGCCTTGGTTGGCCTTCCCGGCAAGCTCCTCTTGCCGGGGCCTTGTCCTTCTCAGCTTGAACACTTTGTTCTTGAATGGCTCCAAAGGAACCACGGAGGACCTTGGCGGGTACCCGGGAAGCCTTGCCGCGGGGCGCTGCGACTGCCCGTGCACAAGTTCGGGACACTAAGGTACCCCTACTTTAGTACACCGACATCACTAAACCTTCTAGATGACCTAGCATTTTCTTCAGGTTTGTGAAAAACCATGTCCAACTCTCAGTAGATTCCACTTCTAGAACACCATAAGCAACTGGAAACAACCAGTTGTGTCCATCTAGTGCACAAGCTGCTACAAGCTGTCCTCTAAACCTACCATTCAATGATGTAGCATCTACAACTAGGTATGGCATGCATCCCTCGAGAAAACCCTTCTGACAAGCTTTGAAGCAAATAAACACCCTTCTAAAACACTCCTTGTAATACTTCTTGCCTTTAATCTGATACTCAACTGTGTGCCTGTCAATTTCTACAAGACTGCCTGGTGATGCCCTCTCCACTTTAGCTTGGAAAGAATAAAGAAGTTGGAAAATATCACTGTACTTGCCATATATTTTGTCAAGTCCCATCTCTTTACCATTGTAGCACCTGTCATATGGCACCTCCACACCATACTTCTCTAACAACTTCATCTAAATTTCCATAGGACCAATAGATGGATTTTCTCTGATCCGAGGCATAGAAGCATCTGCAATCCACCTTATTTTTACAACTCTCAGTCTCTGAGATCTATTGACATTAGGACAATTATGCTGGTGTTGGTTCACTTTAATCTGAAACAAGACATCACAACAAACAATAAGACAAACAGTAAGTACATGTAACATCAGCGAGTGCAGAAAATATAACAAACATTTAAGGGATCACAACATTTAATACTTGAAACGGTGTGCTCCTCCTCATTAAAGAGGCATGTAGCCTCCATTTACACCTGTCATAAGAACATTTGGCAGTAAACCTAGTTGGGTCACTTTTCAGAATAGAGAACTCAGTTTCAGCTTTGATTGAGTAGGTTGCAACTGCATTTTTGCAATTAACTATAGAAGGGAAGACCACACCTTCCTCAATAGATGGATTTTCCCTGTCATACATCATTACAGGTTTGTCCTCATCTGCATCTTCAAAAGCTCCCATTTCATGATCCTCTTGCATCTCATCAGCATCTGTATCTCAAAATTCTGCAGGGATATAGTCCTTGTCTGCCTTTTCTTCTTCATTATTGTGTTGAACATATCCAGGATAAAGTATCTCATCCTCCAGACCTGGTGCATCAGCCAATGCCTCCTCCACAACTGGATCACCTATTTTGTTTGGTTGCTCTTGACTTTCATTAACACTTGGGGCTCCAGGAGCAGTAGAGGTGTCACTTGCTGCCCTGCTTCTACTACTAGCCCTAGTTCTAGGCCTAGAAGTAGATGGGTTTTCAAACCTATGTGCTCTAGTTCTTTGTATCAGTGTGATTTCCAAGTTGCATGACATAGTTTCTGCATTTGTTGAAAACATCACACCTAACTCTGAATCACATTGTACAGGGACCCAACAAAGATTGCTACTATCCCAATATCTCATCTCAACAGCATCAAACTGTTGGGAAACATAACATGCAATTTCAAAAAAATTCCTATGCTCACGCAAGATCTATCTAGGAGATGCATAGCAACGAGAGGGGGAGAGTGTGTCTACGTACCCTCGTAGACCATAAGCGGAAGCATTTGACAACATGGTTAGTGTAGTAGAACTTCTTCTAGCTCTGACCAATCAAGTACCGAGCATATGACATCTTCGAGTTCTGCACACGTTCAGCTCGATGACTGATACGTCTCCAACATATCTATAATTTTTGTTTGTTCCATGCTGTTATATTATCAATCTTGGATGTTTTACAATCATTTTATAGTGATTTTATATCATTTTTTGGTACTAACCTATTGACATAGTGCCCAGTGCCAGTTGCTGTTTTCTGCATGTTTTTTACATCGCAGGAAATCAATATCAAATGGAGTCCAAATGCAGCGAACCTTTTTGTGGATTTTTTGGGCTAGAAGACATCCAGTGGGCCAGGAACGCACCCGAGGGGAGCTCCGACGGGAGCACGACCCACCAGGGCTCGCCTGGGGGCCCAGGTGTGCCCCGGTATGTCTTGCCCTCCTTGTTGGCCTCCTGCACTGCCTCTTTGCTCTATAAATACCCCAATATTCCAGAAACCCTAGGGGAGTCGACGAAAATCAATTCCAGCCGCCGCAGAGTCCAGAAACATCAGATCCAATCTAGACACCATCTCGGAGGGGTGCATCATGTCGATTGGTGCCTCTATGATGATGCGTGAGTAGTTCTTTGTAGACCTACGGGTCCGTAGTTAGTTGCTAGATGGCTTCCTCTCACTCTTATGATTATCAATACAATGGTCTCTTGGAGATCCATATGATGTAAGCCTTTTTGCGGTGTGTTTGTTGGGATTCGATGAACTTTGAGTTTATGTTCAGATCTAAGTTTTTATCCATGAAAGTTATTTGAGTCTTCTTTGATATATTATATGCATGATTGATTATGGCCTCGTATTTCTTCTCCGATATTTGGGTTTTGTTTGGCCAACTTGATCTATTTATCTTGCAATGGGAAGAGGTGCTTTGTGATGGGTTCGATCTTATGGTGCTTGATCCTAGTGACAGAAAGGGAAACAACATGTATGTATCGTTGCTATTAAGGATAACAAGATGGGGTCTATTTCTACATAAATAGATCTTGTCTACATCATGTCATCGTTCTTATTGCATTACTCCATTTTCCATGAACTTAATACACTAGATGCATGTTGGATAGCGGTCGATGTGTGGAGTAATAGTAGTAGATGCAGGCAGGAGCCGCTCTACTAATCTTGGTTGCCTATATAATGATCATTGCCTGGATATCGTCATGATTATTTGAAGTTCTATCAATTGCCCAACAGTAATTGTTTTCCCACCGTTTGCTATTTTTCTCGAGAGAAGCCACTAGTGAAACCTATGGCCCCCGGGTCTCTTTTCATCATATTTTCCTTTGCGATCTATTTTCCTTTGCATTTATTTTTAGATCTATTATACCAAAAATACAAAAATACCTTGCTCCAATTTATTTGTTCCGCGATCTGTTTATCTTATCTACCACTTTTATCTGAGGCGTCGTACCCGAAAGGGATTGACAACCCCTTTAACACATCGGGTTGCGAGTATTTGTTATTTGTGTGCAAGTGTTGTTTACGTGGTGTGAGGAGGTTCTCCTACTGGTTCGATAACATTGGTCTCATCACTGAGGGAAATACCTACCGTCGCTATACTGCATCATCCCTTCCTCTTTGGGGAAATACCGACGTAGTTCTAGCAGACAGCAATGACGTCCCTCATCCTGTTGATCCAGCAAGGTGTCGAGGAAGTAGATGAGTTTCGTCACCAAGATGGCGTGGTGATGGTGATGGTGATGTGATCCACGCACGGCTTCGCCAAAGCACCGCGAGAATATGACTGGGGGTGTAAACTGTGGAGGGGGGCGTCGCACATGGCTAACAATTGATGTTGTGTGTGCTAGGCACCCCCTCCCCACATATATTTAGGTGGGAGGGGAGGAGAGGCAGCCAGGGGTTTTCCCAAGTGGCGCCCCCTTTCCTTTTTTCACCGGAGAAGAAAGGGAAGGAGGACCAAACAAAGGAAGGGGGACCAAACCCCCTTTTTTCCTTCTCCAATTCGGCCACATGCCAGGGGGGGGGGGGCGGGGCGCCACCCCTTGTGGGCTGGTGTGCTCCCCTCTTATGGCCCATATCTTCTACCCGGGGGTTTCGGTAACCCCTCCGGTACTCTGATAGGTACCTGGTACCTTCCAGAATACTTCCTGTGTCCGAATATTATTGTCCTATATATCAATCTTTACCTCTCGACCATTTCGAGACTCCTTGTTGTGTCTGTGATCTCATCCGGGACTCCGAACAACATTCGGTCACCAGATCACATAACTCATATAATATAACATCGTCATCGAACGTTAAGCATGCGGATCCTACGGGTTCGAGAACTATGTAGACATGACCGAGACACCTCTCCAGTCAATAACCAATAGTGGAACCTAGATGCTCATATTTGCTCTCACATATTCTACGAGATCTTTATCGGTCAAACCGTTATGACAACAAACGTTATTCCCTTTGTCATCGGTATGTTACTTGCCCGAGATTCGATCGTCGGTATCTTCATACCTAGTTCAATCTCGTCACTGACAAGTTTCTTTACTCGTTTCGTAATACATTGATGAACCACAAGTATAGGGGATCTATAATAGTCCTTTCAATAAGTAAGAGTGTCAAACCAAACGAGGAGTAGAAGGAAATGACAAGTGGTTTTCAGCAAGGTATTCTCTGCAAGCACTGAAATTATCGGTAACAGATAGTTTTGTGATAAGGTAATTCAACGGGTAACAAGTAACAAAGGTAAACAAGGTGCAGCAAGGTGGTCCAATCCTTTTTGTAGCAAAGGACAAGCCTGGACAAACTCTTATATAAAGCAAAGCGCTCCCGAGGACACATGGGAATTACTGTCTAGCTAGTTTTCATCATGCTCATATGATTCACGTTTGTTACTTTGATAATTTGATATGTGGGTGGACCGGTGATTGGGTATTGCCCTACCACTGGTATCGGTGCTATACAAACGGTTTTAAACCCCTTTCTGCGACGGCATTCAGAACCGTCGCCTTGTGAGTGTGGGCAATTAGGGGGTCCTTTGCACACGACCCAGAAACCGTCGGGGATATGCCCTCCTAGCACACACGCTCAGCAAAATGAGGTCGTGTGTGACCGGCGAGCGAGCAAATATGGTTATATGTACAGTAGTGCTAAAAATACAATTATACATGCAAAATCATTTCCAGTCGCAAGTTCATCCCACACAGTCAGTCCCCGTGAAACGTTTCCTTTCATACATACATCCCACATAGTCGCTGCAAGGAAAACGTTTCCATTCGTAGGTACATCACACACAATTTCCCCGTTAAGTCATTTGTGATGGCCTTACCATCACACACAATATTAATAATTTTATCATTTGCATTATTGAATGCATAACACACGGTGCGTAGAAGAAACTGTGTGCATTGCCTTAGGTCATCGCGCACGGTATTTTCTCAATAATCGTTTGCAATAGCAAAAACCAATTAGCAGGCTAATTGCCCTATATTAATGATCCATTTATTAATCTAATTGACATTCATATTAAACACATAATATATTTCATTCCCATATTAAGGAAGCAAGATTTCATAATTTAAATACATCAGAGTACAACATGATATAGCTTCAGCACTCAGCTACCCCATTACACAACTGCACCAGCACAAAGTTTCACGTGCAACATCTAGAACCTTTCGAAATTAGCATCATAGACGGTACATAGACAGATGCATCTCATCCGGAAAACTGCTGAAGCGGAAGGCGAATATTGAGCATTCATTGATGTTGAAGGTCTTTGCAACTTTAGGCCAGTGCCTGTGGATGATTGACCATCCATACTTCATCCTCTTCAGGAACACTTCAATGTTGAACCGTGGGTATTGTATGAAAACTTTCCTCGCCTCCTGTCCATACAGGTGGTTTGAGAGGTAATCATCAGTGAACTATTTTGGAAAGGCCTGAAAACAAGGATGTGCATAAATATCTTCTCTATATTGGATGGGGCAAAGGAATAAAAAAGACAAGGTATAATAGTATACAATAACATAATGCAGCCACAACAATTGAACATCGCATTGCAGAATGAACCAAGCAGTTAACTAAACACCACAACAAATGAACCAACCATTAGCTAAGCACCACATTGCACAAATATAACATACTCCTAATAGAAGATCAGACAGTTAGCCAAACCAAGCATGCTTAACAACTTGGAAATATAACAATTGTATTTGTTTCTCATGTATTTAGTACAGCCAAATTCGATTTATTTCTCACATGGTAGACAATAACAGAATGCGGCCACAACAATTGAACATCATATTGCAGAATTGAACCAAGCAGTTAACTAAACACCACAACAAATGAACCAACCGTTAACTGAGCACCACATTGAACAAATATAACATACTCCTAATAGAAGATTGGACAGTTAACCAAACCAAGCATGCTTAACAACTTGGAAATATAGCAATTGTATTTGTTTCTCATGTATTTAGTACAACCAAATTCAATTTATTTCTCACATGGTATACAATAACAGAATGCACACACAACAATTGAAAATCGCATTGCAGAATTGAACCAAACAGTTAACTAAACACCACAACAAATGAACCAAACATTAACTGGGCACCACATTGCACAATATAACATACTCCTAATAGAAGATCAGACAGTTAACCAAACCAAGCATGCTCGACAACTTGGAAAATTGCACCCTAAAGAATTGAACATCACATTTGCAGTATTGAACCAAACAGTTAACTAAACACCACATTGCACGACATATAGAACATATACACTAGAGAAGAAGATTGCATGGTAAAAGTAGATAGCACAACTCACTAAAATTTGTTAAGGAAAGGCACTAGCTAGCAAACTGAACATGGGTCATTATAGTGAGCTAATAAGACAAGCTACTCATTCTTGGAGATATCGATGACGATTGGCTCCTTGGACATGGAAGAGGGCGAGGCCTCCGCATCATGGGTGCCCTCGTCGTAGTGGTGAGTTGCCCGAGCCACTCTGGGCACCAACCTGCTGGCTCTCGAGATGAGGCACGTGCACGCTGATAAAACACCTCGTAGTCTTCGTTGAAGGCACCGGCGGTGACCTCGAGAAAATGCCACGAACTATCGTTTAAAACAGCCAACCGCGCCACAGCGCCGGCGCGCGAGGCGTTGACAGTGGCCTCAATGGTGAGGTGCTCCTCCAAGATCTGGGGGTCAGCACGAATGGCAGCCATCACGACCTCATCCGCGCGTGCGGCCGCGATTTTCTTCTCCATTGCCAAATGCTCCTTGAGATCCTAGCTATATTGCATGCACCATGGCTTAGGACAGCGCTTATTTGGTGGAGAGGTCAGTGATTTGGGTGGAAGGTGTCGCGCTTGCGCCGGCGGTCGAGGCATGTGGGATGTTAAAGGAGGAGGAGGATGGGGGTCGGGTGTGGATTACCTGCCTTGATAGGCGAGGCCGAGCAGCATGAAGGAGGGTCGCCGGTGAGGAGGCGATGCTGCAAGCCTGGAGTGAAGGTTCCAACTTGGAAAGGAAGGCGGAAACAGGGGAAATGTGGCTTTTGGTAAGGGGGAGGGGGCGGGGAGGTAGATATTTCCGCGGAAGCCAAAAATTTGGAATCGATTCAGCGAAAAAACTAGCGCGCAAAGTGTCATCAGACACGATCCCTTATTCAGAGCGGGCTATGGACTGTAGCCGACGAACCTTCTCGAGTAAGCCATAGGCATACTATATGCCGACGGTGCTCCAGGATATTTTGTACTGCATCTCACACGGTTGGTGATAATAAACTATGTGGGATCTACTTGATTTTACATCTTGATTTAAATTACATAATGGGGTCACAGCTGCAAAGGATGGTGTTTGAATTGCTAGAACTTCTATCTATAGTGAACATGCAACTATTGGTGTGTCGTCAAAATTTTTGGAATTATTCAGGCTTCATTTGGACATTTTTATACGATAACTTGGTTTTCTAGGAATTTCAGGTGCACAATTCAAAATTAAACCACATGCACATGCTCCGGTGCACCAAAATGGGTTGTAAAATGATATATGTGTCCATGGATTGATGCTTACGTCCCATTCAAGAAATGGGGATGAATTTCAAACACCACGGCACCGTGGCTCTCCGGCAAATGTTGAGCTACTTGCTTTTGTAATTCTAGTAAATACAAAACTCGTCTGAAATTCATGAACCTTGGCATGCTATCATGGAACGGCATCAACATGCTGGGGTAAAAAAATGTTGTCCCATTTGGGCCAGATTATGGTATAAGCTTCTCGCAAACTAGAGCTTCTCTCACAACAAGCATGATGGTTTCGGTAGGGAACGTCTCACCTTTCTGAAATGATGTCCATTGCATCTTCTCGATTTCATTTTTTTCCTATTGTCAACATAGAACAACATGGGTGTTGTGTCAATTTTTGGGAATTTTCGGGGTTCGCTTGGACATTTTTATACATTAACTGAGTTTTCTATGCATTCATCTGCATAATTCAAATTTGAACTACATGCACATGCTCTAATGCATATAAATTAGTTGAAAATTCAAATATGTGTCCTTGGTTGCATGCTTAATTAGGTCCCATGCAAGAAATGAGAATGAATGTCAAACACCCTGCCACCGTCACTCGGCCGCAAACATTGAGATGTATACCTGGTTTTAAATTCTAGTAAATCCAAACCTCGTCTGAAATTCATGAAACTTGCCATGATAAAAAACTAATGCATTAGCAGCATCCTACTATCATGGAGGGGCATCAACATGCCATGGTAAAAAAAATTGTCCCATTTGGGGCAGGTTTGGGTATATGTTTCTCACAAACCAGAGCTTCTCACAACAAGCATGATGGTTTCGGTAGGGAACACCCCACCTTTGGGGACAAAATGATATCCATTGCCTCTTATTGCTTTCAAAATTTTTCTTGTGTCAACATAGAACAACATGAGTGTTGTGTTAATTTTTGTGATTTTTCGGGGTTCGTTTGGACATTTTTATGCATTAACTGAGTTTTCAATGCATTTATGTGCATAATTCAAATTTGAACTACATGCACATGCTCCAGTGCATATAAATTGGTTGAAAAATCAAATATGTGTCCTTGGGTGCATGCTTAGGTCCCATGCAAGAAATGGGAATGAATTTCAAACACCCTGCCATCGTTGATTGCCGGCAAAATGTTGAGATACCTGGTTTTTAAATTCAAGTAAATCCAAAACTCATATGAAATTCATGAAACTTGGCATGGTATCATGGAGCGGCATCAACTGCCGTGGTAAAAATATTGTCCCATTTGGGGCAGGTTTGGGTATAAGCTTCTCACAAACCAGAGCATGTGCATGTAGTTCAAATTTGAATTATGCACATAAATGCATTGAAAACTCAATTAATGCATAAAAATGTCCAAACGAACCCGGAAAAATCAAAAAAATTAACACAACACTTCTGTTGTTCTATGTTGACACGAGGAAAAATTTGAAAGCAATAAGAGGCAATGGATATCGTTTCGTCCCCAAAGGTGGGACGTTCCCTATCGAAACCATCATGCTTTTTGTGATAAGCTCCAGTGCATATAAATTGGTTGAAAAATCAAATCTGTGTCCTTGGGTACATGCTTAGGTCCCATGCAAGAAATGGGAATGAATTTCAAACACCCTGCCACCGTTGATTACTGGCAAAACATTGAGATACCTGGTTTTTAAATTCTAGTAAATCCAAAACTCGTCTGAAATTCATGAAACTTGGCATCGTATCATGGAGCGACATCAACATGTCGTGGTAAAAAAATTATCCCATTTGGGGCAGGTTTGGGTATAAGCTTCTCACAAACCAGAGCTTATCACAACGAGCATGATGGTTTCAATAGGGAATGTCCCACCTTTGGGGATGAAACGATATCCATTGCCTCTTATTGCTTTAATTTTTTTTTTCTCGTGTCAACATAGAACAACAGGAGTGTTGTGTCAATTTTTGTGATTTTTCGGTGTTCGTTTGGACATTTTTATGCATTAACTGTGTCTTCAATGCATTTATGTGCATAATTCAAATTTGAACTACATGCACATGCTCCAGTGCATATAAATTGGTTGAAAAATCAAATCTGTGTCCTTGGGTGCATGCTTAGGTCCCATGCAAGAAATGGGAATGAATTTCAAACACCCTGCCACCGTTGATTCCCGGCAAAACATTGAGATACTTTGTTTTTAAATTCTAGTAAATCCAAAACTCGTCTGAAATTCATGAAACTTGGCATCGTATCATGGAGCGGCATCAACATGTCGTGGTAAAAAAATTGCCCCATTTGGGGCAGGTTTGGGTATAAGCTTCTCACAAACCAGAGCTTATCACAACAAGCATGATGGTTTCGATAGGGAATGTCCCACCTTTGGGGACGAAATGATATCCATTGCCTCTTATTGCTTTAATTTTTTTTCTCATGTCAACATAGAACAACAGGAGTGTTGTGTCAATTTTTGTGATTTTTCAGTGTTCGTTTGGACATTTTTATGCATTAACTGAGTCTTCAATGCATTTACGTGCATAATTCAAATTTGAACTACATGCACATGCTCCAGTGCATATAAATTGGTTGAAAAATCAAATCTGTGTCCTTGGGTGCATGCTTAGGTCCCATGCAAGAAATGGGAATGAATTTCAAACACCAGGGCACCGTTGATTCCCGGCAAAACATTGAGATACTTTGTTTTTAAATTCTAGTAAAGCCAAAACTCGTTGGGAGATGAGGTGTTCTTTAGCTCAAGGGAGCTGGTGTGGTGTGGGCTAGTTCGACTTGTCTTGCCTCTATGGTGGTGGCTAGTCCTATTTATAGTGGACTTGGTCCTCTTCCCAAATGTTGGCAGGAAGGGATCCAACAACAGCCAGATTTGAAAGGGGACAAGTAGTATAACTTATCCTGACAAAAGTAGTCTTCGCCTGCGAAAAGCCTCTGGTCGTGATGCTGCGGTGGGCTCGTCGATGACCTCCGTCCTGCTATCCTGGCGGTTTTGGTCTCGTTGCACCAGAATGGAAACCTTTGGCTGATTCCTCGGGATTCCGCGCCTGTGGCTTGCCTCCTTTGCACCGAAGAGGAAACCTGTGCTCTACGCCCGCTTGGCCTTGGTCGTCATGGCTCACGTCAGCTGAGCCTCATGAGGTCAACCTTGCATAGAACTCTCCGCCCCTCGGGAGCCAGCCTGAGGAGATCGATCCCCTCGTGGGTCTTGGCGTTGTCCGCCTTGTGAGGCTTGGCCCCTCACGAGGGTCTTGAGTTGTTGATGCTGAAGCTGGGCCGTACCAGGCCGTCGATGGAGCCACATGGTGGGCCATAGGCAGGCATGGCTGGATACCCCCATATCCAGGACGCCGACAAAAACGTTGAGATACCTTGTTTTAAAATTCTAGTAAATCTAGAACTCGTCTGAAATTCATGAAACTTGTCATGCTATCATGGAATGGCATGAAACATAACCCATTACGTTGTCTTCCTTGTCCAACATTGATACGTCTCCAACGTATCTATAATTTTTGATTGCTCCATGCTACTTTATCTACTGTTTTGGACTATATTGGGCTTTATTTTTCACTTTTATATTACTTTTGGGACTAACCTATTAACCGGAGGCCCAGCCCAGAATTGCTGTTTTTTGCCTTTTTCAGTATTTCGAAGAAACAGAATATCAAACAGAGTCCAAACGGAATGAAACCTTCGGGATCGTGATTTTCCAACCGAACGTGATCTAGGAGACTTGGACCCTACTCCAAGAAGCTTCCGAGGAGGTCACGAGGGTGGAGGGCGCGCCCCCCTGGGCGCGCCCCCCTACCTCGTGGGCCCCTCGGAGCTCTACCGACGTACTCCTTCCTCCTATATACACCTATGTATCCCCGTATGATCAAAGGGGGAGCCAAAAACCTAATTCCACCGCCGCAACCTTCTGTATCCATGAGATCCCATCTTGGGGCCTGTTTTGGAGCTCCACCGGAGGGGGCATCCACCATGGAGGGCTTGTACATCATCACCATAGCCCCTCCGATGAAGTGTGAGTAGTTTACTTCAGACCTTCGGGTCCATAGCTAGTAGATAGATGGCTTCTTCTCTCTTTTTGGATCTCAATACAATGTTCTCCCCCTATCTTGTGGAGATCTATTCGATGTAATCTTCATTTTGCGGTGTGTTTGTTGAGATTGATGAATTGTGGGTTTATGATCCAGTATTATCTATGGAAAATATTTGATTCTTCTCTGAATTCTTTTATGTATGATTGAGTTACCTTTGCAAGTCTCTTTGAATTTTCCGTTTGGTTTGGCCAACTAGATTGGTAGTTCTTGCAATGGGAGAAGTGCAGGGCTTTGGGTTCAATCTTGCGGTGTCCTTACTCAGTGATAGAAAGAGTTGCAAGGCACGTATTGTATTGTTTCCATCGAGGATAACAAGATGGTTTTTTTTTATCATATTGCATGAATTTATCCCTCTACATCATGTCATCTTGCTTAAAGCGTTACTCTGTTTTTAACTTAATACTCTAGATGCATGCTGGATAGCGGTCGATGAGTGGAGTAATAGTAGTAGATGCAGAATTGTTTCGATCTACTTATCACGGACGTGATGCCTATTTACATGACCATTGCCTAGACATACTCATAACTATGCTCAATTCTGTCAATTGCTCAACAGTAATTTGTTCACCCGCCGTAGAATACTTATGCTCTTCAGAGAAGCCACTAGTGAAACCTATGGCCCCCGGGTCTATTCTCATCATATCAATCTATATCACTTTATTTACTTGCTTTGTTTTTACTTTGCCTTTACTTTTTACTTTGCATCTATCTATCAAAAATACCAAAAATATTATCTCTATCAGATCTCACTCTCGTAAGTGACCGTGAAGGGATTGACAACCCCTAAGCGTTGGTTGCGAGTTGCTATCGTGTTGTGCAGGTACGAGGGACTTGCGCATGACCTCCTACTGGATTGATACCTTGGTTCTCAAAAACTGAGGGAAATACTTACGCTACTATGCTGCATCATCCTCTCCTCTTCGGGGAAAACCAATGCAAGCTCGAGACGTAGCAAACATCAAATTTTTAGCATGTCATATTTTAATGAGTGCTCACAATCATAAAAGATGTCCAAGATATTTATATGTGAAAACCTCTCTTTATTACTTCCTATTGATTGCAATGATGACCAAAACTATGTTTGTCAATTCTCAACAACTTTTATTCATCATACTCTTTATATGTGAAGTCATTACTTTCCATAAGATCAATATGATCTTTTTTTCTTTTTATTCTTTCTTTTATTCCCTTAAGATCATAGCAAGATAGCAAAGCCCTCAACTCAAAACTAATCTTTATTATATATAACTCATGGACTCGATTACATATATAGGGATCAAAACAAAACTCGAAGATAGATCATACTAAAACTTTATTCTACTAGATCAAGATATAACCAAAAGGATCGAACTAAGAACATAGTAAAGATAGAAGTGTGATGGTGATACGATACCGGGCTCCTCCCCCAAGCTTGTCTGTTGCCAAGGGGAGTGCCCGTACCATGTATTTATGTCTCTTTCTTCGGAGGTGCTGATGTGATACTCTTGGCGATGATGCCCTTCAGGATATGATTCTCGTCCTCGAGCTTATTACTTGCTGCTTAAGATCCATTATTTCCTTATGGAGTTTGCCTGTGACGATTAAAGCTCCATTCACCCATGGATGCTTCATAGCTGTGGGAGAAAAGGCAACACTCTTTTTCATATTTTCATAAGAAAGAAATATAGCATTGGGAGGGATGACCGAATTTGGAATTGCTGAGCTCTGAAGTTCCTCCATCATGAATCTGGCTTGGAGACGAGAGGTAACTTCTTGATCCTCCTCTATGCCATCAACCCTTTTCAAGTTGGCCTCCACCTCTTCCTACGTTGATGGCCCAAAGTGGTCAGCATCGCTGTTTGCTCTTGGCCCGGGTGTCGAGGAGATACCCGACTCTCCCCGACTAACTCTTGAGAAGACATCTTGCTCTAAATCTGCTGCAGAAATAGGTCAAAACAAAAACAGAGGATTTCGTCGTGGTACGGTGGTCAAAACCTTTGGGAGATTATATAATGAATTTTCACCGACCATAAGAAGTATCGGCAAGAAAATGGAGTCTGGAGGGCACACAAGGAGGCCACGAGGCAGGGGGCGCGCCCGGGGGGTGGGGGGGGGTAGGGCGCGCCATCCACCCTCGTGGTGCCTCGTGTCTCTTTCGGACTACTTTTAATTTTCCTAATTTTTTAAATATTCCAAAACGGAGAAAAATTGCTATTAGAACAGTTTTGGAGTCGGTTTACTTACCGTACCACATACCTATTCCTTTTAGGAGTCTGAAACGTTCTGGAAAGTATCCCCTATGTACTCCTCCGGGGTTACAGTGTGAATAACATTGGTTTCAACATTTATGGGATTAACTGAGATATAATGTTTGATTCTTTGATCGTTTACCACCTTCAGATTTGTGCCTTCGGCGTTTTTGATTTTGATGGGATCGGAACGATAGACCTCCTCGATGATGTAAGGACCTTCCCATTTAGAGAGAAGTTTTCCTGCAAAAAATCTTAAATGAAAGTTGTATAGCAAAACATAATCACCCATTAAACTCACGCTTTTGTATCCTTTTGTCATTCCATCTTTTAACTTTTTCTTTAAACAATTTGGCATTCTCATAGGCCTGGGTTCTCCATTCATCAAGTGAGCTAATGTCAAATAACCTCTTCTCACCGGTAAGTTTGAAATCATAATTAAGCTCTTTAATAGCCCAATATGCCTTATGTTCTAGTTCGAGAGGTAAGTGACATGCTTTTTTCCATAAAACATTTTATACGGAGACATACCCATAGGATTTTTATAAGAGGTTCTATAGTCCCATAATGCATGGACCAATTCTTTCTAGATCTATTAATAGTCTTTTGCAAGATCAATTTAATCTCTCTATTACTCAATTCTACTTGACCACTAGACTGAGGATGGTATGGAGATGCAATTCTATGATTAACATCATACTTAGCAAGCATTTTACGAAAAGCACCATGAATAAAATGTGAACCACTATCAGTCATTAAATATCTAGGGACTCCAAACCTCGAGAAAAAACTTCTTTAAGCATCTTAATACAGGTATTATGATCAGGACTACTAGTTGGAATAGCTTCTACCCACTTAGTAACGTAATCAATAACAACTAAAATATGTGTATACCCATGAGAGGAAGGAAAAGGTCCCATATAATCAAAGCCCCAAACATAAAATGGTTCAATAACAAGTGAATAATTCATAGGCATTTCTTGACGTCTACTAATATTACCAATTCTTTGACATTCATCACAAGACAAGACAAACTTACGGGCATCTTTAAAAATAGTAGGCCAATAAAAAACAGATTGCAATACCTTATGTGTAGTTCTATCTCCAGCATGGTGTCCTTCATAAGCCTCGGAGTGACACTTGCATAGGATCTGTTCCTGTTCATGCTCAGGTACACAACCTCTAATAACACCATCTACTCCTTCTTTATAAAGGTGTGGGTCATCCCAAAAGTAATGTCTTAAATCATAGAAAACTTTTTCTTTTGCTGGTATGTGAAACTAGGCGGTATAAATTTAGCAACAACGTAATTAGCATAATTAGCATACCATGGAGCAGTACGAGAAGCATTTATGACAGCTAATTGTTCATCAGGAAAGCTATCATCAATAGGTAGTGGGCCATCAAGAACAATCCCTAACCTAGACAAGTTGTCTGCAACGGGGTTCACAGCTCCCTTTCTATCAATAATATGTAAATCAAATTCTTGTAGCAAGAGAACCCATCTAATAAGTCTAGGTTTAGCATCTTTCTTTTCCATAAGATAATTAATAGCAGCATGATCACTATGAATAGTTACTTTGGAATCAACAATATAAGGTCTGAACTTATCACAAGCAAATACGACTGCTAAAAATTCTTTTTTAGTAGTAGCATAATTTCTCTGGGCACTGTCTAGAGTTTTACTAGCATATTGGATAACATTCAATTTCTTATCAACTCTTTGTCCTAGAACAACACCTACAGCATAATCACTAGCATCACTAATTTAGAAGGGTAAATTCCAATCAGGTGGCTGAACAATAGGTGCAGAAATCAAGGCCTTCTTAAGTATTTCAAATGCTTCTACACAATCGTCATCAAAGACAAAAGGAACATCTTTTTGCAAGAGATTAATCAGAGGCCTAGAAATTTTAGAGAAGTCCTTAATAAACTTCCTATAGAAACCAGCATGACCAAGGAAACTTCTTATACCTTTGATATCTTTAGGACATGACATCTTTTCAATAGCATCTACTTTAGCTTTATCAACTTCAATACCTCTTTCAGAAATTTTATGCCCCAAGACAATACCTTTATTAACCATAAAGTGGCACTTCTCCCAATTCAAGACAAGATTAGTTTCTTCACATCTGCAAAACTCGATCAAAGTTGCTTAAGCAATCATCAAAAGAAGTTTCGTAAACAGAGAAATCATCCATGAAAACCTCAACAATCTTTTCACAAAAATTAGAGAATATAATAGTCATACAACTTTGAAAGGTGGCAGGTGCATTGCATAAACCAAAAGGCATACGTCTATAAGCAAAGGTACCAAAAGGGCAAGTAAAAGTGGTCTTTTCCTGATCCTCTTTTGACACAGGTATTTGAGAGAAACCAGAATAACCATCTAGAAAGCAAACATGTGTATGTTTGGATAGACTTTCTAGCATTTGATCAATAAAAGGTAGATGGTAATGATCTTTTCTAGTAGCTTTATTTAATTTGCGAAAATCAATTACCATTCTATAACCTATAACAATTCTTTGTGGGATCAATTCATCCTTATCATTAGGAACAACTGTAATACCTCCCTTCTTAGGTACACAATGGACAGGACTTACCCACTAACTATCAGCAATAGGATAAATTATACCTGCCTCCAGAAGTTCTAGTATTTCATTTATTACCACTTCTTTCATCTTAGGATTTAACCGTCATTGATGATCAACAACTCACTACTAGAAAAACCACTACTAATGGTGCACCTAATATGGCCATTAATGGCGCATCAGTGGTGCGCCATTAACAGCATGCCATTAGTAATTTTTACTAATGGCGCACCACATGGTGCGCCATTAGTATCTGGTATACTAATGGCGCACCGCGGGTGCGCCATTAGTATAGGCCAGCGTGCGCCATTAGTATGCCTCCCAGGGGCCATGTATACCCAGGTGCTTTGGCATACTAATGGCGCACCACCACTGGATGCGCCATTAGTAATCGCGGCATACTAATGGCGCACTGCCCTTTGATGCGCCATTAGTATGCACTGTCATACTAATGGCGCACTGTCATGTGATGTGCCATTAGTATGAATATTAGGTTTTTTTTATTTTTTTATTTTCTGTTTTTTGCACAGGTTACAAAATGTATAATTTGACAAAATATAGACAACACACATCAACAACAGATTCATCGAATACAATAGAAGATTAGTCTTTGAATACAATTCATCATATTAGTCTCCGAATACAATTCATCATTTGAAGATAGAACATTATATTACAAGTCTCGAGACCGCGAGTAGCGAGTTTGCCTTCACATTACAAGTCGATATCGATCATCTAAAGTACCATCACATAGAAGAGAGCTGCGGTCATCACGATGAGCATCATCACGATGAAACTCGTCTTCATTCGGTTCCTCCAACGCTCCCTCCCCTCTTCCGCTAGATAGCGGGTGTATCTAGATTCGGCCTCGGCCCTAGTGGTGTACCCTTTGTAACTGTTACCGCTGAATCGGTGAACCTGTCTCCGACACTCCTCCCAGTCATCGTAGACTCCGGGAACCTTACCCTTGTACACGACATACGTCGGCATCGCTATGCACTAGCCAAACAAAACGTTAGTACCAATTCACAGACAATACATAAGCAATATATAATTATGCAACAGAATGATCGGAAGAGAAAAGCAAGACATTAATAGCATCGATTACATCTAAGTTGAACGACTCTCGAAACCAAAGAGACATACTACAAGTTCATTAAAGTTTAATTACAACATGAACCAATCGATGTTTCAGAACTAGACAACTCGACTCAAGGGACCGGAGCGTGGATGAAGCCGCCGTCTATCGTGGGAGTCATGAAAGAACGGGCGTTGTCATCCTGCATTTGTAGCATTGTGTCGATGTCACTGTTGGATGGTTGATTTCTGAGGTAGAACTGCCCCGAGGTACGAAGGACATCTTGATGGATGATTTCCGCAAACTCCGACTGGATGCGAAAGAATTCTTGTCGGAGGTCCGCGTCCTGGATTGCCGACACGCTCGTAGCCCAATCTTTGAGTTTACTCGGTAGCAGAAGTTGATGATGGTCCCGTACGATCGCCCGCATGTGATGGATGGCGTAGTAGGCACCCTTCTGACCGCCAGGCGGCTGCTTGACGCAGCAGAACATCGTATTGTGGGAGAACACGTGCTTGCCGTACTTACGAATAGGCCTGGTGAAGGTGCCTCCAGATTGGGCGTAGCCGGGGAGAACATCATCAAGAACCTTCTTGACATTTGTGTAGTCTACGTTCGACTGACGGTCAGGGTCGAAATACGTGGCCATGGAATATTTGGGGCTTAGGAGGATGAGCGTGCAACGTGTGTCACTGCAGAAAACACAGAATGTTAGAAGAAAAACGATCGAAATGTAAGAATTCATATGTTACGGGCCGGTTGAGGGGAGGACTTACTCGGGAAAGTAAGGCACGAGGAAGTTATCCTTATCTTGGTTTGCCAGAATGACGCCTTCGAGGTAAGAACTCGCGACTTGCCGGTCCCCAGCGCTGCCCAAGATCTTGGCACGCATGTAGAAGGGGTCGACTATCACGATGTCCGGGGTCTTGTCGCGAATGATCCGCATCTCCATACTCAGCGAAAATAGCCGAACGAAGGTGTAGTGCAGCGGATGAAGGTTCAACATAGCGTGGATGTCATCAAAACGCAGGACGATCGTACGCCCGATGGAGTTATCCACTAAGCCCTTGCCCTCTGGCACCTTGGCCGTGAAAACCGGGTACGCCACATCCTTCTCCCTAAGACGCCGCTTCTCCAAAGCAAGAACACTGTCATGCAGACTCCGCATAGCACCGGTTGCGGAATTGAGCATATTTGTCGGTAGCATCGCCCTACCCGCCACATGCACCCTCCTCGAGATATCCTGCGGTGAAGGTGGCCCGTCCTGAGCACGGATCGTACTCGGTGCCGGCTGGCTCGCACCCTTCTTAGTCTTTCTTTTGCGTGCCTTCTTCTTCTCCTGTAATGGGACCGAGTTCTGCTCACAGACCGCCTTCTTGAGTGTGTTGGGGCTGATAATATTTCGCACCTCGCCTATCTGAGGCTCGGTGAAGTCGGCAGCTGGAGGCGTCTCCTGAGAGCTGAACGCCAGACGGCGCCTGTTGCAACTTGGCTTCTCCGCGGTACGAGCTAGATCGCACACGTCTTTTGTTGGGTTTGGTTCTTGAGAAGGAGGCCCCATGAAGTCGCCATCGTACCCATGCTCGGCAAAGTACTGATCGATGTTGCCAAATGTATCATCGTCGTAGTCGTCGTCGTTCTGATCCTGTGCCATATGCATGTTTGGATCCAGTGGCATAGGGATGTCCGGCACCGTTACGGCGGTCTTGCCATGGGGCCGACTTGGCGCCGGCACGACTGGCGGTGTTGTCTTTGGGGTTGTGTCCCCCGCCCCCAAACGAATCTGGCTCTTCGGCCAAAGCAGGGGCCAGCTCAGGCAGGCACTGAGGGTCATCACGTCTTCATCGTCGGCCCCGACGGGTCGAATCGGAGGTAACAAGTCGTCGTAGCCTGGCAGCACCCGAGCCAGTTGAACCCTAAACAAGTTGGGTGGCATCTGGGTACCGTGGAACAAGGGGTTGCCCAGTTGAACGATTTTGCCCTTGGCGACATCGACCAACTCGTTGTTCACGAAGTGGAGGAGAGTGCACGGAACGTCGGCGGCGCCCTGCGAAAACATGTAGGGCGTCAGGGATGCCCAGTCAAAGGCAAGGAGATGAAGTCCTCGGCCGAGAGAGGCTTAATTAGTTACCGTGATGATGGCGTCGAGCTCGGCTAATGTCGAGGCACCGCCAACGGCGGGCGTGCAGTTGACGGAGGGGCCGCTTGCTGAATAGGTGCCGGCCGGCGTACACCCGGGTGCATTAAGCTCCCGTGCCGGCGTCGGAGACACCAATGCCGCCTCCGCCAGAGGCACCAATGGCCCCGCCATCGCATTATGCGAGTTGCTGGCCGTGAAGCTAGGAATCGGGGGCGGCCCCTGTTGGCCGCCCGCAATCCACGCACTCAACCCCGAGATCAAGGTAGGCACAAGGGCGGTGATCGTCGCTCCGAGTCGTTGTTCCACTTGCTCTTGGACAATCTCCGGAATCCGCGCCACCTGTGCCTTGAGTTCTTGAACCTCTCGCGCCTGGCTTTCCGAGCTGGTCTTTTTCTCCTTCCGCACACCAGCGGTATAGTATGACCCCCATTTTGTCGACAAGCCTTTGCCGGCCACACGACCAGCTGACGTCGGCTTACTGAGCTTATCCTTGTTCTTCATTACATTCAACCCCCTATTTAGAGTGGTGTCCCAAGGGTTGCTCTTAGTCGACCCCGCGCTACTGCTTTCAGTCGCCTGCGGAAGGAATGTGAACCATTTAGAATTTTGGCTTCATTAATTAGAATGCAACCATATGGAGCTAATTACGCAGGGGTGTATTCCTTACCAGAACAAGCTCAAGCTGCCTGGTCTTCGGATACATGGTAAGCTCCTTTGTTTTTGGGTCCTTCTTGTACCGGGCCCTGACAAAGTTCCTGGTCTGCTTGTCACCGTATTTATCGAAGAGGGGCGGTAGGCCTTGCTCGGCACGGTCCGCCTCCTCCTTGTCCCATATAGGCTCCGCCACTCTATAACCGCCGGGACCGAGTGTGTGTTCCCCTATGTTCAGCTCCCGCATTTGTTTCCCCCACTCACTTGATTAGGAGCTTGCGGTGCTCGAGCAATTGATCTTGAAGTCGTTGTAGTCATCTTCGGTGATCGAAGGATTTTTCTCCTTGATCTTCTGATAACTCTCACCTTTCTCGATCATTCTCTTCACATTGCTTTTCCAAGTAGACAGGGCCGTGCTCATCTTCGTGAGGGCAGCATTGTTCACTTTATTCCCTTTGAGGCTTGTGTTTTCAAATTCAGTGGGGAACTTGTATTGTTCGTGCAGCTTCGTGAAGAGGAGGTTGCGCAAATTCCCTCGGTCCTTATGCCTAAGGTTCTCGGTGTTGATCGAGATGGTGCTCCGGACAATGCACCCGAGCTGAAGCGAGTACCCCTTGACTATTCGTTCGGGCGCCGTTGGATTCCCGTTGGAGTCCACTTCAGTAACTTCCTCCTTGAGGGTGCGGAGCACGATCGGGCGCCGGTCCTTCCGTTGCCTCTTCGGTTGGCTGCCATCTGTGCGTGCGCCGCCATCATCAGTGGTGGCATCCTCGGCGGCACCATCAGTGGTGGCATCAGTGTGGTCATCCTCGGCGGCACCATCCGTGGTCTTAGGATCGGTGGGGAAGGCGGCGGCCTCATACAAGTGAGGTTGTTCCTCCATCTCCTGGGACAGCTCCCAGAATGCCTTGCCGCCCGAACCCCCGGCCTCATCGTTGTGGGCCATGTTTCTCTCTAAATAGAAACAAAGTTTGGACTAAAAGTTGGTTATTGTCGAGGAACAAGATCATGGTCTCATCATTTAGGGTTTGTCGACACCGAGGCATCCTAAAATCTAAGCTTTTATCATTGAGGGTTTTTCGACGCCGAGGCACCCTAAAAGCCTAACCTTTCATCATTTCGGTTTTTATCGACACCGAGGCACCCTAAAAGCCATGCATTAGTCACAAGTACGCCGGGGCACTTGATCCTACTTAATTAACTACTAAGATACCCCGGCCCATGCATTAGTCACAAGTACCCCATATGTCCTATTTTTAGCAAAGTCATGCTAAAATTCACGGAAAATTTCAGCATGACCTTTGCTGAAAATAGGACATATGGAGTACCCGAATTTGCCGGAACGGAAGTTAATCGACATTCCGGCAAACTCAAGGGCCTCTCGGGGTACCTGCAATATCATCACGACACTGCCCATGAAACCACTCAGGCTAGCCAAGGAGACTGCCCATGAAACCACACCCCAAGGTAGAAGCCATCATTCATTACAAATTTGAATATATGATATTCCAGAAAATAATCTGTCTACAAAATGAGATACATTCCATTTGAACTACCAAGTTACACAAAGAAAATGCACCTAAGCACCAAGAGGAACTGTTACAACTCCATAAGGTATATCCAAGTCACTGCTACTCATATTCAAAAAACCTAACTCCA
Source organism: Triticum timopheevii (assembly GCA_963921465.1). Taxonomy (NCBI): domain Eukaryota; kingdom Viridiplantae; phylum Streptophyta; class Magnoliopsida; order Poales; family Poaceae; genus Triticum; species Triticum timopheevii. The sequence goes on along the minus strand of OY997270.1, from coordinate 397,966,207 downwards.
ATATAACCAGAAAGATTGTAAAACATTATATCTCCCTGCTGACACGAACTGAAAGCGTAACAAAAATACCTATTATTCTAGGCAGCTGCCTTGCTAGTGATTCGGTGTCGTCGCAACTGGATCCCTCCCACTCGACCTGCGATCTTCTACAAGGAAAAAGTAGCAGCTCAGTCAACCACCATATAATTATAGAAGGAAAAAATAGCAGCTCAGTCAACCACCCTTTTTTACTTAATTATTAACTGTAGATTCTCCTAGCTATCTAGCTAGCTTGTCCCCCCCTGCCCTAATCAGAGGAGATCTCCAACTGCTAGACCAAATAATTCTCAAGGCAAACAACTACAGATGCTGCACATGTACTTGACAATTTAGCTGACAAGTCATGTTTTTCGAGAGTTGTTGCGACGTTGCTCCTGTTTGATGATGCCATTAATTTCAAAATTTAGAGATGCTATTAATTTCACACTACAAAGTTTAGTACTACTGAAACAGTGTCTACCTGAAAGTCTGTTAGCTACTTCCGGGCAGAGTACATAAGAACTAACCTGTCAAAAAAAACAACAAGAACATAGAACTGCAAGTTGGTCAAGCAAGTTTGTAGAGAGACAAAATGTACGATTTCGCCTCTCTGGGAAGAACTCTGAGGAGCTTCTCGTTGATGCGTCCTTCATCGCTCACATGACTCATTAGTCAAAAAAGATTCCGCCCTAAAGCTCAGCAGATCTTACTCTTCTTCTCAGCTGAGTGCAACACAATAATTTACCGATGATTTACTCTTCTTTCTCGATAAAAACACACACAATAATTTACCGATACAGCTTCACTCATAGGTTTTAGACTCATACTACTAGCTTTGCAGTTCACCACTCATGTCCAGTAGCATGGTTACTTTCACTCTTCCAGACAGCACTAACACTTAACATTGTATTCATGTCATAAGTAATACTAATTGACTTAAATGGACAAGAACTTCATTTCATTTTTCATCCATCACCCTACTAGAGTACAGATACACACGGAAAGACAGTAAACATTTTGTCTTGCAGGCAGCAATTGACAGGCAGTACTACTGGATTTCAAACTATTCCCAGGCGTATGCATTAACAACATCAGAGCCTTTCAGAAGATGGATGACATGAGGTGTTTCTATGCCAAACACTGACCGATGGACCAAGAAAACAACAACTGATCACAGAAAAGCTCCAGGAACACACTTTAGAGTAGGATTCGCCTAATCAGAGGACAAATGCTGCTTACTGAGAGCAGAGTCACAAACACCAACAAGTAGTATCAGAGCTTTGCAGACAACTTTGATGCTACCAACCAGTTACTCAATGACCATGTGCCCAGAGAAAAGGGGAAGAACAGAAGAGGAGGAAGAGCGTACCACGTCTGTAGTCGGGCTAAGCTGTCGCCGGTGACGGTGTAGACGAGGCTGGCTGACCAACCCGGGGCAGCGGCGTCGGGGCGGGGTCGAGGCGGCGTCGGGGCGGCGTCGGGGCGGCGGGGCAGCGTCGAGGCGGCGTCGGGGCGGTGGGGCAGCGTCGAGGCGGCGGGGCAACGGCGTCGGGAGAGGAGAGGGGAAGGGGATCTAGGGGGAGGGAGAGGGCGAGGGAGAGGGAAGGCGAGGAGAGGGCGAGGGAGGGAGAGGGCGAGGGCGAGGGCGAGGGGGAGGGTCAGGGTAGCGGCGGCGGCGGCGGTGGATCGAGAGGGAGAGGGAACTGGCGAGGGGGAGAGGGAAAGGGGGGATCGGGCGAGGGGGGAGAGGGAAGGGGGGATCGGGCACAATACTACTGGCGCACCTCACCGTGGTGCGCCATTAGCATGTCCATACTAATGGCGCACCTCATCGTGGTGCGCCATTAGTAGTTTTTTTTATTTCAACACGAGCCAACAGGTTATGTACCACCAGAACTGATCCACATCAAGTCCCCTCTACTAGCTCGACTGGTCAGCAGCCAGTTCTCACACCAGGAGGTCCTGGGTTCGACTCCCAGGCTCCACAAATTTTTTTTAGCATTTAAAAAGCTGTTTGATACTTATTTGTGTTTAAATATATTCAAACTTGTTTAAATAATAACAGTAATATTTTTTTATAAGACAGTAGCATTTAAAAAGCTGTTTGATACTTATTTTTTTATAAGACGATGCGCGGGGTGCGGGGGGTCGGCGGCGGTGGTTGAGTAGGGGAATCGAGGGTGCGGGGGGTCGGCGGCGGCGGCCGGTGGACCGGGGGGTGCTCGGCGGCGAGGGGGACCGGATCTGGCGAGGTGGGATAGCGATCGAGATGGAGGGGGATCGAGATCGAGTGTCCATGAAATTTAAAATGATGTTTGATACTTTTTTGTGTTTAAATATGTTCAAACTTGTTTAAATCATAACAGTAATTTTTTTTATAAGACAGTAATATTTTTTTAAAAAATATCGTCAAACAGTAATGCCGGTGGAGCGGGGGAGGGTGCGGGGGGTCGGTGGCGGCGGTTGAGTAGGGGAGGGGTGCGGGGGGTCGGCGGCGACGGTTGAGTAGGGGAATCGAGGGTGCGGGGGGTCGGCGGCGGCGGCCGGTGGACCGGGGGGTGCTCGGCGGCGAGGGGGACCGGATCTGGCGAGGTGGGATAGCGATCGAGATGGAGGGGGATCGAGATCGAGTGTCCATGAAATTTAAAAATATTCATGATAGTTCAAAAAGTGCCCATGAAATACAATCGAGAAATGAAGGCTACGATTTAAATACAATCGATCTTAGCTAGCTATCTGTTAACAATCTTCTTGCCCTTCTTTTTCGCAAATGGAGTTCTTCTGTGGAACGGACGTCCTTTAGGTAGGGTGGTCCTGCTTCTTCTTGTGGTGTATGCTGCTACTTCATCATCGTCGTCATGTTCGATCCTCGGGTCGCCGTACTTGTCGAAGTCTTGCTCATTGGCTACTCCATCCATTCCGATGATCTTCATTTTGCCTCTCATCACGACAACACGACTGGTCTTTGACGGGTCAGTAATGAAGAAGCATTGGTCCACTTGGGAAGCCAGTACCCATGGCTCGTTTTTCGCGGTGACGTTTGCGCCCGCGGTCTTCGATTTGGCTTCGGGTATAACCATGGTGGTGAAATACCGGTCTTCTTTTAGGACGCTCTTGGCCCATCTGACACAGAACATCGGGACCTTCTCTCCAGCGTAGCTCAGCTCCCAGATCTCCTCGATCCTGTCGTAGTATCTGTCCTTATCGTTACCGGTGTAGGATTCCACCGTTACCCCGGAGTTCTGATAACCATCGCTCTTCATGTCCTTGGCCTCGGTGTAGAATGTGTAGCCGTTGATATCGTACGCCTCATAGGTCATCAGGTTGTGCTCGGCGCCCTGTGACAAGGCGAATATGAGTTGTTCTTCCGCGGAAGAACCTCATGTAAAGGGTACGACAAAAGCTTCTGCTTGAACCAACGCGTGAAACATGAGTTGTGCTCTTTGAGTATATCTCCGTCCGTCCTTTGTTGGCCTCGGTCATTGTACGTCTTCTTAATAAAGGTTTTGTGCTCTACCACCCAAGGATCGACCACGTCTATGTGTTGTAGCGCGACTAGGTTTGCTCTTTCAAAGTCGGCGAGTCGACCCTCGAAGTCGACATGCATTTCGCGGCGACCCTCACGGTGACCCCATCCAGCGAGCCTGCCGAGGTGCCTGTTGACGGGCAGACCAACGGGGTTCTCGATGCCTAGATAATTCGTGCAGTAGGAGATGCACTCTTCGGTCAGAAAGCCCCTGGCTATGCTTCCCTCTGGACGTGACATGTTGCGAACGTATCCTTTGATGACACCATTCATCCTTTCGAACGGCATCATGCTGTGCAGGAACGTCGGCCCGAGTTGGATGATATCCTCCACTATATGGACCAGCAGATGCACCATAACATCGAAGAATGCGGGAGGGAAGTACATCTCAAGCTCGCATAGTATCACCACGATCTCTTCCTGTAGCCTTCTGAGTTGCCTCACGCCAATCGACTTCCGAGAGATGACGTCGAAGAAGTTGCATAGGCAAAATAGCGTTTCACGGACGTGCGCGTCCATGATCCCACGGATTGCAACTGGAAGTATCTGCGTCATCAGCACGTGACAGTCGTGAGACTTCATCCCGCTGAACTTCTGCTTCGCTGGGTCTAGGTATCTGCTTATCTTCCCCGCGTAAGCGTAAGGAAGTTTTACTCCTAGGAGGCAGGTGAAAAACTGCTTGATCTCCTCCTGACTTAGAGTGAAGCACGCGGGAGGGTAGTCATTTCCGGTCTTCTTGGCCTTTTTGCCTTTGCGACGACTTTCTGTGTCCTGCTTCGTCTCATCATCATCATCATCATCATCATCATCATCATCATCATCATCATATATAGCGTGAAGCTCCTGCCTGATGCCCATTGATTTCAAGTCTGCCCTTGCTTTCGGCCCATCTTTGGTCCTCTCTGGCATGTTGAGCAGGGTACCAAGCAGACTCTCGCACACGTTCTTCGTGATATGCATGACATCAAGGCTGTGAGGCACACGGTGGATCTTCTAGTACGGCAAGTCCCAGAAAACAGACCTCGTTTTCCATACCTTTAGCAGCGGCTCTGGCGCCTTTTGCTTCTTTCCCGGCAGTGGGCAGTCTTTCCAATTTTTCAACAGCTTGTCTATTTCCTCGCCGCTCCTCGTACACGGGCGTTTTCGGGGTTCGGTTTCACCATCAAACAGATCCTTGCGTTTCCTCCACGGGTCATCGTCGTGAAGCCACCTTCGATGTCCCATGAACACGGTTTTCGAAGACCCGGGATCTCTATCTAGCTGGCGATACGTTGTGTCATCCATGCACCTTACGCATCCAGAAAATCCGTGGACTACCTGCCCCGCAAGATATCCGTAACCGAGATAGTCGTGCACCGTCGTGAGCAGTGCGGCTCTCATAGGGAAATATTCTTTCTCTGCGGCGTCCCACGTATTGGCTGGCGTTTTCCACAGCGTGTCAATCTCCTCTTTCAGCAGCCCCAGATACAGATTGATGTCGTTCCCTGGTTGTTTCGGCCCTTCAATTATCATACTCATGTGAATGTACTTCCTCTTCATGCACAACCAGGGGGGAAGGTTGTACATCCACACGAACACAGGCCAGGTGCTATGTGTGCTTCTCTGGCTGCCAAACGGATTGACTCCATCGGTGCTCGCGCCCAGCATGATGTTCCTTGGATCATTCCCAAATTCTGGGTATTCGAAGTTCAACGCTTGCCACTGGCTCGCATCCTTAGGGTGACTCAGCATCTTGTCTTTTTTATCTATCTCCAGATCATTTGCGTTATCTTCTCGCTTCTTCTCCTCCCTATCCGCGTGCCAACGCAAGAGCTTTGCTACCTTAGGGTCCGCGAAATACCGCTACAGACGAGGAGTGATCGGAAAGTACCACACCACTTTTCGAGGAGCTTTCTTCCGCTTCTTGTATCGAGTGACACCGCACACTGGACATATGGTAGACTCCGCGTGCTCGTCCCGATAAATGATGCAATTGTTCATGCACACATGGTATTTCACGTGCGGTAAATCCAGAGGACACATGATTTTCTTCGCCTCCTCCAAACTGGTCGGGCACTTGTTCCCCTTGGGAAGACGTTCGTGCCAGAATGACATGTTCTCGTTGAAGCATGCGTCGGTCATTTTGTGTTTTACCTTCATCTCCAGAGCCATGAGCGTTACTTTTAGGCGGGTATCCTCGGGCCTGCATCCTTCATACAATGGAGTAACCGCGTCTAACTCAAGTTGATCCATCTTGGCTTTCTCTCGGGCGGCAGCTCTTGCGTTATCCGTCTGCTTGAGAAGCAGCTCTTGAATATGAGGGTCCTGCACCCAGCCCATCGATGGTCCAGCGTCGTTTGCTCCGTCGGCATCATCATCATGTCCTGCATCTTCTACATGATGACTGTGTACAGCATCACCGTCGTGATCATCTCCTGGGGATTCTTCGTCTTCTCGCCCCCCCTAGCCGCGGTGGTTGTCTTGCTGCCCTTCCTCATTTCTTGCCCGGCCCCCATGGACGACTTCGTAGTCATCTTCATCACCTTGCCACCGATAGCCATCCATGAAACCACGCAAGAGCAGGTGGTCCCTCACCTGCCCGGAATCCGGGTCCGCAATAAGGCTATTCAGCTTGCATCTTCGACACGGACATCTTATCTCTGTCTCGTTCTTTTGAAGCATCTCGGCCTTCGCGGACCTCAAAAACCTATTCACGATGCCTTCGGTCATCGTGCGGACCATGGTCGCCTGCGGGGTAGAGCAAAACGATATTTTAGAACCAAGAAAAAATTTGGCATGACTTTCCCTAAAAATAGGACCAAAAAGAATGCTTAATGCCAAAATTCTCGCCGAAACGGAAATGAATCAACATTCCGGCAAAATATTGGCAACTATCGCATTTCAAATACCGGTACACCTCCAAACACAAACACATATGCAACACCACAAACATATGCAACACCACAAACATACATAGATCTAGCTAGGCCATAAAAAGTGCATGTGCACATTGTTGTAGGGAGAACAACATAAATATAGCTTCCCCCCTTACTTACCTAGCAAAACAAGGTAACTTAACCACTTAATTTGAATGAATCTATGGTGGAAATGAGGTGAAAAAGAGGAGGCACCCGAGACAAGGAGGAGGCGGTGGAGAGAATGAAGTGGGGAGAAAGTGAGTGCGGGAGGAGAGGCTGTCCAAAATATCTTGTTGCTGCCCACTTACTAATGGCGCACCAGCAACAAATGCGCCATTAGTAATCCAGGTTACTAATGGCACACCAACTAATGGTGCGCCATTAGAACTTTTGCAAAAAAGGAATAAAAGCAACAATAAAAAAAACATTAGTGGCGCACCTCCTGGCTGGTGCGCCATTACTAGTTACAACTAGTAATGGCGCACCACCTGCGGATGCGCCATTAGTATGTTTGGACAGGCGCACTAGTTCAAAAAAAATTTGGTACTAATGGCGCACCGTGGTCAAGGTGCGCCATTAGTAGTTTCAACACGAATGGCGCATCAGAAGGTCGTGCGCCATTGGTATATACTAATGGCGCACCACTTGTCTGGTGCGCCATTAGTGTCATTTCCATCTATAGCCCTTTTCCTAGTAGTGACTTGTTTATCATCTTTCTCCAGTTTTATTTTGTGTTGGCATTGACTGGGACTAATGCCCTTAAGATCATCAAGAGTATACCCAATAGCAGCACAGTGCTTCTTCAGATTTTTCTATAATTTCTCTTCTTCATGCTCTGAAAGGTTAACACTAATAATAACATGATATATCTTCTTTTCATCAAGATAAGCATATTTAAGAGTATCAGGTAATTGTTTAAGCTCAAACACAGGATCACCCTTGGGTGGAGGAGGATCCCCTAGGATTTCAATAGGCAAGTTGTGTTTCAAAATAGGTCCCTGTTTAAAGAATACTTCATCTATTTCCCTTCTTTCATTCATAAACATATCATTTTCATGGTCGAGCAAATATTGTTCTAAAGGATCATTAGGAGGCACGGCAATAGAAGCAAGAAAAATGATTTCATCCTTACTAGGCAATTCTTTATCATGGGGTTGTCTATGAAATTTAGCAAAATTAAAATCATGAGACATATCCCCTAATCCAACAGTAACAATATCCTTTTCGTAGTCTATCTTAGCATTAACAGTATTCAAGAATGGTCTACCCAATATAATGGGACAAAAGTCATCTTGTGGGGAACCAAGAACAAGAAAATCAGTAGGGTATTTAATTTTCCCACACAAGACTTCAACATCTCTAACAATCCCAATTGGTGAAATAATGTCTCTATTGGCAAGCTTAATTGTAACATCAATACCTTCTATTTCAGCAGGTGCAATCATGCATAATTTCTTTGTATAAGGAATGAGGTATTGAAATCACACGAGCACCCGTATCACATAAGCCATGATAACAATGATCTTCTATTTTAATAGAAACAACAGGCATGCCAACAACAGTTCTATGTTTATTTTTAGTATCGGGTCTAGCAATTCTAGCAGCTTCATCACAGAAATAAATAACATGCCCATTAATATTATCGACCAAGAGTTCTTTAACCATAGCAATACTAGGTTCAACTTTAATTTGTTCAGGGGGTGTAGGTGTTCTAGCATTACTCTTATGAACCACAGTTGAAGCTTTAGCATGATCCTTTATTCTAACAGGGAAAGGTGGTTTCTCATTATAAGCAGTAGGAACAATAGGATCAACATTATAAGTAATAATCTTTTCTTCAACTTTAATAGGTTCTACTACTTTTACTTCAATGGGAGGATGATATTTAAACCACTTCTCCTTAGGGAGATCAACATGAGTAGCAAATGATTCACAGAAAGAAGCTACTATCTCAGAGTCAAGTCCATATTTAGTGCTAAATTCATGAAAAGCATCGGTATCCATAAAAGATTTAACACAATCAAACTCCAGTGTTATACCTGACTCCTTACCTTCGTCGAGTTCCCAATCTTCGGAGTTGCGTTTAATTTTTTCCAATAAATCCCATCTGAATTCAATAGTCTTCATCATAAAAGAACCAGTACAAGAAATATCGATCATGGAGCGATCATTAAGAGAAAGCCGAGCATATTTTTTTGAATATTAATCTCTCTTGAGGGATCATGATTGGGGCATGAATATAACATTGACTTAAGCCTCCCCCAAGCTTGAGCGATACTTTCTCCTTCACGAGGCCAAAAAATTATATATATAATTATGATCATGATGTACCAGATGCATAGGATAAAACTTGTGATGAAATTCCAATTTCAATCGGTTGTAGTTCCATGATCCAATATCATCACATAGCCTAAACCATGTCAATGTATTTCCCTTCAAAGATAAAGGGAAGACCTTCTTCTTGAAAACATCCTCGGGCATACCTGCAAGCTTAAATAATCCACAAACTTCATCCTCATAGATTAGGTGCATATCGGGATGTAATATTCCATCTCATGTATAAGGATTAGTTAGCAGTTTCTCTATCATACCCAATGGAATTTCAAAATAAATATTTTCAGTTGGTTCAGTAGGTTGAGGAGAATCTCTTTGCTCTTCTGGTCGGGGTGAAGATACCCCGAACAAGCCCCACAAAGGATTATTTTCCATAGTAGCAAGTGACAGTAAATTTCAGCACACTATATAAATGTTTCCTTACCAAATTCCACCTACCAAAGGCGCTTCACTCACTGGCAACGGCGCCAGAAAAGATTCTTGATGACCCACGAGTATAGGGGATCTATCGTAGTCCTTTTGATTAGTAAGAGTGTCGAACCCAACGAGGAGCAGAAGGAAATGACGAGCGGTTTTCAGTAAGGTATTCTCTGCAAGCACTGAAATTATCGGTAACAGATAGTTTAGTGATAAGATAATGCATAACGGGTAACAAGTAACAAAGTAACTAAGGTGCAGCAAGGTGGCCCAATCCTTTTGTAGCAAAGGACAAGCCTGGAAAAACTCTTACATAAAGCAAAGCACTCCCGAGGACACATGGGAATTACCGTCAAGCAATTTTTCACTATGCTCATATGAGTCGCGTTCGTTACATTGATAATTTGATATGTGGGTGGACCGGTGCTTGGGTACTGCCCTTCCTTGGACAAGCATCCCACTTATGATTAACCCCTCTCGCAAGCATCCGCAACTACGAAAGAAGAATTAAGGTAAACCTAATCATAGCATGAAACATATGGATCCAAATCAACCCCTTACGAAGCAACACATAAAATAGGGTTTAAGCTTCTGTCACTCTAGCAACCCATCATCTACTTATTACTTCCCAATGCCTTCCCCTGGGCCCAAACAATGGTGAAGTGGCATGTAGTCGACGTTCACATAACACCACTAGAGGAGAGACAACATACATCTCATCAAAATATCGAACGAATACCAAATTCACATGATTAATTATAACAAGACTTCTCCCATGTCCTCGGGAACAAACGTAACTACTCACGAATCATATTCATGTTCATAATCAGAGGGGTATTGAATAGCATTAAGGGTCTGAACATATGATCTTCCACCGAATACACCAACTAGCATCAACTACAAGGAGTAATCAACACTACTAGCAACCCACAGGTACCAATCAGAGGTTTTGAGACAAAGATCGGATACAAGAGGTGAACTAGGGTTTGAGAGGAGATGGTGCTGGTGAACATGTTGGTGGAGATTGACCCCCTCTCGATGAGAGGATTGATGGTGATGACGATGGCGATGAATTCCCCCTGCCGGAGGGATGTTTGCCCGGCAGAACAGCTCCGCCGGAGCCCTAGATTGGTCCTCCCCAGGTTCTGCCTCGAGACGGCGGTGCTTCATCCCGAAAGCCTCCCTCTTATTTTTCCAGGGCAAAAGACACCATATAGCAGAAGATGGGCATCGGGGGCCTGCCAGGTGGCCCACGAGGCAGGGGGCACGCCCAGGGGGGTAGGGCGTGCCCTCCACCCTCGTGGCTGGTGGGTGGCCCCCTCTGGTGCTTTATTCGCCCAATATTTTTAATATATTCCAAAACTGACTTTCGTGGAGTTTCAGGACTTTTGGAGTTGTGCAGAATAGGTCTCTAATGTTTGCTCCTTTTCCAGCCTAGAATTCCAGCTGGCGGCATTCTCCCTCTTCGTGTAAACCTTATAAAATAAGAGAGAATGGGCATAAGTATTGTGACATAATGTGTAGTAACAGCCCATAATGCAATAAATATTGATATAAAAGCATGATGCAAAATGGACGTATCACCTAACCATAGCATGAAACATATGGATCCAAATCAGCCCCTTACGAAGCAACACATAAACTAGAGTTTATGCTTCTGTCACTCTAGCAACCCATCATCTACTTATTACTTCCCAATGCCTTCCCCTAGGCCCATATAATGGTGAAGTGTCATGTAGTCGACGTTCACATAACACCACTAGAGGAGAGACAACATACATCTCATCAAAATATCGAACGAATACCAAATTCACATGATTACTTATAACAAGACTTCTCCCATGTCCTCAGGAACAAACATAACTACTCACAAATCATATTCATGCTCATAATCGGACGGGTATTGAATATAGCATTAAGGATCTGAACATATGATCTTCCACCGAATAAACCAACTAGCATCAACTACAAGGAGTAATCAACACTACTAGCAACCCACAGGTACCATTCTGAGGTTTTGAGACAAAGATTGGATACAAGAGATGAACTAGTGTTTGAGAGGAGATGGTGTTGGTGAAGATGTTGATGGAGATTGACCCCATCTTGATGAGACGATCGATGGTGATGACGATGGCGACGATTTCCCCCTCACGAAGGGATGTTTCCCCGGCAGGACAGCTCCGCCGGAGCCCTAGATTGGTCCTGCCCAGGTTCCGCCTCGAGAAGGTGGCGCTTCATCCCGAAAACTTCCTTTTGATTTTTTCCAGGGCAAAAGACACCATATAGCAGAAGATGGACGCCAGAGCCTGCCAGGTGGCCCATGAGGCAGGGGGGCATGCCCAGGGGGGTAGGGCACGCCCTCCACCCTCGTGGCTGGTGGGTGGCCCCCCTCTGGTGCTTTCTTTGCCCAATATTTTTAATATATTCCAAAACCGACTTTCGTGGAGTTTCAGGACTTTTGGAGTTGTGCAGAATAGGTCTCTAATATTTGCTCCTTTTCTAGCCCAAAATTCCAGCTGCCGGTATTCTCCCTCTTCATGTAAACCTTATAAAATAAGAGAGAAAAGGCATAAGTATTGTGACATAACATGTAATAACAGCCCATAATGCAATAAATATTGATATAAAAGCATGATGCAAAATGGACATATCATACATCATCCTGCAACTAACTCATTAGTCACTTTGCTTGCAAGGCTTCTTATGACGTGTATTACCGAGAGGGCCCAGAGATACCTCTCTGATACTCGGAGTGACAAATCCTAATCTCAATCTATGCCAACCCAACAAACACCTTCGAAGATACCTGTAGAGCATCTTTGTAATTACCTAGTTAGGTTGTGACGTTTGATAGCACACAAGGTATTCCTCCGGTATTAGGCAGTTGCATAATCTCATAGTCGAACTAATATGTATTTGACATCAAGAAATCGATAGCAATAAAACTCAATGATCATAATGCTAAGGCGCTAAGCTAACGGATGGGTCTTGTCCATCACATCATTCTCCTAATGACGTGATCCCGTTCATCAAATGACAACACATGTCTAGTTAGGAAACTTAACCATCTTTGATTAACGAGCTAGTCTAGTAGAGCCTTACTAGGGACACTGTGTTTTGTTTATGCATCCACACATGTATCAAGTTTCCGATTAATACAATTCTAGCATGAATAATAAACATTTATCATGAAATAAGGAAATATAAAATAACAACTTTATTATTGCCTCTAGGGCATATTTCCTTCACAAATAATCCCCATGGATACTTAGCACAAATGGCAGCCCTAAAATCTTGGCATGAAGTAGTGTTGTCCACAAACAATGGAAAAGTGAAGCCACAATATTTTCCTTTAGTACCTGCAGAAACTAGAACAATGGTCTCCATTCTAATAGAAAGATAGAACACGGTCGCTGGATTCATCCTATGATGAAAACATGCCTTCTCCCATGAAAAAACGAGCAAAACCGAGACTAAAGCATCGTTGAATCAATCCTACGACAGTAAACACGAGCAGATATAGGTCTGATACTTACCCCGCAGGAATTTCTCATGCAGATCTTGTTGGGGAACGCGGTAATTTCAAAAAAAATCCTACGATCACGCAATATCTATCTAGGTGATGCATAGCAATGAGAGGGGAGACTGTGTCCATGTACCCTCGTAGACCGAAAGCGGAAGCGTTTCAATAACGCGGTTGATGTAGTCGAACTTCTTCGCGATCCAACCGATAAAGTACCGAACGTACGACTCCTCCGTGTTCAGCACACGTTCAGCTCGATGACGTCCCTCGTACTCTTGATCCAGTTGAGGACGAGGGTGAGTTCCGTCAGCATGACGGCGTGGCGATGGTGATGATGATGCTACCGGCGTAGGGCTTTGCCTAACCACTACGATGGTATGATTGAGGTGTGTAACTGTGGAGGGGGGCACCGCACACGGTTAAGAGAAACTTCTGTGTCCTAGGGTGCCCCCTGCCCCCATATATAAAGGAGCAAGGGGGGAGGCCGGCCGCCCCCTAGGGCGCGCCCCAAGAGAGAAGTCCTACTAGGACTACTAGTCCTAGTAGGATTCCACCACAAGGGAGAAGGGGAAAGGAAAGGAGAGGGAGAGGGAGTAGGAAAGGGGGGCGCCGCCCCCCTTCCCTTGTCCTATTCGGACTCCAAGGGGGAGGGGGCGGCTTGCCGTGGCCATCCACTAAGGCCCATGGTGGCCCATTAGTTCCCCCGGGGGGTTTCGGTAATCCCTCCGGCACTCCGGTTTTACCCGAAACTTCCCGGAACTCTTCTGGTGTCTGAATAACATGGTCCAATATATCAATCTTTATGTCTCGACCATTTCGAGACTCCTCATCATGTTCGTGATCTCATCTGGGACTCCGAACAAACTTCATTCATAAAAAACACATAACTCATAATACATATCGTCATCGAACGTTAAGCGTGCGGACCCTACAGGTTCGAGAACTATGTAGACATGACCGAGACACATCTCTGGTCAATAACCAATAGAGGAACTTGGATGCTCATATTGGCTCCTATATATTCTACGAAGATCTTTATCGGTCAAACCGCATAACAACATACGTTGTTCCCTTTGTCATCGGTATGTTACTTGCACTACAAAAAAAATACACTTCCGTGATGATACGTGTTTGTCACAGTAGGTCGCGTTTTTTGTCATGCATGTACATCCATGACAAATTTATGACAGAATCAAGATAGTCATATATGTGCTGTCGTAGAAGTGTACCATGACATTACCAAAATTATCATCACGGAAGTGTCCACTTCCATGACGATAAATCACGCGTCACAGAACTGCTTTCGTCAAGGGTGACCGACACGTGGCATCCACCGTAACGGAATGCCGTTAAGCTATCGGGTCGGGTTTTGGATCCGATAACCCGTTAACAGCCCCGACCAATGGGGATTTTCCACGTGTAAAATCATCATTGGCTGGAGCAAACACGTGTTGGCTCACTGTTGGGACAGATGTCATCCGCTCATTGGACCGAAGGCGCCTATGATACGGTGACACGTGGCACGGCCCAACAGAGGCCCATTCTGGTGAAAAGGCCGGCCCGTTTGACTTGGTCAAGAGGTGGCGGGCCGGCCCACGGAAAGCCTGTTAACGGCCTGTTCGCATATAGCCCATTTACAGCCCGCCAACCGAGGGCCCGTTACGCCCTATTCGAATTAGGCCTAGTAGCGTCATCTGGGCCGTCCAATATGATTCAACCTGTTTTAACTTCCGACCCATGTGTGGCTTGATGACCCACAAGTATAGGGGATCTATCGTAGTCCTTTCGATAAGTAAGAGTGTCAAACCCAACGAGGAGCAGAAGGAAATGATAAGCGGTTTTTAGCAAGGTATTCTCTGCAAGTACTGAAATAAATGGTAACAGATAGTTTTGTGATAAGATAAATTGTAACGAGAAACAAGTAACAAAAGTAAATAAAGTGCAGCAAGGTGGCCCAATCCTTTTTGTAGCAAAGGACAAGCCTGGACAAACTCTTATAATAGGAAAAGCGCTCCCGAGGACACATGGGAATATCGTCAAGCTAGTTTTCATCACGCTCATATGATTCGCATTCGGTACTTTGATAATTTGATATATGGGTGGACCGGTGCTTGGGTACTGCCCTTACTTGGACAAGCATCCCACTTATGATTAACCTCTATTGCAAGTATCCGCAACTACAACAAAATTATTAAGGTAAACCTAACCATAGCATGAAACATATGGATCAAAATCAGCCCCTTACGAAGCAACGCATAAACTAGGGTTTAAGCTTCTGTCACTCTAGCAACCCATCATCTACTTATTACTTCCCAATGCCTTCCTCTAGGCCCAAATAATGGTGAAGTGTTATGTAGTCGACGTTCACATAACACCACTAGAGGTTAGACAACATACATCTTATCAAAATATCGAACGAATACCAAATTCACATGACTACTAATAGCAAGACTTCTCCCTTGTCCTCAGGAACAAACGTAACTACTCACAAAGCATATTCATGTTCATAATCAGAGGGGATATAATGTGCATAAAGGATCTGAACATATGATCTTCCACCAAATAAACCAACTAGCATCAACTACAAGGAGTATTCAACACTACTAGCAACCTACTAGCACCAATCCCGGACTTGGAGACAAGAATTCGATACAAGAGATGAAAGGGTTTGGAGATGAGATGGTGCTGGTGAAGATGTTGATGGAGATTGCCCTCTCCCGATGAGAGGAGCGTTGGTGATGACGATGGTGATGATTTCCCCCTCCCAGAGGGAAGTGTCCCCGGCAGAACAGCTCTGCCAGAGCCCTAGATTGGTTCCGCCAAGGTTCCGCCTCGTGGTGGCGGAGTCTTATCCCGAAAGGTTGCTTATGATTTTTTTCTCATCGAAAGACTGCATATAGGAGAATATGGGCGTCGGAGAGCCACCAGGGGGCCCGCGAGGTAGGGAGGCGTGCCCAGGGGGGCACCCCCACCCTCGTGAGCAGGGTGTGGGCCCCCTGGCCTTCATCTTTGGCGACGATTTTTCTTTATTTCTTTTAAGATATTCCGTGGAGTTTCAGGGCTTTTGGAGTTGCGCAGAATAGGTCTCCAATATTTGCTCCTTTTCCAGCCAGAATTCTAGCTGCCGGCATTCCCCCTCTTCATGGTAAACCTTCTAAAATAAGAGAGAATAGCCATAAGTATTGTGACATATCGTGAAATAACATCCCATAATGCGATAAATATCGATATAAAAGCATGATGCAAAATGGACGTATCAACTCCCCCAAGCTAAGACCTTGCTTGTCCTCAAGTGAAAAGCCGATAACAATAAATATGTCCTCATGTTTAGAAGTAGAGGCGTCGATAAAAATAAAATACGGACATGAAGGCATCATGATTTTTTTCATAACAACAACATATATAGATTTATCATATGATTACTTATGTTCAAGTGATGATCTTTTCACAAAGCCAAAGTATGAATCAGAAACCTTATTGGGCACCAACAATTATAATCTCAGTCACTGAAGCAATTGCAATTTATCATAACATCGGAAAGAGTCTATGTCAGAGATTAAAAGCAAGTCCACATACTCAACTATCACTTAGTCCTTCATAATTGCTAACACTCACGCGATACTTGTGGTTACGGAGTTTTAGTCGGACACAGAGAAAGATAGGGGATTATAGTTTTTCCCCCACAACTTTTTACCTCAAGGGTAATGTCAACAATAATAATTCATGCTCCCCCACATCCAATTAGATATATATATCATGTTCTTTCCAACATGCCGAGCTTGCCAAAGGATAAAATGAAAAAGGATAGGTGAAGATCACCGTGACTCTTGTATAAGGTAGAAGATAATAATAAAAGATAGGCCCTTCGCAGAGGGAAGCAGAGGTTGCCATGCGCTTTTATGGTTGGATGCACAAAATATTAATGCAAAAGAACGTCACTTTACATTGCCCCTTGTATGTGAACCTTTATTATGCAGTCTGTCACTTTTATTGCGTCCACAACTAGTTCGTGCAAAGTTTATTTTCTCCGCACTAATAAGTCATGCATATTTAGAGAGCAATTTTTATTGCTTGCATCGATGACAACTTACTTGAAGGATCTTACTCAATCCATAGGTAGATATGGTGGACTCTCATGGCAAAACTGGTTTAAGGGTATTTGGAAGCACAAGTAGTATTTCTACTTAGTGCTGAGAATTTGGCTAGCATGAGGGGGAAAGGCAAGCTCAACACGATAGAGGAACCATGACAACATACTTTATCTCAGATGTAAGAAAACATAACTCATTATGTTGTCTTCCTTGTCCAACACCAACTCTTTAGCATGTCGTATTTTAATGAGTGCTCCCAATCATAAAAGATGTCAATGATAATATATCTATATGTGAAACCTCTCTCTCCTTATTACTTCCTATTAATTGCAGCGATGACCAAAGCTATATTTTCCAACTCCCAACAACTTTTAATCATCATACTCTTTCTATGTGGAGTTATTACTTTCACTAAGATCAATATGAACTCTTTGTTTCCTTTTTATTCTTTTCTTTATTCACCCAAGATCATGGCAAAGTAATCAAGCCCTTGACTCAACACTAATCTTTATTATATATAGCTCACGAACTCGATTGCATAGAGGGATCATAAAGCAAAACTCAAAACTAGATCGTGACATGACTTTATTCTACTAAATCAAGATACTACTAATAGGATCGAACAAAGAAAAACGGTAAAGATAGGAGTTGTGATGGTGATACGATACCGGGGCACCTCCCCCAAGCTTGGCAGTTGCCAAGGGGAGTGCCCATACCCATGTGATTATATCTCCTTCTTTGTTGTTGGCGGTGGAGGTGTTGTTGATGATGGAAGCTTGTCGTCCACCTTCCATGGCATAGGCTCACCCTCATAGAAGGATGATCGAGTCTCTGGAATCCTCAAATCTGCAACAGAAACAGCTCGAAATGAAAACAGAGGATATTTGCGTGATACGGTCGTCAAAACCTTCGGGAGACTATATAATGAATTTTTAACGACCGAAATACGTATCGTGCAAGAAAACAGAGTCCGGAGGGCACACGAGGTGCTCACGCGGTAGGGGGGCGCGCCCAGGGGGGTAGGGCGCGCCCTCCACCCTCGTGGAGGCCTCGTGTCCTCCTCGGACTGCTACTTATTTTTCTATTTTTCTAAATACTCCAAAACAGAGAAATATTGCTTTAAAAATTGTTTTGGGGTCGGTTTACTTACCGTACCACATACCTATTCCTTTTCGGAGTCTGGAACATTCTGAAAAGTGTCCCTTATGTATTCCTCCGGGGTTACGGTTTCAATAATATTGGTTTCAGCATTTATGGGATTACCTGAGATATAATGTTTGATTCTTTGACCGTTTACCACCTTAGGATTTGTGCCTGCGAAGTTGTTGATTTTTATGGCACCGGAATGATAGACCTCCTCGATAACGTAAGGACCTTCCCATTTGGAGAGAAGTTTTCCTGCAAAAAATCTTAAACGAGAGTTGTATAGCAATACATAGTCACCTACATTAAACTCACGCTTTTGTACCCTTTTATCATGCCACCTTTTAACTTTTTCTTTAAACAGCTTGGCATTTTCATAAGCTTGGGCTCTCCATTCATCAAGTGAGCTAATATCAAACAACCTCTTCTCACCGGCAAGTTTGAAGTCATAATTGAGCTCTTTGATAGCCCAATATGCCTTATGTTCTAATTCAAGAGGTAAATGACATGCTTTCCCATAAACCATTTTATACGGAGACATACCCATAGGATTTTTGTACGCAGTTCTATAGTCCCGTAATGCATCGTTCAGTTTTTTGGACCAATTCTTTCTAGACCTATTGACAGTCTTTTGCAAAATTAATTTGAGCTCTCTATTGCTCAACTCTACCTGACCACTAGACTGCGGGTGATAAGGAGATGCAATTCTATGATTAACATCGTATTTAGCAAGCATCTTACGAAAGCACCTTGAATAAAGTGTGAACCACCATCAGTCATTAAGTATCTAGGGACTCCAAACCTCGGAAAAATAACTTCCTTAAGCATTTTAATAGAAGTGTTATGATCAACACTACTAGTTGGAATAGCTTCTACCCACTTAGTAACGTAATCAACAGCAACTAAAATATGAGTGTAACCATTAGAGGCAGGAAAAGGTCCCATATAATCAAAGCCCCAAACATCAAATGGCTCAATGACAAGTGAATAATTCATAGGCATTTCTTGACGTCTACTGATATTACCAATTCTTTGACATTATCGCAAGATAAAACAAACTTACGGTCATCCTTGAAGAGAGTAGGCCAATAAAAACTGGATTGCAATACCTTATGTGCAGTTCTATCTCCAGCGTGATGTCCTCCATAAGCTTCAGAGTGACACCTGCGTAGGATCTGTTCCTGTTCATGCTTAGGTACACAACGTCTAATAACACCATCTGCTCCTTTATAAAGATGTGGGTCATCCCAAAAGTAATGTCTCAAATCATAAAAGAACTTTTTCTTTTGTTGGTATATGAAGCTAGGTGGTATAAATTTAGCAACAATATAATTAGCATAATCAGCATACCATGGAGTGCTACGAGAAGTGCTTATGACATTTAATTGTTCATCAGGAAAGCTATCATCAATAGGTAGTGGGTCATCAAGAACATTCTTTAGCCTAGACAAGTTGTCTCCAATGGGGTTCTCAGCTCCTTTTCTATCAACAATATGTAAATCAAATTCTTGGAGCAAGAGAACCCATCTAATGAGTCTAGGTTTTGCATCTTTCTTTTCCATAAGATATTTAATAGCAGCATGATCGGTATGAATAGTTACTCTAGAATCAACAATATAGGGTCTGAATTTATCACAAGCAAATACAACTGCTAAAAGTTCCTTTTCAGTAGTAGCATAATTTCTTTGAGCATTGTCTAGAGTCTTACTAGCATAATGGATAACATTTAATTTCTTATCAACTCTTTGCCCTAGAACAGCACCTACAACATAGTTTTGTGATAAGATAAATTGTAACCTCTATTGCAAGAATCCGCAACTACAACAAAAGTATTAAGGTAAACCTAACCATAGCATGAAACATATGGATCCAAATCAGCCCCTTACGAAGCAACGCATAAACTAGGGTTTAAGCTTCTGTCACTCTAGCAACCCATCATCTACTTATTACTTCCCAATGCCTTCCTCTAGGCCCAAATAATGGTGAAGTGTTATGTTGTCGACGTTCACATAACACCACTAGAGGTTAGACAACATACATCTTATCAAAATATCGAACGAATACCAAATTCACATGACTACTAATAGCAAGAGTTCTCCCTTCTCCTCAGGAACAAACGTAACTACTCACAAAGCATATTCATGTTCATAATCAGAGGGGATATAATGTGCATAAAGGATCTGAACATATGATCTTCCACCAAATAAACCAACTAGCATCAACTACAAGGAGTAATCAACACTACTAGCACTAGTGCAGAACCGGGCAATAGCACCGGTTTGTAAGGCCCTTTAGTGCCGGTTACATAACCGGCACTAAATTCTGGTCACTAAAGGCCCCCCCCTTTAGTACCGGTTCAGCACGAACCGGTGCTAAAGGGCAACCACGTGGCATGAGCCAGCTCCGGGGGCCTGGAGCCCTTTAGTACCGGTTGGTAACACCAACCGGTACTATAAGGTTTGGTGGGTTTTTAGTTTTATGATTTCTTTTTCATTTAATTTTGTGTTTCCCTTTTAATTCTTTTTCGTTTGCTGGTATTTTACGATACTACACATTGTACACGTTATGCATCATACATCATGCATGCATGCTTTGTTTATCAACGCTGCTGCTATGTTCATTGCACCCGCAGATATAACATGCTCATGCATGCTTTGCATCATTACATCATCATATATATATAATAACAAGTCCTACTAATCATGCATCATCATACAACTTCTACTCGTTATTAATAATAAGTCATACGATCATCATCCTCATATATAGTCATCGAACCCAACCCTACATAATTGTTCTTAGCACATGATCATCAGTATCAGGTAGGACCTAAACACCCTTAAGGTAAAATAGCATAAAACAATATAGACCCTGACTCTCCATTATGAAGAACGGCGATCATCATGTCTCCAATTCTTGCCTTTCGCTGCTTATTGCTTCCAAGAAGCTCCTTACGACTGTCCATACATTTTTTCCATTCTTTGATTGTTATGTCTCCACTTCTTTTAGAAACCCGGTATGGACAGTTGACATTCGTAGGACGACCTGGTCGTATGTTCAAAACATGAAGGCTACCACGCGTATACATCAGATGAGGCACACAATCATTTGGGATTATCTGTTGAAAACCATAATAATAACTTTGTAGTTACCAATGATGTACTAGTTTTAGAAGTGTGCAAAAAGATGCACGGATGTTGTAATAGTAAAAAATAATCTTACCAGGGTATCTCCATGGTAGTTACCGTAGTTCAACACGTGCACTAGTGGCACGTATTGACCATAATGTTGAGGAGTTTGATTGTAGATATTGTAATTCTCAAGATCAGTACAAAATCCGACCAGATGATTTTTCTCCTGATAAGTTAATTCGGAGCCTTCAGTGTAGTACGTTCTGTCTACCATCTTCCGCACATTCTTTGAAGAATGAAAATAAGCTGTCAATGGAGATAAGTTGTCAACATTATATTTTGAAATAAACAATATAAATTACTTAATAACTATGTTTAGCTCACATGAGGGAAGAACTGGAGGTGTATCCACAAAGACCCAAATCGAAGGTGTCTCTTGCTCGATTGTAGGATCACCAAGATCCATGGTGACAAGCATACCCTCATCAAGACCATACATCTTGCAAAATGCATCCCAATTTTTGCAACCAAAATGGGTTACACTCTGAGCATTGTACAGCTTACTTGAAAATCCACACCATGTTCGGTACTTAGGATAATTTTTTTGGTTTCGAAATTTTCATGGTCTTCAAAACCCATCCTCTCCAAGACATAGCGTCTTGCAAAGCATGGGATAAGCTAGTCGAATTGGAAAAGATGAAAAATACACGTTAAAATAGTTGAAGTCGTACTTAATTACGAAAAAACTATTGTCGTTGTTGCGTACCGTATGAACATCGCAGGTCTCCTCGAGCTTAATGCTGAAGCGCCAATCTTCGTCCAGCTCAATGAACCTGGCGCAGATACCTCGGTCGTCGTGGCAGCAGTCGCACTCCCCCGGGTGGTTTTCGTCGTCCGATGAGTACGACATTTCCGGCCTACATTCATAATTTAGTTTTATTAATTAAGTCAACTATCTAGTTCAACTACTAAGCACTTACTATAAATAAATAAGTAGTAATTACTAAAAACAAACTACTTCTATATATAGTAAAATAAATTAGTTTATTAAATCAACTAGCTAGTTCAACTATATATAAACTACTTCTTCTTTTTTTCCTTTTTCTAAATACTATGAACAAAAAAATCATTAAAATTCTATGAACAAAATTAATTACACAATCTAAATATCACCAAAAAAATCTATTAACAATAATATCACCAAACATGCATATTCAATAATAATATCACCAAAAAAATCTATTAACAGAAAAAAAATCTATTAACAGAAAAAAAATCTATTAACAGAAAAATCTATTAATTCAACTAGTTCAACTAAGCATTTATTAAAAATAAACTAGTTATATTAATTCAACTAGTTCAACTAATTAAGCATTTACTAAAAATAAACTAGTTCTATATATTAATTCAACAAGTTCAACTAAGCATCTTCTAAAAATAAACTAGTTCTATATATTAATTCAACTAGTTCAACTATTTAAGCATTATATTTACTAAAAATAAACAAGTTATTATATTAATTCATCGATGATAACATTTCTAACATTCTAAAAATAAACTAGATAGTTCTAATTCATCTAAACATTATATATAGAAAATAGAAAATAAGTAAAAAAATATGTGTGTGTGTATATACGTGTGTGTACGTGTGTGTGTGTGTGTGTGTGTTTGTGTGTATGTGTATGTGTGTATGTGTGTGTGTATGCGTGTGTGTAGTGTGTGTATGCGTGTGTGTGTGTGTGTCTGTGTGTGTAGTGTGTGTGTGTGTGTGTATGCGTGTGTACGTATATAGGGCGCGTATGGGTGGCGCGGGGCAGCGACGACGGGCGGCGGGGGCCGGGGACGGCGACGAGACGGGCGGCGACGGCCGGGGACGGCGACGAGATCGCCGGCGGCGGCGATATGGCGACGACGACGGGCGGCGGCGATATGGCGACGAGACGGGCGGCGGGCCGGGGGCGCGCGGCGATGACGAAGGGCGGCAGGGGCGGCGACGACGACGGGCGGCGGGGGCGCGCGGCGACGACGACGACGGGCGGCGGGGGCGGCGAGGGCGACGGCACGGCAGCGCGGCGGCGTCGGCGTCGTCGGAGATCGAGACTCGCGCGAGAAGTGGAACGAAAATGGCGACGATAACTGATTTTTCGTACGTGCCATATATATAGGGGGAGCCTTTAGTACCGGTTGGATCCACCAACCGGTACTAAAGGCCAATTTTGGCCAGCCCAAGCGGCGGGAAACGAGGGCCTTTAGTACCGGTTGGTGGCTCCAACCGATACTAAAGGGAACACATTAGTACCGGTTGGAGCCACCAACCGGTACTAATGGCCGTGCGCTGCCACCCGCGGTGCGCTATGTTTAGTCCCACCTCACCGAGCGAAGGGCAGCCGCACTGGTTTATAAACCCAGCCGCAGCTGCCCTTTCGAACTCCTCTATATAGCAGGCTTCTGGGCCTAACTAGGGCGCGCTGGCCGGTGAGCCTCCTGGACCTTCTGGGCCTGCATTTGCACACCCTAGGTCTGGTAGGCCCACCGGGCAGCGCCCCAACATTTTTTTAAATTTTTTTCTTTTCTGCATTATTTATTTTCTTCTATTTATTTTTGAGTAATTTTTTATATAGTTATTAATTTTCTGCTTTATTTTTTTCTTCTATTTATTTTCGAGTAGTTTTTTGCCGTATTTAGTTTCTTTGTGAATATTTTTGCTTTATATAATTTTTTTTCTTTTCTGCATTATTATTTTCTTCTATTTATTTTTGAGTAATTTTTTATATAGTTATTTATTTTCTGCTTTATTTTTTCTTCTATTTATTTCTGAGTAGTTTTTTGCCGTATTTAGTTTCTTTGTGAATATTTTTGCTTTATATAAATTTTTTCTTTTCTGCATTATTTATTTTCTTCTATTTATTTTTGAGTAATTTTTTTATATAGTTGATGGCGTCACTTTGAATGATGCATACTGAATGCACAAAAATTTCGTCAGAAACCTGAATACTTCGAAAGAGATTGTCCAGTTTGTAAACGAAGTGCATCCAGTTTTTGCCGTAACCCTCTCTACTTTTTGAACAATCTATGTGGGTGAAATGATGATACCATGCCAAGTTTCAACTTTTTCAGAGTTCATTTGTAGTGCTTTTCAATTTCCAGGTCATTTAGTTCTCAAAACAAATCATTGAATGCCTGAAAAATAGCAAATGAAGGCGGAAATGGTTGAAAGTTGATGGCGTCGCTTTGAATGATGCATACTGAATGCACAAAAAGTCTGGAGTTGTAATAAGTTTAAAAAAATGAAATGCCTTTGTAACAGATGAGTTTAATTTCATCAGAAACCTGAATACTTCGAAAGAGATTGTCCAGTTTGTAAACGAAGTGCATCCAGTTTTTGCGTTAACCCTCTCTACTTTTTTGAACAATCTATGTGGGTGAAATGATGATACCATGCCAAGTTTCAACTTTTTCAGAGTTCATTTGTAGTGCTTTTCAATTTCCAGGTCATTTAGTTCTCAAAACAAATCATTGAATGCATGAAAAATAGCAAATGAAGGCAGAAATGGTTGAAAGTTGATGGCGTCGCTTTGAATGGTGCATACTGAATGCACAAAAAGTCTGGAGTTGTAATAAGTTTAAAAAAATGAAATGCCTTTGTAACAGTTGAGTTTAATTTTGTCAGAAACCTGAATACTTCGAAAGAGATTGTCCAGTTTGTAAACGAAGTGCATCCAGTTTTTGCCGTAACCCTCTCTACTTTTTTGAACAATCTATGTGGGTGAAATGATGATACCATGCCAAGTTTCAACTTTTTCAGAGTAATTTGTAGTGCTTTTCAATTTTCAGGTCATTTAGTTCTCAAAACAAATCATTGAATGCATGAAAAATAGCAAATGAAGGCAGAAATGGTTGAAAGTTGATGGCGTCGCTTTGAATGGTGCATACTGAACGCAAAAAATATAAGAGCATTTACATCACGATCTTATATTTCTTTAGAGTCTAAACTGTCAATATGATCTTATAACATCAAAAATACTTTGATCATCAATGATCTTTGTGTGTACAATCTGAATTGTCAATATGAGTCATCAACGATTTATAAACCGATGAAGACTCATATTGTGGCCACAAATTCTACACATAGAGTTCAATGAAGACCAAGTGCTTGTGATAGTTTGAGAAATAACATATTTAAGGTGGTAAAAGGCTTGTTAGGGGAGCGAGGTGGGACTAAAAACAGCTTGCCATAACCTCATTAGTACCGGTTCGTGGTACGAACCGGCACTAAATGGTGATGGTGGGGCCATAGCCTGACCGCAGGCTGACACATCCCCTTTAGTACCGGTTTGTGGCAGGTTCGCCACGAACTGGTGCTATTGATCGCCGCCACGAACCGGTGCTATTGTACACATTAGTGCCGGCTGAAATTCAAACCGGCACTATTGGGCTTCACGTTTGACCCTTTTTCTACTAGTGTAGCAACCTACTAGCACCAATCCCGGACTTGGAGACAAGAATTGGATACCAGAGATGAACTAGGGTTTGGAGATGAGATGGTGCTGGTGAAGATGTTGATGGAGATTGCCCTCTCCCGATGAGAGGAGCGTTGGTGATGACGATGGTGATGATTTTCCCCTCCCAGAGGGAAGTGTCCCCGGCAGAACAGCTCTGCCAGAGCCCTAGATTGGTTCCGCCAAGGTTCCGCCTCGTGGCGGCGGAGTCTCGTCCCGAAAGGTTGCTTATGATTTTTTTTCTCATCGAAAGACTGCATATAGGAGAAGATGGGCATCAGAGAGCCACCAGGGGGGCCACGAGGTAGGGGGGCGCGCCCCCCACCCTCATGAGCAGGGTGTGGGCCCCCTGGCCTTCATCTTTGGCGACGATTTTTCTTTATTTCTTTTAAGATATTCCGTGGAGTTTCAGGACTTTTGGAGTTGCGCAGAATAGGTCTCCAATATTTGCTCCTTTTCCAGCCAGAATTCCAGCTGCCGGCATTCCCCCTCTTCATCGTAAACCTTGTAAAATAAGAGAGAATAGCCATAAGTATTGTGACATATCGTGAAATAACAGCCCATAATGTGATAAATATCGATATAAAAGCATGATGCAAAATGGACGTATCATGGCCCATGACTTCTTTCGGCCCATATGAGGACCTTTGTAACTCTTGGCCCATTAACGGCCCGTGGTGAAACTGGCCCGTAATGAACAGTGTATCACTTTATACCCATTAACGGCCCGTTATTCCATTGGGCCATTTCCAGCCCAAGTTATCTTTCGACCTTCTCAGGGCCCATTGATTCTTGGGCTCATTTGCAGCATTCGGTTACATATGGCCCGTTACTGTCATTTTTTGCTTGTGGGTCAAATTCAGCCCGTCGTTACAGTCGGCCCGTTTGCGGACCGTTAATACGTTGGGCCATTTTCATGTAAAAAAACCGTTGCGCTGTTTTCATAGAGTTATCAGATACGGCCTATTAACGGCCTGTTATGGTCCACGAATAGTATGACCCATGATTGGGAAATGATGATACGCCTCGTAGAAGGCCCATGGATCCTACGGCCCGTATGAGGCCCATGGATAGTACGGCCCGGGACTTCCGTAGTCCGTCCGCTTCTTGTCACAGCACAGCTGATCGATGTCTTTCAGTTTGTAGTTGAGACTCAAGAGACCGAACTGATTCAGACAGTGAGTTTGAATAGCTTGTGCATGCGGTAGTGGCCAGTAACTCGAACACTAAACCAAGACAGGACTTTGGGGTTGTCTCGCTGTCTTCAAGATAGTCTTCCTTAGCTGTTTTATCAGCTTTGTTGGAGACCAACAAGGATGTGTCACATAACAAGTTTAGCATGTACTAGTATATGAAACTCATTTCGGTGAACCAGTTCATTAGTAAGGTGGATAGGATTAAACTACCAATTCTTCTATTGCCAAGTACTAGTACATAATAAAAGCATCAAACAAGCATATATCTATGTCCTATGGTCACTGCATTGTCTTGCCAAATCAAAATAGAGACACGGTTCAAATCATATCAGTTCAAGACAAAGCAGCAGTGAAAGAATACAAAGCGTGGGAAACTACACGGCACAATAAGATTTCAGATGGGTACCACGGGTCTACATGTACAACAACACTATTGGCTCTGTTGTGATGCTAGTAATGTGCATGATATGAAAGTCAACTGTATACACAATTGAAATTGAAATCAACAGAGCTATTGATAAGAGCAAACCTATTAAAGAAACATGCGTGAACATACCTGATGTGCCATTGGAGTGTCGATCGGATCCTTCAATTTAAAAATAAGTTCGTATCAGTAAATACAGTGAAACAAGAGCAAAGCCATCATAGTTTAAAAAGGCGCGCCTAAGCGAGCGCTTAAGCGCGCCTAGGCTCTAGGAGTTGGCAAAACGCATTGCGCATAACTACACATAATCTGTGCATAACTGCGCATAAGAATGCACTTTGGTCAGTAAAGCGCAAGGCGGTGGCAAAACGCACAATTAACGCCTAGCGCTTTTTTGAACTATGATAGCAATGGAATCTTAAATTAAAACAGTTGTTCTTTAGGTTTAGGCACTTGTTCTACATGAACAGAGTATAGTAAGACGCAAGAATAAAATACTTAAAATAGAAAATGAGCTCATAGACCTTACCACATTCTTGGCTCGGGACCAGTACAGAACAAGGCGTTCCCAGTCAACGTCCAGTAAATGTGTCTCAGGAGAACGTAAGGGAATTTGATGAGTTTCTTTGTAGGTGAAGTACGTTTTCTTCAGGTAATTCTGATACTACCACCAAGCATTCTTGAAGATAGCAGAGGTATTAGCACAGGTTACCTCATCCTGAGTTTCCAAATCGGTCCTTCTCTATAGAGAAAAATGGGAAAATTTGATGTATTATAACCATCATGGAGGTAGGATGTATGGGACGAAGCAAAGTAATTGCCATGAATAACATTACTTACACATAACTCCTGGACAAAACACCTGCAACTGGCATTTTCCTTCATCTTCAGTATAATATTTCCAAGATGGGAAGATACGCACATACGATTTAACAACATCAAATGTGATAGATGCTAAACTACGACTGGCTGGTTGTGCTTCCTCCACAGGAATAGGCGTACTAACTGGTGGAGTTGGGGTTCGCCGTGATAGTACTGGCCCTTTGGGCACAGGAGCTGCCTTACTAACTGCTGTTGTTTGGGAGCTCTACGGTGGAGATGGTGTTGTGTCAACAGGAACTGGGTTACTATCGGCCGGGGTTGGGGTTAGATTGGGTGAAGCTGGTTCTCTGTCCATCGCAGTAGGGGTACAATCTGCGAGAGTTTGGGTTATGTGTGGTAGGGCTGGTTCTTGTGCATGTACAACCGGGGTGCTATCTCCACCAAGAGGTAGCACTGTTTTATTTGAAGACCGTGTTTTTATTCCGCTAGATACTGGCATCACCCGCTCCAATTCAAATGGCTGATAAATAGGAAACATAGTTGAATGTACAGACCTTGTATGAGAGACAGATGCAATAGATAGTGTGGAAAAAAGAGGGCATGAAATAGTTGACATGTATATTGTTTAACTAAAACGGATAGCATGACATAATTTCACATATATATGATGTCTATCTAAACTAGATAGCATAGCATAACATAATTCAAAGATATGATGAATAACTAAACAGGATCGCATGACATAATTCACCTACATGTTATCTAAGTAATCAGGATCGCATCATTTAATTCACATATGTGATTTATATGCTAAACAGAGGGCATTCGATATGATGTCTGAACTAAGAACATGGTGTTGAATATTGTGTATATGATGTCTAAACTATGCAATGCAAGACACCGTATGCACGATATGAGAAGTATAACCATGCCAAGTTAGAGCATACACCTCAGTGGGGGAATAGGACTGGTCATCTGTCTCTGAATCCATCTCCGAGGAGCTATCGGGACCCAACAAGAGATTTGCTTTGACAGGTAGCACTGTCTGCTCTGAAGGCCTTGTTTTCACTCCAGATTATTTTCCATCTCCCACCCAAATGGCTGATTCACAGGAAGAGTAGTTTAATGTACAAACATTGTCGACAAATGGAAATGTAATGAAGAAAAGGATGGGCAAGATATCATTCAAATATATGATGCCTGGTTAAACAGGAGGGCATTGCACATTTCACATATATTATGGCTGGCTAAAAGACATGAGACTGCATAATTCCCATATATGATATAGAAACTAAACAGGTGGCATTACAGAATATGTCTAAACTAAGCAGATGACATATATGATGTCAAAAGTAGGCACTGCAAGGCAACATATGCATGATATGACTAACATCATCATGCCAAGGTAGAGTAAACACCTTGGGGGTAAATAGGAGTGGTCAGCGGCGTCTGAATACGCCTTAGAACAGATATCTTCCTCTGGATTACAATCTGGAGAGGGGTGGGGAGGGTTTGCCATTGAACCCACCATGGAGCGATGTCTGCATGACATTGTATTGCCGCGCAAAACTCTTCTCTTTTTCTCTACATGTTCAGCATGACTGTGTACAATATCTGACATGCATACGAAAAAAATATGGTGAGATTATGTAAGGAGAGCATGCAGAAATTTAGAGTGATGGTAACAACTAGTGGATCGACGTTTTTCCATTGAACCAAAATAGCCCTAATGGATCGACGTGAATGTATAGTAATAACTGACGCAACAAGTGTACAACCTCTTTGCCGTAGCCGTGTCGACCTCAGCATCATTGGGTTGGTCGCTGAAGCAGTTGAGGCAGAGGTGGCTGTCGAAGGTGTGGGGGAAGATCTGTGGAATTTGTAGACGACGTCCAGGGCACTGCTCTATTGTGATGGATCATTCTGTCATTGGAGCAGCTCCGGTGAGCCGTAAGACGTCAAGGCTGAAGCAGCACAAGACAGACATTGTCAATCTCAAGTGGGATTCTAATAGCATCTCCAATAGATGATGAAAAATGGATGTAAAATTAACATCACCAAAAACCACCTGACTACAACAGATGAGGTAAAAACTGTTGACTCTGAACTTAACTGTCGAAACTGAAATTAACTGTGGAATCTGAATGCTACTGTCGAAACTGAATGCAATGGTAGCAGAGAGACACTTGACATGTAGTTTAGGAAGGGCCTGCAGTTCATCTTCAACCTGCACACCCCTGAGCCGCCTGCCACCACCGGCCGAAACCCCGGCCCCAGCGCTGCCTCGCCGCCCCGAAACAACTCGCCACAGCCGCCCCGGCCAGCCCTCTAGGCCCCCCCACCCTGAACCCTAAGATAGATAGTGGGGTACCTCTCCGGTGAGCCCCCGTCCCCATTGCGGGTGGTTCTTCCCTAACTCCGGCGAGCCCCCTCCCCCAACCCCTGAAAATCGACTGACCCAAAAGTCGATTCAGTCGACTGAAGTGTGGCTTAATCGGAGCAGAGCAGCAGCACGAGCGAGGGGGAGAGCAGCAGCAGCAGCTGGGCGAGCGAGCGATCGAGCGAGAGCTGGAGCAGCAGCAGCAGCGCGAGCGAGCAAGCGATAGCCGGAGCAGCAGCAACAGATCCGGCTGGTATGGACGCCGCCGCCGAAGGGGCCTCGCACTGGGGGAGAGCCGCCATGGAGATGTCGCCCGCGGCACCGGCTTCAAGGTAGCCGCTCCATGGGGGTGCGGGATGGAGCACCATCAGTGCCGGGAGGTCGAGTTAAGGAGAAGGTGCGATGCGATGAGTGTACAACCTCTTCGGTGGCGCAGAGTAGGCCTCGGCTTCGTCTGAGGAGTCGGTGAGGATGCTGTGGTTCCGGTGGAGCAGGTTAAGGCGGCGCTATGGGGATGGAGCAGACGAGATAGACGAGGCGATCGTCGGAGCAGCTCCTTGGAGGTGGAGGACGGGGCGGCTGAACCGGCGGGACGGCGAGATGGACGACGGATTCTCATCCGGGGAGGTGGACGAGGGACGTCGATCTGTTGCGGTGGACGACATCGTCGGGGAAGAGGCTCCGGCTGGGCAGCGGTGACGTGGCGGACGGAAGAGGGTGGGGTTTCGCGGCTGGAGCGGAGAGGTTATGGCGGCCTGGGATTTCGAATGGCGAAAAGGGGGCGATGGGAGGGGGTGAAGCATGACTTAGGGATGCGCTTGTCCAAAATGTAGGGTGTGTTATAAAAGTACCCCCCACCGATTTGAACTAGCGGCCCTTTTGGCTCAGGGTTAGAAGGGGGATTTCACGTGTCGGGATTTGGCAGCTGGAGGGAGTTTTCGCGCGCGTTGTAATTTCGGGATAGCAAGGCGCGGGTTGTGAAGGCGCCAGTTTTGGGAGCACGATATCTGAATTTTCGGGATATAACAAGACGCGGGTTGAATTTTAGGGACAAGCCTAACGTGTAGTAATATTGTACTTTTTTTACTGCATAGTAATATTGTACTTGTACGTACCAAATCAATCCGCACTTCCCTTAACCAAAAAAGAAAACAAAAAAAATAAAACTATTCACACCACACAAAGAGAGAGTCTTGCCCCGTTTTACTATACAAATGCTATCCAAAGCTGTTATGTCCGATTAATTTTTTTTCGCTTTGCTGTATAATGCATGTAACCTACTCATACCAACATTTTAGTGCATTCCAAATGTCTATACTACCGCTGCAATTCGAACTAAATTTGAATTCGTTTCTGTATTTCAATAAGAATCTACAATCATTATTGTTGCCAACTTCAACCATCATAGTTTCCTTGCTATCCGCCAGATATAAATCGGACGGCCTATAATGCAGGATTACAGGCACACCATCATCAACAACTCCGTTTTTTATAAGAGTAGAGATAAAATATATTAAATGTAGTATAACATGTTCATAAACACACCATGTGTATCACCGTTATATATATTCACACATATGTCGGTTTAAAACACTATGATAAATTCTTCAAATATCCGAATTCGCTTTTTATAATGAAGTATATATGATCTCTATTTGTCTTTTACACCCACACAACCCTCTTACCTTTGTAGCTAGCGCTAACTTTCTCTTGTGCATTCACACGCCCGCATCCCTCTCACCCTCCCTCAACATTCTCTAGCTCCATCGCGCAAATTCGTCTTTTCACTTTAGGTCGTTCACCCATGGTGTGTGTAGGCCCCCCCAGCTCCTTCTTTATGGCACACATCGATCGATATGCCTCTCTAGCCAGGTGTGCCTAGCACAAACACAAGCTTCCCCTCTTCTCTTGTCACCGTCCATGCCTCACTCCCACCACTCTTTTCATCGTTCTCGTACTCGCACGCTCCTCCCAGCTCGATATAGTATGCCTCTCGTACCACCTCCTGCATACATCCCTCTATCTCTATCCTTCTCCTCGTGCCTCATTTGCTTCTAACACACACATGGATGTATACCGATCGATCTCCCAACATATACCTGGATCGACTTTAACTACCCCCCCCCCCCATCTATCAATGTACCTCACAAGTTATGTCTCTTCTTTCTCTAACAAAGGGCGATTGATCTTCCTATGTAGTTATGTCTACTTACCACAGCCACATCGTCCCCCCTCATCATTCGTGCATGCCTCCTGACCTGTCTCTCACACGCACGTGCATAGACAAGAAGCAGCCATCTCCTCTCTTATTGATATTGCGGGCGTGCCCTCCGTTTGTCTAGCAAGCCTATCCCACCATTTGTTAGAAGCAACTCCACTATCACCCCCTCCAACACTCTAGCTCTGTCTCTCTCCCAACCTTATTCCTCTCATGCACATATGCATGGATGCCGATCGATCTCCCTTAATACATGAGGCAGATCGATCTCCTTAATACATGAGGTAGGCCTCTCTCCTCCTCCACACATCTACCAGCCATTGTACCTCTATAGTTAATTGGGCCTCCCTCTTCCCCCACCACACACCGATAGTCGAGCGCTGCAGGTAGGTATCCATGCCACAGAGACAAACTGCACATGTGCCCTCTCACGTTCCAGTAGGCCAGCCACTCTATATCTTTGACGTGGGCACACACAAATTCGATGGCACTCTTTATCGATCACGCGTGCACACACACATATCATCCCTCTTTTCGATTCTATGGACACCTCAAGCCGGTGATACCTCCACTCTCTTCTCGTGGATCGCCCCCTCTATATATATGTTATACCCAGGACTCTATTTCACATACATTGCATATATTACATTTTTTGATTGAACCCCCCCCCCCCCAAAAAACACTCAAGAACCCACACACTTTATCTCTCTAGGTTTGTATCTCTCTCACACAACCCCACGTAGGTGGTGTACGTATACAAGAAGAGAATAGGTTCACCGTGCATGTACTCACGCTTCGTGCCCAGCCACACCCGCGCGGGTACACGGTGGAGCTCATTTCTTTACGA
Source organism: Triticum timopheevii (assembly GCA_963921465.1). Taxonomy (NCBI): domain Eukaryota; kingdom Viridiplantae; phylum Streptophyta; class Magnoliopsida; order Poales; family Poaceae; genus Triticum; species Triticum timopheevii. Next base: position 397,932,741 of record OY997270.1, on the reverse strand, counting down.
AATGGCAGCCCACGTGCTAATTTGAACGCCTGTAGCGGTTGTTTACCTAGGGAGGTCGTGTACCACGCCTGCACGAATCAAAGTTCGACTTGACGTGTTGCCGCGTTATTTTTAAATAAAGTTATAGCGCTCAATGGCACGTACACAGAATATAAAATGATGTTTATGGAGAAAAAGGTAGTCCGCTCACTATATACAATGGAGCCTTGCGTGCCTGGTTTGTCGCTCTTCAGAGTATCTCACACAAGGCTGCGGTGGCCTCTCTCTCTCTCTCTCAGCGTTGGTCACTGATCCGGCCGCATCCCATCCGCCGGGGGAAAGGGAGTGCGGTGGCCTCTCTCTCTCTCACCGTTGGTCACTGATCCAGCCGCATCCCGTCCGCCAGGGGAAAGGGAGGAAGTGCATCGTTTCTCCGTTCGACGGTGCCGAGGCAGCATGTCCTGATCTGCGGTACACGCCATTCTCTCTAACCAAGCTCCGGTGCGGCAGGGCCTACGCCACCTGCTCGCAGATTCCGCCCGCCGCGGCTCACCTAGTTACATCCCGACGACCTCCAGGTATCCCCTCCGGCCTTGCTCCACTGCCCGTCTTCCCACGTCGCTGCATGTGGATCTTCCATAGTTCTTTGCCCAAAATGTAGCTCGTCCAGCATACTTTCCATATTGCATTCTCGTCCTCACACCATTTTAGACAAACACAACCGTGTTGTTATCTTCCCTTAGGGCAAGGAATATGCTTCTTTTTTGTTGTCGCATGTGTCATCAACTGTTATTGGCTAGTAATTGTTTCCTTTCTACCTCTTTTTTGCAAACAAGGCTATCCATTTCACCTTGTTGCTATTGCGACCTTTTGGTGAACTGCAAAAATCACTTTTTTCTTAAGAGTGTTTTGTGCAATTGTACTAAAATGTCACATGGGCAACGTCTCTACATTTCAGTGCGACTGCACAAAGGGAGATTGGTTTTGCTCTATCCTCCTCATCTAACTCCGAGCCTAATCTTCTCCAACTAGTTAGTCTTAAAAGAGACTGCAAAGGTGATCGGCTTCTATTTATGTGTTTATTATTTCATCAGCAGTCCTCTATTATCGTAATCACACTTAATATCTTTGGAACAGGGACGCTCAGCTCTATTTTAGTGGAACTGCACAAAATGATCGGAATGTTGCATGCTCCCGACAGCTACTTTTTTCCCAACATGCCTTGTTGATTTAGACAGAGCTGGGGGGACGTTGCTGCCAATGAAATCATGGATCAATTTTAATTTAACACCTTCTCACAACTCTGTCTTCAGTTGTGATGTAATTATTAGCTCTGATCTGCTAATAATTGACATGCATTAGCAAGGAAGTAAGTTTTTTATTGTTTCCAAAAGAGCATTGATGGCAAGACACCTGAAACAGAAGCTGAAAGCTCACACCATTGTACAATTTCATGTCTCGCTGGAAAATTATTTGTATAGTACGTCAATTATGTAAACAAATGATGGAAGCTTGATAGCATTGCCAGAAGCCTCTTCATCATCCGGGTCCATGTGCCATGCACAAAATTATACTCCTTCGTTCCTAAATATTTGTCTTTTACAAATTTCAAACGGGCATATTTTAGAGTGTAGATTCACTCATTTTGCTTCGTATGTGTACTCCCTCCGTTCCTAAATATTCTATTCGTCTTTCTAGAGATTTCAACAAGTGACTACATACGGAGCAAAATGAGAGAACCTACACTCTAAAATATGTATATACATCCGTATGTGCCAGTCCATTTGAAATCTCTAAAAAGACAAATATTTGAGTAGTAACTCACTGAAATCTCTAGATAGACAAATATACTCCGGAGTATATTTAAGAACCGAGGGGGTAGTGCACAACCGCATGGGAGACTCAGCCCGGTCGTTGCGCCGCATTAATAGTGAGTAATGAGCAGTCAAATCGTAAGCCCCACCTTTCTCACTTTAAGTTGCTCTGAAGAAGCAACCATCAATACGCTCTTCTTTGAATCCGCTCATACTACTCCATCCGTCACTGTTTATACAACGCGCTTCAGAAAAAAGAAAAAAGATCTGTGGGACCAAGGCGACTAGCGATCGGCCTGAAAAATAGCATTGGTAGTTATAGCACGGCGTCTATTACTAGTAGAGGGAATAATGCGTACACACATGCATGCAGTGCTTCCACCCCGGGTACACACATGCATGCACTTACTCCATTCCGTAGTTACATGGAGAGAAAACTGTGGACTTGATTGCGGTTACCACGCCCTAATTAATTGAGCATTAAACCAAACGCGTCTAAAGTCTCTCTAGTGGTGAAATGCATTGAGAGAAATGCATTATAATGAAGCGCGCCCTGTAAACTGTGACGGAGGGAGGAGTAGTATGAAGGTTCAAAACCAAGTACGCGTATGGCCAGTCGGTCAACACACCTCCTCTTGGCATATCACTGACATGTGGGACAGGAGTGTGAGCAAGCCGATCTCAATTGACGGCAAAGAGCCAACCCGCCGTTCCTTGAGAGAGACGAGGAGCGAGAACACACAGACGGGTTCGCATGGAGGCCAAGATATATTCGAGCATGGTTGGTTGATCGATATCATTCATTACATGTTGGTTGTGGCGGAGCTACGTGAGGGGAAAAGGTGGCCATGGCCCGCCCAGCCTAAGAGCAAAACACTCGCACTTTGCATGAAGTGATGGCCAGCTCAAGAGAAATTCCCTTCAGATTGGCCTGCCCGGCCCGCCCAGTTTTTGGTTTCAAGCTCCGCCACTGCATGTTGGGCTGCCGTTTTCTGCCTTCTCCGGAATAAACGTGTACTTTATCAGAGATAAAAAGAAATAAGAGTACAAACGCTCCACCATGCGGTTCTAGTAGTAGTACTACTCGTACTACTGCGCTTGGCTCTTCGCCTCTTCGTGAAGTCGAACAACGATGGTACTCCGCATGTTGGGTACTACAGTGTATGCCTCTGACAATCTGACACCAAATGGACTGATGCATGTCCACCGAGGGTAGGTTACATTAGTCAAAAGGCGTAAGCGAGCTTCACCTTGTCCTGCAAGCTTCTCCTTGTTCTGCGAGTTGACGGGACACACCAAAAAGTAGTGCTAGTCCATACTCCCTCCTTTCTGGTTAATATGGCTCAATCCTTTTTGCGGGTAAATGAGAGAGCTTTATTCATATATAAGCATTCTTAGGACGATCAGCCAAGACACTAGTCACTAGGAAGCGAGGTACCCCGCAAAAAAAGAAGTAGGAAGCGAGGTGTTTCATCAAGCCAGCTCTCGGCCACATTCAAAGTGCATCAAGCACGGTTCGCACGAAGATGCGCCGCAACGTTTGCTGACCTGTTTACATGCTGAATAACAAAAAAGGAGGAAATATTACCGAGCGCTACTTTTTGTAACAGGATATGAGCCAGAATTAAGCGAGAATTATGGCGAGTGTTCCATGCAATCAACTTCCATTATCACATGAGAGAACCCTCGAAGATAACCAAATGTGTTGAACATTACTTTATCACATTTTAAAATTATAATAAGAGTGCAGACGCTCCTCCATCCGGTTCCTAGTACTAGTATAGTACGTACCTTTATAGACTATATTAGTAAACTTTGCGCTTGGTTGTTCGCCTATTCGGGAAGTCGAACAATAGTAGCACTAGTAGTATAGTGTATGCTTCTGGCAATCTGACACCGAATTAACTGTTGCACGTCCACCGCCTGAGCGAGGGAGAGCTTGCATTAGTCAAAAGTTTCTCCTTGTCCTGCGAGCCACCGCGCGCAAGTAATGCTAGTCCATACTGCCTCCTCTCCGGTTAATATGGATTAATTTCAAACGAGATAAATACACTGTCTGTCACTATATATTTGTAAAAATACGGTCAGTGGACTTCATAATACGCTCATTGCGCTCAATATATATATTTTCCGGTGTTTATATGGTCACTAGCTCACCCTGACTGAGTATGTGTGTGCATGCACATGTAGGTTGATCACTTAGCGTGACCGTGTGTGTTCCATCGTGTGCTCGGACATGCATGCATTAGGGCGTCGCGCGCATTTTTGCGTCCATGTGTACGTGTGACTATTGCATATACGTAGGGGGAGTACGTGTAGAGGCCACTAAGGAGCAGTCAAATCACACAGTAAATCACGTCTGTCGTGTTCGTGTCTCACCCTCCTCCACGGCTCGACCCCACACGGTCGCTCGGCATGCCACTCACCGCAAACCGAGTATACGATAACTTTCCCGCCTGCTTGTCGATGGATCGCGCCATGGAGTACTACTAGCACTACTGGAAGAGATTGACGAGTTGGGGGAGGACAGCTAGCTATAGCACGGACTCCCAAAAACTTTTTACATGCATGTTGTAGCCGGCTATTGCGACCTTTGAACTCGGAGCAGCCACGTGCACCCGGAAGCGGCGCGGGCGACGCTCTCTCGGCCGGTGCCGCTTCAATGCCGGCGCCAGTGAGAGGTCGCGTCCGCTCTGGCCGGGCATGAATGCGGCACTGACCGTTTCAGGAGGGAAGCACGCGCGGGTGATGAAGAGGGTTCGGGTTGGTCAGGACCGGCCGTGGCAGCGGTCCGGACGTGCGCAAACAAGAGATGATGTACATTAATATTGCTGCGTATATAATTAACAACGTAAATAATGTGCCAGTTGGACAAATATGATTAGAGATGGAGATGGAAATGGAATTTTACGTAAACACGGATATGCATGTCTATGTCTATGTGTGTGTGCGCGACGACTCTCGCGACCTGGAAGCGAGGGCGTGTTTTTGATCGAGTTTTCTTTCTTGGTACGTTAGAAAATCGGTTTGTCCAATTCACATCTAGATGTTATTTAAGGATATCACATCTAAGCTCCCACAAGTATATAATGTAGCAACAAGAAACAAAAAAAAACTAGGACAAAAAAAGACCACAAACAGAGTGGACATCAACTTAGATGTGACATAACTGTCACATCTAGATGTGTCCTAGACAGACCCTTAAAAAATTGTCCGCCAGTTTTCGTTTCTTTTTTTCGGGAACGCGCGTATTCTATTTAAAACCACTGCTATGGAGAGATTTTTTACTCCATTATAGCCTCTTGTTTGATAGAGTTTCTCGCGTCTCGCTCTCTCACCCTCTCCTTATCAAAACAAGATGACAGTGTCCAGTCTATCTCTCTCCTCACCAGTGGTCAGTGGTCACAGATCCGGCCGAATCCCGTCCGCTGCGGGATGTGAGGAGGTGCAGCGTTGACTTTGTCGCCATCGGCGACGGGGGGAGCCGATGCGCACCGTCCTCTCGGAGCCAGTGCTGGCGCGGACGAAGATCCTCCGCGCCCTTGTTCGCTGCCGTCGTGTGGGTAGATCCCGCCCACCCACCTAAACGACATCTCACCCACCTGAGGTATAACTTCTTGTACTGGTCTAGCTCCCCAGGTCGCTGCGTGCGGGTTTTCTCCTATGCGACTACTCCCCAGCTCCCCATGCATAGTACTCCCTCTGTCACGGTTTAGAAGGCGCGCCTAGAAATTCTCTGGGACCTAGGTGATTATCTATTGGTTGTGAGATGGGTTAAAAAAATAGGATTCACACTACGCATGCATATATGAGTAGTATATCGGAATACTAATTAGCTATTAGAAATAAATGCAATGCGCCCTAAACCTTGTCTATTGTGGAAACGCATGCAAATTTAACTGTCCCTTCTAAACTGTGACGGAGGGAGTAGCTAGGGTTCATCGGCTGGTCCAACATCACCTACTAGTACTATTATAGAGGAAATGCCACTCGAAAAGTTGTCCTGATTTATGCCTCGGTGGAGGCATACATGTTGTTTCGACAAAAAGTACATGGTGGTTGTGCGGTCATTGTCCATATGGTGGTAGTACTATCACTGGTTAAATGAAGAAATGCTTTTTTTCTCGGGTATCCTGGTTTAGTTCCCATCAAGATATAATTATGATGCTTCTATTTGTTGGTGTACTTTTCATTAACCCTTTTTTATATTTTTGGAAATAGCAATGCGTGTCTCCATACCCGGGCATGTATTCCTCAATTTTAGTGGAACTGCACAAAATTGGATGGCCATTGTTGTTCTGCCTCACTGTCCTCTGCCACGTGGTTCTTCCTTCCTCAAGCTTGATTACTGAGAAGAAATAGACCACAGTGAGGATTTGTCGAACTTCATAGGTGCCTCACCCAAACTTGATGCCAAATGGATGATGCATCACCACGATGACCTATCGATGCTCATGGTCGCGCCTCATGGTTTCGTCGGCTGGTGAAGCTGATCGATTTTCAATGAAAAACAAGCTGTCTTCCATCAGTGCTCTTTGCTTGTTACACACAAAGATGATATCCTTCGTCAGTTCACCTTGGTTGCGTTGGAGACGCAGTCATCTTTCACGTTGGTGCAATTTTATCACACAATTGGCTATGAACCAAATGTTTCCTTGAAGAAGGATCGACGTTGGTACCAAGAGCATAAGTTTTGTATTGATTTCTAAGCCTTCTCGCAACTTTGTCTCCAGCTCCCCTGTAATTTTATTTGTCCAGCTATTAACTTTGATTTAAAAAATGGTGTGGACTAAAAACCCGGATGGACGTAATAGCCCTCCATTTTTATTTACTCCGCATATTAGATTTGACTGAAGTCAAACTTTGTAATACTCTCAAACCTTTAAAATTCTTTATTTGTACACACTCTCACACATTTCCGATAATTTGGCGCATGTGTGGTTGTTCACTTAAGGGAGGGTAGTGTACCACACGTGAAGGACAGGAAGTGCGACCAGGACGCGTGGGTGTGGATCGTTAGTTCATCGGAAGTAGCACCCCCTCTGTACATTAAATAAAGAGTTTCGTTTCGTACTTACACAATTTAAAACGATTGTTATGGAGAGAATAAGAAAACCACTCCACTATATATTAGTCGTATACACACGAGAGTACTATATGGACGCAGCTTCATTGACTTAGTGCACCTGCCTTTGGGTTTATGACAGGTGGGCCCAAAATGTGGCTGGCTCACCTGTCATACAGCCAAAAGCAGATGGAGTGAAGGCACCGGAGCTTAGTACGTACTACATTGTATATATATAAGCGGGAGCCTCAGTGCTTGTTCGCTAGGGTTTGCACTCTCCACACGCTCGCCGCAATACATATATGTTACACGCTGGAGGCTCAGCGTTCATTTCCTAGGGTTTGCTATATTCACAGTCTCTCACCCTCTCTTCACCAGATCTAAACAATACTGCGTTGGCCTCTTGTCTCTCTCCCCCCTCACAGCTGGTGAAGGAGGCGTCCGTATCCCGTCGCACCGGGAAGGGGAGGAGGTGCAGCGTTAACTCTATCGCCTTCGGCGAGGGAGGCAATCCACTGCCGGCTACGTTGTTCTCTTTCACCTAGCGCCTGTGCAGGAGGGCCACCGACCCCTTCTTCCTCACTGCCGTATGTAGTGTGGGCAGATCCGGCCTCCCGCCGCACGCCTTCCCACATCCTGACGACCCTAAGGTATACGTTTCTTTGAAACCGTCGTTGCTCTAGCTGCATGTGGATCTTTTTCGATCTGTAGTCGAATCTATGTCTTGGTTCAAAGAGGAAAGAAAGGTGCGGTGGGGTGGAGCATGAATCTAGGACGTTGTTCAATGAGGAAAGGAGGGAGGAAAAGTAGTATAGACTGGCTATCCAGCCGCTTTGTTGGTCAAAAAGGGAAAAAGGGGGTAACCCAGTACACACATCTGTAAGGAACCGATCTCTTTGTTGAAAAGGGAAAGAAACTGGGGGGTAGTTTGTGCAGGACTAGATTTGCTGCCCTCACATAGGAAAAAAGTTCAAAGAGAACAAATATGGGACCAACACAGATATGCTGCTTGGCTACATACTCTGCATCACCCATTTATACGTGTGGACGCACATGGTGCTAGCATGTCCCATACAGCTATTTTGCTGTTGTTAATCTAAGAATGCCGCCAGAAAATTGAAGCAATGCCACTGTTAAAAGTAAATTACATTTTTAACGAAAGTTGTTTCAAGAGAGTGTCTCTGTTAATATGAATCAATGCTACCATTTTAGAAATGCTACTATCCTACTTTGTTTTCCATCCAAGATAAGTTAGATGCTTCTTTCTGTCACCGTTTGTTGCATCCTCCTTTATCGGCAAGTAATTGTTTCCTTTTTTGGCTCTATTAAAACAGGGGTACCGATTCAACTTGTTGCTCTTGCGACATTTTACTTCGCTACTCGAAACTTATGTTTTAAGAGTGTTTTGTGCAGTTCAACTTGAATGTCACACCGGTGACTTTGCTTAATTTTTGTGGAACTGCACAAAAGGAGATCGAGATTTCTTTCCAGTGTTCCTGTCGAGTTGTTTCAAATCTTGGTCTCTACCACATGATATCTATTCAACTTGTTGCTATTGCGACATTTTGCTTTGCTACGCGAAACACTTTGCTTGATTTCAGTGCAACTGCACAAAATGAGATTGGATTTCCTATTCGTGTTAGCAGATTCGTATTTTATCCTGGTGTTCTCATGAAAGGTCAGTACAGGCCTTCATCCACATGATTGTGCAGTGTGCTTTGAGATGTTGTGCTACTTGTATTGGTACTGTTTTAAATAAATGTTGAATTGAAGCTATTGTATTGTTGTCTTTTCCCATTAATAGTGAACAAAAATAGGACCACCCCAGACATGATGCTCGTTGCTTTGTTACAACAAACTCTGCATCACCCCCTTTATAAGTAGATGGAAGCACAACTTTTTGTTGCACCCACTCTCCCCTGGAACTGTTTATGCTTTTCGTTAATCTAATGCCGCTGGTAAAATTAAGCAATGCCACTTTCAGAATTAATTAACTACTGAATCTTAGTTCAAAACTGTAACACTTGTTAGGAATGGTACTATCCTGCTTTGTAGTTCTTTCTACATGCTTAACCAAGATATTGTTAAGATAATGTCTCTTTAAAAATGAATCAGTTGCATTGTTTTAGGAATGGTACTTTTCTGCTTTGTCGTTCTTTATACATGTTGAACCAAGGCATTGTTAAGATAATGTCTCAGCCAATATGAATGAATCACACTGATGGAGAATTGCTCCTCTCCTGCTTTGTTTCCCATTAAGACAAGTCATCAACCGTTATTTCTTTGTTTCCCTTATACCTATTGTTGCTTACAGGGATATCAAAATTAAAGCTCGGTTTTATTCCAACTTCAATTTTAGTTGAACTGCACAAAAGGAGCCAATGTGTCCAAGGCAAACTGCTGCGTTACTGGGTCCAGTTGGTCGTTCCACTTTGTAGAAAGAAGCAGTCACTGGATGTGGTACATTACAGAAGGAATGACCGAGAAGCTTTACAGAGTATTATTAGACACCGGTGACATGACTAGTCTGCAGAGACCATTGGCAATTTAACAACACGTGGAAGCTAAGACAGGTAGAAGAAGCTAAGACAGGACACGATCATAGGCATTACATATTTTGAATGGGAAAAGCTTGTCAAAGTTTAATCATTGATGTTAGCAAGAAGACGTTAGTTTAATATATTGGAATTGGAAAACCTTGTCAAAATTTGCTCATTGATGTTAGCCAGAAGACATGCATTTGATATTTTTGAGTGGGACGCCCTTGCTGTGAGCAGCGTCGAGTGTTTTTTCCTATTCCTGTGTTCAATTTAGAATTAAATAGTTACTCTGCTGAGATATTCCTGTGTTAAGAGTTTGTTCTGAATATTGTCTATGTAATGCCAGGCCTTGTGTTTGATTACAAAGTTGAGCTTGGAATGTTGTGGCATGCGGCATCACGAGCTGTTCAACGTGCCTCCTGAGAATAATGCTTCGTATTGTTTTGCATGTCGATCTAATGCCAGTGATTTGCTTGTTAAGAAGATCATCCTCTTCTGTTGTTTCCGTGCGTAAGAAGTTCATCGTCTGATGTTTCATTCATAGCCTATACGACATGTCGGGTAGGTTAGACGTGAAACCATATGATCTTCCGACCAACTCATGATATTAGGCCGTGATTGGATCGTCGTTTTCCAACCAAAACCGCTTGTAAAACTGACGCTTGTAAATTAAAGCAGATGGTCTCGGGCGAAGGCGCTTGGTTGGTCGATTTCGACTAGTAAAATATCGGAAGTACTTCACACACGATAAAAGCGTTGAACGACACTCGGACGATTGCTAATCCAGCCCTTAGCTGTTGTTTCAGCCTTGCCCATGGATGGCATGATACGCACGTCGTGCATGTATCGTCTGGTAATGTCATCCATATAGCAATGCTCGTAAAATATACACTGGCCTCTCAAATTACACGCGTAACTCGCCGGTTTTACTTACAGACCTCGGGCCTTCCGATGATGAGTAAATTACACTTGTATGTTAATACATGTTTGAAATAAACCAGAGCTCCCAAGCGCGGCCTTACCGTTTCATGCCGTCTCAGTTTCTCAAAGGTGCTCAAAGGTGTCTGATGATCCTGGCTTCCTGAATGAGCAGCGGGCGCTGTATCAGACCTCTGTAGGGCCCGCGAGGCCCTCTCCGTTGTCCTTCGAGTTGTTGCGCTCGTCGTGGCGCCGAGCATTGTTAACATGGTCAACGAACATGAGGATTTAGGAGATGACTTTATTTTGACTGGATGACACTAGGGACCCACTAGGGCCATAGCCGTATGTACGCAAGTGCCTCCTTATTATGTACAACTATATATTTTTTTTGCTTTCTCCTGGTTTCCTGACATCACGGTCCCACACCATTGTCAACCTATGTAGTCAATATAAACGAGAGAATTGCACAAGGTGCGGCCGACAGCTGGGACCAAGCAGCCCGAGCAGTATTTGTGTTTTTGAGGCGTGAGCACTGTAGAGTTTTTCTTGGCGATGATTTCGTTGTTGTTCTGAGGAGAGCAGGTTATTAACTGGGCGGGTTGTGGCCCGTCTAGCCTAGGCTAGATATCCAACACAGATACTACTTTTTTCAAGATGAAAATGGCTAGCCCAGCTATACGTCTTTTTGAGGAATACCCAGGCAAGGTCAACTTGTTATTCTCCGCCCCGCTGTGCTGCAAATCTTTCCTAGGAGGGATGCATTAGGCTTAACAGGAAAATGGGCTTCAAAAATAATAAATGGGATGTAATTATAAAAACTGGGCAGTAACTATAAAAAATGCACCAAACACGAAATTAGTTTATAAAATATTATTTATGGATTTTGAAAATCTTAAATTTTCATTGTTGCGCGCGCAATGTTTCATTGGATTTTTACGTAATACAAATTTATATTTAATCTGAATAGAAATTTCGGGATAAAAATATTTTGGATCTCATCAAAATGTGGGAAATTTTATTGAATTCTGTCTTCAACGGTTGGTTGAAATTATTAGTCGTTGTCCTAGTTAGAAAATGGGTTGTACTTTTAACAAACTGTAAATGGGTTGTTGTGAATTCCATTAGAATTCAAAAATTGGCTGTACATTCTTATAAAACGCAAATGGGCTATAAGTTCTCTGCCACACACTTGTGGGCCTACTAAGTGACGCGTCCCCTAAAAAAATAAGTTGACGCGTATGCAAGGCTTTGTCAACTTATTATAGTCAACACACGGTTCAAGCAGCAGCGGCCGTTGGATGTCTATCCAACGGATGTCGTGCTTCTTCTTCAATCTCGGATATTCTTAGCTTCGGCTGCCCAAAAAATGATTTCTCCCCCTAACATCTGGGGCGCACCGTTTCGGAGGCTGACATGTGGGCCTAATAAGTTGGAGCATACCAAGGGCTTTGTCAACTTAGTCAATATAAATGATTCTAGCTTCAGTGACTATACGACGTCCATCCAACGACCGTAGTGCTTCTTCAACCTCTGGTCTTCTTGGTCCACCCGCCCAAAGCAGCGCCGGTCGTGCCACCTGCTCCTGCCTCCCGTGGCTGGATGTGCTGCCGCAGAGGCCTCACCGCCCCCATACTACTCCCACTGATGGCCAGGCCATCCCTCCACTCACCCACACCCCCTGTTATTCTGCGGCGACGGCAGCCTCACACCGCAGCCGAACCAGTGAACCCTCGTACTCCTCTCCGCGCGGGCTTCCACTGTTGCGTCTTCCCCGGCTCCGCGTCGTCCCCTTCCTAGGCGTCACCGTCGTCCACCGCCCTGGTGCTCTCGGCGCGATGTGGTCAACGTGGTCAATGACCGACTTCCATCGGAAGAGTACTGTACGTGGAGAGGCTGACAGCTGGGTCCACGGCGGCCACAAGGAAGTGCCTCCTTATTACGTGCAAAATAATTATTCCTCCACCTGACAGCAGGGACCCGCCGGACGGGCCACCTTATTTCGCGAAAAAACGTTTCCCCCCTGACTGTTGGTACCCACCGGACGGGCCACCGTATTTCGCGAAAAAAACGTTCCCCCGCTGTCAGCTCGGACCCACCGGAAGTGCCTATTTATTACGCACAAAAAAATGAATACTCCCCCTGCTAGCTGGGAATCACCTTGGTGGGAAGCTGACTTGTGGGCCTACTAAGTTGACGGGGACGGAGGGCTTTGTCAACTTAGTCAATATGAACGATTCTAGCTCTAGTGACCGTACGATGTCCATCCAACGGCCGTAGTGCTTCTTCAACCTCTGGTCTTCTTGCTCCAGCCGCCCAAAGCAGCGCCGGTCGTGCCGCCTGCTCCTGCCTCCCGTGGCCGGTTGTGCTGCCGCGGAGGCCTCACCACCTCCATACTACTCCCACCGCTGGCCAGGCCATCCCTCCACTCCACTCACCCACACCCCTTGTTATTCTGCGGCGACGGCAGCGCAGCTGAACCAGTGAACCCTCGTACTCCTCTCCGTGTGGGCATCCACTGCCGCGTCTTCCCCGGCTCCGCGTCGTCCCATTCCTAGGCCTCGCCGTCGTCCACCGCCGTGGTGCTCTCGGCGCGGCGTGGTCAATATGGTCAACGACCAAATTCCATCAGAAGAATGTTGTACGTGAAGAGGCTGACAGCTGGGTCCATGACAGCCGCAAGAAAGTGCCTCCTTATTATGCGGAAAATAATTATTCCTCCACCTGACAGCAGGGACCCACCGGACGGGCCACCAGTATTTCATGAAAAAAACATTTGCCCCTGACTACTGGGACCCACCCGACGGGCCACCGTATTTCGCAAAAAAAACGTTCCCCCTGCTGTCAGCTCGGACCCACCGGAAGTGCCTCCTTATTACGCACAAAAAAATGAATACCCCCGTGCTAGCTGGGACCGACCTTGGTGGGAGGCTGACTTGTGGGCCTACTAAGTTGACGGTGATGAAGGGCTTTCTCAACTTAGTCAATATAAACGATTCTAGCTCCAGTGACCGTACGATGTCCATCCAACGGCCATAGTGCTTCTTCAACCTCTGGTCTTCTTGCTCTAGCCGCCCAAAGCAGCGCCGGTCGTGCCACATGCTCCTGCTTCCCGTGGCCGGATGTGCTGCCGCGAAGGCCTCACCGGCCCCTACTATTCCCACCGCTGGCCAGGCCCTGCGGCGATGGCAGCCTCACACCGCAGCCGAACCAGTGAACCCTCGTACTCCTCTCCGCGCGAGCTTCCACTGTCGCGTCTTCCCCGGCTCCCCATCGACCCCTTCCTAGGCCTCACCGTCGTCCACCGCCCTGGTGCTCTTGGCGCGTCGTGGTCAACGTGGTCCAAGAACGACTTCCATCGGATGTGGACTGTATGTGGAGAGGCTGACAGCTGGGTCCACGACCGCAGCAAGGAAGTGCCTCCTTATTACGCGGAAAATAATTATTCCTCCACCTGACAGCGGGGACCCATCGGACGGGCCACAGTATTTCGCAAAAAAAAACGTTTCCCCCCTGACTGCTGGGACCCACCAGCTGCACCTTCACACGCAAGGAAGTGCGTCCGGGCAAAAAAACATGATTCGCCCCCCTGACTGCTGGGACCCACCAGCTACATCTTCGCATGCAAGGAAGTGCGTCCGGGCAAAAAAAAACGATTCGCCCCCCTGACTGCTGGGACCCACCAGATACATCTTCGCACGCAAGGAAGTGCGTCTGGGCAAAAAAACAAAACGATTCGCCCCCCTGACTGCTGGGACCCACCAGCTACATCTTCGCAGGCAAGGAAGTGCCTGACAGTCGGGACCCACCTGGTCGAAGTGTACGTACCGTTGTCATTCTGGTCGCGAACGTGTACGTACATATATACTGGTGGATGTAGAGGCGCGCACGTGTCGTAGTAGAGGCGCGCACGTAGCATCTACACGTACGTACAGCGGTGATGGTGCAAGAAAGAAAATACGGCCACGTACGTACATATGGGCAGGGTCTCTAACACCTATCGCGCATGCGTACATGGCTGGGTCAGAACGGAGAAACATCGTCGTCATCGTGTTCATGGGGAGCCAACTGGCTGGATCGGAACGGAATGTGTGGTCGTGTTCACCGGGAGGGCTTGGACGAAACAGGCGATGGAAACGAGGCCTGGCGTACCGCACAACGGAGGAAACGGCCTTGTGTTCGATCGGCCACGTTCGAAACAGGGTCCTGTTGATCGGGAGGGGCCTGGCGTACCGCAAAATGGAGGAAACGGACCTCCTACGGTCGAAATGGGGGTCCTGTTGATTGGGAGGGGTGTGGCGTACCGCAAAACGGATGAAACGGACTTGTGTTGGAGCACTACGGTCAAAACAAGGGTCCTATTCATCGGGAGGGGTGTGGCGTACCGCAAAACGGACGAAACAGACTTGTGTTGGAGCGCTACGGTCGAAACGGGGGGGAGGGGTGTGGCGTACCGCAAAACGGGACTCCACGGGATACTGTTCATCTCCACCGTCGACCTCCTCCAGCCTCCACGGGCTCCTGTTCATCCAGCCTCCACCGCGCGCTACTCCACCGGCTACTGTTCAACCACCCCTCCACGGGCACCCTTCCACCGTCTACTGTTCATCCAGCCCTCCACACCACAGGGTCCTGTTCAACCACCCCTCCACGGCCACCCCTCCACCGTCTACTGTTCATCTAGCCCTCCACACCACGGGTTCCTGTTCATCCAGAGGCAACGCCACCGCTCACTGTTCATCCAACCCCCCCCCCCCCCGGCAACACTCACTGTTCATCCCAGAGGCAGCATCAATCTGCTTCAGTTAGCTGCAGTAGCGAAGGAATCGCTCCATCGGGTTCAGTTAACTATCATCGATCGATCGCTCGGGTTCAGTAATGCGTAGCCTGCAGTGCGATCGCTCGGGTTCAGTTAGAGCCCAACGCCTCGCTCGGCTTCAGTTAGAGCCAAAGCCTCGCACACACAGGCGTACGTACGAGAGAAACGCGCATCGCTCCGCCCCCGACCTTCCATCGTAACCAGCAACTCCCCGAAATTTTCCTCCCCCTCGCTTCTACCACGGTTTTTTCTGTCATGGACGGCCCAAAGAATGTCATGCAGCTGCGTCTCCAGCCCACCCAGGACGAAAAGCCCATTTTCTGTCATGATTTTTTGTCATAGAAGTAGGAGCCCACCACATCTATGATGATACCGGGTTTTGTCGCAATTATCGTCATAGAAGTGTCATATGTATGACAGAAAAAAAATTCGTTCGGCCCAAAATGTCACGGATGTGTTTTTTTTGTAATGTTGCCCAAGATTCGACCGTCAGTATCATCATACCTAGTTCAATCTCGTTACCGGCAAGTCTCATTACTCGTTTTGTAATACTTCATCCAGCAACTAACTCATTAGTCACATTGCTTGCAAGGCTTATAGTGATGAGTATTACCAAGAGGGCCTAGAGATACCTCCCCGAAACACGGAGTGACAACTCCTAATCTCGATCTATGCCAACCCAACAAACACCTTCAGAGACACCTGTAGAGCACCTTTGTAATCACCCATTTACGTTGTGACGTTTGGTAGCACACAAAGTGTTCCTCCGGTATTCGGGAGTTGCATAATCTCATAGTCTGAGGAACGTGTATAAGTCATGAAGAAAGCAGTAGCAATGAAACTGTAACAATCATAATGCTAAGCTAACGGATGGGTCATGTCCATCACATCATTCTCCTAATGATGTGATGTCGTTCATCAAATGACAACACATGTCCATGGTTAGGAAACTTAACCATCTTTGATTAACGAGCTAGTCAAGTAGAGGCATACTAGGGACATTATGTTTTGTCTATGTATTCACGCATGTACTAAGTTTCCGGTTAATACAATTCTAGCATGAATAATAACCATTTATCGTGAAATAAGGAAATAAATAATAACTTTATTATTGCCTCTAGGGCATATTTCCTTTAGTCTCCCACTTGCACTATAATCAATAGTCTAGATTACAAAGTAATGATTTTAACACCCATGGAGTTTTGGTGCTTATCATGTTTTGCTCGTGGAAGAGGCTTAGTCAACGGGTCTACAACATTCAGATCCGTATGTATCTTGCAAATCTCTATGTCCCCCTCCGACACTTGATGTCAGATGGAATTGAAGCGTCTCTTGATGTGCTTGGTTCTCTTGTGAAATCTGGATTCCTTTGCCAAGGCAATTGCACCAGTATTGTCACAAAAGATTTTCATTGGACCCGATGCACTAGGTATGACACCTAGATCGGATATGAACTCCTTCATCCAAACTCCTTCATTTGCTGCTTCTGAAGCAGCAATGTACTCCGCTTCACACGTAGATCCCACCACGACGCTCTGCTTGGAACTGCACCAACTGACAGCTCCTCCATTCAATAAAAATACGTATCCGGATTGCCACTTTGAGTCATCCGGATCAGTGTCAAAGCTTGTGTCGACGTAACCATTTATGATGCGCTCTTTGTCTCCTCCATAAACGAGAAACATATCCTTAGTCCTTTTCAGGTATTTCAGGATGTTCTTGACCGTTGTCCAGTGCTCCACTCCGGGATTACTTTGGTACCTCCATGCTATGCTTATAGCAAGGCACACATCAGGTCTGGTACACAGCATTGCATACATGATAGAACCTATGGCTGAAGCATAGGGAATGACTTTCATTTTCTCTCTATCTTCTACAGTGGTCGGGCATTGAGTCTGACTCAACTTCACACCTTGTAACATAGGCAAGAACCCTTTCTATGACTGATCTATTTTGAACTTCTTCAAAACTTTATCAAGGTATGTGCTTTGTGAAAGTCCAATTAAGCATCTTGATCTATCTCTATAGATCTTGATGCCTAATATGTAAGCAGCTTCACCGAGGTCTTTCATTGAAAAACTCTATTCAGGTATCCCTTTATGATATCCAGAAATTCTATATCATTTCCAATTAGCAATATGTCATCCACATATAATATTAGTAATGCTACAGAGCTCCCACTCACTTTCTTGTAAATACAGGCTTCTCCAAAAGTCTATATAAAACCATATGCTTTGATCACACTATCAAAGCGTTTATTCCAACTCCGATAGGCTTGCATGAGTCCATAAATGGATTGCTGGAGCTTGCACACTTTGTTAGCACCCTTTGGATCGACAAAACATTCTAGTTGCATCATATAACCCTCTTCTTCAGAAATCCATTCAAGAATGCAGTTTTGACATCCATTTGCCAAATTTCATAATCATAAAATGCGGCAATTGCTAACATGATTCAGACAGACTTAAGCATCTCTACGGGTGAGAAAGTCTCATCGTAGTCAAATCCTTGAACTTGTCGAAAACCTTTCGCAACAACTCGAGCTTTGTAGAAAGTAACATTACCGTCAGTGTTAGTCTTCTTCTTGAAGATCCATTTATTTTCTATGGCTTGTCGATCATCGGGCAAGTCCACCAAAGCCACACTTTGTTCTCGTACATGGATCCCATCTCAGATTTCATGGCCTCAAGCCATTTCACAGAATCTGGGCTCATCATCGCTTCCTCATAGTTCATAGGTTCACCATGGTCTAGTAACATGACTTCCAGAACAGGATTACCATACCACTCTGGTGCGGATCTCACTCTGGAAGACCTACGAGGTTCGGTAGTAACTTGATCCGAAGTTTCATGATCATCATCATTAGCTTCCTCACTAATTGGTGTAGGAATCACCGGAACTAATTTCTGTGATGAACTACGTTCCAATAAGGGAGAAGGTACAATTACCTCATCAAGTTCTACTTTCCTCCCACTCACTTCTTTCAAGAGAAACTCCTTCTCTAGAAAGCATCCATTCTTAGCAACAAATATCTTGCCTTCGGATCTGTGATAGAAGGTGTACCCAACAGTTTCCTTTGGGTATCCTATGAAGACGCACTTCTCCGATTTGGGTTCGAGCTTATCAGGTTGAAGCTTTTTCACATAAGCATCGCAACCCTAAACTTTAAGAAACGACAACTTTGGTTTCTTGCCAAACCACAGTTCATAAGGCGTCATCTCAATGGATTTTGATGGTGCCCTATTTAAAGTGAATGCAGTCGTCTCTAAAGCATAACCCCAAAACGATAGCAGTAAATCAGTAAGAGACATCATAGATCGCACCATATCCAATAAAGTATGGTTACGACGTTCGGACACACCATTTCGCTGTGGTGTTCCAGGTGACGTAAGCTGTGAAACTATTCCACATTGTTCCAAATGAAGACCAAACTCGTAACTCAAATATTTTCCTCCACGATCAGATCGTAGAAACTTTATTTTCTTGTTATGATGATTTTCCACTTCACTCTGAAATTCTTGAACTTTTCAAATGTTTCAGACTTATGCTTCATTAAGTAGATATAACCATATCTGCTTAAATCATGTGTGAAGGTAAGAAAATAACGATACCCGCCACAAGCCTCAACACTCATTGGACCGCATACATTGGTATGTATTATTTCCAATAAGCCAGCAGCTCATTCCGTTGTTCCGGAGAACAGAGTTTTAGTCATCTTGCCCATGAGGCACGGTTCACAAGCACCAAGTGATTCCAAAAGTCCATTAGCATGGAGTTTCTTCATGCACTTTACACCGATATGACCCAAACAACAGTGCCACAAATAAGTTGCACTATCATTATCAATGTTGCATCTTTTGGCTTCAATATTATGAACATGTGTATCATGACGATCGAGATTCAACAAAAAAAGACCACTCAGCAAGGGTGCATGACCATAAAAGGTATTACTCATATAAATAGAACAACCATTATTCTCTGATTTAAATGAATAACCGTCTCGCATCAAACAAGATCCAGATATAATGTTCATGCTCAACGCCGCACCAAATAACAATTATTCAGGTCTAAAACTAATCCCAAAGGTAGATGTAGAGGTAGCGTGCCGACGACGATCACATCGACCTTGGAACCATTTCCCGTGCGCACCGTCACCTCGTCCTTAGCCAAACTTCGTTTAATCCGTAGCCCCTGTTTCGAGTTGCAAATATGAGCAATAGAACCAATATCAAATACCCAGGCGCTACTACGAGCATTAGTAAGGTACACATCAATAACATGTATATCAAATATACCTTTCACTTTGCCATCCTTCTTATCCACCAAATACTTGGGGCTGTTCCGCTTCCAGTGACCAATCCCTTTGCAGTAGAAGCACTCAGTTTCAGGCTTAGGTCCAGACTTGAGTTTCTTCTCTTGAGCAGCAACTTTCTTGCCGTTCTTCTTGAAGTTCCCCTTTTTCCCTTTGCCCTTTTTCATGAAACTAGTGGTCTTGTTGACCATCAACACTAGATGCTCCTTCTTGATTTCTACCTCCGCATCCTTTAGCATTGCGAAGAGCTCGGGAATATTCTTGTTCATCCCTTGCATATTATAGTTCATCACGAAGCCTTTATAGCTTGGTGGCAGTGATTGAAGAACTCTGTCAATGACACTATCATCAGGAAGATTAACTCCCAGCTGAGTCAAGTGGTTATGGTACCCAGACATTCTGAGTATGTGTTCACTGACAGAACTACTCTCCTCCATTTTGCATGTGTAGAACTTGTTGGAGACTTCATATCTCTCAACTCGGGTATTTGCTTGAAATATTAACTTCAACTCTTGGAACATCTCATATGCTCCATGACGTTCAAAACGTCTTTGAAGTCTCGATTCTAAGCCGTAAAGCATGGCACACTGAACTATCGAGTAGTCATCAGCTTTGCTCTGCGAGACGTTCTTAACGTCATCAGTAGCAACTGCAGCAGGCCTGGAACCCAACGGTGCTTCCAGGACATAATTCTTCTGTGCAGCAATGAGGATAATCCTCAAGTTATGGACCTAGTTTGTGTAGCTGCTGCCATCATCTTTCAACTTAGCTTTCTCTTGGAACGCATTAAAATTCAAAAGGAACGGTAGCACGGGCCATTGATCTACAATGACATAGACATCCAAAATAACTATCAGGACTAATTTCATGATAAATTAAAGTTCAATTTAATCATATTACTTAAGAACTCCCACTTAGATAGACATCCCTCTAGTTATCTAAATGATCACGTGATCCAAATCAACTAAACCATGTCCGATCATCACGTGAGATGGAGTAGTTTTCAATGGTGAACATCACTATGTGTTCACATTCGACCTTTCGGTCTCAGTGTTCCGAGACCATATCTGCATATGCTAGGCTCATCAAGTTTAACCCAAGTATTCTGCGTGTGCAAAAATGGCATGCACCCGTTGTATATGAACATAGAGCTTATCACACCCGATCATCACGTGGTGTCTCAGCACGACGAACTGTAGCAACGGTGCATACTCAGGGAGAACACTTGTACCTTGAAATTTAGTAAGGGATCATCTTATAATGCTACCGCCGTACTAAGCAAAATAAGACGCATAAAAGATAAACATCACATGCAATCAAAATATGTGACATGATATGGCCATCATCATCTTGTGCTCATGATCTCCATCACCGAAGCATCGTCATGATCTCCATCGTAGCATCGTTGTCGTCTTGCCAACTATTGTTACTACAACTATCGCTACCACTTAGTGATAAAGTAAAACAATTACATGGAGATTGCATTGCATACAATAAAGCGACAACCATATGGCTCCTGCCAGTTGTCGATAACTGATACGTCTCCAACGTATCCACTTTTCCAAACACTTTTGCCCTTGTTTTGGACTCTAACTTGCATGATTTGAATGAAACTAACCCGGACTGACGCTGTTTTCAGCAGAACTGCCATGATGTTGTTTTATGTGTAGAAAAGAGAAGTTCTCGGAATGTCCTGAAAATCCACGGAGGCACCTTTTGGAATTAATAAGAATTTCTGGGCGAAAGAAATACACCAGGGGGGCCACAGGTTGTCCACGAGACAGGGGGGTCCCCCCCTAGGGCCCGCCCTCCTAGCCCTCCTATCTCGTGGGTCCCCTGGACCTCCACCGACCTCAACTCCAACTCCATATATTCACGTTCGGGGAGAAAAAAATCGGGGAGAAAGTTTCATCGCGTTTTACAATACAGAGCCACCGACAAGCCCTAATCTCTCTCGGGAGGGCTGATCTGGAGTCCATTTGGGGATCCGGAGAGGGGGATTTGTCGCTGTCGTCATCATCAACTATCCTCCATCACCAATATCATGATGCTCACCGCCGTGCGTGAGTAATTCCATCATAGGATTGCTGGACTGTGATGGGTTGGATGAGATTTACCATGTAATCAAGTTAGTTTTGTTAGGGTTTGATCCCTAGTATCCACTATGTTCTGAGATTGATGTTGCTATGACTTTGCTATGCTTAATGCTTGTCACTAGGGCCCGAGTGCCATGATTTCAGATCTAAACCTATTATGTTTTCATGAATATATGTGTGTTCTTGATCCTATCTTGCAAGTCTATAGTTGCCTATTATGTGTTATGATCCGACAACCCCGAAGTGACAATAATCGGGATACTTATCGGTGATGACCGTAGTTTCAGGAGTTCATGTATTCACTATGTGCTAATGCTTTGTTCCGGTTCTCTATTAAAAGGAGGCCTTAATATCCCTTAGTTTCCGCTAGGACCCCGCTGCCACGGGAGGGTAGGACAAAAGATGTCATGCAAGTTCTTTTCCATAAGCACGTATGACTATTTACGGAATACATGCCTACATTACATTGATGAATTGGAGCTAGTTCTATGTCACCCTATGTTATAGCTATTACATGAGGAATCACATCCTGCATAATTATCCATCACTGATCCATTGCCTACGAGCTTTTCACATATTGTTTTTCGCTTATTTACTTTTCCGTTGCTACTGTTACAACTACTACAAAAACCCAAAAACTATTATCTTTACTTTTGCCACTGTTACCTTTATTATCATACCACTTTTGCTACTAAATACTTTGCTGTAGATACTAAGTTATCCAGGTGTGGTTGAATTGACAACTCAACCGCTAATACTCAAGAATATTCTTTGGCTCCCCTTGTGTCGAATCAATAAATTTGGGTTGAATACTTTACCCTCGAAAGTTGTTGCGATCCCCTACACTTGTGGGTTATCAATAAATTTATTACAAAACATGATCATCTCATACAACAATTTATATCACATCATGTCTTGACCATATCACATCATAGCAAGCCCTGCAAAAACAAGTTAGACGTCCTCTACTTTGTTGTTGCAAGTTTTACGTGGCTGCTATGGGCTTCTAGCAAGAACCGTTCTTACCTACGCATCAAAACCACAACAATTTTTCGTAAAGTGTGTTGTTTTAACCTTCAACAATGATCGGTCGTAGTCAAACTCGATTCAACTAAAGTTGGAGAAACAGACACCCGCCAGCCAACTATGTGCAAAAGCACGTCGGTAGAACCAGTCTCATGAACACGGTCATGTAATGTCGGTTCGGGACGCTTCATCCAACAATACCGCTGAATCAAAGTAAGTTGTTGGTGATAAGCAGTATGACTATTATCGCCCACAACTCTTTGTGTTCTACTAGTGCATATAACATCTACGCATAGACCTGGCTCAGATGCCACTCTTGGGGAATGCGGTAATTTCAAAAAAAATTCTACGATCACGCAAGATCTATCTAGGTGATGCATAGCAATGAGAGGGGAGAGTGTGTCCACGTACCCTCGTAGACCATGTCGGCGTCCTGAACTTGGGGGTATCCAGTCCTGCCTGCCTGCGGCCCACCACGTGGCTCCATCGACGACCTGGTATGACCCAGCTTCGACGTCAACACCACAAGACCCTCGCGAGGGGCCAAGCCTCGTGAGGCGGACGACGCCAAGACCCCTGAAGGAGTTGGCCTCCTCAGGAGGGCTCCTGAGGGGCGGGGAGATCTATGCAGCTACCTCATAAGGCTCAGCTGACGTGAGCCATGATGACCAAGGCCAGGCGGGCGCCAGGCGGGTGCAGAGTGCAGGTTTCCTCTTCGGTGCAAGGGAGGCAAGCCATAGGCGCGGAGTCCTGAGGAATCAGCCAAAGGTTTCCATTCTGGTGCAACATGACCAAGACCGCCAGGACGGCAGGACGGAGGTCATCAATGAGCCCACCGCAGCGTCACGGCCAGAGGCTTTTCGCAGGCGAAGACTACTTTTGTCAAGATAGACTGTACTACTTGTCCCCTTTCAAATCCCGTCGTTGTGGAATCCCTTTCCGCTCATATTTGGGAGGATGACCAAGGCACTATATATAGGATTTAGCCACCACCATAGGGACAGACCGAAAACCAAAGGAAGTAGAGCACCACACCAGCTCAAGAACACCTCACCTCCTGAGGCTTGTTCATCCTTGTACTAGTCCATCCATAGCCCCTCGAGGCAATCCACCACACCACACTGGAGTAGGGTATTACACCACAATGGTGGCCCAAACCAGTATAAATCTCTGTGTCTCTGTGTCTCTGTGGGCTCTATGTGCTAGGCTAGGGAGGATCCCGAGTAGGCAAGCTGGGCGAGTTGAGATCTCCGCACGCACCCCAGTGTTTAAACCTCTCACGGGTTGCCGGATCCCGAAATCCGACATTTGGCATGCCAAGTAGGTGTGCGTCGGAATCCTCTTCCTCGACTTCCAGATCGTGCCACTGACCCATATGGTGGGCTCTCCTCCGTCGGCCTCGTCGACATGCGTCCCAGAGAAGCGTCGGGGCTGCGTTGCTTCGCCCTCTCCCTGCGGCAGGTGCAGTGGCCTCCCAAGTTCCGACCAGAGATGCCGTCATGCTACGACGGCGCGGCAGATCCAGCCCCCTTCCTTTAGGCATACGAGGAAGCAGTTTTGGCGGCTGGTGGAGATGACAAGGTGAAGGCCAACTAGTTCCCCATGGTGCTCGTAGGCGCGCCACGCGCCTGGTTGTTCAACCTGCCAGCGTCTTCTGTGGCCTCCTGGGAGGAGCTGCGCGACCTCTTCGTCGCCCACTATGCGGCGTTGGTGCCCCCGGTCATCGCAGGTCTCCTGGGCGGCTCGCAGGCGCCACCCTCCGGCCGTCACATCAAGCAGTTCTACCGGCGAGCAGGCAGCACTCAAGCGGGTTCGGGGGCTCCCCCCGGGCTGGCGGCGCCCCAAGCTGACCTCATCTTCAGCCCCGACAATCACCCCGCCACCACGATGGGGGCAGGCGCGCTCCTGATGCTCTGCACCCCCACCATCTGTCACGTGGCGATCACCAGAACCCTCATCGACGATGGCACCGGCCTCAACGTGCTCTCCCCAGAGGCGTTCGGCCTGCTCCACATACCGCCCGGTCGGCTCCGCCCCTCCAAGCCCTTCTCCGGAGTTGGAGACGGCTCCACCAGGCCCCTAGGCAGATCCGCCTCCCTGCCACCTTTGGAACCTGTGACAACTACTGCACCAAGCTCGTCGACTTTGACATCGCCAAGATCAACTTGCTGTACAATGCTATTCTGGGGTACCCAGCCTTGCGCAGTTTATGGCTGCAACTCATCCCACGTACAACCTCATGAAAATGCCGGGCAGCAACGGAGTCCTCACGGTGGCAGGAGGCACCAAAGGCGTGCTGCAGGCCCTCAAGCTCGCCTTCAAGACAACCACGACCGCGGTACCCAGCAATAAGGAGGATGAGGAAGCCCGAGAGGCAGCGCCTGCCAAGAAGAAGCAGTTGTTCTCCCAGGACCGAGCCGAGACGAAGCAGGTGCCAGTCTGCGAGGACGGGACGGCCAGCGCCGCCTTCACCATAGGGTCTGGCCTCCCTCAGGACCAAGAGGAGGCATTGATCAACTTTTTACGAGCCAACAAGGATGTATTCGCCTGGAACCCAAACACCTGGCCGGGGTCCCAAGGGGGATAATCCAGCACCATCTGAGAGTATGCCCAAATGTGCGTCCGATGAAGCAGAAGGCTTGCAGGCAGTCCACCGAGAAGAATGCCTTCATCATCCAAGAAACCCTTAAGCTACAGGCCGCAGGGGTCATCAGAGAGGTGCGGTACCCAGAGTGGCTGGCGAACCCCGTCATCGTCCCCAAGAAAGGAGGGAAGGAGCGCATGTGTGTCGACTTCACCAACCTCAACAAGGCCTTCCCTCAAGATTCTTTCCTGCTCCCTCACATTGACCAGATCGTCGACTCCACCACCGAGTGCGACCTGTTGTGCTTCCTGGACGCCTTCTCCGGCTACCACCAGATCAAGATGGCCATAGAGGATGTGGAGAAGACGGTGTTCCTCACCCCATGCGGGGTGTACTGCTACACCTGCATGCCCTTCGGGCTACGTAATGCAGGAGCAACCTTCTAGTGGTTGATGCACATCGCCCTGGGTTTGCAGCTCGGGAGAAACGCGGAGGTCTACGTAGATGATATAGTGGTGAAGTCTCGGGAGGCCAGGACTCTGATAGAAGATCTAGAGGAGACGTTTGCCAGCCTGCGCACGGTGGATCTTCGGCTTAACTCCGAGAAGTGTGTGTTCGGGGTCCCCTCTAGCAAGCTACTAGGCTTCTTGGTATCACACAGGGGGATCGAGGCTAACCCAGAAAAGGTCAAGGCAATAGAAGACATGAAGCCCCCATAGACCCTGAAGGAGATGTAGAAGCTGGCTGGTTGCGTAACCTCACTTGGATGCTTCATTTCCAAGTTGGGGCAGCCGCCCTCCCGTTTTTCAAGCTGATGAAAAGGAAGGAGTCATTCGAGTGGACCCCCGAGGCAGACGCGGCCTTCTAGGACCTCAAGAGATATCTGACCAGTCCGCCTATGATGGTGGCACCGCGCCCTCTCGAGCCCTTGGTGCTCTATCTAGAAGCAACCCCACACTCAGCAAGCGCCGCCCAGGTGGCGCTACGGAAGGAGCGTCCGGTCAAGAAGTTGCAGCAGGATGCGCAACTAGCAAGCAAAGTGCAGCACACCCTGGAAGAGGCACCTAAGGTCCCGGTCAGTGCAGCAGTCGATATTCCTCCTGAGGCCACAAATGACCCCGCGGCTATCCAGGCTCCGGACAACGGGACTCATGAGGCTAAAAGGGACATGTGCCCTCATGAAGAACAAGATTCTGCTGATACCCTCCTCCCTCGTTGAGCACCCCGTTTACTTTGTTAGCACAGTAATAAGGGAAGCTCGAGCACGATACCCCATGCCACAAAAGCTCTTGCTCGCACTTCTAGTCGCCTCCAGGAAGCTGCGTCACTACTTTCAAGGCCACCACATCAAAGTTGTCTCAGCATACCCGCTAGAGAGAGAGTGCTTCGAAGCCCGAATGCAGCCGGACGAGTTGCTGAATGGAACATTGAGCTTCAAGCATTTGATCTCGAGTTCAGTACCACCAGGGTCATCAAGGGCGCGACCCTTGCTGACTTCGTGGCCGAGTGGACTGATGCTCCAGACCAAGGAGAAGGTGAGGACTGCTCCCTCCTGCCAGGAGATGAAGAGCCAGACGGATGGGTCATGTACTTCGACGGGGCGTTTGCTTAGCAAGGCGTAGGGGAGGGTGCCATCCTCATCTCTCCCACCAAGGACAAGCTTTGCTATGCGGTACAACTCTGCTTTCAGTGGGGCGAGAAGGTCTCCAACAACATCATAGAATTCGAAGGCTTGCTCGCTGGGCTCAGGGCCGCGGTCGCGCTAGGGGTGAAGCGCCTCACCATCAACGGCGATTCTCAACTTCTCGTCAATTTCTCCAACAAGGAGTACACGCCTAAGGACGAACACATGAAGGCGTACCTAGAAGAGGTGCGCAAGATGGAGAAGCGGTTCATGGGCGTGGAGCAAAGCCTCATGTAGGCTCCCTTAGGAGCCAGGCGTGTTTGAGGAACGACTCTTCAAGCCATATGCGGTCCCGCACGTCACGACTCCAGCACCGCCTCAAGAGGACCTGCCACAGGCACTAGAGATGGGAGCCCCAGCCTGTGGTCATCCCTCAGGAGCCCGCTTGCTGCTCGCACTTGAGCCGGAGGAGGGGTGCTGGATAGATGAGTTCAAGGCTTACTTGCTTCAGGGGACTCTACCAGGGAAGGAGGAGGACGCCGAGCACATGGCCTGCCAGGCCACCGCGTACTACATCAAAGATGGTGAGTTATACCGCAGGAGGCCCAATGACGTTTCTTTGTGGTGCATCTCCAGGGAACAGGGGCTCGAGCTGCTGGCGGACATACATGGTGGGGACTGCGGGCACCACTCCTCATCCCGCACCCTGGTGGGCAAGGCGTTCCGCAGCGGCTTCTACTGGCCCACGCTCAACGATTCTATGGAGCTGGTGCGCTCTTGTGAAGTGTGCCAGTTTCATGCCAAGCAGATCCACCAGCCTACGCAGGGCCTCCAAACGATCCTGCTCACGTGGCCTTTTGCGGTCTGGGGGCTGGACATCTTGGGGTCATTCCCTCAGGCACCAGGAGGCTACCGGTACCTCTACGTCGGCATCGACAAGTTCACCAAGTGGGCGGAGGTAGAAGCCGTGCGCACCATCCCAGCAGGATCAGTCGTCAAGTTCATCAAGGGAATCGTGAGCCGATTTGGGGTCCCCAATCGCATCATCACCGACAATGGCTCGCAGTTCACTAGCAATCTTTTCAAAACATACTGTGCTAACCTTGGAATGCAGATCCGCTATGCCTCAGTAGCACACCCACAGAGCAATGGACAGGCTGAGAGGGCCAACGCGGAGGTCCCGAGGTGCCTCAAGACCTGCACCTTCAAGAAGAAGCTCGAGGCCTGCGGTAGGGGCTGGCTCGACGAGCTGCAGTCCGTGTTGTGGTCCATCCACACCACCGCGACCAAGCCAACAGGAGAAACGCCCTTCTTCCTCGTCTATGGAGCAAAAGTGGTTCTCCCTCACGAGGTCAAGCATCGCTCCACGCGGGTCCTGGCGTTCGATGAAACGCAGCAGGACGCCACGCGGAGGATGGATCTCGTGTTGGGGAAGGAACGCCGCCGTCAAGCGACCTCGTTCCGAGCGGCGAGGTACCAGCAGGCGCTGCGACGGTACGCTCAAGGATGTTAGAGGTGGGCGACCTCGTCCTAAGGTGGGTGCTCTCCAGGGAGGGGCTGCATAAGCTCTTCCGTCTTCGTTTATCGGTAACTTTACTTGGAGCTATATTTTTATTCACCACATGACATGTGTTTTGCTTGGAGCGTCTTGTATGATATGAATCTTTGCTTTCTAGTTTACCACAATCATCCTTGCTGTACACACCTTTTGGGAGAGGCACACTTGATTTGGAATTTATTAGAATACTCTATGTGCTTCACTTATATCTATTGAGCTAGATAATTTTTGCTCTAGTACTTCTCTTATATCTTTTAGAGCATGGCGGTGGTTTAATTTTGTAGAAATTATTGATCTCTCCTGCTTCACTTATATTATTTTGAGAGTCTTTTAGAACAACATGGTATTTGCTATGGTTATAAAATTGGTCCTAGAATGATGGGCATCCAAGTTGGGTATAATAAAAACTAACATAGAAAGTGAATTGGATGCTATGATCAACATGATGCTTGGTAATTGTTTTGAGATATGAGGATGATGATATTAGAGTCATGCTAGTGGAGTAATTATGAATTTGAGGAATACTTGTGTTGAAGTTTGTGATTCCCGTAGCATGCACGTATGGTGAACCGCTTTGTGATGAATTTGGAGCAAGATTTATTTATTGATTGTCTTCCTTATGAGTGGCGGTCGGGGACGAGCGATGGTCTTTTCCTACCAATCTATCCCCCTAGGAGCATGCGTGTAGTACTTTGTTTTCAAAGACTTGTAGATTTTTGCAATAAGTATATTAGTTCTTTATGACTAATGTTGAGTCCATGGATTATACGCACTCTCACCCTTCCACCATTGCTAGCCTCTCTTGTGCCGCGCAAATTTCGCCGGTACCATACACCCACCATATACCTTCCTCAAAACAACCACCATACCTACCTATTATGGCATTTACATAGCTATTCTGAGATATATTGCCATGCAACTTTCCACCGTTCCGTTTATTATGACACGCATCATCATTGTCGTATTGCTTTTGCATGATCATGTAGTTGACATCATATTTGTAGCAAAGCCACCTTCATAATTCTTCCATACATGTCACTCTTGGTTCATTGCATATCCCGGTACACTGCTGGAGGCATTCATATAGAGTCATATTTTTGTTCTAAGTATCGAGTTGTAATCTTGAGTTGTAAATAAATAAAAGTGTGATGATCTTCATTATTAGAGCATTGTCCCAAGTGAGGAAAGGATGATGGAGACTATGATTCCCCCACAAGTTGGGATGAGACTTCGAACTTTATAAAAAAAAGAAAAGAGAAAGGCCAAATAAAATAAACAAAATGAGAGAAAAAGAGAGAAGGGACAATGCTACTATCCTTTTACCACACTTGTGCTTCAAAGTAGCGCCATGATCTTCATGATAGAGAGTCTCCTATGTTGTCACTTTCATATACTAGTGGGAATTTTTCATTATAGAACTTGGCTTGTATATTCCAATGATGGGCTTCCTCAAAACACCCTAGGTCTTCGTGAGCAAGCAAGTTGGATGCACACCCACTTAGTTTCTTTTGTTGAGCTTTCACACATTTATAGCTCTAGTGCATCCGTTGCATGGCAATCCCTACTCACTCACATCGATATCTATTAATGGGCATCTCCATAGCTCGTTGATACGCCTAGTTGATGTGAGACTATCTTCTCCTTTTTTGTCTTATGCACAACCACCATTCTATTCCACATATAGTGATATGTCCATAGCTCACGCTCATGTATTGCGTGAAAGTTGAATAAGTTTGAGAATACTAAAGTATGAAACAATTGCTTGGCTTGTCATCGGGGTTGTGCATGATTAAATACTTTGTGTGATGAAGATAGAGCATAGCCAGACTATATGATTTTGTAGGGATAGCTTTCTTTAGCCATGTTATTTTGAGAAGACATGATTGCTTTGTTAGTATGCTTGAAGTATTATTGTTTTCATGTCAATATGAACTATTATTTTGAATCATTTGGATCTGAACATTCATGCCACAATAAACAAAATTACATTGAGAATTATGCTAGGTAGCATTCCACATCAAAAATTCTATTTTTATTATTTACCTACTCGAGGACAAGTAGGAATTAAGCTTGGGGATGCTTTATACGTCTCCAACGTATCTATAATTTTTGATTGTTCCATGCTATTATATTACCTGTTTTGGATGTTTATGAGCTTTACTTTATACTTTTATATCATTTTTGGGACTAACCTACTAATCGGAGGCCCAGCCCGAATTGCTGTTTTTTTGCCTATTTCAGTGTTTCATAGAAAAGGAATATCAAACGGAGTCCAAACGGGATGAAACCTTCGAGAGCGATCTTTTCGAAACAAATGCAAACCAGGAGACTTGGAGTGGACATCAAGCAGGAAACGAGGCGGCCACAAGGGTGCCCGGCGCGCCCTTAGGGGGTGGGCGTGCCCCCCACCCATGTGGGCCCCTCGTGGCTCAACCGACCTACTTCTTCCTCCTATATATATCCACATACCCTGAAAACATCCAAGAGCACCATGAAAACCTAATTCCACCGCCGCAACCTTCTGTATCCGCGAGATCCCGTCTTGGAGCCTTGATTGGCGCTCCGCCGGAGGGGGAATCGACCATGGAGGGCCTCTACATCATCTCCAAGGCCTCTCCGGTGAGTTGTGAGTAGTTTACCATAGACCTTCGGGTCCATAGTTATTAGCTAGATGGCTTATTCTCTCTCTTTGAATCTCAATACAAAGTTCTCCTCGATTTTCTTGGAGATCTATTTGATGTAACTCTTTTTGCGGTGTGTTTGTCGAGATACGATAAATTGTGGGTTTATGATCAAGTTTATCTTTGAGAAATAATTGAATCTCCTCCGAATTCTTTTATGTGTGATTGGTTATCTTTGCAAGTCTCTTCAAATTATCAGTTTGGTTTGGCCTACTAGATTGATATTTCTTGCAATGGGAGAAGTGCTTAGCTTTGGGTTCAATCTTGCGGTGTCCTTTCCCAGTGACAGCAGGGGCAGCAAGGCACGTATTGCATTGTTGCCATCGAGGATAAAAAGATGGGGTTTATATCATATTGCATGAGTTTATCCCTCTACATCATGTCATCTTTCTTAATGCGTTACTCTGTTCTTCATGAACTTAATACTCCAGATGCAGGCATGAGTCGGTCGATGTGTGGAGTGATACGTCCATTTTGCATCATGCTTTTATGTCAATATTTATTGCATTATGGGCTATTATTTTACGTTATATCACAATACTTATGGCTATTCTCTCTTATTTTACAAGGTTTACATGAAGAGGGAGAATGCCGGCAGTTGGAATTCTGGGCTGGAAAAGGAGCTAATATTGAAGGACTATTCTGCACAACTCCAAAAGTCCTGAAACTCCACGGAATGTCTTAAAATAAATAAAGAAAAATCGTCGCCAAAGATGAAGGCCAGGGGGCCCACACCCTGCTCACGAGGGTGGGGCCCCCCCCCCCCTTGGGTGTGCCCCCCTACCTCGTGGGCCACCTGGTGGCTCTCCGACACCCATCTTCTCCTATATGAAGTCTTTTGATGAGAAAAAAATAGAAGGCAACCTTTCGGGATGAGACTCCGCCGCCACGAGGCGGAACCTTGGCGGAACCAATCTAGGGCTCCGGTAGAGCTGTTCTGCCGGGGACACTTCCCTCCGGGAGGGGGAAATCATCACCATCGTCATCACCAACGCTCCTCTCATCGGGAGAGGGCAATCTCCATCAACATCTTCACCAGCACCATCTCATCTCCAAACCCTAGTTCATCTCTTGTATCCAATTCTTATCTCCAAGTCCAGGATTGGTGCTACTAGGTTGCTAGTAGTGTTGATTACTCCTTGTAGTTGGTGCTAGTTGGTTTATTTGGTGGAAGATCATATGTTCAGATCCTTTATGCACATTATACCCCTCTGATTATGAACATGAATATGCTTTGTGAGTACGTTTTTTCCTGAGGACAAGGGAGAAGTCTTGCTATTAGTAGTCATGTGAATTTGGTATTCATTCGATATTTTGATAAGATGTATGTTGTCTAACCTCTAGTGGTGTTATGTGAACGTCGACTACATAACACTTCACCATTATTTGGGCCTAGAGGAAGGCATTGGGAAGTAATAAGTAGATGATGGGTTGCTAGAGTGATAGAAGCTTAAACCCTAGTTTATGCGTTGCTTCGTGAGGGGCTGATTTGGATCCATATGTTTCATGCTATGGTTAGGTTTACCTTAATACTTTTGTTGTAGTTGCGGATGCTTGCAATAGAGGTTAATCATAAGTGGGATGATTGTTCAAGTAAGAACAGCACCCAAGCACCGGTCCACCCACATATCAAATTGTCAAAGTACCGAACGCGAATCATATGAGCGTGATGAAAACTAGCTTGACGATATTCCCATGTGTCCTCGGGAGCGCTTTTCCTATTATAAGAGTTCATCCAGGCTTGTACTTTGCTACAAAAAGGATTGGGACACCTTGCTGCACTTTATTTACTTTTGTTACTTGTTGCTCGTTACAATTTATCTTATCACAAAACTATCTGTTACCACTTATTTCAGTACTTGCAGAGAATACCTTGCTGAAAACCGCTTATCATTTCCTTCTGCTCCTCGTTGGGTTCGACACTCTTACTTATCGAAAGGACTACGATATATCCCCTATACTTGTGGGTCATCAAGACTCTTTTCTGGCGCCGTTGCCGGGGAGTGAAGCGCCTTTGGTAGGTGGAATTTGGTAAGGAAAAATTTATTTAGTGTGCTGAAATTTTCTATCACTTGTTACTATGGAAAGTAATTGTCTGAGGGGCTTGTTCGGGGTATCTTCACCCTGTCCAGTAGAGAAAAGAGTTGCTCCTCAACCTACTGAACCTATTGAAAATGAAACTCCTTTTGAGATTCCTTCGGGTTTGATGGAAAAACTGCTAGCTAACACTTTTACAGGAGATGGAACAAAGCATCCTGATGAACATCTACACTATGTGGATGATGTTTGTGGACTATTTAAGTTTGCAGGTATACCCGATGATGTTGTTAAGAAGAAGGCTTTCCCTTTATCTTTGGAGGGAGACGCATTGACATGGTATAGGGTATGTGATGATATGAGATCATGGAACTATAAAAGATTGAAATTGGAATTTCATCAAAAGTATTACCCTGTGCATCTTGTTCATCGTGATCGCAATTATATATATAATTTTTGGCCTCGCGAAGGATGGAGCATTTCTCAAGCTTGGGGGAGTCTTAAATCAATGTTATATTCATGCCCCAATCATAAGATCCCAAGAGAAATAATTATGCAAAGTTTTTATGCTCGGCTTTCTGATAACAATCGCACCATGCTCGATACTTCTTGTGCTGGCTATTAAATTTAGATGGAATTTATTGTATAGAATTAAACGCAACTCTGAAGATTGGGACCTCGACGAAGGTAAGGAGTCAGGTATGACACCCAAGTTTGATTGTGTTAAATCTTTTATGGATACCGATATTTTTCGTAAGTTTAGCACTAAATATGGACTTGACTCTGAGATAGTAGCTTCTTTCTGTGAATCTTTTGCTACTTATGTTGATCTCCCCAAGGAGAATTGGTTTAAATATCATCATCCCATAGAAGTAAAAGTAGCTGCACCTATTAAAGTTGAAGAAAAGACTGTCACTTACAATGATCCTATTGTTCCCATATGTTGAGAAACCACCTTTTCCTGTTAGAATGAAGGATCATGCTAAAGCTTCGACTATTGTCCGTAAAAGCAATATTAGGACTTATACACCTCCTGAGCAAGTCAAAGTAGAACCCAATATTGCTATTGTTAAATATCTCTTGTCTGATAATATTGATGGGCATGTTATTCAATTCTCTAGTGAAACTGCTAGAATTGCTAAACCCTGTGATAGAGATAAACATAGACCTGTGGTAGGCGTGCCTGTTATTTCTGTTAAAATAGGAGATCATTGTTATCATGGCTTATGTGATATGGGTGCTAGTGCTAGTGTTATACCCATTGACTTATACAAAGAAATTATGCATGAAATTGCACCTGCTGAGTTAGAAGAAATTGATGTCACAATTAAACTTGCCAATAGAGATACTATATCTCCAATAGGAATTGTTAGAGATGTTGAAGTCTTGTGTGGGAAAACCAAATATCCCGCTGATTTTCTTTTTCTTGGTTCTCCACAAGATAGCTTTTGTCCCATTATATTTGGTAGACCCTTCTTGAATACTGTTAATGCTAAGATAGACTGCGAAAAGAATGTTGTTACTATTGGCTTGGATGATATGGTTCATGAGTTTAATTTCTCTAAATTTAGGAAACAACATCGTGAGGAAGAATTGCCTAGTAAGGACGAAATTATTGGTCTTGCTTATATTGCCGTACCTCCTAGTGATCCTTTAGAACACTATTTGCTAGACCATGAAAATGATATGTTCATGAATGAAAGAAGGGAAATAGATGAAGTATTCTTTAAACAGGAACCTATTCTGCAACACAATTTGCCTGTTGAAATCCTAGGGGATCCTCCTCCACCCAAGGGTGATCCATTGTTTGAGCTTAAACCGTTGCCTGATAATCTTAAATATGCTTCTCTTGATGAAAAGAAAATATATCCTATCATTATTAGTGCTAACCTTTCATAGCATGAAGAAGAAAGATTATTGAAAACACTGAAAAAGCACCGTGCCGCTATTGGATATACTCTGGATGATCTTAAGGGCATCAGTCCCACTCTATGTCAACATAAAATAAATTTGGAAGCTGATGCCAAACCAGTTTGTGATCCTCAATGATGTTTGAATCCTAAAATGAAAGAAGTGGTAAGAAAGGAAATACTCAAGCTTCCGGAGGCAGGTATAATTTATCCCGTTGCTGATAGTCAGTGGGTAAGTCATGTCCATTGTGTCCCTAAGAAGGGAGGTATTACTGTTGTCCCAAATGATAAAGATGAATTGATTCCGCAAAGAATCATCACAGGTTATAGGATGGTAATTGATTTCTGCAAATTAAATAAGGCTACTAAGAAAGATCATTACCCCTTACCTTTTATTGATCAAATGCTAGAAAGATTATGCAAACATACACACTATTGCTTTCTAGATGGTTATTCCGGTTTTTCTCAAATACCTATGTCGGCTAAGGATCAATCAAAGACTACTTTTACATGCCCTTTTGGTACTTTTGCTTAGAGATGTATGCCTTTTGGTTTATGTAATGCACCTGCTACCTTTCAAAGATGCATGATGGCTATATTCTCTGACTTTTGCGAGAAAATTTGTGAGGTTTTTATGGATGACTTTTCCGTCTATGGTTCCTCTTTTGATGATTGCTTGAGCAATCTTGCTCGAGTTTTGCAGAGATGTGAAGAAATTAATCTTGTCTTGAATTGGGAAAAGTGCCACTTTATGGTTAATGAAGGTATTGTCTTGGGGCACAAAGTTTCTGAAAGAGGTATTGAAGTTGATAAAGCCAAGGTTGATGCTATTGAAAAGATGCCATGTCCCAAGGACATCAAAGGTATAAGAAGTTTCCTTGGTCACGCCGGATTTTGTAGGAGGTTCATTAAGGACTTCTCAAAAATTTCTCGGCCTCTCACTAATCTCTACCTAATAATAAAGCAAATTAGGTTTCGGCCGTCCGTCACGCACTTTTGCAGAAAACCCCCTGCATATTTCATGAATTAACCCGCAGTACACACTTAAGTCATAACCGAACCGTTATTTTGCATTTTTATGGAAACCCCCCTGACATATTAGATAATTCACCCGCCGATCATATATAAGTCAAACAAATATTTTTCTAAATTATCCATATCTTTTAAACCGTAACTCCGATTTTAACATGTTATATATGAAAATTGATTACAAAAATGTGTAGAATCTGAATATGATGTTATTTTGTTTGTTAAATACTTTTTAAATAATATTTTGGAAGATATTTAAGTCAAACAAATATTTTTCTTAATTATCCATATCTATTAAACCGTAACTCCGATTTTAACATGTTATATATCAAATTTGAAGAAAAAAATATGTAGAATTTGAATATGATGTTATTTTACCTATTAAATATTTTAAAATATTATTTTGAACGCAAACTTGTAACCTATAGGGCACATCCATTTTTCTTTCGTACCGTGACGATCTGGATTGCAAATAAACAACCACTAAAATCATAAAGAGACGAAAGAAAACATCGATAACCACACATGAGCACCTCTGAAAAAACTGGCAGGGGAAAAACAACATTCAAACACACTTTGGTTTGTGTGAACACTGAGGCCACTGAGGATAAGAAGGAGGACAAGCGGCAACATAAAAATGATGCCTCGCTAAAATAAAGGGCATGAACTTATTATGGTTATTGGGTTAAGAGTGTGTGTTATTTTTTTTCTCCCGTTGCAATGCACGGGCTCTTTTGCTAGTTTATTACAAAAAGATGTACCATTTGTCTTTGATGATGATTGCATAGAAGCATTTGAAATACTTAAGAAAGCATTAGTCTCTGCACCTGTTGTTCAGCCACCTGATTGGAATTTACCCTTTGAAATTATGTATGATGCTAGCGATTATGCTGTAGGTGTTGTTCTAGGGCAAAGAGTTGACAAGAAATTGAATGTTATCCATTATGCTAGTAAGACTCTAGACAATGCTCAAAGAAATTATGCTACTACGGAAAAGGAACTTTTAGCAGTTGTATTTGCTTGTGATAAATTTAGACCCTATATTGCTGATTCTAAAGTTACTATTCATACAGATCATGCTGCAGTTAAATATCTTATGGAAAAGAAAGATGCAAAACCTAGACTTATTAGATGGGTTCTCCTGCTGCAAGAATTTGATTTACATATTGTTGATAGAAAAGGAGCTGAGAACCCCGTTGCAGACAACTTGTCTAGGTTAGACAATGTTCTTGATGACCCACTACCTATTGATGATAGCTTTCCTGATGAACAATTGAATGTCATAAGCACTTCTCGTAACACTCCTCGGTATGCTGATTATGCTAATTATATTGTTGCTAAATTTATACCGCCTAGCTTCACATACCAACAAAAGAAAAAGTTTTTCTGTGACTTGTGACATTACTTTTGGGATGACCCACATCTTTATAAAGGAGTACATGGTGTTATTAGACGTTGTGTACCTGAGCAAGAACAGGAACAAATCCTACACAAGTGTCACTCCGAAGCTTATGGTGGACACCACGCTGGAGATAGAACTGCACATAAGGTATTGCAATCCGGTTTTTATTGGCCTACTCTCTTCAAGGATGCCCGTAAGTTTGTGATGTCTTGCGATGAATGTCAAAGAATTGGTAACATTAGTAGACGTCAAGAAATGCCTATGAATTATTCACTTGTTATTGAACCATTTGATGTTTGGGGCTTTGATTATATGGACCTTTTCCTGCCTCTAATGGATATACTCATATTTTAGTTGCTGTTGATTACGTTACTAAGTGGGTAGAAGCTATTCCAACTAGTAGTGCTGATCATAACACTTCTATTAAAATGCTTAAGGAAGTTAATTTTCCGAGGTTTGGAGTCCCTAGATATTTAATGACTGATGGTGGTTCACACTTTATTCATGGTGCTTTCCGTAAGAAGCTTGCTAAATATGATGTTAATCATAGAATTGCATCTCCATATCACCCTCAGTCTAGTGGTCAGGTAGAATTGAGCAATAGAGAGCACAAATTAATTTTGCAAAAGACTGTCAATAGGTCTAGAAAGAATTGGTCCAAGGAACTGAATGACGCACTATGGGCCTATAGAACTGCATATAAAAATCCTATGGGTATGTCTCCGTATAAAATGGTTTATGGAAAAGCTTGTCACTTACCTCTCGAACTAGAACATAAGGCATACTGGGCTATTAAAGAGCTCAACTATGATTTCAAACTTGCCGGTGAGAAGAGGTTATTTGATATTAGCTCACTTGATGAATGGAGAACCCAAGCTTATGAAAATGCCAAGTTGTTTAAAGAAAAGGTTAAAAGATGGCATGACAAAAGAATACAAAAGCATGAGTTTAATGTAGGTGATTATGTATTGCTATAAAACTCTCATTTAAGATTTTTTGCAGGAAAACTTCTCTCCAAATGGGAAGGTCCTTACGTTATCGAGGAGGTCTATCGTTCCGGGTGCCATAAAAATCAACAACTTCGCAGGCACAAATCCGAAGGTGGTAAACGGTCAAAGGATCAAACACTATATCTCAGGTAGTCCTATAAATGTTGAAACTAATATTTTTGAAACCGTAACCCCGGAGCAATACATAAAGGACACTTTCCAGAACATTCCAGACTCCGAAAAGGAATAGGTATGTGGTACGGTAAGTAAACCGACTCCAAAACAATTTTTAAGGCAATATTTCTCCGTTTTGGAATATTTAGAAAAATAGAAAAATAAGTAGCAGTCCGGGGAGGACACGAGGCCTCCACGAGGGTGGAGGGCGTGCCCTACCCCCCTGGGCGCGCCCCCCTACCTCATGAGCACCTCGTGTGCCCTCCGGACTCCGTTTCCTTACACGGTACGTATTTTGGTTGGTAAAAATTCATTATATATTCTCCCGAAGGTTTTGACTCCCGTATCACGCAGATATCCTCTGTTTTTGTTTCGAGCTATTGCTGCTGCAGATTAGAGAAAGATGTCTTCTCAAGAGTCAGTCGGGGAGAGCCGGGTATCTAACCCGGCACCCGAACCAAGGGCAAACAACGATGCTGACCACTTTGTGCCGGCAACGGAGGAAGAGATGGAGGCTGACCTGATGAGAGTAGATGCCATGGAAGATCAAGAAGTCACCTCTCGCCTCCGAGCTGGGTTTACGATGAGGGAATTACAGAGCTCAGCTATTCCAAACTCGGTTATCCCTTCCAATGTTAAATTTCTTTCCTATGAAAATATGAGGAGAAGTGTCTCTGGTTCTCCCGCAGCTATGCAACACCCTTGGGTGGAAGGAGCTTTAGCCGTTAGAGGAAAGCTCCGCAAGGAAATAATGGACCTGAAGCAGCAGGTCAATAAGCTCGAGGAGGAGAACCGTATTCTGAGGGGAATCATCGCCAAGAATATTACGTCAACAACAAAGAAAGAGACATAATCACATGGGTATGGGCACTCCCCTTGGCAACTGCCAAGCTTGGGGGAGGTGCCCTGGTATCGTATCACCATCACAACTCCTATCTTTACCGTTTTTCTTAGTTTGATCCTTATTAGTAGTATCTTGATTTAGTAGAATAAAGTTATGGCATGATCTAGTTTTGAGTCTTGCTTTATGATCCTTCTTTGTAATCGAGTCCGTGAGTTATATAATAAAGATTAGTGCTGAGTCAAGGGCTTGAGTATTTTGCCATGATCTTGGGTGATAAGAAGAAAAAGAATAAAAATAATCAAAGAGTTCATATTGATCTTAGTGAAAGTAATGACTTCACATAGAAAGAGTATGATGATTAAAAGTTGTTGGGAGTTGACAAATATAGCTTTGGTCATCATTGCAATTAATAGGAAGTAATAAGGGAAGAGGTTTCACATATAGATATATTATCATTGACATCTTTTATGATTGGGAGCACTCATTAAAATATGACATGCTAAAGAGTTGATGTTGGACAAGGAAGACAACATAATGAGTTATGTTTTCTTACATCTGAGATAAAGTATGTTGTCATGGATCCTCTACCGTGTTGAGCTTGCCTTTCCCCCTCATGCTAGCCAAATTCTCAGCACTAGGTAGAAATACTACTTGTGCTTCCAAATACCCTTAAACCAGTTTTGCCATGACAGTCCACCGTATCTACCTATGAATTGAGTAAGATCCTTCAAGTAAGTTGTCATCGGTGCAAGCAATAAAAATTGCTCTTTAAATATGCATGACTTATTAGTGTAGAGAAATAAGCTTTGTACGAACTTGTTGTGGACGCAATAAAAGTGACGGACTACATAATAAAGGTTCACATACAAGGGGCAATATAAAGTGACGTTCTTTTGCATTAAGATTTTGTGCATCAACCCTAAACGCGCATGACAACCTCTGCTTCCCTCTGCGAAGGGCCTATCTTTTATTATTATCCTCTACCTTATGCAAGAGTCATGGTGATCTTCACCTTTCCTTTTTCATTTTATCCTTTGGCAAGATCAGCATGTTGGAAAGAACATGATATATATATCTAATTGGATGTGGGGGAGCATGAGTTGTTATTGTTGACATTACCCTTGAGGTAAAAGGTTGTGGGGCAAAACTATAAGCCCCTATCTTTCTCTGTGTCCGGTTAAAACTCCGTAACCACAAGTATGGCGTGAGTGTTAGCAATTATGAAGGACTAAGTGATAGTTGAGTATGTGGACTTGCTTTTAAGCTCTGACATAGACTCTTTCCGATGTTATGATAAACTGCAATTGCTTCAATGACCGAGGGTATAATTTGTTGGTTCCCAATAAGGTTTCTGATTCATACTTTGGCTTTGTGAAAAGATCATCACTTGAACATGAGTAATCATATGACAAAATCTATATATGTTGCTGTTATGAAATAATCATGATGCCTTCATGTCCGTATTTTATTTTTATCGACGCCTCTACCTCTAAACATGAGGACATATTTATTGTTATCGGCTTTTCGCTTGAGGACAAGCGAGGTCTAAGCTTGGGGGAGTTGATACGTCCATTTTGCATCATGCTTTTATGCCAATATTTATTGCATTATGGGCTGTTATTTTATGTTATGTCACAATACTTATGGCTATTCTCTCTTATTTTACAAGGTTTACATGAAGAGGGAGAATGCCGGCAGCTGGAATTCTGGGCTGGAAAAGGAGCAAATATTGAAGGACTATTCTGCGCAACTCCAAAAGTCCTGAAACTCCACGGAATGTCTTAAAATAAATAAAGAAAAATCGTCGCCAAAGACTCAGGCCAGGGGGCCCACACCCTGCTCGCGAGGGTGGGGGGCGCCCCCCCTGGGCGCGCCCCCCTACCTCGTGGGCCCCCTGGTGGCTCTCCGACGCACATCTTCTCCTATATGAAGTCTTTCGAGGAGAAAATAATAGAAGGCAACATTTCGGGACGAAACTCCGCCGCCACGAGGCGGAACCTTGGCGGAACCAATCTAGGGCTCCGGTAGAGCTGTTCTGCCGGGGACACTTCCCTCCGGGAGGGGGAAATCATCACCATTGTCATCACCAACGCTCCTCTCATCGGGAGAGGGCAATCTCCATCAACATCTTCACCAGCACCATCTCATCTCCAAACCCTAGTTCATCTCTTGTATCCAATTCTTGTCTCCAAGTCCGGGATTCGTGCTAGTAGGTTGCTAGTAGTGTTGATTACTCCTTGTAGTTGATGCTAGTTGGTTTATTTGGTGGAAGATCATATGTTCAAATCCTTTATGCACATTATTACCCCTCTGATTATGAACATGAATATGCTTTGTGAGTAGTTACGTTTGTTCCTGAGGACAAGGGAGAAGTCTTGCTATTAGTAGTCATGTGAATTTGGTATTCGTTCGATATTTTGATAAGATGTATGTTGTCTAACCTCTAGTGGTGTTATGTGAACGTTGACTACATCACACTTCACCATTATTTGGGCCTAGAGGAAGGCATTGCGAAGTAATAAGTAGATGATGGGTTGCTAGAGTGACAGAAGCTTAAACCCTAGTTTATGCGTTGCTTCGTAAGGGGCTGATTTGGATCCATATGTTTCATGCTATGGTTAGGTTTACCTTAATACTTTTTTTGTAGTTGCGGATGCTTGCAATAGAGGTTAATCATAAGTGGGATGCTTGTTCATGTAAGAATAGCACCTAAGCACCGGTCCACCCACATATCAAATTGTCAAAGTACCGAACGTGAATCATATGAGCGTGATGAAAACTAGCTTGACGATATTCCCATGTGTCCTCGGGAGCGCTTTTCCTATTATAAGAGTTCGTCCAGGCTTGTCCTTTGCTACAAAAAGGATTGGGCCACCTTGGTGCACTTTATTTACTTTTGTTACTTGTTGCTCGTTACAATTTATCTTATCACAAAACTATCTGTTACCACTTATTTCAGTACTTGCAGAGAATACCTTGCTGAAAACCGCTTATCATTTCCTTCTGCTCCTCGTTGGGTTCGACACTCTTACTTATCGAAAGGACTACGATAGATCCCCTATACTTGTGGGTCATCATGGAGTAATAGTAGTATATGCAGAATCGTTTCGATCTACTTGTTGCGGACGTGATGCCTATATACATGATCATGCCTAGATATTCTCATAACTATGCACTTTTCTATCAATTGCTCGACAGTAATTTGTTCACCCACCATAATACTTATGCTATCTTGAGAGAAGCCACTAGTGAAACCTATGGCCCCCGGGCCTATCTTTTAGCATATAAGTTTCCCATCTACTTTTATTTGCATCTTTTATTTTCCAATCTATATCATAAAAATACCAACAATATTTATCTTATCTTATTATCTCTATCAGATCTCACTTTTGCAAGTTACCGTGAAGGGATTGACAACCCCTTTATCGCGTTGGTTGCGAGGTTCTTGTTTGTTTGTGTAGGTGCGTGGGACTTTTAAGGAGCCTCCTACTGGATTGATACCTTGGTTCTCAACAACTGAGGGAAATACTTACACTACTTTGCTGCATCACCCTTTCCTCTTCAAGGGAAAACCAACGCATTGCTCAAGAGGTAGCAGATCGCTAAGCGGAAGCGTTACAAGAATGCGGTTGATGGAGTCATACTCGCGGCGATTCAAATCGCGGAAGAACCGATCCAAGCGCCGAACGGACGGCACCTCTGCGTTCAACACACGTACAGCCCGGGGACGTCTCCTCCTCCTTGATCTAGCAAGGGGGAAGGATAAGTTGAGGGAGAACTCCAGCAGCATGACAGCGTGGTGGTGGAGCTTGTGGTTCTCTGGAAGAGTTTCGCCAAGCTTCAGCGCAGGAGGAGGAGGTGTAGGAGGGGGGAGGGCTGCGCCAGGGGAAGGTGCGGTTGCCCTCCCACCCCCTTCTATTTATAGGGTGAAGGGGAGAGGGGGTCGGGGCCCTTAGATGCATCTAGAAGGGGGCGGCCAAGGGGGGTGCTTGCCCCCCTAGTTGGTGGGGGACGCCCCCACC
Organism: Triticum timopheevii; assembly: GCA_963921465.1. Classification (NCBI taxonomy): domain Eukaryota; kingdom Viridiplantae; phylum Streptophyta; class Magnoliopsida; order Poales; family Poaceae; genus Triticum; species Triticum timopheevii. The sequence goes on along the minus strand of OY997270.1, from coordinate 397,889,318 downwards.
CCCTAGGGTTTCCAACCCTAGGCGCCTTGCATCTTTTATTTTCCAATCTATATCATAAAAATACCAACAATATTTATCTTATCTTATTATCTCTATCAGATCTCACTTTTGCAAGTTACCGTGAAGGGATTGACAACCCCTTTATCGCGTTGGTTGCGAGGTTCTTGTTTGTTTGTGTAGGTGCATGGGACTTTTAAGGAGCCTCCTACTGGATTGATACCTTGGTTCTCAACAACTGAGGGAAATACTTACACTACTTTGCTGCATCACCCTTTCCTCTTCAAGGGAAAACCAACGCATTGCTCAAGAGGTAGCAGATCGCTAAGCGGAAGCGTTACAAGAATGCGGTTGATGGAGTCATACTCGCGGCGATTCAAATCGCGGAAGAACCGATCCAAGCGCCGAACGGACGGCACCTCTGCGTTCAACACACGTACAGCCCGGGGACGTCTCCTCCTCCTTGATCTAGCAAGGGGGAAGGAGAAGTTGAGGGAGAACTCCAGCAGCATGACGGCGTGGTGGTGGAGCTTGTGGTTCTCTGGAAGAGTTTCGCCAAGCTTCAGCGCAGGAGGAGGAGGTGTAGGAGGGGGGAGGGCTGCGCCAGGGGAAGGTGCGGTTGCCCTCCCACCCCCTTCTATTTATAGGGTGAAGGGGAGAGGGGGTCGGGGCCCTTAGATGCATCTAGAAGGGGGCGGCCAAGGGGGGTGCTTGCCCCCCTAGTTGGTGGGGGACGCCCCCACCCCCTAGGGTTTCCAACCCTAGGCGCCTTGCATCTTTTATTTTCCAATCTATATCATAAAAATACCAACAATATTTATCTTATCTTATTATCTCTATCAGATCTCACTTTTGCAAGTTACCGTGAAGGGATTGACAACCCCTTTATCGCGTTGGTTGCGAGGTTCTTGTTTGTTTGTGTAGGTGCGTGGGACTTTTAAGGAGCCTCCTACTGGATTGATACCTTGGTTCTCAACAACTGAGGGAAATACTTACACTACTTTGCTGCATCACCCTTTCCTCTTCAACGGAAAACCAACGCATTGCTCAAGAGGTAGCAGATCGCTAAGCGGAAGCGTTACAAGAATGCAGTTGATGGAGTCATACTCGCGGCGATTCAAATCGCGGAAGAACTGATCCAAGCGCCGAACGGACGGCACCTCTGCGTTCAACACACGTACAGCCCGGGGACGTCTCCTCCTCCTTGATCTAGCAAGGGGGAAGGAGAAGTTGAGGGAGAACTCCAGCAGCATGACGGCGTGGTGGTGGAGCTTGTGGTTCTCTGGAAGAGTTTCGCCAAGCTTCAGCGCAGGAGGAGGAGGTGTAGGAGGGGGGAGGGCTGCGCCAGGGGAAGGTGCGGTTGCCCTCCCACCCCCTTCTATTTATAGGGTGAAGGGGAGAGGGGGTCGGGGCCCTTAGATGCATCTAGAAGGGGGCGGCCAAGGGGGGTGCTTGCCCCCCTAGTTGGTGGGGGACGCCCCCACCCCCTAGGGTTTCCAACCCTAGGCGCCTTGGGCCCTTGGGGGGTGCACCAGCCCAGTAGAGGCTGGTTCCCACCCATATTCAGCCGACTTGGTCCCCCGGGGCAGGTGGCCCCACCCGGTGGACCCCCGGACACCTTTCGGTGGTCCCGGTACAATACCGATCGATAACCCCCAAAACCTTTCCGATGACTGAAACTGGACTTCCCATATATAAATCTTCACCTCCGGACCATTCCGGAACTCCTCGTGACGTCCGGGATCTCATCCGGGACCCCAAACAACTTTCGGTAACCACATACAATTTCCCATCACAGCACTAGCGTCACCAAACCTTAAGTGTGTAGACCCTACGGGTTCGGGAACCATGCAGACATGACCGAGACATCTCTCCAACCAATAACCAATAGCGGATCTGGATACCCATATTTTCTCCCACATGTTCCATGATGATCTCATCGGATGAACCACGATGTCGAGGATTCAAACAATCCCGTATACAATTCCCTTTGTCCATCGGTATGTTACTTGCCCGAGATTCGATCGTCGGTATCCCCGTACCTCGTTCAATCTCGTTACCAGCAAGTCTCTTTACTCATTCCGTAACGCATGATCCCGTGGCTAACTCCTTAGCCACATTGAGCTCATTATGACGATGCATTACCGAGTGGGCCTAGAGATACCTCTCCGTCATACGGACTAACAAATCCCAGTCTCGATTCGTGCCAACCCAACAGACACTTTCGCTTTATGTCACCCAGTTACGTTGTGACGTCTGATACACCCAAAGCATTCCTACGGTATCCGGAAGTTGCACAATCTCATCGTCTAAGGAAAGATACTTGACATGAGAAAAGCTCTAGCAATCGAACTACACGATCTTGTGCTATGCTTAGGATTAGGTCTTGTCCATCACATCATTCTCCTAGTGATGTGATCTCGTTATCAATGACATCCAATGTCCTTGGTCAGGAAACCATAACCATCTATTGATCAACGAGCTAGTCAACTAGAGGCTCACTAGGGACATGTTGTGGTCTATGTATTCACACATGTATTACGGTTCCGCTTAATACAATTATAGCATGAACAATAGACAATCATCATGAACAAGGAAATATAATAATAACCATTTTATTATTGCCTCTAGGGCATGTTTCCAACACCTATGTCGGTGTACCAGTAGGCACATGAGGAACAACTGTACAACCTGTTCCTCCTGGAGCGGTACAACCCGTTCCTTCTGGAGCGGCACAGACTGGCGGAGGGCTAGATCTACGGCCAGTGCGCGAGTGAGGAGGTCGTGGCGGCCATGGCCGCGGCAAACCCCACTTTCGTGGCGGAGCAGCGTGCCATCTACGATGTTGTCTGCTCTCAAGCCGCCACTCGCTAGGAAGCGGCCGTCGCCGAGGCGCAGCTCCAGGGGATCGCGGAGGAGAACAATGCCAGTTGCGCCTCCTACGCGCAGCCGACGAACAATCATGTGGCCCGGTGGGACGACGATAGTGCGGGTGCCACCATTTCCATCATGGACCTCATGTCCACCGGCGACGGACAAGGCGGGACTCCGAGGATGAGTATGGCACGAGAGACGACAGGGCCTTGTGTCCCATGTGGGCCAGTCTTTCTCCCTGTTCTACATTTTCTCGCCGGAGACCGCGACTTCACTTCATCGGTCTTACCGCCGGTGGCCATGGAGGACAAGAAGGGTTTGGACGCCGGCCGCCGCCGCCGTAGGATAGGTTTAATGTCGGGTCGTTTTATTTTTTGTATTAAATGTTCGAAATCTAATAAAAATCCGCCGTGTTTGTATGAAATCCATCATGTTTGTACGAAATCCGGTCGTGTTTGCATGAATTTTATCTGGTTTGTTGAAAAATTGTTTGAAATATATGCGGGCATCATTGAATGGCGACCTTTCGCATCCATGTCCACGGACTGATCCCCTTTTCGGTGACTGATGCGGAGGAAAATTTATGGATGGTCGTTGGAGATGCCTTAAAGGCTGCCAATATGACAACTCTGCTACAATCGTATATCAATGGACCACTATACACATCGGTCTGAAATGTAAGTATAAAACGCCAAAAGATCGATCTGAGACGTCAAATTAACGACATGTTTTCCGTCTGAATCCAGTTTTTTTTTTCACGTCAGAAGAAACAAGCACCACCGTAAAATGCCGGTCAGGTCTGCGTGGCACATCCACACTTACAAAATCACCGAGGAAAAAGATCAACGGATAATAAACCAAGTAAAAAAGTTCTCTAAAGAAACGTGCTAAAAGTTATTAACCGACACGCATGCGCGACACTGGCGCGCACGGATCACAAACTCTCGGAAGAAAAGGAAGTAATCGAACGAAGATCGGTCCACGGTTCAGCGCCTGGCGGGCGCGGGGTCGGCCTTGATGCCGCTGGACGGGTCGGGGTCCACGGGCGGGGTGGCGCCCCCGGCGACCGCCGCGGCGGCCTGCGTGCCGGCGTTCTTGGCCGCGTCGGCGCCGCCGGCGACCTCCTTGGCGAAGGGGATGGACTCCGCGCTGCTGTCCGCGGCGGCGAGCGGCGCCGCGGCGAGGGCGGCGAGCAGCAGGAGGGCCGCGAGGGCGACCGCGCGAGACATGGCGAGGGCGTGCGACGGCCGGACTGGCAGTCGAGTGCTCGAGTTGCTGGCAGCGCGGGGCAGGAGAGGACGGTGCACCGTGCTGGAGCGTGGGCTAGCGTATATATATGAGCAAGGGCGGGAAGGGAAGGCCAAGGTCCGCCGCGGCGCGCGGCCATGGTCATGGCGGGTGGCCGCGCGCGAGCCAGGGGCTTGCATGTTTTTGCATTGGTTGGTGATCGCGTGGACATGTGCCCTGCTGTGGTGCTGCTCTTGCGTGCTAATCGCTTGACCATTTCTTGGGCATTCCAAGCCTCTTGTGCTGCGTAGCATGCATCTTTACTTCTTTAGTTGTGGTCGTGCAGAATTTGCTAGATGAGTGCCAGTTCCCGAGGGAACATATCCGAAATCTATGGTTGCTCTCATCTCCATTGTGCCCTGAACCAAACATGATCAACCACGCTTAGTCGTAGAACTGTGCAACCAAGTATTTGGGCATTTCTCGGCCTACAAATGCACATACAGTTGCGCCCCACTTTAAGCTCATCCGGTTTAAAGATGACATGTTTATTAGGTGGCAAGAAATCAGTGAATCCACCCCGAGTAGAGTAGTTATCTTCTATATCTAAATAATTAGCCTCCACTAACCTATTTTCCTCAACATGGTACACATGCATCCTATATGAGCATGCCAACATGCATGAAAAAGACTCACCACAACATGCTAATATGCATGGAAAAAGATTTTGCTAAAAAATGTATATACTAAATCATATGTATTATAAATTTTAGTTCTTATATTATTAATTTATTTATATCTAATATTTTAGCCTCTACTAACCTATTTTTCTCACCATGCACACATGCCACTTGAACATGCAATGAGAAATGTCCACCTCAACATGTAAATATGCACGGGAAAAGACTGAAATCAATAATTACATATAGTGACTCATATGTATATTTTAAATTTTAGTTCATATATTAATAAAGTAAAATTCCTACTCATATCATCTAGTATTAAGTAAAAAGGGCTTGTAACTTAATTGTTGCAATAAGGATAACTTCATCTTACTGGGAGGTCGGTATCGGTCAAAAACCGTGACATGTATCCAAATATAATACTAAATAAGTACAATGAAAATCAGAATCACAACAAATTTGTCTTGGTGAGGCTTCTAAAAAGGAAACACGATCATCAAGAGAAACAGAAAGAAGCACCAAAAGACATATGTGGTACATGAATTTATATGAAATTCTCTTTGTAAAATTGTAAAAAGAAAAACTACCACGTGTATGTGGGGTTTATCTTCTAGAATTTCAATATTAAAGCCGATTGTACTCAGAGCCCACATATGTGAATAATACATTGGAGCCTAGAATATAAGATTATAATATCATGCCTTTTTTCTTTCTACCAAGAAAAGATGCCAGCGGTGCCATATATTCTATTCAAGCACATATTACACTGAGTATAACAAAGCCCTTGGGGATAAAATCTGCAATACCATGTAACTTAGGGCACCGAATTTTTTGCATCATAGGGAAGCACACACAAGTTTTCTAAACCTTGAAAAATGTACGGTTATTTTCAAGGGTATGTGTGAGTTTTTCTGTGTGTGTGAAAGACCCCAGCCGAACAATTACAGTGGGCTACAAATGCTACAAATCAAACAACAGACATACTCCAAAATAACCATCAACTATCCTCCAAATTAAATACCTACACAAGCCTTTAGTACACTTTTTTGCAGAATTATGATCCCCCAAAATACATATGCAGATTTTTCGAATAAAAAAGGATGTGGAGTATGGTAATGGCAAAAACTGTCTCGTGTTTTTTTATGACCTGGAACACATGTTCTAAGTGTGATTTTAAGATTTTGTACCTCTATATATGGGATTATGGAGTATAATTTCTTCCAACGTGTGGTAATCCTCTTCTTTCTTTCTTGGATTTGCTAGAAGTTGTTTCAACGGCTATTTGTCTGTGGCGTAACACCCTGAATTAGGACCACAATAGCCAAGGGCCATTTCCAGCAAGGATGGCATTTGTGAAAGGCGTGGCTGGTGAAGGAGTGGCATTTTTGCAAAACTTCCATGGTAGTTGGTTTAATTAACGGCAGTTTTGTGTAGGAAACTACCACCCTCGTTTAGCTAGGGCGTTCATCAGGATTGGTCTCCTAACGAACGTTCACCACATAGCATTTTCTCTGAATTATTATTGCATTCACTTATGACATATGTGAATGTGTGTTACTTAAAAATGATTTGCAAACTGAAGGGAGCCATATACTCAGAAATATTTGATTCAATAAATACTATTATTACAAATAACACGAATTAAGGAACACGACAAATAACAAGGCTCATAATAACACTTGAAAAGACGGAAAAACAAAAAATTGAATTACGACGGCATCCTCCTAGCAGGGCAACAGGCCTATACGTAGTAGTATTATTATTGTCTCGAAACTAAAATCCATGCGGACGATCTGGTCAGCATCGAACGGATCCTTCCAGAAGGGCATGCACTCGGGTTCACTTGTCGTCGTTGTCGTCGTTGTCGGGCGAGAGGCCGGCGATGCCCTCGGGCCCGGGGGCAGCCGCCGGTCCATCGGAGGGCCCCTCGGCGGGCGAGTCGGCGGCCGGCGCGTCGGCCGAGGGGGCGTCGGAGGCCTTCTCCTCCTTGGCGGCCTTCTTGGCATTGGCCAACGGCGCGACGGCCAGGGCGACGAGGAGGAGCGCGGCGAGGATGAGGGCCGTGCGGCGGGCCATTGGCTCAGCTGCGTCGACTACTGCGCTTCCTGGTGGTGGCGGTGGCGGTGGCGGTGCTGGTGTGCGTAGTGATCTCCGAGGCTTGGTTCGCTGTGGATGTGGCGTGAGGGAGAGGCGTCGGGGCGGTGTTATGTAGCTTCCGGAGGTGGCTATTTCTGGGCGGGGCTGCCTGGACGTTGCGTCGCGCGTGGTTCTGGGCGGTGGCTACGGCGTAGTGGTGGCGCGCGGTTGTAGGTAGCCGCGGGACGGGTTCAGATCCTGTTCCAGCCGCTGGATGGATCTCCACTCCTTCTGACCGAAGTGCAAGTTTGGTGTTTGTTGTCCCCACTTGTTTTTGTGTCTTTTTTTTTTACAAAACTTTGTTTTTTGTGTTGACACTGCTTTGTCTTGCCGGGCCCCCTCCAGCACACCACAGGCCTCCACCCCGACAACCTTCTACTGGGCCTGGGCTATTGTCGTTGTTAGGGCACCCACAATGTGTGCCAAATAGCATTGCCAAATTGAGTTTCGGTTTCTAACAGCGCCATCACACATTGTGGAGACTAGTGCCGTAGCCAAACCAATGTGCACTGAAGCTTCTTCGTGCTTCGGTGCCAAACTTCCCAAGGCAATAAAATATTATATGGATCACGCGGACAATGTGGGATTGGCATATATGTGGCAATTTTTCTAAACTATTACTCCCTACTTTCCAAAATATAAGGCGCCGTTTGACTTTTCTGGTCTTTGTTGCACAACTGTAACTATGATTTTCACATATTGAGTGTCCATATAATTAGTATACAGACATATGAAATAGATTTGTTTGGCAAGACAAATATGACAATGCCTTTTATATATGTTCAGTCCATATACTTTGATATATATTAGCGGTCAAAGTCATGCATCAAAGACCGTGCAAAGTCAATCGCGCCTTATATTTTGAAAAGGAGGGAGTACTATATTTTTACAGTGGGGCCTACTATGAGGCTGTTGTACACAATACGAGAAACATGTACACTGTGGAGAAGAGCTATTTGAAATTAATGCCAAAGTTCTGACCACGTCACAAATTTGGCATCATGACATTGTGGGTGTCCTTATTGTCACGGTTGTTGTTGTTGTTGTTGTTGTTGTTGTTGTTGTTGTTGTTGTTGTTGTTGTACAAGACAAAAAGTATTCACATGCTGGGTCAAGTAAAGAGATGGTAAAATAAAAGGGTTATGGTAAAAAAGGGTTTTAAAAGTGGTACACATTGCACATTTTAATAAAAAAAGATCTAGCCAAAGAAAAGGTCACTATAAAAAGTCCCATGCACAATACACACACGGAGAGAAAAAAATTGTTGCAGCACATGTTTTCTTTTTGATAGGCAAGTTGTTGTCCTATTTTGAATGGGAGACTGCAAGTTGTTGTTCTATAAAAATGATACTCAAAACATGTGTTGTTGTGTGCACAACTAACAATGTTAATAAAAAATCATGAGAAATTAAAATGTTTTCATTTCTTTAATATCCATGAAACTTAAAAATGTCCATGGGCCTAAAACAATCTCATAAATTTAATGTTCATCATGTGTTTTAAAAAGTTCAATGTGCATTTAAAAAAGCATCATTATAAGAAATATTTTCATCTTGTATTTAAAAATTAAATTGTATTTAAAATATCCACCAAGTATTGATATAATGATCGCCCCGCAAAAATTGACAATGTTCTTTAGAAAATGTTATCACATATTTGAAAAGTGTTCATCATCAATTAAAATTTGTTGAACATTACTTAAAAAATATTTATTGTGTATCTGAAAAAATGTTTTATTTGTATTTAAAAATCTTGATCGTGTATTAAAAAATTCATTGTGCATTTAATATATGTTCAATGTTATTTAAAAAAGATTTCACATATTTAAAATTGATCAAATTGCCCGGGTTTGCAGTTATAGTCGTACTGTACATGCAACTAGGTTGGGGTCAGGAGGAAAGTTGTGCGTGAGTGTTCATAGGCAACTAGATTGGGTTGAGGGGCATGTTGAGTGTCGAGTGCTGATATGCAATTGGGTCGGCGTTAGGGCCAAGTTGTGTGTCGAGTGTGGACATGCAACTAGGTCAGGTTGGGGGGCAAGTTGTGTCTCGAGTACAGACATGTAACTGAGTCTGGTTGGTAGGCAAGTTACATGTCGAAATTGGACGCAACCGGGTCTGGTTGAGTTGTGTGTCAAGGTTTGACATGCACTAAGTTGGGTCGGGGCAAGTTGCATGTGGAGGTTGGACATGCAACTGGATCAACGAAGTTGCGTGTCAAGTTTGACATGTAATTGGGTTGGGGTCGTGTGAGGGGGAGAAGCAAGTTGGACGTTGAATATGTACATGCAACTGGGTTGGGTTGGGGCAAGTTGCATACTGATGCAACTAGGTCGTGATGGAGTTACGTGTCAAGGTTTATCATGCAACTGTGTGTCAGTATTGGGGAGGAAGCAAGTTGTTTGTGGAGGATGGACATGCAGTTGGGTTGTCTCGGGAGCAAGGTATGTGTCGAAGGTTGACATGCAACTATGTTGGGGTCGGAGGGCAAGTTGTGTCGAGGATGGACATACAACTGGATCGAATGGAGTTGTGTCTCAAGGTTTGACATGCAATTAGGTCCGTTCGTTGGGGCAAGTTGCATGTCAAAAATGGACATGCAACTGGGTCGAGGTTGGGAGGGTGCAGATTGTGTGTTAAGGATGGACATTGCAATTGGGGTCCGGTGGTGGAGGGCAAGTTACGTGCCGGTGATGGATATATGACTGGGTCGAGTGAAGTTGCATGGCGAGGGACACGCAACTGGGGTGGGGTAGAAGATTGGCCACAAGGAGAGAGAGAGAGAGAGAGAGAGAGAGAGAGAGAGAGAGAGAGAGAGAGAGAGAGAGAGAGAGACGGTGGAACGAATGTCTAGGAGAGCGCTCCATGTGAGAGGTTAAGAATGAGCTTGAATGGTGGGTGGGCCCCATGAAACACGATGGGCGACAAGTGAGATTGGTCAACCGATCCTGATGCTTACCAGAGCAAAACGAGGTGAAAACTAAAGTCTACAGCATGACCACTACAACTTTTATTTCTTTTAGAGAATATGAGTGATATACTTTTTCTTGAATTAAGGGGTTTCCCCCCAATTTTCATTTCTGAAATTTGATAATACACACCAACCATCGAGTGTTCACCGCGATCAGATTTCGGCAGCATCCTGCACATCCCAGCCAAACTGTCTAACAAACTCACACACTAACAAACTATTACTAACTTCATTCTTACAGATGTGCCTCTCGGGCCACATAATGAAAGAACGCTGGTAAGACCTCGGCTATACCTAAACCAGAATTGTCACAAGGAAGTAACATCTACTCCCTCCGTCCAGAAATATTTGTCGAAGAAATGCATAAAAATAAATGTATCTTGAACTAAAATACATTTAGATACATTCATTCATCCGATGAGTATTTCCGGACGGAGGGAGTACATAGCAGCGGCAACAAAGACCAAACTGAAGACTAAGAACCTTGAACGCCTATGAACAGCTTAGCCGGCAATGCGAAGGACCATCGGAGGCTTGGAGCCCAGCCTCTCTCCTCGTTGAAGATCTCAGCTAACACTTGTAGCAGAAGCCTTGCTCCTCTGACTTGTGCGCCGCGTTGTTCTCATTTCTGTAACAATTTCAAGAATTCTATCTACTAGCCAATAAGCGGATTGCGTAGTAACGCTCGAAGGATCGTATGGAGGAATATTCTCAAAATATGCTTCATTTCTAGATTTCCACAAAGCCCACAACACTGCAAAAACTCCTACAGGCTATAATCCCTCTAGCTTTCCAGGAAAACCAAACATCCAACCGTGAATGATTTACTTTGGAAAAGGAGTACAGATCCTTGCAACTGTGTCCGTCATCATCCATTCAGGCGTCGGGGGCAGGCGCCGGCGACAGCGTGTCGGCCAGGCTGTTGACCTCCACGGCCGGCGCGTAGGCGGACTCGTCGATGGAGTCGGCCGCCGGGCCGTCGGCAGCCGGTGCGTTGGCGGGGGCGGGGGCGTCGGCGGCGCTCTCGGCCCTGGCCAGCGGCGCCACGGCCACGGCGGCAAGGAGGAGCGCGGCGAGGACCAGCGCTGCGCGAGCCATGACTGCGCCGGTGCGCGCGCGCGTTACGTGGGTGGGTGCCCGGGCGTTGGTTAACGAACTAACTCACCGTCGTCGCGTGCGTGCGGATGGCTTGCCGATCGGCGTTGCGTGCGTGCGGGTTGCCGTTGCCGTGGCCGTGGCCGTTCTTTAGGCGTGCATGGCTCCTCTCGGCCGCTGGTGTCGCGGTGGTGGCGCGCGCGTGTCGGCAACCTCGGCCGGGCCGCGGGAACTGCTGGACCGTTCACGGGATCGCTCGGCCGACACATGATTGCTGACTGCTGTTCATCAAATCGTCTCGCCTCGGTGCACCGTCCAATCCAGCCAGAGGAGCACCACTCTCTTGCACCAAAAGATGTTTGGGCTACGCCTAGAGTCCCGTGCGTAGTGGGCTAGCGGCAGCGCGGTGGAGGCCCAGCGTGCCGGTATCACTCTCACTGCCAAGCTTTAGCTCTCCATGTGCGGGATATAATTAGGCCGAGCCGAAAGCCCGAAATGGAAGGTGCTGTAACTTCTCTTCTTCTTTCGCTGTCGATCACCATGCATCAGCCCGGGCCAAGCTTTTTCACCGCTCCTTCCTCCTCTCTTTATTCTACTTTGTCACCTGCAGTGCTTTTTTACTTTCATGTGTGGTTTGTGTTGTTTGACCTGCTTGGGCCGGGGATAGCAAAGCATCCACCGACAGCTGAAGTCCCAAGAAATGAATGAAAGCTTGCGCGCCGTTCAAGCAACGGACCCGTCGTCGTTGCACTTGTTTATACGATCTGACCAAGACGCCATAGAAAATTTGAGACTTGACTCAAAACATGTTGACGAGAATTCGCAAAATGCGCCCGTTAACACGGCATGGAGCAACTTCGCTCCAAGGCTCCACTCACCGGTCGCCAGATCGACCAAAAGAACATCAATGTCTGGTGAGCTCAAGATGCCATGAAACCTCTCATGTAGCACGAGCAGATGCCAAGTAGCAACAAACAGAGAAGATCATCTAAAGAGAAGAAGAAAGCAGAGGAAAATCGAGCACACAACTATGTCTTCCGCGGAAGAAGCACGGATTCCGCAGGCACTACACGAGCACGCCGTCACGCCACCATCGATCACGCCAATGGATCAGACACCAGGGAGGAAAATAAAAATACCCTAAGCCAGCGTGGAGGCCACGGCCACGGCCGCCAGCGCCGCGGCGAGCCACCGGACGCGCGGCGCGCCGGCGGCCGCGCTCTTCTTGGAGTCCTTCTTCTGGTCCGCCGGGGCGGTGTCGTCGGCCTCGGGCCCGGGCGCGTCCGCGACAGCGGGCGGCGAGCGGTGGCGCGCGGCGCCGCCCTTGCCGGCCTTGGGCGCGTCGGCGGCCGGGGCGGGCGCGGGCGCGGGGGTCGGGGACGGCGCGGGCTTGAACAGCTCGACAGGCTCGAACACCTTGTCGACGGCGTAGACGGCGACGGGGTCCGTGTCGAGCAGCGTGGTCTTGACCCGCGCGACGCCCCCGGAGGCGCCCGTCTTGATGGTGACGACGTTGCCCTCGTTCTGCAGCGTGAAGTTGTAGTTCCGGGCGGCGCCGTCGGTGGCGAGCGTGTTCATGACGCCGTTGTTGGACTTGAGGCTCCCCGGCGAGTAGTACACGGGCACGGCGTGGAACAGCAGCAGCGACGCCTTGCCGTCGGCGGTGAGGTTCTTGTACCTGGGCATGAAGGACGCCACGGCGTCGTCGGAGGGGCAGAAGACCGTCATGCCGCCGCTCGCGGCCGCGTCGTAGGTGGACGCCGCGTCGGGCGAGGCCGCGATCAGGGCCGCGAAGGCCTTGCACCCGCCCTTGGACATCGCCGCCGTGGCGCTCGGCGGCGCCGGCGGCGCGGCCGGTGCCTTGGCCTTGGCCCCCGCGGCGGCCGCGAGGGGCAGCGCGACGGCCAGGAGCAGCGCGGCGGCGAGCTGCAGGCACCGCATTGTGCGGAGCGCGGCGTGTGTCTGGGCGTGAGCGGAGTGTGGACCGAGAGTGGCGTGCACCTAGCTAGCTCGGCTCGCCCGGATATGTAGCGTGAGCGTGGCGCCTATGCCCCTGCGCACTGGGGGTTTAAGGTAAGATGCCTGCCGCGCGTAGCTGGCAAAGCTCGCCATGCATTTCCCAACGCCTTTTTTTTTGTTGCTTTCTCTCACTTCCTGGCGTAATACTAGCTTTTTCTTGCACGTATTTCCACTTGTTCTCTTCTCCCTCCCATCTTCGGTTTGGATATCTGTGGCGCTGGGATGTAGCAGAGAAAATTAGCATCAGCATGGAGTTATCGTGCACTCCATGTATGCCATGCCTAGCCACTTTGTTCGTTTCCGTGCTCGGTCGGTCGGTCGATCCTTGTGGCTGTCGGTTTGGCTAGATCTCATCTGCCCGTATTGAATACGAAAAAAGATGACGAACCCGAAACGGAAAAACTACGAACCACTCCGCAGACGAGTAGTAATAGCAGCACTGTATGCGTTTAGGCATTCGATCGGCAAGTTGCTCCTCTTTTGGAGCGTGCGTGGAGCAATCACGGTGGCGAAGAGAAATCATGGCGCACTGGCGCCGCCGAGTGGGCAGGAACAGGAACAGCAAGCCGTGCAGTGCGGCGGCGGGGCCAGGCGACAGGCTGAACTCAAGCGAAATCCATTTATCCAAACGCAACGCCTACTGATTGTGTCCGGCCGGCCTGGCGACCCCGAGCGCACGCTAATCATGAAACCGTTAATACTACTTACCTCTAACCGTATGCGTTGCTAATGATTTTCCTATGCCGAGACAGAAAGGAACCTGCTGCTGCCTGTTGCTGGTAGCTGGGCGCAATGGGCGCAAACAGTTGCTCGGTCGGTTACTTGTGTTCTGCCGGTGGCCTCGTGGAGTGGTACACTGGTAGTAGGAGTAGTACTGGCTGTTTCGGAGTGCTTTGTTTTGGGACTAATTTTACCGTTTTTAAGGCAGTGTGTTGCGGAGGTCGAGACTCGAGGCTGGAAGAACGGATGCCGAGGCAACGTATCCCCGGGGTCAAAAGGGGTGGCGAGGGAAGAAAGAAAGGAAGGTCATATCTGTCTCAAAATCCGGTCCGCATCGAGCGCCAGCCATGGCGCGAGCAAGCGAGCTTTCGCAACTGCCTATGGCATCAACCGCCCTGGACAGCAGTACAGGTCCCAACTGCTACCCAGAGAACCTGCGCACATGAGATTTTACAAGATGATCCGTGTCGCCAATGCCAGGTGCATAGACACCGAAAACCTTGAGAGAAATAGTAATTATATATCCTCCGCCCTTGCATTCGTGTAACTGGCCATTTTTCTGCGCGTCGGAGAAGCACAGAGGATTACAGCATCTACAAGTGAAGAGAAAATCCAGACTCTCAAATGACTACGAAGGTGCCCAGGCGTGTCCACGGGAATTAACCAAGCACGTCTCATTTTTTGGTTTCCACGCCCGCGTACTTCATATTCAAATTCTAAAAACCATGCAGCCCATGCAACCCTACGTAAAACACAATCAAAACACAGTTTATTAGATCAACATTGCATCACCGGGCAAAAGGAGCATCGTTCATCGGAGTTCAACGGCAAATTCATACTACTAACAACTTCATTCTTGCTGCGGAGGCGCTGCGCATCCGTCTCCGCCGGCGAGAGAGCGGCGGGGGACCGATGCGAGGAGCGACCTCGGGATTGCATGGCGCGCTCGCGTGCGAACAGTGTGCGGACATCGCGTCCCCTATCGCTGCCCTCTCCCTCGTCCGCTGCCGCTCGCGTCGGGCTGCTCGTGCCTCGGACTCGGGCATCCAAGTGCACACCGGCCCCCGCGCGGGCAGGAGGACCCAGCAATGGCCGAGTACCGCCTATGAAGCAGAGTGGTCAGAGTTGCGCGCTCGGCGGGAAGGGTTGGCGACGTTGCCGACGCTGCATCGACGGGCGACGGGCGCTGAGGAAGAAGATCCCCCGCTACCGGGGGCGCCTTGCACTAGCAGCGACCTCCTCAAGGCGATGCGAAAGGGCCACCTCCTCCACATCGATGTTCAAGCCGTCGGATTCTGTACCAGAGCCAGCACTGCTTCCGTCGCCGGCCATCGGATCGGAGAGGAGGGAATCAGAAGTAGAGTGGACGAAGAAGGAAGTAAAGTAGAGTTCGGATTGACATGTGTCTAGGATTTTCAGGATGGGGATATTTATGTGGTCGGGGTGGGCTGGCCTGACGTGGCGGACGCGCCCGGGCCGCCTCATATCCACCCCATATTTAGGCTGGATATGAGCGACGTCGGACGGCCCGGGCGTTCAAAGACGGTTTAAGGCACCAGTTTGGGTCAGTTTTTCGTCAAGACGTTTGGAGATGGTTTGGGTGCCTCGCTGTAGATGCTCTAACAAGACATGTCGCCAATGCCAGGTGCATAGACACCAAAACCTTGAGAGAAATAGTAACTATATAGAGTATATATCTTTCGACCATGTAATCATACTCACTCATAGCCCCTGCGCGTGCAATTGCCCATTTTTTTCTGGCGGGAAACGTTATCCGAGAGTAACGTGCGGCCCAGTTTCCCGGTCTCTGCTTCCTGCGGGCTGCGGCACGAAAAGCGTGCGGCGCGGGGGCGGGGCCGGCGGCCATCATCGATAGAGAAAGGCATCGGCAATGAACGGCGCACCGTGCACGTGCCGCTCTCGCCCACTGCTCCCGTCGGAGGAAGATCGGCAGCGGCGAGCCGCCAAAAGCCCCGGATCCAAAGCGCGGCGTACGGCGACACGAGCTCCAGCTCCAGCTCCAGCCTTGAGCTACCCGACGGCGACGGCGGTTCGATTTTCCATCGGACGGCGCGGCGGCATGAGTGGCTTTTGCCGGGGTCCGAAGCTTCCGGCCCCAGCGCGCGCCTGCGGGCTTTGGCGGGTTCCTGTGCTCGAGATTGGAAGGTTCGGGAGGCCCTCTCTCACAATGCAATTGATACATGTTGCACATTTTTTAAATACATGATGTGCTTTTCTTCAAATACATGTTAAATATTTTTCAAATACAGATTGAACATTTTTTAATGTAGCAATTTTTTAAACCATACGAACAATTTTTTTTGACATGAATAACCATTTTCAAAAATTTCACGAACATACTTTTTAAACAAGAAAACATAGTTCAAAAATTTTGTGTACATTTTTTTGAGTGTGACAACTTTTTATTGATTACGTAAACATTTTTTTAAATTGTATATATCTTTAACAGTAACAAATATATTTCGAAACACGTGAGCATTTTTTAAAAGTTGCGGTAACATTTCTAAACACAGCATAAACAATTTTTAAAACTGCATAACCAATTTAAATTTAAATATTTATATCTAGGTTAACTTTGGAAAACAAATAAAAGTATATAAAAATGAAAACAAACGAGCGATCAAAAGGACGCAAACCAAGCAACGTCTCTCGCACCTATGTTTTTGCCGACCCATTTAAGGAGCGTAACAGGCAACATGCAGTCTGGATCGTTGTAAGTGATACATAGCCACGCTCTTAAGTCAACAGTCTTCTCCATTAGTAGATAATCACAGTTTCTCATCCAGCGGTCCTTCACGGTACAAGATGGGGGACAAACGACCGAGGGGGATCAATGCTGAAGAAGAAGACCCACATGAGCGACTTGAACCGGCGGAGGTTACCATCGGCTTGAACTGGCTACAGGATTCATGGTGCGGCCCTGCCCAAATCGCCATCGCCATCACTTGGTCATGGCTTAAGGGTAAAACCTGGCATGCCCAGATATGCAACAACCAGCCACCGCCCTGCATAAGTCGCCACCGTCGTAGCACGCCTCAGTGCCCGCCTCAAAGGCCGCTGCGCGCTCTACGTTTAGAGTTCATGAGAAAAGGGATCAGGATTGAGAGAGAGAGAGAGAGAGAGAGAGTTGTAGCAGTCAAAACCAGGCCACATGACCAATATTAGTTAAAACTTGGTCGCTGTCACACGCAAACCACCAAAAGCGGTATCAGGGATGAAACTTATCCGTTTTTATCTGTTGTGGGACTGAGTTTTGGAGATTTTAGAGTTGAGCGACGACTTATAAACTTTCATGAGAGTTTAGGGACGGAAAATATACTTATCCCCTTTTCTGGAGTCGATGATATTTCCTCATTTTTTGTCCCTAACAGGGTGCTGCTGCAAAGACTCGTTGGCGTGGAGGGGCACGCAGGGGAACCAGCAGTTGCTGAACACTGAAAGAGAGTAGTCGAGAGAGAGAAGATTCAAGAAGCTTTCTGTTCACTGCTCAAATTCGAGCTGGAAGGGGAGTTTCTTTCAAATATTTGTTGCACTCATTGTTTTAAGGGAGATTGTTTTTCAAAATGGAGGATTCCTCATTCATTAAGAAGAAAAGAGTTGCTCGGTTAATTAAGGGAAATCGAGTGAAAACCAGATTGCTCGATTAATTATAAAGAACCAGGCGAAAACCATCACAACCGCTGAGCAGCACACATAAGATACCCCACGCACACCAAACCAACAAGGGACTCGCCAAGACAGCACACATGCATCATCGTCGTCACTCCTTCCCTAGAGGTGTCATCGTCATCCCTAAACCTTGAGCAAACGACTCCGACTTCGCTGTAGGCGATCGTCGACCCAACCCACACTGAAGAGGCCATGTGGAGATGCGTGAAGATCCGTGCCGAAACTCAACCACTTGCGACTAGGAAGCGCAACTCCGATTCTAACAAAGAACCACAAAGGAGAACTGGGCAAGGGTGGCGCCGCAGAAGATCATCAAATGAACCACCTGCTGCCCGTTATCGTATGCCACTGGGGCCTCGCCACCGCAACTTCGACTTCACAACAACAAACCAGCCGAGGAAATCCCGCGGACACGCCGAAGAAGAGCTGACAATGTTAACCATAGCCACGGCTCCGACGTTGCTCCCCCATCGTCGTTGCCACAGAAGGCTCGATGCCAACACAACCGTCTTCCACTAGTGTGCTCAACAATACCCAGCTCCAAAGACGAAGCCCTCAAGGGGGAATACAACACCAAGGCGCTGCCATCGTCCGATCAAACAAGATCAAGGGTTCCCCACGGAGCTGCAGCAATTCGTGCGGGAAGAGTGCGATAACAATACAACGATGCCTAAAAGAACCTACAGGACGGCCATAGCCACCGCTGGTCATGACCATGACCATGACATGGTTTTTACCCAAGCACCCGACGCCACCTCATCCGCACATCATTTCATGACAACACCCACCTAGCAAAGAGAGCCTTGGCTCAGTGGTTGGGTATGCAGTTGTGCAACATAACGACCCGAGTTCAGTTCCCAGAATTGACATGTGATGCACTTGGGTTTTTCCCCATTTATTGATGATCAAGCTTGATGTGTGGTAGAACCACGCATCAAGAAATATCTTGATACTCATTAAAAAAATTCCGAGGACCATGTTTATCTTGGTACTCATACTAAAATGGTCGTATGCATCCTTAGTTGGTGCAGAGGCCGGGGAAGTGAAATTCTCCCCCAATTTTAGACCCAAATGCATTCATGTGAATTCCACATGACATCTCATTGGAGTGAAGGAGACGCGATCTGAGCGCCGCACAAACCTAGCACCGCAGCGCCGCCACCGCCAATCGAAGAAACCTAGTGCCGCCACCGCCAGGCCCTCGCTCCCTCGCTTCGCCGCCCCTGGAGGGGTCGCCGGTGAAGTCCGAGCGTGCCCCAAGTGAAAGGTCGCGGATGTCGCCTAGAGGGGGGGTGAATAGGCGCTTTAAAATAATTACAGTTTAGACTTGAACAAATGCGGAATAAACCTAGCGGTTAATTTGTCAAGCACAAAACCTACAACAACTAGGCTCACCTATGTGCACCAACAACTTATGCTAAGCAAGATAAGTAACTATGTGATAGCAAGATATAAGACAAAGAATAATATGGCTATCACAAAGTAAAGTGCATAAGTAAAGGGCTCGGGTAAGAGATAACCGAGGCACGCGGAGACGACGATGTATCCCGAAGTTCACACCCTTGCGGATGCTAATCTCCGTTTGGAGCGGTGTGGAGGCACAATGCTCCCCAAGAAGCCACTAGGGCCACCGTAATCTCCTCACGCCCTCGCACAATGCAAGATGCCGTGATTCCACTAAGGGACCCTTGAGGGCGGTCACCGAACCCGTACAAATGGCAACCCTTGGGGATGGTCACCGAATCCGTACACTTTGGCAACCCTTGGGGGCGGTCACCGGTACCCGTCAAATTGCTTGGGGCGATCTCCACAACCTAATTGGAGACCCCGATGCTTGTCCGGAGCTTTACACCACAATGATTGAGCTCCGAACACCACCAACCGTCTAGGGCGCCCAAGCACCCAAGAGGAACGAGCTCAAGGGTACCAAACACCCAGGAGTAATAAGCTTCTCAACTTGTAACTTCCACGTATCACCGTGGAGAACTCAAACCGATGCACCAAATGCAATGGCAAGGACACACGGAGTGCCCAAGTCCCTAACTCTCAAATCCCACCAAAGCAACAACAGCTATGGAAGAAAAGGAGACGAAGAACAAGAAGGAGAACACCAAGAACTCCAAGATCTAGATCCAAGGGGTTCCCCTCACATAGGGGAGAAAGTGATTGGTGGAAATGTGGATCTAGATCTCCTCTCTCTTTTCCCCCCAAAACTAGCAAGAATCCATGGAGGGATTGAGAGATAGCAAGCTCCAAGAGGTCAACAATGGTAGGGGGAAAAGCTTGCAAGAGGAATAATGTTGAAGGTGGAAGAAGGGGGTATAAATACCCCCAAGAAAAATGTGGCCGTTGCACACAGCCGCCACCCCGGGCACCCGGACAAAAGGGGTCCGGGCACCCGGACCTAACAGAGAAAAATGCCATACAACCCCGGGCACCCGGGGGCAAAACCCCGGGCACTCGGACACACATGGAAAGACACAGGGCAGGGGGGCCGGGCACCCGGGGGTCTCAACCCCGGGCACCCGGAGGGGGCCGAGAGGAGGTGACAGAGAAGCCCGGGCACCCGAGGGTCCAAGACCCCGGGCACCCGGGGTGGTCAGAGGAGGTTCGGGAGCAGCCCCGGAAGACCCCGGGCACCCGGAGGGAGAGACCCCGGGCACCCGGACCGACCAAAGAGGTCACTAAGGAGGGGCTCGGGTGACCCCGGGCACCCGCACTAGGCAGAGAGATGCGGGAACCGGTAAAATTGAAACGACCACAACTTTTGCAAACGAACTCCGAATTTGATGAAACCAAGTTTGTTGGAAAGCTAAAGACAAGGGCTAACACAATCTTGATAGAAATATCAAGAAATAGCAAGTGAGAAAAAAACCCAAAATAAAATGGTGAGAACCTTTTCTCAAAGAAGACCGGTAAAACCTCCAACACCGAAAACGCGATAGAAGAAGCATGCGAACTCCGTTTTCGAAGAACTCGAGCTTGTCTCAGAAAGAGAACCAAACAAGTACCAAGAAAGATGATGCAAGGATGCAATGGTTTGAGCTCTCTACTGATGATAGGATAAAGCTACTCATCGAGAGCCCCTCTTGATAGTACGACAATCAATCCTAAAACCCGGTCTCCCAACTACCACCATGAGACCGGTAAAATAGAAAAACTATCAAGGGCAAACCTTTGACTTGCACATGGTCCACTTGAGCTAGATGATGACGAACTTGTCCTCCTCAAGATGGACCACCTTTCTTGATTGCGTTGGGTCGATGAAGACTAGATGATTGCTCCCCCATACTCCACTATGGGTGAGCCACTCTTCGGCACATCTTCACAAGTCCACTGACACCAAAATGGACGGCAAGCTTCAAGCATTTGATCTCTTCATGATGCTCCACTTAAACTTGCACACGGCAATCTTGATGACGATCACCACTTGATGTTTCCTCTCCATGGGTTGAGTGATATCTTCCTCTTGACGCAAGCCCATGAACACGTACCTAACCCCACATAGAACTCTCACATAGACCATGGGTTAGTACACAAAGCACAATGGACAATGCTTACCATACCATGGGATCACTTCATCCCTCTCTGTCATCTTCTATTCTTTGTGAGTTGATCAACTTGATTCACTCTTGACTTAGTCTTGATCAACCTTGAATCTTTCCAACTCTCTTCATTTGGATGATGTCTTGAAGGTAAACATGAATGATCACACAATCTTCTTCTTCAAGACATGCTTGCAATAAACACAACACTCACATAACCAATCTTTGGATAATTCCTTAATAGCACCTTGGTCAACACATAAACTCCTTAAAACCAACACATGGACTTCAAGAAGAGCATATGGACAAATCCTTCAAATATAACTCAATGCAACCATTAGTCCATAGAGAGTGTCATCAATTACCAAAACCACACATGGGGGCACCGCATGTCCTTTCAATCTCCCCCATTTTGGTAATTAATGACAATCACTTTCAAAAGAGTTTATATAAGGAATTATGCTTCACTATGCAATGCAACAACCAATAGTGCATGCGTATGAGAAGCAAATGCTAAGGAACAAAACCAAAGCAGGAGGAGATAACTCTCTAAACTTCTCCACAAAACTCTCTGAAACTTCTCCCCCATTGGCATCGATTGCCAAAATGGGAAAAAAGCTAAGAAGGCCAATATAAATTGTGGTCCTCCATAAATTGTGTATTTCTCCACAAGAGAGTGGAACTCAATACACATATCCAACGGTAAATACTTGGAGGAACACAAACTATATTGAGGCACAAAGATTGCTAAAGAAAGATATGCCACGAAGACATAACAAAGAGAGTCACAAGCAATCAAAAGATACCAATTGAAGCAAGCAATCAAAGTATATCAATTGGACCAACTGGACCAATGATCCTACGAGCCAGATGAAAAAGATATTAAGATATGAGCAGAGGAGTGTTCTAAAGAAACTTGAGAAGCTCCCCATGATTTGTGCACAAATAAGAATATTTGTATTGGATACGAGTGCACAAAATAGGATCATAGCTCCCCCAAAATCAATAGAAACTTACAACAATTTTAAGTGAGCAAACAGGAAACAAAGCCTAGCACTTGCAACAGACAAATGATTGAGCAATCATGAAAAAGAGGCAACTAAGAATAGGCTCAACCAAAATGATGTGTGTGAGTCATGGCAAAGTACTTGAGAAGACTAAAATAAGGATGAGCATTAAGCATCAACATAGTCTTGGATAAATGAGATACACGGTTCATGACATGACGACCCCACACACACCCAACAAGCAAATGGGTTCACAAGCTCACTAAAATGTGATTTAACAACAAGGCTTGCGACGACCCATGGTGAAGAAAGAAAAGGAAAGCCTCATCAAGACGAGGGATGCCAATTAGATGGCAAAAGCCTCATAAAGATAAGTATGAGGAAAATAAACTTCACCACACAAGAGTGCATCAAGATGCAACGATATAAGACATGCACTCAAGGCAAAAGCTTTCATGGAGCCACCAAATAAATAACATAAGAAAGACAAGGTTGACGTGAAAGAAAGGATATCATCTAGAGATGTAATTTCTCTCAGGTGTATAAGGTTCTAGGTAGACGAAATCATGATGATATATATCTACACGAAGGATGTACACCCGGCATAGTTACAACACGAAGGAACAAGATATCCAAAAGGAAGTCATACATATACCAATAAGAAATTTGCTTGGAAGCATAGCACATGGCTAGATATGGTCTTATTGTATATAAATGAATCCCTACCACACAACTATCAAAGACATCACAACTAGCAACAAGAGATCATTGTTGAGATGCTTTGAGAAAGGAAACAAGTATCACAAGAAAGAATGAATTACATGCCATGATACAACCTACACAAGGTTGATGCAAGAAATGTGTGCATGAAGTAGATGATGATACTTGTTACCGAGATACCATTGGAAGGATGTAGTTGATACCAATTGAAGGTAGATAGTAGTTCATTGATCATCCTAGCTTGACTCCAATAAGCACATGGTGACAACACCTTCCTTGTGAGTGAGCCAAGCATCCAATGCATCTCCAAATGTTCCTAGAAGAACAACACAAACTAAACAGTACCCAAACTCATTGGGACCAAAAAGTTAGAAACACCAATACATAGGACAAACTCCACATAAATATGTGCATATAGATGTGAAAATTAATTTCATGCACATCTCATCCAAATTGAGACTAGGTGGAGTTTCCCCTATATATTGGGTCAAAGAAAGAAAGCATGCCCAAGAAAATACATGAAGTAAATATGCATGCTCAAGACTTTCAAGAACTGAAACCAAATGACAAAGAAATGCCAAGAGAAAAAGGATACCAAATGGAGAAATCATCACTTGAAGGATATCCATAACAGATACATCGAGGAATGAGATAACCATTGATACACACTAAATAAAAGATATCAAACTCCCAAAAGAGAGGATGGTTACAAACAAACCAAGCTCTCTACAAAGTTTCATGATGGCACAAAGTACCAAAAAGAAACAGCTTGCCTTCCACAAACACACACTTGATATGGATCACAAGATGAGTGTTTTATAGAAAATAGGATAGCTCCCCCAAGACTAGTGCATTATAGACAACTTGAATTTGAATACAAAATGCACAAGGTGGGATCACCACTTTCACTATATCTAGAAAACACTAGACAAGGTCAAGAAAATAACAAGATCCACAAGTAGTATGAAAGACGAAGGGAGTTGACACATTCCTTGGCAAGAGAAAAGGCAATAAGAGCAAACCCCAACGTGGAGATGATCAATAATTTCTACCACATATAAGTGAGTACCAATTGTCAAAATACAAGAAGTATTTGGAAAAAAAATCCCGGTGGTAGATAGCAAGGAAATCCAATATCATCTTCACACCAAACACAAGCAATTTGCAAGTTGTAGAGCTAACATGTCACCTAGGAACAAGATAATTTACAATATCAATTCTAAGTGACAATACCTGAAATGTACACATTTTCTAGGCTTGTAATATGCGCATAGCAAATTACTCCCCCATAATGTGATACCAATTAAACATGAACAAGAGGCAAATAGAAGGATCCAACAAGAGACAATTAATGGACTATGTAGAATTTGAATTTCTCATGAGAAGACATGCCACATAGCGGCTAGATAATCTTGTGATATCAATACTAGATGATATTCCTCATGAACACACAATTATAGTATTGTGAGGTGCACAAAGCACATCACTCCCCCACAATGGGATATTCCATTAATCTCTCACACGAGCCAACTAAGATACAAACACTAGGCATAAAGGCTCAACGCACCACACACATGTACATGATATGCAAACCAACATACACATACTTGATTTATCAAGATAAGCAAATTTGAGGCACAACATATACAAACACATGCAAGGAACAAAACCAAAACATGCAAAAAGGGGCAAGTAATTTTCAATGTAAACAATTGAAGTACAAGTTACTGGAATGAGGCACATTGGATATAGGATAGAAACTTGATAACCCAATTGACTTGGCTTGAGACAATAAGAATGATGAAGTCCCCTTAATTCTTCATAATGTAGCCAAGTCTCCAATGCCCTCCAAAGACACCTATTGATCAAGTTTGAGCTTGGTGGTCCCCAACCAAGTTGGGTCCTAAGAGGTTAGTCACAATAGGCTTGGCTACCCGAATGGTTCTTTTCTTGGCACCACTTTGAGTACCAACAAACTTGGCAAACACATTGCCAACCTTATCCTTCCCAAGAGAATAGATATCATCAATAATAATTGGGTTGGATAAGTTACCACTAGTGCATGAAGAAGCGACGTGGCCTTTCTCACAACATAAGTAGCAACGTCTACTCTTCACTTTCTTCTCACTTGATTTCTCAACAAGAGAAGCATTAACTTGAGTCTTCTTGGGAAGTGGCATGTCTTCAACTTGAGTTTGAGCATGAGATTGAACTTGTGGCCTCTTCCCTTGTTGCTTGACACTAATGGCCTTCTTCTTCAATGGGCAAGATCTAACATGATGCCCTTCAATTTTGCACTTGAAGCAAATAATCTTGGCCGAATTCTTGACTTATTCTTGTCCCTTCTTCGTGTTCATCTTGGACTTCTTCTTCTTGTTGGATTTGAATCCAAGTCCACCTTTGTCATTGGGGGATTTTTGCACACTCAAGATATTGTTGAGTGTGGATTTCCCTTTGTGACTCTTTTCCAAGTCTTTCTTCAAAGAAGTGACTTGGGCCTTGAGCTCTTTGATTTCCTCTACATGGTTAGTCTCAACACAAGTACTAGAGGAAGTATAAGCTTCATCATTAGAGCAATAAGGCGAAGAAAGCAATTCATCACAAGATGTACCAATGTTATGCATAGATGAATTACGAGGACTAGCACAAGGCAATATAGCATTTTGACTAAAAATAGTGCTAATGTCCACATGAGGCTCACTAGATGTTACCTTAGAAATCATAGCCTCATGAGCTATTTTTAGCACATTATGGGATACAAGAAAATCATCATGAGAGCTAGAAAGCTTTTCATGACTTTCTTCCAATTTCCCATAATTGCTAGATAGCAACTTAAGTTGAGCCCTTAGCTCAACATTTTCCTTTAAAATGGATGCTTCACAAGAAATAGAGTTAGTAGCACAGGCATCATCATTAACAACAAGAGGAGAAGGCAACTTGGCAAGCTCTTTTAAATAAGAAGCTTCAACTTGAGCATGAGACTCGGTGATTTTGATGAGCTCACCCTTGATGACCCTTGAGCCATTTTCGAGGTGCTCAAAATCCTCAAGGAGTCTAGCATGAGCAACTTCAAGCTTAGCATTTTTAGTTTCAAAATCATTGGCCACCTCAAGAGCTCTATCATGAGATTCTGTCATCCTAGATAATTCTAGAGCAAAAGTCTCCTCAAGAGATTCCTTGGTGGTTTGTTCAAGTTCAAGAGCTTGGGAGAGGTCCGCAATCTCATTAATCACGCTCATGACCTTCCATTTTATCAATGGTGACCTCATGCTCCTCGAGATGAGATTCCAACTCCTCAATGTATTTCTTGCCCTCGATGGCAATAGACATGATTTCCATGAAGTTGGAACGAGCAATTTTATTGTTATGAAGAGCTTTAAAAATCATTTCTCCCTTAATTTTTAAGGAAGAAACATTATCATTCTCTTCATCATTATCCTCATCATCATTAGCATTAACATCATCATCAAGAGACATATTGGGGTTCAAAGTAGGAGATACCTTTGAAGCCTTAGCCATAAGGCAAAAAGCAATAGATGATGATGTAGGATCCCTTGAAGCACCATTCAAGACCACATCTTGTTCCATGGAGTGTTGGATTTCCTCTACATTGTTAGCACAACAACTCGAGGAAATACATACATTTTTATCATGGCAACAAGACATAGCAAGCATATCATCATGAGATTTGAGCAAGCAATTTCTACATGATATGCAAGGACTATCAACACAAGCATGTGAAACATGTAAGGTGCTCGAAGTGTTAAAGTCCAAAGAAAGACCATTGCAATAAGATAATGACGCAGGATCACAAAGAACAAGCACACTATCATCATTGCAATGACCAACACTACTCACCATAGCATTACCTTGTGGCAATCCACATGTAGGTGAAGTAGAAGAAGTTGAGAAGGTAACACGGCCGAAGGTGGAGGGAGAACAATCATCCCCACAAATCTTGGACATGCCATATTTATCTTGAAGCTTTGTCCACAACTCATGAGCATCTCGGAATGGCATGAGTTGAAATATAACTACATTGCTCAAAGCATCGAAAAGCACATTAGAAGCTTGAGCATTGAGATAAGAGTTTTTCTCATCCTCGAAAGATAATATTTGGGGATCCTTTGGAGGAGAAAAACCCATATCTACAATTCGCTCTAAATTTGGGTCCATGACCCTAAAGAGATTAAGCATGCGAATAACCCAAACATCAAAATTTGTGCTATCGAAACTAAGAGTGTCAGAGAATCCTAATCCCCTAGTCGACATATTTACTCTCTAGGCGGTTAAGCCTAATAAACAGAGACGAGGCTCTGATACCAATTGAAAGATCGCGGATGTCGCCTAGAGGGGGGGGGGGTGAATAGGCGCTTTAAAATAATTACAGTTTAGACTTGAACAAATGCGGAATAAACCTAGTGGTTAATTTGTCAAGCACAAAACCTACAACAACTAGGCTCACCTATGTGCACCAACAACTTATGCTAAGCAAGATAAGTAACTATGTGATAGCAAGATATAAGACAAAGAACAATATGGCTATCACAAAGTAAAGTGCATATGTAAAGGGCTCGGGTAAGAGATAACCGAGGCACGCGGAGATGATGATGTATCCCGAAGTTCACACCCTTGCGGATGCTAATATCTCTTTGGAGCGGTGTGGAGGCACAATGCTCCCCAAGAAGCCACTAGGGCCACCGTAGTCTCCTCACGCCCTCGCACAATGCAAGATGTCGTGATTCCACTAAGGGACCCTTGAGGGCGGTCACCGAACCCGTACAAATGGCAACCCTAGCGGGCGGTCACCGAACCCGTACAGTTTGGCAACCCTTGGGGGCGGTCACCAGTACCGTCAAATTGCTCGAGGCGATCTCCACAACTTAATTGGAGACCCCGATGCTTGCCCGGAGCTTTACACCACAATGATTGAGCTCCGAACACCACCAACCGTCTAGGGCGCCCAAGCACCCAAGAGGAACAAGCTCAAGGGTACCAAGCACCCAGGAGTAATAAGCTTCTCAACTTGTAACTTCCACGTATCACCGTGGAGAACTCCAAACCGATGCACCAAATGCAATGGCAAGGACACACGGAGTGCCCAATTCACTAACTCTCAAATCCCACCAAAGCAACAAAAGCTATGGAAGAAAAGGAGAGGAAGAACAAGAAGGAGAACACCAAGAACTCCAAGATCTAGATCAAAGGGGTTCCCCTCACATAGGGGAGAAAGTGATTGGTGTAAATGTGGATCTAGATCTCCTCTCTCTTTTCCCCCCAAAACTAGCAAGAATCCACGAAGGGATTGAGAGATAGCAAGCTCCAAGAGGTCAACAATGGTGGGGGGAAAAGCTTGCAAGAGGAATAATGTTGAAGGTGGAAGAAGGGGGTATAAATACCCCCAAGAAAAATGTGGCCGTTGCACACAGCCGCCACCCCGGGCACCCGGACAAAAGGGGTCCGGGCACCCGGACCCAACAGAGAAAAATGCCATACAACCCCGGGCACCCGGGGCAAAACCCCGGGCACCCGGACACACATGGAAAGACATAGGGCAGGGGGGCCGGGCACCCGGGGGTCTCAACCCCGGGCACCCGGAGGGGGCCGAGAGGAGGTGACAGAGGAGCCCGGGCACCCGGGGGTCCAAGACCCCGGGCACCCGGGTTTTGCGGAACGTAGTAATTTCAAAAAAATTCCTACGCACACGCAAGATCATGGTGATGCATAGCAACGAGAGGGGAGAGTGTTGTCCACGTACCCTCGTAGACCAAAAGCGGAAGCGTTAGAACAATGCGGTTGATGTAGTCGTACGTCTTGACGGCCCGACCGATCAAGCACCGAAACTACGGCACCTCCGAGTTCTAGCACACGTTCAGCTCGATGACGATCCCCGGACTCCGATCCAGCAGGGTGTCGGGGAAGAGTTCCGTCAGCACGACAGCGTGGTGACGATCTTGATGTTCTACCGTCGTAGGGCTTCGCCTAAGCACCGCTACAATATTATTGAGGACTTTGGTAGAGGGGGGCACTGTACACGGCTAAGAGATCAAGAGATCAATTGTTGTCTCTATGGGGTGCCCCCTGCCCCCGTATATAAAGGAGCCAAGGGGGAGGGGGTGGCCGGCCAAGGAGGGCGCGCCAAGGGGGAGTCCTACTCCCACCGGGAGTAGGACTCCCTTCTTTCCTAATTGGAGAAGGAGAAGGGGGGAAGGAGGAGGAAGAGGGAAGGAAAGGGGGGGGGGGGGCGCCCCCCCTCTCCTTGTCCTATTCGGACTAGGGGGGAGGGGGTGTGGCCAGCCCTTGCCTCTTCTCTTCCTCTCCACTAGGGCCCATGTAGGCCCATTAAGCCCCCCGGGGTTTTCCGGTAACCTCCCGGTACTCCGGTAAAATCCTGATTTCACCCGGAACACTTTCGATATCCAAATATAGGCTTCCAATATATCAATCTTCATGTCTCGACCATTTCGAGACTCCTTGTCATGTCCGTAATCTCATTCGGGACTCCGAACAAACATCGGCACATCAAAACTCATAAACTCATAATATAACTGTCAGCGAAACCTTAAGCTTGCGGACCCTACGGGTTCGAGAACTATGTAGACATGACCTAGAACTATTTCCGATCAATAACCAATAGCGGAACCTGGATGCTCAAATTGGCTCCTACATATTCTACAAAGATCTTTATCGTCAAACCGCATAACAACATACGTTGTTCCTTTTGTCATCGGTATGTTACTTGCCCGAGATTCAATCGTCGGTATCCAATACCTAGTTCATTCTCGTTACCGGCAAGTCTCTTTACTCGTTACGTAATGCATCATCCCGTAACTAACTCATTAGCTACATTGCTTGCAAGGCTTATAGTGATGTGCATTACCGAGAGGGCCCAGAGATACCTCTCCGACAATCGAAGTGACAAATCCTAATCTCGAAATACGCCAACTCAACATGTACCTTCGAAGACACCTGTAGAGCTCCTTTTTAATCACCCAGTTACGTTGTGACGTTTGGTAGCACACAAAGTGTTCCTCCGGTAAACGGGAGTTGCATAATCTCATAGTCATAGGAACATGTATAAGTCATGAAGAAAGCAATAGCAACATACTAAACGATCAAGTGCTAAGCTAACGGAATGGGTCAAGTCAATCACATCATTCTCCTAATGATGTGATCCCATTAATCAAATGACAACTCATGTCCATGGCTAGGAAACTTAACCATCTTTGATTCACGAGCTAGTCAAGTAGAGGCATACTAGTGACACTATGTTTGTCTATGTATTCACACATGTATTATGTTTCCGGTTAATACAATACTAGCATGAATAATAAACATTTATCATGAAATACGGAAATAAATAATAACTTTATTATTGCCTCTAGGGTATATTTCATTCAGTCTGCTACTTGCACTAGAGTCAATAATCTAGTTCACATCGCCATGTGATTTAACACCAATATTCATATCTGTATATGATTAACACCCATAGTTCACATCGTCATGTGACCAACACCCAAAGGGTTTAATAGAGTCAATAATCTAGTTCATATCGCTACGTGATTAACACCCAAAGAGTACTAAGGTGTGATCATGTTTTTCTCGTGAGAGAAGCTTAGTCAACGGGTCTGTCACATTCAGAGCCGTATGTATTTTGCAAATATTCTATGTCTACAATGCTCTGCACGGAGCTACTCTAGCTAATTGCTCCCACTTTCAATATGTATCCAGATTGAGACTTAGAGTCATCTAGATCGGTGTGAAAGCTTGCACCGATGTAACTCTTTACGCGGGCTCTTTTATCACCTCCATAATCGAGAAATATTTCCTTAGTCCTCACTAAGGATATTCTTGACCAATGTCCAGCGATCTACTCCTAGATCACTATTGTACTCCCTTGCCAAATTTAGAGCAAGGTATACAAATAGGTCTGGTACATAGCATAGCATACTTTATAGAACCTATGACTGAGGCATAGGGAATGACTTTCATTCTCTTTTCTATTTTCTGTCGTGGTCGGGATTTGAGTCTTACTCAATTTCACACCTTTGCAACACAGGCAAGAACTCTTTATTTGACTATTCCATTTTGAACTATTTCAAAATCTTGACAAGGTATGTACTTATTGAAAAACTTATCAAGCGTCTTGATCTATCTCAATAGATCTTGATGCTCAATATGTACTGAGGTCTTTATTTTAAAGAACTCCTTTCAAATACTCCTTTATGCTTTCCAGAAAAATTCTACATCATTTCTGATCAACAATATGTTACTCACATATATTTATCAGAAAGGCGGTAGTGCTCCCACTCACTTTATTGTAAATACAGGCTTCACCGCAAGTCTGTATAAAACTATATGCTTTGATCAACTTATCAAATCGTATATTCCAACTCTGAGATGCTTGCACCAGTCCATAGATGGATCGCTGGAGCTTGCACATTTTGTTAGCACCTTTAGGATTGACAAAACCTTCTGGTTGCATCATATACAACTCTTCTTTAAGAAAACCATTAAGGATGCAGCTTTGACATCCATTTGCCAGATTTCATAAAACGTGGCAATTGCTAACATGATTCGGACAGACTTAAGCATCGCTACAGTTGAGAAAATCTCATTGTAGTCAACACCTTGAACTTGTCGAAAACCTTTTTGTGACAAGTCGAGCTTTGTAGATAGTAACACTACTATCAACATCTGTCTTCCTCTTGAAGATCCATTTATACAATATGGCTTGCCGATCATCGGGCAACTCCACCAAAGTCCACACTTTGTTCTCATACATGGATCCTGAGGGAGTCCTAGACTAGGGGGTGTCCGGACAGCCGGACTATCATCGTCAGCCGGACTCCAAGACTATGAAGATACAAGATTGAAGACTTCGTCCCGTGTCCGGATGGGACTTTCCTTGGCGTGGAAGGCAAGCTTGGCAATACGGATATGTAGATCTCCTACCATTGTAACCGACTCTATGTAACCCTATCCCTCCCCGGTGTCTATATAAACCGGAGGGTTTTAGTCCGTAGGACAACACAACCATTACAACAATCATACCATAGGCTAGCTTCTAGGGTTTAGCCTCCTTGATCTCGTGGTAGATCCACTCTTGTACTACCCATATCATCAATATCAATCAAGCAGGAGTAGGGTTTTACCTCCATCGAGAGGGCCCGAACCTGGGTAAAAACATCGTGTCCCTTGTCTCCTGTTACCATCCGCCTAGATGCACAGTTCGGGACCCCCTACCCGAGATCCGCCGGTTTTGACACCGACATTGGTGCTTTCATTGAGAGTTCCTCTGTGCCGTCACCAATATGAAGGATGCCTCTTCCCGTCTTCAAGGACGGTATCTTCGTCAAAGGAGCCTTTGCCGCCGGCCAAACTATCCGGCTAGGTGGTTTTCTCATGACCGCCTGTTCGGCCACCGCTTTGACAATGACCTCTCAGGTCGTCAAAAGCAATCTTCACGTCAGCTCGGAATTCGCCGAGCGGCTGGATCCAATAGAGCTCTCGTCCGTAAACGAGCTCTTGGATAGCATCGCCGCCCTGGGAGTTGCTACAGACTACAATCAGATTGGGCTTAAAACCAATCTGAGAGAGATTAACTCTCCCCAGGTCACCCACCACGTTGCAGTGGTAGAGGAACAACGCGGCGACTCTTCTCCTATATTGAAAACTAGTCATGTCCGGGCTCCCGAACCCTCCATGCCGGATTCCCGCGGAGGGACGGACTTCGATCAAGCACTAAACCTAAAGTCAGGCATCGGACCGGACTCGTTGGACAACATCCAGCAATCCAAGCTTCCAAATTTGGAAACTTCTCGGCCCTTGAGCCTCGAGATGGGTAGGGTTCCGGACTTAATTCCACCCACCCGCCCAGACATATGCGATCTATCTCTAATCCGGCAAGAGCCCGCTGAAACAATACATCACTACTGGGCCAGATTCCTCCTGGTTATGGACAGGATAAAGGACTGCCGAGAGGAAAGCGCAATCTCAATTTTTTGCAATAATTGCACGGACGAGGGAATCTTGAACGCCGTCAGCCGTCGTGAAATTACACGCTTCGCCGACCTGGTGTCCATAGTACGAAATTACTGTGCGACGGAGAGTTTCCGGAAAACCGAAAATAAGTATTGGGACAATCCGGCCCCGAATACAACCCTAGTCCGCAACAAAAGGGTGCATTACACTCAGGCACCAGGTACAAAAACCAAAAAGCAAAAACCCCATAAAGGGCACGGAACCGTACTGGAGGGATGGCTTAGCGGACCCTGTAAAATTCACAGTACAGAGGGCGCCACCCCAACACATAGCCTTCGAGCATGTTGGATATTACGGCAGGTGGCCAAAAGTGGCGAGGAGCTTCTAGCCCCAGAAAACCACTCCAACAATACCGGTACGGTATCAACAGTCTTCGAGACTTTCGCATCAAATAATATGCGGAAACGAACAATCCGCAGCCTCGCCGAAGTCTACCAAGTAGCAACAACAAATCCATGGAGCGACACAGCCATCACCTTCAACGCCAGCGACGAACCTAAATTCCGAACAGCCCGAGCACCAGCCGCATTGGTCCTTAGTCCAATAGTGGACGGCTTTTGACTTACCAAGGTACTCATGGATGGCGGCAGCGGATTAAACCTCATCTACGAGGAAACTCTTAAAAAAAATGGAAATAGACTGGAGCCGCATTGAGCGAAGCAGCACAACCTTCAGAGGAATAATCCCGAGCCGGGAAGCGCGCTGCACCGGAAAAATCACACTCGATGTGGTGTTCGGCTCGCCGGACAATTACAGGTCCGAAGAAGTCACGTTCCAAGTGGCCCCGTTCAGCAGCGGATATCACGCTATATTAGGATGAGAGGCATTCACAATTTTTCAAGCCGTACCCCATTACGGGTACATGAATCTCAAAATGCCTGGGCCCGGCGGAATAATCACTCTCATTAGTGATCCGGACATAGCACTCCGCGCCGAAAACAAGACAGCCGCATTAGCCCTGGAGGCACTATCCGAAGCCCTAGCGGCAGAAGAACTCACCGCGCTGCGCTCTACTGTGAATAGGGATGATGTGATACTCGATAAGAGATCCAAGTCCACCTCCTTTAAACCAGCGGACGAAATAGTAAAATTCCAGGTCCATCCAACGGACCCGACAAAGACGGCCTCCATCGGGGCACAGTTGAACCCTGATGTAGACGCCGCACTGCGAGAATTCCTTCGGGAAAATTGGGACATTTTTGCCTGGCACCCTTCAGATATGCCGGGAATCCCACGCAGATTGGAAGAACATAGCCTAAATATCCTAAAAGGGTTCAAGCTAGTCAAACAGGCTCTTCGACGATTCTCCGAACCCAAAAGACAGGCAATGGGAGAAGAACTAGCCAAACTATTGGAAGTCGGATTCATCAGAGACATCAAACATCCGGATTGGCTAGCAAACCTGGTAATGGTACCAAAGAAGGACAAATCCTGGCGCCTATGTGTCGATTTTAAAGACCTCAACAAGGCCTGCCCAAAGGATCCCTTCCCCCTCCCCCGCATCGACCAAATAATCGATGCTACCGCATGGCACGATTCATTGTGCTTCCTGGACGCATACTCCGGCTACCATCAAATCAAGATGGCGGAAGCGGACCAAGCCGCAATGACATTCATCACTCCATATGGACCATTCTGCTTCAACACGATGCCCTTCGGACTCAAAAACGCCGGCGCAACATATCAGCGCATGATTCAGACATGTCTGGCTACCCAGATCGGCAAAACGGTAGAGGCATACATAGACGATGTAGTCGTGAAAACCAAACGCGTCGAAACTCTAGTAGACGATTTGGGGCTCACATTCGACAACCTCCAAGCATATGATATCAAGCTGAATCCAGAAAAATGCATTTTCGGCGTACCAGCCGGAAAGCTCATGGGCTTCATTGTATCCGATAGAGGAATTGAAGCAAACCCAGCCAAGATCCGAGCTCTGTCACAACTGGATATCCTAAAAGACCTCAAACAGATACAAAAATTGACTGGATGCGTGGCGGCTCTAAGCCGCTTTATCTTCCGTTTGGGAGAAAAGGCATTGCCCCTCTATCGCCTCCTCAGGCGCACCGAACACTTTGAGTGGACGGATGCTGCCACTGCCGGACTCGAAGATATAAAAGCCATATTGGCAACAAATCCGGTCCTGGCTGCGCCTAACCAGGGCGAACCAATGTTGTTATACATCGCGGCAACACATCAAGTTGTAAGCACGGTACTCGTCGTCGAACGAGAGACAGAAGGGCACAAATTCCCTCTTCAAAAACTAGTGTACTACGTATCCACTTTCTTAACTCGCAAATCCCGTTACCCGCACTATCAAAAGATAGCGTATGCGGTGTTCATGGCATCCCGGAAGCTCCGACACTACTTTCAAGAGTGTTCGATAACAGTGGCCTCCGAAGTACCCCTCAACGACATTATAAACAACCGCGACGCGACGGGCAGGATTGCAAAATGGGCCATTGAGCTCTTACCATTCGATATAACTTACAAACCTCGGTGAGCTATAAAGTCGCAAGTTTTGGCTGACTTTGTCGCTGAATGGACCGAAGCCGAACTCCCTAAAGAGTACGGCGCATACTCCAATTGGATTATGCACTTCGACGGCTCTAAAATGTTGGCCGGATTGGGGGCTGGCGTCGTATTGATGTCCCCAACCGGGGACACAGTCCAATACGTACTTCAGATAATGTACACGGACTCCAACAACGCAGCTGAATACAAGGCCCTTTTACATGGCCTCCGGATGGCAATCTCCATGGGCATTCAACGCCTAGAGGTGCGCGGGGATTCAAACCTTGCAATATCCCAAGTAAATGGAGACTTTGATGCCAGGGATCCAAAAATGGCAGCCTATCGTAACGCTGTCCTAAAAATGTCAGCTCAGTTCGAAGGACTTGAATTCCACCACGTAGCCCGGGATAATAACCAAGCAGCCGACATATTGGCACGCATCGGCGCAAAACGTGACGCTGTCCCTCCAAACATCTTCCTGGAACAGCTCTTTAAGCCATCCATACTATGGGAAGAGGAATCCGGAAATAACAAACCGGAAGCAGCCGCACCAACCGACACAGAACAATCTGACATAATCAGCGATTCAGCCAATGAAATAACACCTTCAGCCCACGACATAATGGCAGTAATCGCCCCGTGGACAGAGCCATTCCTAGCCTACTTGCTTAGGCAGGAACTCCCCGAAGACCAAAATGAGGCCCGCTGCATAGTTCGGCGATCTAAAGCCTACAAGGTCCATGAGGGAGAACTTTATAAGAAAAGCACAACCGGAGTCCTTCAAAGGTGTATCTCCGAAGAGGAAGGGCGAAACCTTCTGGCTGAAATTCATGCCAGACTAGGCGGACACCACGCTGCAGCTCGGGCCCTTGTAGGAAAGGCATTCCGAACAGGATTTTATTGGCCGACGGCCCGGGCAGATGCTCAGGACTTAGTCCCAAGATGCGTCGGTTGTCAGCTCTTTGCTAATCAGAGCCATATGCCACCCATCGCCCTCAAAACTATACCCATTACCTGGCCGTTCGTGGTCTGGGGGCTTGACATGGTTGGACCCCTGAAAGGGGGAACCCACAAGCAAAGGTACCTATTGGTCATGGTGGACAAATTCACCAAATGGATAGAGGCCAAGCCAGTTAAAACGGCAGAGTCCGGACCAGTGATAGACTTCATATCCGGGGTTGTACACCGATATGGTGTCCCCCATAGCATCATTACCGATAACGGCACGAGCTTCACCGACGACGAGGTTAAATCATGGTGCAAAAATATGGGCATTAAGCTCGATTTCGCTTCAGTCTATCATCCTCAAACCAACGGTCAAGTGGAGCGAGCAAATGGTCTAATAATGAGCGGCATCAAACCCAGGCTAGTGCGGTCCCTGACGAAATTGGACATGCACTGGGTAGAGGAGCTCGAATCCATACTCTGGGGGCTGCGGACGACGCCCAACCGTACTACCGGATTCACACCATTCTTTATGGTATATGGCGCAGAGGCAGTTCTGCCCTGCGACATTATTCATGACTCACCTCGAGTGCGCATGTACGAAGAAAGAGAAGCCGAGTTGGATCGGCAGGACAGCTTGGATGCATTGGAAGAAGAACGTGACGTTGCCAAGGCTCGTTCCGCATTCTATCAGCACCAGGCTCAAAGATACCAAAGCAGAGAAGTACGGGCTAAGACCTACAATGTTGGCGAACTAGTTCTATGCCTACCGGACAAGAAAAAGGACAAGCTCAAGCCCAAATGGGAAGGCCCCTTCATTATCGATCAAGTCTTGACCGGCGGGGCGTACCATCTGCGAAATGCGTCGGACAACCGACTCGAGCCGAACCCATGGAACGCAGCCCGCCTCCGAAGATTCTATGCCTAGCACCGGACTAAGAGTTCGTCCCCTTCCCCCGTCCAAATTTTTACACTTCAGCTGCCTTTTGTTTCTCTTTTTTCTCTCAACCATATTCATAAAAGCCCTAAAAGGCCTACTTGCGCATTGTTCGCACACAATTGATGTGCTATCCGCACTCATTATACCTGGGGGCTTCTTTACCAGAAGCTTAATTATAAGGGCTTCATGCCCAGCACACGTGTCACACTTCCACGTGTACCTTTTATTCACCATTATATGCATCGATATGACTTAAGTTTTGGCCAAGCTGGGTTGCCTGGCTCCTGTGCTTACCCCTACGTTCTCGATTGTTCGGCTAGGAGGTAAAGGGAGCACCTCTGCGATTGTTACTGCCGGGTCAGCCGGATGTGTACCTCAGACTGGGTGAAGCCGAAAGCTAGCGTTCTTAAGGGAATACTCAGTCGGTGACTTGAAAGATGATTTTTTACCTATTTATTTATCTGCCCCCAGATGTTTTCCTGCTCTTTTCGCAGTCCGGACATGCACTTTAGGGCATGCCTCCCAGGGAAAGGAACCCTTAACGGAACTATTCTCCCTGGAAGATGTTTCTTACTAACCATGTAATATAACATAACTAGTTGGGCAATTGTCTGATAAAGCACTAATGACCCCTACGCCTGGTCTCCATGCATGCCCCGGTTGTTTCTTAACCGAGAAGGTATTCAGACACACTCCGGACTCTAGGGTCCCGAGGTTGAAGCGAAAAGGTCGGCAAAGACAAACGATCTACAATCCGGCTAGAAGGCATTTTACATGTCATTTTAAAATACATTGTCAAATCGACTGACTGTATTCTTCCTCAATCCCGTCTAACAGGTTGTCTAATTTACAGTCCCGTTGGGAAAATTTAGCGGCCAACTCTACTTGGCCGTATACTAAACTCACAGGGATCTCCTTCCCATCGGGCCCCACAGGTCCGACCTCGGCCATGTGGTTGGGATCCGCCTTCTTGTACCGCATCTTCACCATGGCCCAGGCCTCCCTGGCACCTTGGCGGCAGGCCGAAATCTTCCATAAACGAAAGCACTGCCGCACTCCCTGAAGCTTCTCCGCAAGCTCTCCAAGGCCCTCGGGTAGGGAGAGGGATGGCCATAAAGCCTGGACGACGCCGCTCATTGCCTGCCGAACTCGTTCGAGCAGTTGCACCAGCTCGGGAAGTTGATCACTCATTGATACGGGCATCTCCTCCGCAGGGCGACCTGTGAGTACACCTACAGACATATTTTGTCAATTGACTTCCTCGCCAAACTCTTCTTTTCAAAGGAGTTCGCTCAAGCACTTACTATAGATGCCGCGATGAAGCCGCTGATTCTCCTTAACGCAGCCAGACAGCTCGGCCCGAACACCTTTCAGCTCTTCTCCAAGCTGGGCGTGAGCATCCTGGAGCTTGTTCCTTTCCTGCTGCATCTTCGTCAGCACCCTCTCGCCGGCCTTCATCTGGCGTAGTAGTTCTTGCCTGTCCGGATCCTGTCCGGCAGCACCTGCAAAGTCATTATTAGACTTGCGCGCATGCCGCACACCACTTATCTTTTTAACAAAAAAATATAATAATGTGTTACCAGGAGGGGTCCCTGTGTCTCCTCCCGTGGCAGCCAGTGCGGCCTCAAGTTGGGCCTTACACTCTTGCAGCTCCTGAGATAGTTGGGTATTCTTCTTTGTAAGATCCTGCATTTCAATTGATCCTTAAATCAGTTAATATAACTACTTTAAGTCTCGGGGGCTACTGGCATATACAACTATTAAAATCTCTTACCCATATGTCTTTTACACACTGCTCCGTGGATCTGGTTAAACCATCTTGAGCAGCACGGAGGTGCGCGTCGCCCGCGTTAAAGGCATCCAACGCCTCAGGGGAGAAGCACGCGTCACGAAAAACTGTCCGGCGGCGCCTGTGGTTCATGGCGCTCTCCACCTCAGACTTGGTGGCGGACAGTCTGTCGGCATCCTTCGTTGGAGGAGTATCCGGCTCACGCCTTGCGCTCGCCTCCCCCTCCAGACCAGGTGCTGGAGCTTGGCTGGTAGAGGCTGGGTTGGCAACCTCTACGCCCGCAGTCCGGCGGGCGCTTTTTCTCCTACAAAAGTCATGAGCATTCAAACACTTCCTAGGAACGTTGCTCTAAATAACGAACCGTGAGCTATACCTTTGCGGCGACGTTTCAATCCGTGCCGCGCTCCTCTTTCGCCTACTGGGCCGGACTGACCCTTGTTGGTCAGCCGCCGCGGGCTCGGCTTCCCGCCTTGAAGGCACCTCCTGCAAAACACCATCGTATACGGTGGTCAGATATGAGCAAGGAAGAAATAATGGTGTCAGGACTTCGGTCACAATCACCTGGGAAGCCGGATATAGGCCGGGGTAGTCAGCCGTAATGGCGACTAAAGCATTATCCATGCTGAGTTGGTGGAACACCCCGTCGATTAGCTCCACCTTTATGTCCAGGTCCTCTTCGGAGGCCGGATCCTGGGATCTCTCTGGATCCTTGGGTTGCGGAGCTGGACTAAGCATGCCATCCACAACCCGACGCAGCTCCTGCGTCGATAGCATAATATAAGAAACTTAAACTTTGAAAGCATGGGTCGGGCACACAAAGTGTTCGCTTACCCAACGCCGAGGGTTATTCATGGAGAACCCATTCAACGGGCTCGTCTGGAGGAAATCCTCCTTCTCCCCCTTGTACAGGCCGGACAGGATCTTCGCCAGGTCTTCGGCCGATCCCGGCCCTTTGCGGCCATGACGGGTGGCATCGTCCTCCCCGTTGAAGTCCCACATAGGGTGGCCCCTGTATTGCAGCGGCTGCACCCCCCGCATAATGCACGTTGCCATGACTCCAATCATGGTCAACCCGGAATGGGCCAGTAACCTTATCCGGCCCATCAAATAATGGACGCTCTTGTCTTCCTCCAGCTGGGGGCTCCGTGGGCGCCAGCTAAGGCGTTTCTTCAGAGGAGCATTACTGAACTCCGGGAGGCCGATCCGAACAGGGTCCGGCAGCGGAGAGTCTTCTATGTAAAACCATTCTGAAGGCCAGTCTTCGGACGCCTGCTTAGGGGTTCCGGATGGGTATCCGGTCCTGGCAATGCGCCATATTTCAGCACCGCCCACATGATATATGGACCCCTCGTGAGAGCGGGGTACAAGGCAGAACAACCTCTTCCACAGCGCAAAATGGGGCTCGACGCCCAGAAATAGCTCGCAAAGAGCTACGTAACCCGCGATATGCAGGATAGAGGCAGGCGTGAGGTGATGGAGCTGGAGTTCGTAGAACTCCAGGAGCCCGCGGAGGAACGGATGTATAGGAAATCCGAGCCCCCTTATCAGATAGGGGACGAAGCATACCCGCTTCCCTTTGTTGGGACTTGGGGTAGCCTCCGCTTGCTTCCCACCTTTGTAGGTGTCCAGCCCGGCTTGAACTGGAATCATGAAGGTCGGAGGGAGATATCCCTCCGCTTGGAGTGTCACCAGCTTGTTGTGCGGGATAGAACATCTCCTCCAATCTCCTGGCAGAGGGCTGGGGGCACAAGAGGAGGAGCCACGTCGACGGTCCATGATGGAATGGATTTTTGGTAAGAAGCGCTCCGATGAGTACTCCCGGAAGGAAGATGGTGTGATTTGGATCTGGATTCTTGCCTTTCTTATAGGCAGATTACTTGCGCAGCTAGGGGGTAAAACATAAAAGATACCCTGGCTTTCCGCATTCGTGCGACGTGTGGAAGAAGGCCATTATTGGGCATGGAAGCCAAGAAGCGCAACATTGATAAGGAAGCCGGAAACTGTTCGGCAGGTACATGGAACTTAAAGGAGAACCCGCCTTGCAACGCCGAAGACTATATACGCGCTGGACTTATCGTCATTGAAGCCTGGTTCGGGGGCTACTGAGGGAGTCCTGGACTAGGGGGTGTCCGGACAGCCGGACTATCATCGTCAGCTGGACTCCAAGACTATGAAGATACAAGATTGAAGACTTCGTCCCGTGTCCGGATGGGACTTTCCTTGGCGTGGAAGGCAAGCTTGGCAATACGGATATGTAGATCTCCTACCATTTTAACCGACTCTGTGTAACCCTAGCCCTCCCCGGTGTCTATATAAACCGGAGGGTTTTAGTTCGTAGGACAACACAACCATTACAACAATCATACCACAGGCTAGCTTCTAGGGTTTAGCCTCCTTGATCTCGTGGTAGATCCACTCTTGTACTACCCATATCATCAATATAAATCAAGCAGGAGTAGGGTTTTACCTCCATCGAGAGGGCCCGAACCTGGGTAAAAACATCGTGTCCCTTGTCTCCTGTTACCATCCGCCTAGACACACAGTTCGGGACCCCCTACCCGAGATCCGCCGGTTTTGAAACTGATAGATCCCATCTCAGATTTCATGGCCTCAAGCCATTTCGTGGAATCTGGGCTCATCATCGCTTCCTCATAGTTCATAGGTTCATCATGGTGTAGTAACATGACTTCCAGAACAGGATTACCGTACCACTCTGGTGCGGGCTGTACTTTGGAAGACCTACGAGGTTTTGTAGTAACTTAATCTGAAGTTTCATGATCATCATCATTAGTTTCCTCACTAACTGGTGTAGGAATCACTGGAACTGATTTCTGTGATGAACTACTTTCCAATTTGGGAGTACAAATTACCTTATCAAGCTGTACTTTCCTCCCACTCACTTCTTTCGAGAGAAACTCCTTCTCTAGAAAGGATCCATTTTTAGCAACGAATATCTTGCCTTTGGATCTTTGATAGAAGGTGTACTCAACAGTTTCCTTTGGGTATTCTATGAAGACGCACTTCTCCGATTTGGGTTCGAGCTTATCAGGTGAAAACTTTTTCACATAAGCATCGCAGCCCCAAACTTTTAAGAAACGACAACTTTGGTTTCTTGCCGAACCACAGTTCATAAGGCGTCGTCTCAATGGATTTTGATGGTGCCTTATTTAAAGTGAATGCAGCTGTCTCTAATGCATAACCCCAAAACGATAGTGGTAAATTGGTAAGATACATCATAGATTGCACCATATCCAATAAAGTGCAGTTACGACGTTCGGACACACCATTATGCCGTGGTGTTCCAAGTGGTGTGAGCTGTGAAACTATTCCACATTGTTTTAAATGAAGGACAAACTCGTAACTCAAATATTCTCTTCTACGATCAAATTGTAGAGTCTCTATTTTCTTGTTACGATGATTCCCCACTTCACTCTGAAATTCTTTGAACCTTTCAACTATTTCAGATTTATGTTTCATCAAGTAGATATACCCATATTTGCTCAAATCATCTGTGAAGGTCAGAAAATAACGATACCCGCCACGAGCCTTAATACTCATTGGTCTGCATACATCAGTATGTGTTATTCCAACAAGTCAGTAGCTCGTTCAATTGTTCTAGAGAACGGAGTTTTAGTCATCTTGCCCAAAAGGCACGGTTCGCAAGCATCAAATGATTCATAACCAAGTGATTCCAAAAATCCATCTCTATGGAGTTTCTTCATGCGCTTTACACCGATATGACCCAAACGGCAGTGCCAGAAATAAGTTGCACTATCATTATTAACTTTGCATCTTTTGGCATCAATATTATGAATATGTGTATCACTACGATCGAGATCCAACAAACTATTTTCATTGGGTGTATGACCATCGAAGGTTTTATTCATGTAAACAGAACAACAATTATTCTCTGACTTTAAATGAATAACCGTATTGCAATAAACATGATCAAATCATATTCATGCTCAACGCAAACGCCAAATAACATTTATTTAGGTTTAACACTAATCCCGAAAGTTTAGGGAGTGTGTGATGATGATCATATCAATCTTGGAACTACTTCCAACACTCATCGTAACTTCCCCTTCAACTAGTCTCTGTTTATTCTGTAACTCCTGTTTCGAGTTACTAATCTTAGCAACCGAACAAGTATCAAATACTCAGGGGCTACTATAAACACTAGTAAGGC
Source organism: Triticum timopheevii (assembly GCA_963921465.1). NCBI lineage: Eukaryota > Viridiplantae > Streptophyta > Magnoliopsida > Poales > Poaceae > Triticum > Triticum timopheevii. The sequence continues at coordinate 397,846,214 of OY997270.1, read as the reverse complement.
ACACATCAATAACCTGCATATCAAATATACCCATGTTCACTTTGCCATCCTTCTTATCCTCCAAATATTCAGGGCATTTCCGATTCCAGAGACCATTTCCTTTGCAGTACAAGCACTCAGTTTCAGTCTTTGGTCCAGCTTTGGGCTTCTTCGCGGGAGTGACAACTTGCTTGCCATTCTACTTGAAGTTTCCTTTCTTTCCCTTTGCCCTTTTTCTTGAAACTAGTGATCTTGCCAATCATCAACACTTGATGTTCTTTCTTGATTTCTACCTTCGTCGATTTCAACGACACGAAGAGCTCGGGAATCATTTTCGTCATCCCTTGCATACTATAGTTCATCATGAAGTCCTACTAACTTGGTGATGGTGACTAGAGAACTCTGTCAATCACTATCTTATCTGGAAGATTAACTCCCACTTGATTCAAGCGATTGTAGTACCCAGACAATCTGAGCACATGCTCACTAGTTGAGCAATTCTCCTCCATCTTTTAGCTATAGAACTTGTTGGAGATTTCATATCTCTCAACTCGGTTATTTGCTTGAAAGATTAACTTCAACTCCTAGAGCATCCAATATGGTCCATGACGTTCGAAACGTCTTTGAAGTCCCGATTCTAAGCCGTTAAGCATGGTGCACTAAACTATCAAGTAGTCATCATATTGAGCTAGCCAAACGTTCATAACGTCTGCATCTGCTCCTGCAATAGGTCTGTCACCTAGCGGTGCATCAAGGACATAATTCTTCTGTGCAGCAATGAGGATAAACCTCAGATCACGGATCTAATCCGCATCATTGCTACTAATATCTTTCAACATAATTTTTCTCTAGGAACACATATAAAACATAGGGAAGCAACAACGCGAGCTATTGATCTACAACATTATTTGCAAAATACTACCAGGACTAAGTTCATGATAAATTTAAGTTCAATTAATCATATTACTAAAGAACTCCCACTTAGACAGACATCTCTCTAGTCATCTAAGTGATCACGTGATCCAAATCAATTAAACCATGTCCGATCATCACGTGAGATGGAGTAGTTTTCAATGGTGAACATCACTATGTTGATCGTATCTACTATATGATTCACGCTTGACCTTTCGGTCTCAGTGTTCTGAGGCCATATCTGTATATGTAGGCTCGTCAAGTTTAACCTGAGTATTCCGCGTGTGCAACTGTTTTGCACCCGTTGTATTTGAACATAGAGCCTATCATACCCGATCATCACGTGGTGTCTCAGCACGAAGAACTGTCGCAACGGTGCATACTCAGGGAGAACACTTCTTGATAATTAGTGACAGATCATCTTAAAATGCTACCGTCAATCAAAGCAAGATAAGATGGATAAAGGATAAACATCACATGCAATCAATATAAGTGATATGATATGGCCATCATCATTTTGTGCTTGTGATCTCCATCTCCGAAGCACCGTCGTGATCACCATCATCACCGGCGTGACACCTTGATCTCCATCGTAGCATCGTTGTCGTTTACTCCATCTATTGCTTCTACAACTATCACTACTGCTTAGTGATAAAGTAAAGCAATTACAGGGCGTTTGCATTTCATACAATAAAGCGACAACTATATGGCTCCTGCCAGTTGCCGATAACTTTGGTTACAAAACATGATCATCTCATACAATAAAATATAGCATCACGTCTTGACCATATCACATCACAACATGCCCTGCAAAAACAAGTTAGACGTCCTCTACTTTGTTGTTTCAAATTTTACGTGGCTGCTACGGGCTTAGCAAGAACCGTTCTTACCTACGCATCAAAACCACAACGATAGTTCGTCAAGTTAGTGCTGTTTTAACCTTCGCAAGGACCGGGCGTAGCCACACTCGGTTCAACTAAAGTGAGAGAGATAGACACCCGCCAGTCACCTTTAAGCATGAGTGCTCGTAACGGTGAAACCAGTCTCGCATAAGCGTACGCGTAATGTCGGTCCGAGCCGCTTCATCTCACAATACCGCTGAACCAAAGTATGACATGCTGGTAAGCAGTATGACTTGTATCGCCCACAACTCACTTGTGTTCTACTCGTGCATATCACATCTACGCATAAAACCGGGCTCGGATGCAACTTTTGGGGAACGTAGTAATTTCAAAAAATTTCCTACGCACACGCAAGATCATGGTGATGCATAGCAACGAGAGGGGAGAGTGTTGTCCATGTACCCTCGTAGACCGAAAGCGGAAGCGTTAGAAGAACGTGGTTGATGTAGTCGTACGTCTTCACGGCCCGACCGATCAAGCATCGAAACTACGGCATCTCCGAGTTCTAGCACACGTTCAGCTCGATGACGATCCCTGGACTCTGATCCAGCAGGGTGTTGGGGAAGAGTTCCGTCAGCACGACGGCGTGGTGACGATCTTGATGTTCTACCGTCGCAGGGCTTCGCCTAAGCACCGCTACAATATTATCGAGGACTTTGGTGGAGGGGGGCGACACACACGGCTAAGGGATCAAGAGATCAATTGTTGTCTCTATGGGGTGCCCCCTGCCCCCGTATATAAAGGAGCCAAGGGGGAGGAGGCGGCCGGCCAAGGAGGGCGCGCCAAGGGGGAGTCCTACTCCCATCGGGAGTAGGACTCCCTTCTTTCCTAGTTAGATAAGGAGAAGGGGGAAAGGAGGAGGAAGAGGGGAAGGAAAGGGTGGGGGGCGCCGCCCCCTCTCCTTGTCCTATTCGGACTAGGGGGGGAGGGGGCGTAGCTAGCCCTTGCCTCCTCTCTTCCTCTCCACTAGGGCCCATGTAGGCCCATTAAGTCCCCCGGGGTATTCCGGTAACCTCCCGGTACTCCAGTAAAATCCCGATTTCACCCGGAAAACTTCCGATATCCAAATATAGGCTTCCAATATATCAATCTTCATGTCTCGACCATTTCGAAACTCGTCGTCATGTCCGTAATCTCATTCGGGACTCCGAACAAACTTCGGTACATCAAAACTCATAAACTCATAATATAACTGTCATCGAAACCTTAAGCATGCGGACCCTACCGGTTCAAGAACTATGTAGACATGACCTAGAACTGTTTCCGGTCAATAACCAATAGCGGAACCTGGATGCTCATATTGGCTCCTACGTATTCTACGAAGCTCTTTATCGGTCAAACCGCATAACAACATACGTTGTTCCTTTTGTCATCGGTATGTTACTTGCCCGAGATTCAATCGTCGGTATCCAATACCTAGTTCAATCTCGTTACCGGCAAGTCTCTTTACTCGTTACGTAATGCATCATCCCGTAACTAACTCATTAGCTACATTGCTTGCAAGGCTTATAGTGATGTGCATTACCGAGAGGGCCCAGAGATACCTCTCCGACAATCGAAGTGACAAATCCTAATCTCAAAATACGCCAACTCAACATGTACCTTCGGAGACACCTATAGAGCTGCTTTATAGTCACCCAGTTATGTTGTGACGTTTGGTAGCACACAAAGTGTTCCTCCGGTAAACGGGAGTTGCATAATCTCATAGTCATAGGAACATGTATAAGTCATGAAGAAAGCAATAGCAACATACTAAACGATCAAGTGCTAAGCTAACGGAATGGGTCAAGTCAATCACATCATTCTCCTAATGATGTGATTCCGTTAATCAAGTAGAGGCATACTAGTGACACTCATGTCCATGGCTAGGAAACTTAACCATCTTTGATTCACGAGCTAGTCAAGTAGAGGCATACTAGTGACACTATGTTTGTCTATGTATTCAAACATGTATTATGTTTCCGGTTAATACAATTCTAGCATGAATAATAAAAATTTATCATGAAATAAGGAAATAAATCATAACTTTATTATTGCCTCTAGGGCATATTTCCTTCACCGGGGTGGTCAGAGGAGGTTCGGGAGCAGCCCGGAAGACCCCGGGCACCCGGGGGGAGAGACCCCGGGTACCCGGACCGACCAGAGAGGTCACTAAGGAGGGGCTGGGGTGACCCCGGGCACCGGGGGTCAAGGACCCCGGGCACCCGCACTAGGCAGAGAGATGCGGGAACCGGTATAATTGAAACGACCACAACTTTTGCAAACGAACTCCAAATTTGATGAAACCAAGTTTGTTGGAAAGCTAAAGACAGTGAGAACCCTTTCTCAAAGAAGACCGGTAAGACCTCCAACACCGAAAACGCGATAGAAGAAGCATGCGAACTCCGTTTTCGAAGAACTCGGGCTTATCATCAAGATGACCATAAGCTCCAAAACTCACAAAGAGAACCAAACAAGTACCAAGAAAGATGATGCAAGGATGCAATGTTTTGAGCTCTCTACTAATGATAGGATAAAGCTACTCATCGAGAGCCCCTCTTGATAGTACGGCAATCGATCCTAAAACCCGGTCTCCCAACTACCACCATGAGACCGGTAAAATAGAAAAACTATCAAGGGCAACCTTTGACTTGCACATGGTCCACTTGAGCTAGATGATGACGAACTTGTCCTCCTCAAGATGGACCACCTTTCTTGATTGCGTTGGGTCGATGAAGACTAGATGATTGCTCCCCCATACTTCACTATGGGTGAGCCACTCTTCAGCACATCTTCACAAGTCCATTGACACCAAAATGGACGGCAAGCTTCAAGCATTTGATCTCTTCGTGATGCTCCACTTGAACTTGCACACGACAATCTTTATGACGATCACCACTTGATGTTTCCTCTCCATGGATTGAGTGATATCTTCCTCTTGACGCAAGCCCATGAACACGTACCTAACCCCACATAGAACTCTCACATAGACCATGGGTTAGTACACAAAGCACAATGGACAATGCTTACCATACCATGGGATCACTTGATCCCTCTCGGTACATCATCTACGCTTTGTGAGTTGATCAACTTGATTCACTCTTGACTTAGTCTTGATCAACCTTGAATCTTTCCAACTCTCTTCATTTGGATGATGTCTTGAAGGTAAACATGAATGATCACACAATCTTCTTCTTCAAGACATGCTTGCAATAAACACAACACTCACATAACCAATCTTTGGATAATTCCTTAATAGCACCTTGGTCAACACATAAACTCCTTGAAACCAGCACATGGACTTCAAGAAGAGCCTATGGACAAATCCTTCAAATATAACTCAACGCAACCATTAGTCCATAGAGAGTGTCATCAATTACCAAAACCACACATGGGGGCACCGCATGTCCTTTCACCAAGGAAGGTGGCGGCGGGGCTATTTCTCCCCTCTTCGCGGCATTGAGTGCGATGTCTGCATCGCCATGAGCGCGGGCGAGATGCAGGACTACGGGAGCGGCGTCAGCACGGGGAGAGGCCGGATCCTGGTCGGGCTTGGCTAGATCTAGCTTCTCCGCCCTAGTTGTCCCTCGATGTGGTGCGTGCTGCATCGGCGGGCAGTGCTCGACGGCTCCATGGTGGAGTCGCGGACGTTGTTTTGTGGCATGCGATGGTGAGGTGGGGCTTAGTGGCTCCGTGGTGGGATTTTGAGCTCTGGAGGGCAGCGAGGGCTGGATCTCAGCGCGGCGGCCCTGGAAGGTGGTGGCGGGTGAAGCTCGGGCTTCCCGCGGCCGCATGGCGTGGTGCAGTCCCTGTCCAAGGCAGATTTGTGTCGGCAATTTCGTGGTTTTTGGTACAAATTGGTCCAGATCAGAGACGGTGACGACCATGCGGGATCCATCTCGGCGGCTCTCGCGGCTTGGCGAGGTGGGTGGGAGCCCTCCTCCCAGGCTCAAGTGGTGGCACACTCAGGCAATGGCCGGTGCGCCAAGGCTCCTATGGTGGCACTACTGTTGCGGTTGGTCACCGGATCTAGGCGGCTAGATCTAGGGCTTTGAAGGTGGTCGAGACAGTGCATTGGTTTTCGGGTGGATTTTTTGGGATGGATCCGGGTGAAAACTTGGTCTTAGATCGTTGGATGGAGTTGGTGATCATGATGCCCTTATCATCGTTTCCTTCATCAATGCATCATCGAGGTGAAACTCCCAACCCCACCCAATATTTCTGGGGGAAACCCTATATCAGTTGATCGGATGACGGCGGCAATCATGTGCCGTTACCCCCTTGGGGGAGGCATTCTTGGAGATGCACTCGGACTCGAGGGACCAAGGATGGATTCTTCGGTGGAGCAGTGTCTCTCTCTACATATTCATGGCGGCGGTTCTTGGCGGCATGGAGCAGTGGAGGCTTGGCGTCGGATGTGTGGCGATGGACACACGCAGGAGGTCGACGCTGTCTGGCATCATGCTGGCATCGGCGGCTGCTAGATCGGGCAAGGTTGATGCATCAGTACAGATCTGAAGATGAATTTGTGGCAGGTGGCTGTGGCGGCCTCATACCCGGCAGGCGTCCTGGTTGGGACCTCAGGTCTTAGATGTTTGGTTTGACTGTGAGGTCTGATTGGTATTAGGCCTAGGCCATCAGCGCCCCTTCATCAACTAGATAGGAGTAGCGACATATGTTGCTTAGACGCTGGCTTTAGTCTTATTCTTGTATGACTTTGTAAGGTCTTTGTTAAGAATTAATAAATTGGCCATATGCATCGTCCAGATGCAGAGGCTGGGGGTCTTCCTTCTTTTTTTAAAAAAACTAGCACCACCATCGAGCCAGCTCGCATATGAAGAATCCCATTGTCGGAGCATCCAACCGCACCTTGCGGAGGCCACCGACCAGCACCAACCGCCGACCGAAAGCCGGATCACCAGACGCAACACAAACCGCCAATCCTTGCCGAGCACCACTCCGACTAGGACCTAAGAAATGCTGCCCGAGGCCATGAACCACCTCGGTTCCCAGCCACGACCAAGCCCCCACGCGCTCGCGCATGCGCCAGAGAACGAAGAAGATTCAGCAGCCACCAACACGCTCCTGCACCCTCACAGCAAAGCCTCTCCACCATGACATCCGAGCAACAGCCCCTCATCGCGCCGCCGTGCATCCTCCCGGCGGTAGATCTGCACCGTCGGACCCCTTGTGCTGCACCTCCCCGCGCAGCAGCACCTCAACCCAGCTCCGCCCCCTCATCGCAGCCCCTCCCACGGTCCCGCCCATCACACCGGCCAAAGAGCAGAGCACCCGAGCAACAGAGCACTGCCTGAGCCCCCACGCACGCCCTGCGCGGCCACACCCTCGCCGCGGCGCCCCTGGAGCACGACCGCACCACCATGCCACTTCCTGCCTGTTGGAAACGAGAGTTTGGCAATGCTTCACGATGTATTGATCGGTGCATAGCGCACATATATATGGAGTACAAGCTGGGCCACAACCTCAACTATACAATGACTAGGAGGTGGGCCGGGCTATACAATATACATGCACAAACCATATATTCGACACCCCCCGTAGTCGAAGCGTCGCCGGAGATGCAAAGACTGGACCTGAACTCCTCGAATACAGACGTAGGCAGTCCTTTCGTCATGACGTCGGTGAACTGCTGCGCCGTCGGGACGTGGGGGACCCGGATGCACCCAAGAGCCACCTGCTCACGAACGAAGTGTATATCAAGCTCAATATGCTTCGTTCGACGATGGTGGACCGGGTTGGCGGAGAGGTAGACGACGGAGACGTTGTCGCAGTAGACGAGCGTGGCCTTGTGAACATCACAAAGCAACTCCTGGAGTAGCTGACGGAGCCAAGAGCATTTGGCAACGGCGTTAGCCACTGCTCGATACTCATCCTCGGCACTCGAGCGGAAGACGGTGGGCTGTCACTTGGAGGACCAAGAGATCAGGGACGGCCCAAGATAGACACAGTACCCCGAGGTGGAGCACCATGTGTCCGGGCAGTCGGCCCAGTCTGCATCAGAGTAGGCGACGAGGTCGATGGAGGCGGAGGCCGTCAGCGTAAGTCCTAAGGACTAGGTGCCGCGTATGTATTGGAGGATACGCTTCACCAGAGTCGAGCGAGAGTCGCGCGGAGCATGCATGTGAAGACAGACCAGCTGAACAGCATACTGCAAGTCGGGGCACGTCAGGGTCAAGTACTGCAAGGCGCCCACAATGGAGCGGTAGAAGGCTGCATCGGATGCAGGCGAACCCTCCAAAGTGGAAACCTTGGCTTGGTGTCGACGGACGTGGGAGCGGGCTTGCAGTTAAGCATGCCAGCTCGATCGAGAAGCTCATGGGCGTAGCGCTGCTGATGCAGGAAGAACCCGTTTGGCCGTCGAACCACCTCAATGCCAAGGAAGTAATGCAGAGGACCCAAGTCCTTCAGGGCAAACTCATCGCGAAGACGAGCAATGAGCTGCTGGAGGAGGGCGACAGTGGATGCCGTCAGAATGATCTCATCAACGTACAACAACAAGTAGGTCGTGTCAACTCCGTGATGATACACGAAGAGGGACGCATCGGAGTGAGTCGATGTAAATCCGAGCGTCTGCAGGAAGGCGGCGATGCGCTGGTACCAGGCCCGAGGTGCCTGCTTCAACCCGTAAAGAGAATGGGAGAGCAAGCACACATGATCTGGATGCGTGGCGTCAACGAAGCCGGTGGGCTGCTCACAGAACACCTGCTCAGCTAGGTGGCCGTGGAAGAAGGCGTTGGACATGTCCAACTGATGCACATGCCAAGCTCGGGACACGGCTAGCTGGAGCACGGCGCGGATCGTGCCCGGTTTAACAACCGGGGCAATCCACGCCCATGCGTTGCCGAAAACCCCAAACCACCCAGCGAGCTTTATAGCGCTCGAGAGTGCCATCCGGACGAGTCTTGTGCCGAAAGACCCACTTGCCCATAATGATGTTGGCACGAGGCGGCCGAGGGACGAGCTGCTAGGTACGGTTCCGCTGGAGCGCGTCGAACTCTTCCTGCATCGCAGCGAGCCAATGAGGATCTGAAGGGCAGCTCGAGCTGACGATGGGAGAGGAGACGGCTCAGAGACGGAAACCGCGAGAAGGTACTCATAGCTGGGGTACCGCGTGCTCGGGCGGAGGGTGCCAGCCAGAGAGCGAGTCATCGGGCGGGGCAGCGGGTCCGGAGTGGAGACGGGCAACAACGAAGAAGAGCCCGCCTCCTCCGAGGCTGCCGCGCGCGAGGCTGCCACGGGCGAGGTGGCGGGCGAGGCCGCCGGCATGGTCGGGGCCGGGGACGCTAGGGTTGTCGCGGGCGTTGAGGGACATGCGGCCCCTAGGGCAGCCAACCGAGGAGAAACTCGACCCGTGGCACGGGGGGCACCCTCAAAGCCGGGGAGGCGGCCCAAGAGAAGCACGTGAGCGGCCGTCACCGGGAGCGGGCAAAGCCGCAACATCCAAAGGTACCTGCTGAAACGGAAAAACCATCTCATCAAAGTAAACGTGTCGTGAAGTGATCACCCGATGTGAGATAGCATCATAGCAGCGGTAGCCTTTGGTGTTGGGGGGATAGCCGAGAAAGATGCAAGCCACAGACCGAGGTGCGAACTTATGAGGAGCAGTGGAAGCGATGCTGGGGTAGCACAGGCAACCGAAAATGCGGAGCTCAGCATAGGAAGGTGGCGTGCCAAACAAGAGGTGATGAGGTGCAAAATTCCCGCGAGTGCGACAAGGACGAATGTTAATGAGTAGTGATGCGGTGGCGAGCGTGTCGGGCCAAAAACGTGGTGGCACATTGGCGTGAAAGAGGAGGGTGCGAACATAGTCATTAAGAGTGCAAAGCACACGCTCAGCACGGCCGTTTTGTTGCGAAGTGTATGAGCAAGTGAGACGAAAGATCGTGCCGCGTGTGGCGAGAAAGTTGCGGATCACAAGGTTATCAACTCCTTCCCGTTGTCTGTTTGCAACACATGAATGGGACGTCCAAACCGCATGGAGACATAGGAGTACAAAGCGGTGAGAGTAGCAACAAAGTCCGACTTTCGCCGCAACGGGAAGGTCCACACATAGTGCGAAAAATCATCAAGTATGACAAGATAATAAAGATAGCCCGTGTTACTTGCAACAGGAGAGGTCCAAACATCACTATGAATTAACTCAAACGGGTATGATGCGACATGCGAGGAAGTGCTAAAAGGAAGACGAACATGTTTGCCGAGACGACAAGCATGACAAGTGTGATCGTCGATCTTATTACACGTGAATGAAAAACTCCGAAGAATATGACGAAGAGTGGCGGTGTTGGGATGACCGAGACAAGCGTGCCAAAGGTCCATTCCGGTGGAAAGCGCCATGGGTGCAGCGACGGAGGAGGTAGATGAGTGGACCGGGTAGAGCTCGTCGGTGCTGTCACATCGGTGGAGCACCATCCTGGTACGGGCATCCTTAACAGAAAAGCCAAACATGTCAAATTCAACGGTAACAGGATTTTCACGTGTAAGAACGAACGTAAACAAGATTTTTAATGATGTCAGGAGAGACAAGCACATTAGAAAGATATAATGCCATGGAGTTAGAAGGAAAAGCAGCATGGCCGACATGAGTAATAGGCATGGAAGAACCGTCACCCACGGTAATGCGAGCAGCGGTGTGAACGGGGTGAGCGGCAACAAGGTTATCGGGGTTGGCAGCCATGTGAGTCGTGGCTCTGGTGTCCATATACCAGTCGCCATCGCCAGTGTACTGCTGCGGCATGAGGGCGGTGGAGGGCCGCTAGGAGCACGGGGTCCCAAGGCGCCGGTGAGAGAGCGGGGGCTGACGGCGCCGGCTGAGGCGGTGGCGCCACGAACCCACCGGCCGGAGGTAGCCCATAGGCCGCAGAGGGGCCATAGAGCGGCACAGGCTGGTACGTCTGAGGGGCCGCGTGAAGCGCCTGATGAGAGGTCGGGCGGGCGCCGAAGAGGCATGGACGCAGGCATGCGGTAATGCATGGAGTACGCGTGCACAACCCCGGTCCAGGGGTTCTGGCCTGCCTGCCAGGGCGCCGGTGGGAGCTGCTGCTGGCACGGCGCCCCGCCGGGCGCAGCCGGTTGCTGCTGCTGTTTGCGGCCGCCTCGGCCACGGCGGCCCCCGCAGCACTGCTGCTGCTGCTGCTCGGCAGGGGGCTGCGGAGGGGCCGGCTGCGGCTGCGGGTAGGGGAACCCGGGCGGCGGGGGCGCCTGGAAGGGGCCCGGGGCGGGCCTCGGCGGGGTGGTGGGTGGCGCACCGCCGTGAGTACCGGCGGTGAGGGCGGTGTGGGTGGCCCGAGTGCGTGACATCCGCATCCGCCTCTCCTCCAACTTCAGATATGCGATGATCTTGGGGAACGTCGGGTTGGTGATGAGTGGGATGTTGGAGGCGGCGTTCCCGAAATCATCGTTCAGGCCGGCGATGGTGTTGGGCTGCGGCGGCGATGAGATCGCGGCGGCGGCGGCGTCACAGGGTTTAGCGTTAGGATCTTAGGTATGCTACCATGTTGGAAACAAGAGTTTGACAATGCTTCACGATGTATTGATCGGTGCATAGCGCACGTATATATGGAGTATAAGGTGGGCCACAACCTCAACTATACAATAACTAGGAGGTGGGCCGGGCTATACATTATACATGCACAAACTATATATTAACACTGCCCATCTCCGCGCCCGCTCTGATCCGAGCACCTCCCAACCTCCCATCCGCGCAACCGCGCGTATATCTGCGTTAGCCGGCGTCGACTTAACTCCATTTTGTACACTCCGTACCAAATCATCACAGGCACTCGGAGACAAGAATTCAATAGCTGTGAATTTGTGTTTGTAGGCCGCGAGTCAAATTCGGAAGCACACAACCTTGCCAAGTTTTTGGTTCCTTTAGACCAAGTGACCACTATACAAAAAGAAAATAATATAGGCTAGCCTGTAGATTAGTTTTGTTTCTTTTGGAGTTCGAGTCATACACGTATTACGTGTCACACGCATGTACATGTCGGATTCCTTGTGATCTTCTTTAAGGAGGATCTATTACTCGCAAAAAGTACTCATCCGGACATGGCGGCGATGCATATGACCCTGGGCGACGGCAGCACCAAATCGTCAGCAGCGGCGAAGTGGTTGGACCTCCCCGACGACCTCCTCGGCATGGTCCGCTTCACGCTTTCCTCCCTACGTGACCACGTGTGCTTTGCCGCCGTCTGCAATCTCTCTCGGGAGGGCTGATCTGGAGTCCGTTGGGGCTCCGGAGAGGGGGATTCGTTGTCGTCGTCATCATCAACCATTCTCCATCACCAATTTCATGATGCTCACCGCCGTGCGTGAGTAATTCCATCGTAGGCTTGCTAGACGGTGATGGGTTGGATGAGATTTACCATGTAATCAAGTTAGTTTTGTTAGGGTTTGATCCCTAGTATCCACTATGTTCTGAGATTGATGTTGCTATGACTTTGATATGCTTAATGCTTGTCACTAGGGCCCGGGTGCCATGATTTCAGATCTGAACCTATTATGTTTTCATGAATATATGTGTGTTCTTGATCCTATCTTGCAAGTCTATAGTCACCTATTATGTGTTATGATCCGACAACCCCGAAGTGACAATAATCGGGATACTTCTCGGTGATGACCGTAGTTTGAGGAGTTCATGTATTCACTATGTGTTAATGCTTTGTTCCGGTTCTCTATTAAAAGGAGGCCTTAATATCCCTTAGTTTCCGCTAGGACCCCGCTGCCACTGGAGGGTAGGACAAAAGATGTCATGCAAGTTCTTTTCCATAAACACGTATGACTATTTACGGAATACATGCCTACATTACATTGATGAACTGGAGCTAGTTATGTGTCACCCTATGTTATAGCTATTACATGAGGAATCGCATCCGGCATAATTATCCATCACTGATCCATTGCCTACGAGCTTTTCATATATTGTTCTATGCTTATTTACTTTTCCATTGCTATTGTTACAACTACTACAAAAACCCAAAAACTATTATCTTTACTTTTGCCACTGTTACCTTTATTATCGTACCACTTTTTCTACTAAATACTTTGCTGCAGATACTAAGTTATCCAGGTGTGGTTGAATTGACAACTCAACTGCTAATACTCAAGAATATTCTTTGGCTCCCCTTGTGTTGAATCAATAAATTTGGGTTGAATACTTTACCCTCGAAAGCTGTTGCGATCCCCTACACTTGTGGGTTATCAAGACTAATTTCTGGCACCGTTGCCGGGGATCATAGCTCTATTCTCTGATTCACTTGGGATTTATATCTGTTGATCACTATGAAGAACTTGAAAGACGGCCGAACTACTATTTTGCCCTCAACTATGAGGGGAGGTAAGGAACCGCCATCTAGCTCTAAACTAGATTCTCCTTCTGTTATTAGTAGGCTTGCAACACCTAAACCTGCTACTGCTATGAATTGTGATATGTCGCATGTTATTGATGATGCCACTTCTGCTATGCATGATGAAACTACTTCTGTGCTTGATACTACTTTGCCATTTGGTGAATTTCTTGATGAACAACTTGCTAGAGTTAGGGGGAATGAAATTACTGAAGAACCTATTATTGATGATAGTGATGATGAAGGTTCTCCCAATGATTATGTATTGCCTGTTGTTCCTAAGGGTTATGTTATGAATGAAGAAGCTGCTAGGGAAATCTTTGCTTGCAATGATAGATATGATCTTAAGAAATTATTAGCTAAATGGAAGCAACAGTCTCTTAATGCTAGAATGAAACCTGATCCTGCTTTTGCTACTTCACCTATCTGTGTTACTGATAAGGATTATGAATTCTCTGTTGATCCTGAGATTATTACTTTAGTTGAATCTGATCCTTTTTATGGCCTTGAATCTGAAACTATTGTGGCACATCTTGCCAAGTTGAATGATATAGCCACCCTGTTTACTCATGATGAGAAGTCTCGCTATTATTATATCCTTAAGATATTTCCGTTCTCATTAAAGGGTGATGCTAAGACTAGGTATAATTCTCTTGCTCCTGGTTGTGTGCGTAGTCCCCGGGATATGATTTATTACTTCTCTGCTAAATATTTCCCCGCTCATAAGAAACAAGCTGCCTTGCGGGAAATATATAATTTTGTGCAAATCAAAGAAGAGAGTCTCCCACAAGCTTGGGGGCGGCTTCTACGATTACTTAATGCTTTTCCTGATCATCCTCTCAAGAAAAATGAAATACTTGATATCTTTTATAATGGACTAACTGATGCTTCCAAGGACTACTTGGATAGTTGTGCTGGTTGTGTTTTCAGGGAAAGAACAGTCGACGAAGCTGAAATACTATTGAATAATATGTTGACTAATGAAAATAATTGGACTCTTCCCGAGCCAATTCCTGAAGTAATTCCTGAATCAATTGAGCCAACTCCTAAGCCTATTCCTAAACCCACTCCGAAGAAGAGAGGTATTTTATTTCTCAGTCCTGAAGATATGCAAGAGGCAAAGAAATCAATGAAAGAAAAAGGTATTAAAGCTGAAGATGTTAAGAATTTACCTCCTATTGAAGAAATACATGGTCTTAATATACCGCCTGTTGAAGAACCATATTGTCTTGATAACCCGACACAGGTAGTAAAGGTAAATTCTCTCTATAGATATGATAAGGTTGAAATCCCCTCTACTAAATTTCATAGCCCTTGCTTAGATGAATTTGATGACTTTATGGCTAGACAAGAAAGTTTCAATGCTTATGTTGGTAGAGAGTTAAAGAATAATGCTTTCGAGATAGGACGTGTGGGCGATAATATAGCTAGAGTTAAAGATGAACTCAAAGTCGTTAGCAAATATGCTTCTATGGTTGCTACTCAAGCTGAGCAAGTACTTAAAGCTCAAAATGATTTGCTTGATGAATTAAATAATAAAAATGACTTTGTTGTTAGAGTGGCTACTAGAACTGGTAGAATGACTCAGGAACCTTTGTATCCTGAAGGCCACCCTAAGAGAATTGAGCAAGATTCTCAGAGAAACAATTTAGAGGCGCCTAGTTCTTCTAAAAAGAAGAAAAAGAAAAACGATAGTACTTTGCATGCTTCTAGTGAACCTACTGTAGACACGCCTGAGAATCCCAGTGATGTTTCTATTTCTGATTCTGAAACACAATCAGGTGATGAACATGAACCTAGTGATAATGTTAATGATAATGCTCATGTTGATGCTCAACCTAGCAAAAACAATGATGTAGAGATCGAACCTGTTGTTGATCTTGATAACCCACAATCAAAGAATCAACGTTATGATAAGAGAGATTTTGTTGCTAGGAAGCACGGTAGAGAAAGATAACCATGGGTTCAGAAACCCATGCCCTTTCCTCCTAAACCATCCAAGTCAAAGGATGATGAGGATTTTGAGCGCTTTGCTGAAATTATTAGACCTATTTTCTTACGTATGCACTTAACTGATATGCTTAAAGTAAATCCTTATGCTAAGTATATGAAGGATATCATTACAAATAAAAGAAAGATAACGGAAGCTGAAATTTCCACCATGCTTGCTAATTACACTTTTAAGGGTGGAATACCCAAGAAACTTGGAGATCCGGGTGTACCAATTATACCATACTCCATTAAAAGAAATTATGTTAGGACTGCTTTATGTGATCTTGGAGCCGGTGTTAGTGTTTTGCCTCTCTCTTTATATCGTAGACTTGAATTGAATAAGTTGACACCTACTAAAATATCTTTGCAAATGGCTGATAAATCAACTGCTATACCTGTCGGTATTTGTGAGGATGTGCCTGTTGTGGTTGCAAATGTCACTATCTTAACGGACTTTGTTATTCTTGATATTCCCGAGGACGATGGTATGTCTATTATCATTGGTAGACCTTTTCTTAATACTGTAGGGGCTGTTATTGATTGCAAGAAAGGCAATGTCACTTTTCATGTTAATGGTAATGAGCATACGGTACACTTTCCGAGGAAACAATCCCAAGTTCATAGCATCAATTCTATTGGAAAAGCTCCAACTATTATTATTGGAGGTTTTGAATTTCCTCTCCTTACTGTCAAGAAAAAGTATGATATTCTTATTGTTCGGGATTTTCATATCCCTGTTGAGGTAACTTAGTGTTATTCGAAATTTCTCCGGTTCCGTGTTATTCGGAATGAGTTTGTTAACAAGACTTGATCAACCTTGTTAGTGGATTTATTTTGATGATCACGAGATGGATGAAACTAGAAGGCACAACCTTCTGTACCCTCTTTTTACTTTCTATTATTTAGATTAAATAAAGCAAAAAATAGTATTATCCGTCTGTTTTCTGAATTATCCGTGCATTAAAAAATAATCTGAAAATAAAAGTGCTCCAAATGCCCTGCAAATTTAGTATGATTTTTTCTGGAATATTTGAGGATTTTAGGCACTGAAAACACTGCAGGAGGGGCAAGCACCTGGCCACGAGAGTGGAGGGCGCCCCCCTGTCTCGTGGGCCCCTGGTGGCCCCCCTCCACTTATGCCAGCACCCACACACTTCATCTTCTACCCAAAAAAATCCCCATCCAGCTCAAGCATGAGTTCTAGCTCATTTTGCTGCGATTTTCGATCTCCTTGCTCAAAGCTCCATTCACAAAACTGCTTTGGGAGATTGTTGCTTGGTATGTGACTCCTCCATTGGTCCAATTAGTTTTTGTTCTAGTGCTTTATTCATTGCAAATTTTTGCTGCATAGGTGGCCATGTTCTTGAGCTTGCATGTTAAATTTATGAGGTCCCAAGCAATTCCAATGCATGATATAGGCTCTAGGCACTTGTAGGAGTAGTTGCTATCAATCTTGTTTAGTTTTAATCACTTTTATTTTGAAGTTACTAAAATTTTAGAAATTTTCAGAAAAAGAATTATGCTTAGAAGAATGTACCAAGGTGGTTCCACGGCAAAGAAAGGGCCAAGGATTGCTATACGTGAGCAAGATGTTGAATTGCCAAGGGACGTGGATGTACGAGCTTGTGAGTGGCCATCCGATGATTTTATGGTCGAAGCAGGCTTCAAGGAGGAATTTGACGCGTATGTGCATAATTCCGAGCTGGTGGACTTCTTACAAGATAAGTGTCCTCAGTACTATCAATTGGCTGATTCCTTTGTGCGGAGGTTCCAATATAACTGTGCGCGTAATTCTCCTAGTGTCATGTTTGATATTTATGATACATCTTATACCATGGATTTACAGGATTTCACAACTACTTGCAAACTCCCGCAGTGGGGTAATATTATTGATCCTTGCAAATCTGAATTTAGAGATTTTATTGCTAGTATTACTGTGGGAGAATCTAGCACAAGCTACCATAGGGAGCATTCATTTTCCTCCTATACATTATTTTGCTCTCTTTATTGGTAGATGCATTAATGGTAAGGACGAAGCATGTCACATGTGTGTCCCTGATCTTTGTGTCCTCAAGAGTGCTGTGTCAGGTTATAAAGTTATAACTTGGGGGCAATAGTTGCACGTAGGTTGCAGAATAATAGTAGAAAGGGGGATTTATTTGGAGGAATTTATGCAACCCGTGTGGCTAATTATCTTAATATAGCCCCACCTGTTGGGGATATTACCACTGGGCGTGAACCGGCCTATTTGGGCCGGGTTAACTTCTTTAGTAATGTAAGCAGATGAAGGCCCATGGCCTGTAGTTGGTTTAGAAACTATAGCCATAAACCGGCATGATGTGTAAACTTGTATTGTAAGATAGGAATAGAGGGATACCAACCGGGATACGAGTATGAACCGGTTGGGACTCTATGGACCGGTGGGCGTCACCCATGTATATAAGGGGACGACCCGGCGGCGGTTCAAGACAGACAACATCAACTCGAGCCTAGGCGAAGCTTGTTTGCTCCCTAGCCATCGAGACCACATCAATTCCATCACAACTAGACGTAGGCTTTTACCTTGATCGAAGGGGCCGAACTAGTATAAACCCTCGTGTCTTTGTGTCCGCTTTACCCCTTCAAGTTAACCCGTAGCGATGGCTCCACGACTAAGTCCTTTCACTAGGACATCTGCCGTGACAAATCCACGACAGTTGGCGCCCACCGTGGGGCTATCGCACGATGGTTTGATGATCTTGGAGGGAAAGCTCAAAGGACTTGAAGGCTATGCTGTGGGCCGGATGACCAAGAGTCGTCGTGGCAAGATCTACATCGACGATGCAGGATGGGGTCCCGAAGCCGATTCGATCGAATACAGGTACCGAGTCCCCTTCGGTGGCATACTTCTTCATCGGCGAGATTGGTAAGCCTGGGCCTGAGCCAGACATCTGCACCGACCTCATCGAGACGGCTCAGCGTGCGAGATCTACCCAGGTCAAACCGGCCGTGAAGCGTGCCTTCGTGGGCGTCATCCACGGAGGAGAGCATGAGGACGAGTCAGAATCCGGTAGCGAGACCGTTGTCTATTCCGGCGACGAGTCTTCAACCGAAGAGACCGAATCATTGTACCAGTTGCAAGATGACCAGATCAGGGGCTGTTCCGATGGTGACAGTATTCCGGAACCCCCCAGATCAGATCAACCGGGTTGGAATATTCATGGCCGGTACACAAGCGGCGAATCACTTCTCGACCGCGGCAACAATGCACTCCGGATCAGCAGCGGCAGCGGCGGCAGGGGCAGGAGGCCTTGTGCGCCCACCGGTTCAAGTTTTGTTGGATCTGTTTGACGCACTAGCGGCACTTATGGCAGAGGCCAATCCGGCGGACCAAGAGGCCCATGATGCAGAGATTGCAAAGGTGAGAGAGCAGATCGTACAGGCCAAAGCCGATCTGGCCGCAGAGAAGGACAGGATGGTCGCAGAGCGGGCTGCTTTGGACGCCCAGGCCTATAAGCTCATGCTCGACCAGAATGCATCACAGGAGGTTTTGAAGCGGAAGCACAGATCACGCCTGCCGTTAGGGTTTGACACTCGAAATCTCTTTCACACTCCAGGAGCTGGAACCAGTAATCCGCCGGGGCACCAGGAGGTAAACCGGGTCGAGGCACCAGGGACAGGAGCGACGGTCCAGCCCCGCCTGATGGAACCTCCTCGACAGAACATTGTGTCTCCCCCGCCGGTTCAGACACCTCCGGGGCATTATTCTAATCCTATGGATAATCTTGTCGCGGCTGCTGCGCGATTAGAAGCTATCCCGGTCGAGGGAGACTCTCCACAAGCGATAGAGATGCGCCGGGTTAAGGAGCTTCTCCGGACCGCTTTGATTCAACAGGAGGCATATTCATACAGCCGCGATCGGATTCACTCCACACCTCGTCCGAGCCGGAGCTATAGCAGGTGCCTGGATGAACCAGCCATATCGAGCAATGCACGAGGCCGTGAAGTGGCCCGTGGCAATAACCCGGCGGGAGGCATTCGTGACGCCCAGGAGGTCGTGGACCAGGCCCGGGCACGAAGGGAGGCCGAGTTAGCAGCACAGAACAAGGCGGATCAGCTTACACCGGTTCGTCCTACCACCACTGCCGGGCCAGGGGTCGCATCTAGTTTGGGAGTACCCTGCTTAGTCCCCGCTTTACGCAATGTACGCCTGCCCAAAGATTTCAAGGGTCCGCGCAAGGTGCCGAATTACACCGCTGATTTATCTCCAGAAGCGTGGGTAGAGAGTTATGAGATGGCCATGGAGATGCTAGATGTGGACGAGACCGCATGTGCAAAGTACTTCACCATGATGCTTGAAGGCACGGCCCGTACTTGGTTGAAGAGCCTGTCGCCTAATTCTATCAGCTCATGGGCCTAGTTGCGGGCCCGGTTTATCCAGAATTTCAAAGATACGTGTAAGCAGCCCAAGTCCATAGTAGACCTGGCGGCTTGTGTTCAGGAGGACGGAGAATCAACAACCCACTGGGTACGCCGCGTTTCGGAAGTCTTGCGCTCGTCTGACAGGATCAATGCTGACTCTGCGATCTTTACCCTGGAGGGCAACTGCCGGTTTAAGCCTTTAAAATTGAAATTGAGGCGCATGAAACGTTTTTGTAATGACATGGGAACTCTCATGGCCGCTTTAGTGAAGTATGCTGATTCGGATAGTACCAAGGATCCCGAGACTGACGATGATGAAGCAGGGAAGGGAAAGAAGAATAGCAAATCCAGGGGGCACCAGTACAAACCGGCGGGCCATGGAAACAGAGGCAAGCGCAAGGCAGATGGCAGCATGGACTTTGTGGCTAACACTAATGCACGGGACAAGGGTCAGCGGCGCAGAGGTAAAGCGGCAAATCGTAATGGGGCTCCAAATCCTAACGCAGATCATTTGAATTATTTGTTGAATCAGCCTTGCCCGAAACACGGGACGAAGGAGGCGCCGGCTAACCACCTTTGGAAATATTGTTACATTATGCAGGAGTTTAAAAACTCTAATGCCTTCCGGTATGACCGCAGGTCAGGGGGCGGTTCAGGATCCGGTTTCCATGGGCCGGGTCACGATGGAGCTTCCGGTTCAGGTTTCAATCAGGGCGGTAACAACAACCAGAATAATCAGAACGGTCAACAGCAGCAGCAGCAGCAGTCGGGTTATCAGAGCCAGCCAAAACAGTTGAACAATGGGCAATATCATGTTTTCACAACTAGCTTGGATAAGCGCGACCGAAAACTCCACAAGCGAGCAGTGAACTCTATTGAACCGGCCGTACCACGCTACTTACGCTGGTCGGAGCAGCCTATTGTGTGGAGCAGGGAGGACCACCCACCCCGGGTTAACAATCCGGGCCAGCTAGCATTAGTGGTAGACCCTCAGGTGGGAGGTTATAAATTCACTAAGGTACTCATGGATGGAGGGAGCAGTATTAACATCCTATACTATGAGACATTCCGCCGCATGGGGCTAACAGACAAAGATCTCAGACCGTCTAATACGGTGTTCCATGGTGTGGTGCCTGGCAAATCAGCATATCCTGTCGGTAAGATAGCCCTGGATATGGCTTTTGGGGACGAGCATGATTCCCGATCCGAAAAGCTAACCTTTGAGGTGGTGAAGATCCACAGCCCGTATCACGCCTTGTTTGGACGGCTGGCTTATGCCAAATTCATGGTGCGGCCTTGTTATATCTACTTGCAGCTCAAGATGCCAGGTTACAAGGGGGCAATAACGGTTCATGGGAGCCGTAAGGTTGCTTTGGAATGTGAGGAAGGTGATGCGGCTTATGCCGAGTCGGTTTGTGCCACGGAGGAGTTGAAATATTATAAGGACAATGTTGATCCGGCGGATATGACCCCTTTAAAGAAGCCAACCACAGAGCATGATTCGGATCTGAAGTTCAAATCGGCAGCTGAGACCAAGCTTGTTGACTTCGTGCCCGGCGATTCGTCCAAGCAGTTCACTGTCAGTGCCAACTTGGACCCTAAATAGGAAAGCGCGCTCATCGAGTTCATCCGTGAGAATCAGGACATTTTTGCATGGAAACCTTCTGACATGCCAGGTGTACCGAGGTAACTCGCTGAGCACACTCTTAATGTGGATCCTAAGTATAAACCGGTAAAGCAATTTCTCCGCCGGTTTAACGAAGAAAGGCGCAAAGCCATTGGAGAGGAAGTGGCCAGGCTCTTAGCGGCTAGCTTTATCATTGAGGTGTTCCATCCGGAGTGGCTTGCTAATCCGGTGCTAGTTCTTAAGAAAAATGGCACTTGGCGTATGTGTGTGGATTACACGGACCTTAACAAGGCTTGTCCAGCGGATCCTTTTGCCCTCCCCCGCATTGACCAGATCATTGATGCCACGGCGGGTTGTGAGCATTTGAGTTTTTTGGATGCGTATTCTGGATATCATCATATCAAAATGGCGGTTAAGGACCAGGAGAAGACAGCGTTCATTACTCCCTTTGGAGCCTTCTGCTATGTATCTATGCCCTTTGGGCTCAAGAGTGCCCAAGCCACTTATCAACGGTGTGTCCAGAATTGCCTGCATAAACAGATCGGCCGCAATGTGCACGCCTATGTGGATGATATTGTAGTCAAGTCAAGGCAGAAGGAGACGCTGGTGGATGATTTGAAGGAAACCTTTGACAACTTGCAAGTTTACAAGATGATGCTTAACCCGGCCAAGTGTGTCTTTGGTGTTCCGGCAGGCAAGTTACTGGGTTTTCTTGTGTCCAACAGAGGAATTGAGGCTAATCCGGAGAAGATTACGGCTATCACCTCCCTGGCTAAACCGAAGTGTATCAACGATGTTCAGCGTTTGGCGGGCCGGATCGCCGCATTGAGCCGGTTTATCAGCCGCCTCGGAGAGAAGGCTATCCCTTTGTACCAGATGCTGAGAAAGACAGATCAATTCATCTGGAGTCCGGCTGCTGATGAAGCATTGGAGGACTTGAAGCGGCAATTAGCCAATCCGCCCGTTCTTGCAGCGCCGGTCGACAAGGAGCCGTTATTGTTATACGTAGCGGCCAATGCACGGGCAGTTAGCGTGGCTATTGTGGTGGAACGCAAGGAGGCATGCAAAGAATATCCGGTTCAGCGGCCGGTTTATTATATCAGCGAGGTGCTTATCGAATCCAAGCAAAGGTATCTGCATTGGCAGAAGCTGGTATATGGAGTTTTCATGGCAAGCCGAAAGTTGAAGCAGTATTTTCAAGGGCACCCCATCACAGTGGTCAGTTCAGCTCCCTTGGGCGACATCATACAGAACCGGGAGGCGACTGGCCGGATTGCCAAGTGGGCTATAGAGCTTGGGCCGCACGGATTGAAGTACGCGCCTCGGACGGCGGTGAAGTCTCAAGCACTTGTTGATTTCATTAACGATTGGACGGAGCTGCAAGCACCAGAGGAGAAGCCGGATCACACATATTGGACTATCCATTTTGATGGGTCCAGGCAATTGGAAGGCTCGGGGGCTGGAGTCGTATTAACTTCCCCATGAGGTGATAAGTTTTGTTATGTTCCCCGCTTAAAGTTCCCTTGTACTAATAATGCAGCTGAGTACGAAGCCTTGCTCCATGGTCTCCGGATGGCTAAAGAGATGAACTTAAGCCGGGTTAAGTGCTTCGGTGATTCGGACCTCGTGGCTCAATAGGTGTCTGGCACTTGGGATTCTAAGGACCCGCTTATGGCCGCATATCGTCGTGAGGTGGATAATATTGCGGGTCACTTCAAGGGATATCAAGTGGATCACGTGGACCATCGAAAGAATGAAGCGGCGGACGCTTTAAGCCGGTTGGGTTCTCAACGCAAACCGGTCCCGCCTAATGTCTTTCTTGATGTGTTGCACAACCCGTCAGTCAAGCTCCCAGGTGAAGCGGATTTGGCTATTCCTGATCCGGAGGCTCAATTGGTGGCAGCCCTGCATGTCATTCCGGATTGGACAGTTCCTTATCTTGCGTACATGAACCGGGGAGAATTGCCAGAGGATGAGATTCTAGCCAGGCAGATAGTCCAGCGATCCAAGTCTATGACGATTGTCAATGGCGAATTGCATCATTGCAGTGTATCAGGGGCATTTCAACATTGTGTTTCTCCTGAGGAAGGCTGTGAAATTTTACGAGAAATCCATGAAGGGGATTGTGGTCACCACACCGATTCAAAGTCTCTGGTGGCAAAGGCGTTTCGTCATGGTTTCTACTGGTTGACAGCGCATGCTGATGCGGAGGACTTGGTTAAACGGTGTGATGGCTGTCAGAAATTTTCAAGGCGTGCTCATGTGCTGGCTCAAGAATTGAGGATGATCCCAATCACTTGGCCGTTTGCAACTTGGGGGCTGGATATGGTCGGACCTTTTAAAAGATCCAAGGATAAGAAAACCCACCTTTTGGTGGCAGTTGACAAATTTACCAAGTGGGTTGAAGCGGAGCCTGTCAGCAAGTGTGATGCAGCGACAGCGGTGCAGTTCATCAAAAAGGTGATTTTCCGGTTTGGCTTTCCACACAGTATCATTAATGGTACCAATTTATCCAAGGGTGCTATGAAGGAGTTCTGTGAACGTGAGCACATCCGACTTGACGTATCATCAGTGGCTCACCCCCAGTCCAATGGGCAGGCAGAACGGGCTAATCAAGAGATCTTGCGAGGCATCACACCCCGGCTTATGGTTCCATTGCAAAGAACACCAGGATGTTGGGTTGAAGAACTACCATCTGTGCTATGGAGTATCAATACTACACCCAGCCGATCTACAGGATACACGCCCTTTTTTATGGTCTACGGAGCGGAGGCGGTTTTCCCTAGTGATATCCGGCACGATTCGCCTCGTGTGGCAGCTTATGTTGAAGCGGACAATGAGATAGCACGACAGGATGCTTTGGACCTATTGGATGAGGAGCGCGATATAGCGGCTGCCCGTTCGGCGATTTATCAACAAGATCTTCGTCGCTATCACAGTCGCCGGGTTAGAACTAGAACTTTTCAAGAGGGAGATTTGGTGCTTCGACTCATCCAAGACCAGACAGATATGCACAAGTTCTCCCCACCTTGGGAGGGACCTTTCGTGGTCAGCAAGAATCTGCACAATGGGTCATACTATCTGATTGATATTCGAGAGCATAAAGACTCACGCACATCATAGGAGGAGACCAACAGGCCGTGGAACATAGCTCATCTTCGGCCTTACTACACATGAGCCATTGGCTCTATCTATGTACATATCATGACAATGTATATATTATCTTTGATATAATAAAACCGGAGCCTCAGCTAAAGCGGGGTCTCTGTCGTTTCTTATCATGCGTGGTTACATGGAGTGTTTCTGTCTTAAAGCGACCTCCGGTTTACCCCTTGAAATTTGCTTTTTTATATCACTTGGGGCCTTGGTCGTGTTCGAACCAACGCGACACCTCTTGATAGGCGAAAGCCACCAGATCACTTGGGGACATGGTCAAGTCTGAACCAGTCACGCCTCTTGATCGGCCTAAGGCCACAAAATCACTTGGGGGCTTGGTCGAACCCGAACCATTGCCACCCCTCTTGATTGGCATATATGACACGGTTTCATTTAGGGACCTGGCTGACTTAAACCATTGTCACTCCTATTGGGGGCCTGGTCCTGTCCGACCATGGTAACACCATCTGATCAGCTCAGTATAGCATGTTTTTTGCAAACGGTTTTTATCATTGCCTTTGCTTCCATATTTATTTTATGGCTGTTTTCTTAATTTTTGTTGTGTTTCCTTTATACCAACAAACACTTTCTTACCGGTTCAGCTGATGGATTCAGTTCATTTTTCATCCGGAGAAATATATCCGGTTTACCTTTCCTGTTAACATCATGGAGTAACAGGGGGGTTCATAAAGACCTAGTACGGTTTACGGTAATGGTTCATACAACCTCCGCTTCAAGCTTGGCTAAGCCAACTTTATGCCCAGCGATGGCAGGTACTTTGTATCGCTTATTTTGATTATATGTTTTAAATACATTTGATGATATATATATCAAGATCATAAACCGGCTGACGGTCTAACCGCCACCGAAGTTCAAGATTTTCTGATTGCAGAGAATATAAATTGAGGTTTTTCAAGCAAAATCATCAGTACTTATGCACGAAGGCATATTCAAGGCAGAAGTATTAACTATCCTATTACAAGGCAACACGATGCACAAATAAGATCATTGTTATTTCGGCGGATCATCGTAAGGCAGCTATTTAAACCGGCTTCCGTTCAAGCCTGCTCATCGTCCTGCGCCGCTTCAGCTTCCTCGTCTCTATCCATTGGCTGGAAATCAATAGCGGTCCAGTCGATTCCCATTAAAGCTTGAAAGACAGCCTCTTCATGGATCAGAGAGGACGGTTCAATATCAGGAGCGTAGGTATGCTTACGGATTGGAGGAATCAGATTCTCCGCTTCAAGAGTTGGTGCAGGCACTCGCTTGTTCTGATCATTGTATTGGGCTTGATAATGCGACAAGTCTGCCTCTTCAGCTAATTGACAAGCCAGAGGGCGCACTGCATGGTTTATCGTCCTCAAATCATCTTCATTGAACTCGGAGCCATCTTCCTTCAGGCTGGGATAGCCTTGAGCTGCCTGCACAGGATCGAAATCCGGCACCCATGCTTTTGCCCGGATCAAGGCATTAATGGCTCCGGTTCGAGCAGCAGATTTTTTTCAGCTCTTCAATCCGGGCAGGAAGCATTGACAACCTATTAAGAGTGTCCTGGATTAAAGAGGGTGCCGGATTGTTATGAGAAGCTGTGGTGATAATCCGCTGCGCTCCGGTATACAATTGTTCAACTAATGTATAGGCAGCCTTCAGCTTCTTCCGCACATCTGATCCTAAGTGCCCAATACGTGTACCTGCAACAATACAGGGCCAGTCTCAAACCGGATCTATTGTAAGCAGGCCAGAATTGTCAGAGAAGCCAAAAAGAGCTTACCAAAGATAGCAGCGGTCATGGAGTGTATTTGCCGCTTTATGGCAGTCAACTCGTCTACCACCGGTTTAAGGGCAGCTTCAGCGTTTTCAGCTCTTTTTGTTAAAGCGGCCTTTTCAGTGGCCCAGTCAGCCCGCTCCTTCTTGAAGCCCTCCTTCAGCTGCTCCGTGATGCTCAAAGCGCTGGTCAATTCCTCCCTTGCCTTATCAGTTTCGGTTTGTTGAGTTTTCAGAGTTTCTTGCAGATCAGTAATCCGGTCCTCTTTGACCCTCACTTCAGCCTGCAAACAGACAGCGGCTTTAAACAAAACGGTACAAGAATATGAAGTATCAACCACATAACAAGCTATACGCTTGATACTTGGGGGCTAATGCACCTTCAATTTTCATCTATTACTAAATTATAAAGTCCCAAGCTCAATACAGGTATTCAACTTGGTACTTGGGGGCTAATGGCTATTTGCTCAATTCTGTTCTGATGTTACAATCTTTATTGGAGTCCCGGTTTAACTATGCTAAGTTGAACCGGCCCTTGGGGGCTATATTGACGGATTTCAAAGTACTGACGATTGTATTCAAGACCCGGTTTGAAGAAGGTTACAAACCGGCCCTTGGGGGCTAGGAGGATTAATACAGTGGCAGTAAGTAAAGAAAGAAGAAGCACAAGGTAGTTACCTCAAATTTGTCTCTCATCATCTTTACCAGGCCAGCTTCACAATCGCGGCTAGTATATAGCCGGTTCAAGTAACTAGAATGCAGATCTTGGGCACTCAGGGCAGCATATGTTTCCAGTTCTACATCCCATTTGCCTTTGTTCTTGGTAGAAAAATCCTCTTTCACTGTATGCTTGGTTAAAGCGACAGGATTCCCTGGTTCAAAGTGACCTACGCCGGTAATTACAACATCATCGTCCTTAGACTCACCGGTTTGCGTTGGTGCAGTCGGTTTATCAGCAGGACTGCGGGATTTTTCAATCCGGACGGAGCTGGCAGGCGGATCAGCAGAGACTGAATTATTGATAGGCCTTTCCTCAGGAATAGCATCGTCTTGCAAAGGAGGATCATTGGGGATCTCCTCATGAGCAAATGCTTCAAGATCTGGCGCTTTATCCTGTTCTGGGGTGACATCTTCCTCAGCCGCTTTGTCCAGGCGGGCCTTCTTGCTCGGTTTAGGTTTAGCCCTGAAAGAAAAACAAGGAGTCAAGGAACAGCATAAATTATTGCACAGTATACCGGAAGCGTACGTTCAGCCTAGCTTACCCAAGAACCGTTTTCAGTGGCGGTAGCTGAGTGGCTGATGATTCACCAGAGGAAGAATGAGAAGTAACCTGATAATCGGAGTCGGACGGATTAAGAGGTTGACGGAAGAAACCCGCTTTAGGATATAAATTAATAAAAAGGTCGGAGACCTCGGAGCGATGCTTTCGAACCGGACTGTTTGGTAAACCAGCGGAGGTAACTACCTGGCCACTGTGCTGGGTTGTGCGGCGAGCTTCATGTTGCTGAGTCTTCATAAGAAATTTGGGATCCAAGTAAGCAAGAGGATGAGAAAATTTAACTTTCCGGTTTGCCTGGCGAAATTTTGGCAAAGGCAAAGGATCTGAATCGGAAGAGAGAATATTTACCTCAGCGACTTCAGCATTACTGGCTTCAGCGTCGTCCTGACAAGTATCATCATCAATAAGGCGTGTAAAAAGTAAGCCTAGTGAATCGAGTTCTACCTCAAGGTCCGAGTTACCCACATCATCGTCAACAGCCGGATCAGATGAAGCAGTGGTCTTCCTCTTTTTAGCAGGCTTCTTCATGACCTTGGTCTTAGGCCGGGTTGGCCGTTCTGCTTTCTCCGGTTTATCTTGGGAAAGCTTCTTGCTCCAAAACGGATTGTCACCCTGGTTAAAGCAATAATGGATGTCAGACGGAGATAGCAATGACAGGTTCAGTAAAAGGTACAAACAACATCTTACAGCTGGCGGCTTGTTGGTAGCGCAGAAAGGGAGCAGGCCGGTTTGAGCACAGAGGTGCTCCAGTTCATTCAACATTTTCTTCACAGAATCTGTGACTTCATCATCAGAGAGTTGGATTTTAGTGTGTCGGAGTGGGTCGTCGACGCTATCAGTATATTTGCACATCAAACTGGAGCGCCGGCTGAGAGGCAGTATGCTCCATGATATCCAACAGCGTGCAAGGTCTATTCCAGTTAAACCGTTGGCCATGAAGGCTCGGAGCTTGGACAGTTGCGGAGCATATTTACTTCTCTCCTTGGCACTTAATCTTTGTGGAAAGGGGTGAGTGTTGCTGAGCCGCTCCGGCCGAAAGCCAGGCAAGGGATTTTCATTGTCAGGGGAGGTGTCTTTGCAATAAAACCATATTGCATTCCACTCCTTGGGATGAGTGTGTAGTTTGACGTGGGGATAAGTGATCTCTTTTCTTTTTTGAATTGCCATACCGCCCAATTCGGTATTGGGGCCATCAGTAAATTCAGTGCGGCGGTTTAAGTGGAAGCAGTCTCTAAACAATTCGACTGAAGGCTCCTCTTGAAGGTATACCTCAGAGAGCACTTGGAAGTGGCATAGATTGGTAACGGAATTGGGGCCAATATCTTGCGGACGGAGCTGAAAATTGGCTAACACATCCCGGTAAAATTTAGAACCAGGCGGTTTGAAGCCCCGGGCCAAGTGATCTGCAAAGACCACAACCTCTCCCTCTTGAGGTATGGGAGGACATTCATTCCCAGGAACCCTCCAGTGGATCGTATCTTTGCTGTCTAAAGCGCCGATCAGGACTAAATCATCCAACTGAGTTTCTGTGACGCGAGAAGGAACCCAATTGCACTCATATACTTGTTTGTCCATGGTGAGATCTACAAGAAATAGGTGATTCCAGTTCAAGAGTCTGTCGGGTAAAAGAAGGTGCTGATCTGAACAATGCTAAACCGGAGGCAGTACATATAAACCGGATTTTTACAAGGTGGCATCATATGGATCCTGGCGGTTCAACAAGGGGACTAATGGTGTATGCCGGTTTACTAACTTTTTCTATATTAAGTTAAACCGCCTGATCTAAACATCGCAAGCAAACGAAGTTTTGGATGGCTAAGTATGCAGAAACAGGTTTCACGAAGTCCTATTGCAGCAGTGGATCTGAAGCAAGTTCAGAAAAACAGAAAAACAAAACACAGAAAAACAGAATGGAAGTGAACCAATGAGCGTATATGTAAATGAGATCTACGGACTTAGGCGGGAAGTTACAGGTGGATGCTAAAAGATTTACTACTAAACAGAGCAGGGGTTCACAGATTCATTCAAGAGTCAGGGTACGAGCATGAACAAGCGACGAACACGGTGCGAGCATGAAACCCTAAAGAACAAATCTATGTCAAGAAGAGAATAAAGGCTTACCAGAAACGAAGAAGACGCGGAAAGATGCCGCAGTGCTTTGGAGCGTTCAGGTTGATGCAGTGGCCCAAGATGATGCAGAGGTCGACGGCGGCGGCGGAGCTCCAAGGCTGGCGACGCGAGGAAGACGAAGAGAAAGAGACGAGGAGGAGAAAAGGAAATGACCCTTCGGTCCTATTTATAAGGCAACAGACGTGGGTCAGGCGCGCGAATCCAGGAGCCAAAATTGCGGAAGTGGAGCTGATGACTTGGGTATCACAGATCTATTAATAAAGGAGGGCGTCGTAAATGTTAACTTCATGATGATGTCATGCCGGTTTATAGCAACTAGAAATGATGACAACGTGGCGGTTTACCAATTACCAGAAGATGTCCAAGACAAAGATTTTGTGAAGGATTGACATGAACCAGTTCAAATCAATCAGGGGCCTAATGTTGGGGATATTACCACTGGGCGTGAACCGGCCTATTTGGGTCGGGTTAACTTCTTTAGTAATGTAAGCAGATGAAGGCCCATGGCCTGTAGTCGGTTTAGAAACTGTAGCCGTAAACCAGCATGATGTGTAAACTTGTATTGTAAGATAGGAATAGAGGGATACCAACCGGGATACGAGTATGAACCGATTGGGACTCTATGGACCGGTGGGCGTCACCCGTGTATATAAGGGGACAACCCGGCGGCGGTTCAAGACAGACAACATCAACTCGAGCCTAGGCGAAGCTTGTTTGCTCCCTAGCCATCGAGACCACATCAATTCCATCACAACTAGATGTAGGCTTTTACCTTCATCGAAGGGGCCGAGCTAGTATAAACCCTTGTGTCTTTGTGTCCGCTTTAACCCCTTCAAGTTAACCCGTAGTGATGGCTCCACGACTAAGTCCTTTCACGAGGACATCTGACGTGACAAATCCACGACACCACCAGAGGGGGACACGATTTTACCTCCTGTTTATTTGGATAAAGAAGCTATGTTCAATCATCAATCTCTTGAGAGGAATGAACAATTCCTCCATTATCGACTAATCTATGACAGACGCAACATCGTCCATGTTACTCTTCCTGCTCCCTACCTTTTTGATTATCAGGCAAAAGGAAGATATGTTGTCACCAGGGAGGAAGCAGCTGAATACGAGAGGGGAGTGGAGGCAACTCGGCAACACGCTGCTGCTTAGGAGGCGGTTGCCGCTGCATCTCAGTACAACCCCAGTTTCACTTATGGATATCAGCCAGGTGATCCTTGGTACTAGACCAACTTAGGCCAAAAGCCTAAGCTTGGGGGAGTACATATTTCTCACCGACCTTACGTTCATGTTCACACACTAGTCGCCGGTGCTCATACTCTTTCATTGTATTTTCCATGCTAGTTTAAATTTCTTTTTCTAGCTTTCTTCTTGTGTGTTTGATAAACTTTAAGAAAAAACAAAAAAAATTAGTTAGTTTATTTTCCATGCTTGTAGTAGAATTAAAATGAAAACCCAAAAAGATTTCTAGTTCTTCTTCTTACTTGTTGGGAGCTTTCCCGTGTAAATAGTTTTATTTTCTTTTCTTTCCTTTGGGGGTCGAGAAGACCTTATTGAAAATGCTTAGTGGCTCTTATTTGCATGATTGTTTATTTAACTTAGAGCCCATATTACCCTGTCTTCTCTCTTAGGTTGAAAGCTTGCAGATTCCAGCTTAGTCCAATGCACGTGCACTCTTATTATTATACACATCATTAAGTCGTGCAAGTGAAAGGCAATAATGACGATATATGATGGACTTATTGGGATGATAAAAGCTGGTATGAACTCGACCTCTCTCGTTTTTGTAAATATGATGAGTTCATCGTTCCTGAGTCAGCTATTATGAAGTAAACATATTTGCAATGACATTTAGAGATTATAGTTGCTTGTGCCATGCTTGATTAGCTATGAGTTATAATGGTTTACCTTGCGTGCCAACAAGCTATTAGAATGATTATGATGTGATATGATGGGATGGTATCCTCCTTTAAATGAATTGAGTGACTCGACTCGGCACATGTTCACGCATGTAGTTGAATCAAATCAACATAGCCTTCACGATATTTAAGTTCATGGTGGATTATATCCTACTCATGCTTGTATTCGGTGTGAATTAATTTTAATGCATGTTTACGACTGTTGTCACTCTCTCAGTTGGTCGCTTCCCAGTCTTTTGCTAGCCTTCACATGTACTATGCGGGAACACTGCTTGTGCATCCAAACTCCTTAAACCCCAAAGTTGTTCCATATGAGTCCACCATACCTTCTGTAAGGGCATTTTTATCCCTAAGGTGTTTTGGTGATTGATGACAATAATTTTGCGGACTAATCATGTGCCTTGAGTTTCTCAGACGCTTCTGGGCTAGGCACAAGATGGTTCGTTGCCCCTCAAAGACTATTGAAGATGGCATTGTTCTACGTTTCTTTTTGGTGGATTTGAATTGTAGGAGAGCCGTACTATTAAGAGGGGGTCAGCGTCAGAAAGGTTCGGGTGGAATCATCATGTACACGTTTCCCTCCTTGTCTCCACATTTCCCTTGCACTTTGGAGCTTCCCTCGGTTATCCTCTTTGTGATTGTCCTGGCTGCTATTGCTGAGCTTGCGGTAGTACTGCTCCCTGGAGCGGTAGTACCGCAAGCACCTGCGGTAGTACCGCTAGAGCCCACGGTAGTACCGCTCCTCTAGAGTCGTAGTACCGTGGCTCCCAGGCCTAGTGCCGCTGCGGTGCGGTTGTAGGGGCGGATGTAACTTTTTACATCCGCGCCCCCATGATAGTACTGCACGTCGCGTGTGGTAGTACCGCGGGTGCCAACGGTAGTACCGCTCCCCTGGAGTCGTAGTACCGTGGCCCTCATGCCTAGTAGCGCTGCTTCGCGGTAGTAGGAGCGGATGTAATTTTTTACATCCGCGCCTCCACGGTAGTACCGCACTTTGTGCGCGGTAGTACCGCGCGCGCCTGGTTCAGCTGCCATACGGTAGTACTGCTCCCTAGCGGTAGTACCGCGTCGGATATTTGCACTGTTTCTTTTCCAGCGGAAGTAGGCATGGATGTATTTTTATTCATCCATGCCCTTCGTAGGCTAGGACTTTCCTGCCTTGCAGTAGTACCACAAGGGGGAGCGGTAGTACCGCGCTCGCGGAAGTACTGCTCTTAGTCAGGCATGTCCTAGTCTCTGCTGCTGCCGCAGAAGTACCGTGGTCCCTTACGGTAGTACCACGTGGCCTTGCGGTAGTACCGCGTTCCTGGAGCGGTAGTACCGCATGTTGCAGGATGGATTTGTGGATAACAGTTGGATCATTTCCTTAGCTATAAAAGGGGTGTCTCCTACCTCTAGTTGACCATCTCTTCCACCTCTAAGCTCCATTGTTGCTCCAAGCTCCATTTTCGCCCGATCTCTCTCCCTAGCCAATCAAACTTGTTGATTTGCTCGGGATTAGTTGAGAAGGCCTCGATCTACACTTCCACCAAGAGAGATTTGATTCCCCCCACTTATCCCTAGCGGATCTTGTTACTCTTGGGTGTTTGAGCACCCTAGACGGTTGAGGTCACCTCGGAGCCATAGTCCATTGTGGTGAAGCTTCATGGTGTCGTTGGGAGCCTCCAATTAAGTTGTGGAGAGTGCCCCAACCTTGTTTGTTAAGGTTCGGTCACCTCCTTCAAGGGCACCAATAGTGGAATCACGGCATCTCGCATTGTGTGACGGCGTGAGGAGAATATGGTGGCCCTAGTGGCTTCTTGGGGAGCATTGTGCCTCCACACCGCTCTAACGGAGACGTACTTCCCCTCAAAAGGAAGGAACTTCGGTAACACATCCTCGTCTCCACCGGCTCCACTCTTGGTTATCTCGCGCCTTTACTTTTGCAAGCTTACTTGTGTTGTATCCCTTGCTTGCTCATGTGCTTGTTGTTGTTGCATCATATAGGTTGTTCACCTAGTTGCATATCTAGACAACCTACTTTGATGCAAAGTTTAATTTGGTAAATAAAAGCTAAAAATTGTTAGTTGCCTATTCACCCCCCCCCCCTCTAGTCAACTATATCGATCCTTTCAATTGGTATCAGAGCCTCGTCTCTTTATTAAGGACTTTTCCATCCGTAGAGTATGGTTGACACCATAGACCATGGGGAGGAAGAGCACTCCGGTGTGAATCCGATCTCGTCTACGGGTGATGGGGAAGCCATGGTGTCCCGTGAGGAATTCAATGTGGCCTTGGACACATTGAAAACCTCCATGACAACCATGGTAGAAAGCATGTTTATTAAATTCTTAGAAGGACTTAAACTACCTACCTCGCCTTTGAAAGTGGGTGATCCCACTAACAAGGTGATGGATGCTAACTCCGACAAGGGGGAAGCTAATAGTGAGAAGGGTCCTTCTACTAGTGGTAGAAATGGCACCGGCATCTTTGCCCATGTGGAACCTCCAACTTATGGAGGACCGATTCCCTCTACTCGTTTAAATCATGCCGGTCCTCCTCCTAAGATTGTGAAAAATGAGGATTTTGATTCTTGGGTGTATTGCTTCAAGCGTCATTTAAATCATGTGAATACTAATCTTTGGAGAATCATTGAAGAAGGTTTCTATCCACATGACCGAAGCAACTTCACCCCGAGAGAAGTGGTGGATAATCAATTCAATGAGAGTGCTCTCTTCATCATCCAAGATGCAATCCTTCCCGAAGATCTCCCTCATCTTCGACCCCATGCAATGGCCAAAGACGCATGGCAATGCGTTGTGTCTCTCTATCGAGGAAGTGCTAGAATTCAACGCTCCAACTATGAAGTGGTGCAAGATGAAGCCGATGAGTTTGCAATGAAAGAAGATGAAGAACCTCGTGAGCTCTTTCGAAGAGTGACCAAACTCGCGGTCTCACTCCGAGATCATGGGAGCAAGGACATGGATGAAAATTGGATCAAGCGCAAGTTCCTCAAGGCCATGATGCCCTACAACAAGGCCATGTCCTCCGTCATTCGTCAAAGACCGGACTTCCACTCCATGACCTCAAGTGAAGTGTTGGATGAGTTCGTTGCAATGAGCATCTTGGACAAGACCGCCGACAATGCGGTGCTCCGTTCTCAAAGGGCAAAGAAGCCCAACCTTGCCTTGAAGGCCAAGGTTATTGTGGAAGAAGAGGAAGAAGAGGAGGATGAGGAGAGCAACCCCGAAGATACGAAATATGATTATCATGAGCACATGGCTCTTGCTTCAAGACAATTTTGGAGCAAGAAGAATTCAAGACCCAACTTCAACAAGAACAACTCAAGTGGCTTCAAGGGCAAGCAACGAGTTAGAACTTGTTTCAACTATGGCAATGTGAGCCATTTCGTTGCGGATTGTCCTTACGAGAAGCGGGAAGACAATGGTGGCAAGTTCATCCGAAAAGACAAAGCCAAGTCCTTCCCCAACAAGAACAACTTCACCAAGAAGACTCCTACTCGTGGGTTGGTGGTTATGGAAGAGTACCATGAGGATGACGGTGATGATGAAAATGGAGAAATAATGGTCATGGCCTCTGTTGCCATTGCTACCACTCGCCGGGTGTCTCTCTTTGATTCACCCAACGAGAACATCACCGCCAAGTGCCTCATGGCTAAAGCCTCTAACAAGGTAACCCCCAACATCAAAACCACCATCTAATCCCTCTTTGGAGGGTTGCATTGATGAACATGATGGGTCTAATGAGGAAGTGAATGAATTTGAGTCATTTATGAGTAAGCTCAAGGGCAAATCCAAGAAGCACTTTGTTGCTCTCTTGGAACAACTTGGTGAAGCTAATGACATGGTCGAGGCTCACAAAGAAACCATCTCTAAGATGGAAGGTCATAGTCGTGACTATGCCGATGAGATATCGGATCTCTCTAATGCTCTTGAGGAAGAGAATGGGCATCGTTTGACTCTTGAGGAGTCATACAATGATGACCATGCTAAGTTGAAGAAAGATCTTGATCATGCTCTTGTCGTGTCTCATGTGCTAACCTCCGAGAAGGCTAACCTTGGGGTTCATCATGCTAGACTCAAGGAGGAGTTTGATGTACTTGACAAGGCCCACAAGGTCTTGAAGGGTGCTCACGCTAACCTCAAGGTCACGCTAACCTCAAGGAGTCCCATGCTCAACTCCAAGTTAAGCTAACCAAGGAAAGGGCCACCTTTCCTCATATGGTATTAATTGATAATGCATATGCTACTAACCCGTGTTGTGAGCATGTGCATCTTGTGGAGGAGAATGCCAAGTTGAAGGATCAACTTGAGAAAGGCCTTGTGACATGCATTCAAGGTGAGAAGAACCTCAAGGACCTTTTGAGCAATCGAAAGGAAGTTGTGGCCAAGAAGGGAATTGGGTTTGCACCCAAGTCCAAGAATAAGAAGAAGAATGACAAGACCAAACGACCTCCTCCTCTCAAGCAAACTTTTGTGAAAGAGGGAGAGGGTTCTCCTAAGGAGAAGAAGGAAAATGTGAAGGGTGTTGATGTCAAAAAGGGCAAAACCATCTCCTCCAACAAGGCCGGCGACTTTAACCCATCATATGTGTTGTGCCGTGCTAGTGATGGGCATGTTTATGCTAAGTTTGTTGGTTCTCCTTATGAGTACATTGAATGGTCTATTTGGGTTCCTAAGACCCTTGTTACTAACACCAAAGGACCCATTAATAAATGGGTACCTAAAACCAAGCATTGATCTCTTGTAGGTGTTTGCTTCCGGTGGGGGATCATGGTTGCTTGATAGTGGAGCAACAAATCATATGACCGGGAGCAAGGACTTGGTGGTGGACGTGCAAAAGATTCCATCTATGCCCACCAATGTCGAGTGGAGTGATGCCTCACATTCTAAGGTATTGGGTCTTGGCAAGGTTGTCATTTCTCATGATCTAATGATTGAGAAAGTCATGCTTGTTGAGTCCCTTGCATACAATTTACTTTCCGTTCGTCAACTTGCACTCATGGGTTTTTCTACTTTCTTTGACATTGATACCGTGGCCCTCTTGTGGAGCAAGACTCTTAAAGTAGCCTTTGTTGGGTATGTCGAGAACGTTCTCTATGTGGTTAACTTTTCGGAGCGACCCACTAAGACCGCGACATGCCTAATGGCTAAAGTTGACGTGGGATGGCTTTGGCATCACCGTTTAGCCCACGTCAATATGAGATCTTTGCAAAGTCTTCTCAAGGGGGACCATGTCCGTGGACTAACAAATGTTAGTTTTGCCAAAGATCGTGCTTGCAGTGCTTGTATTGAAGGAAAGCTTCATGAGAAGGCTCACCCTCCCACGACCATCATCTACTCGAAGAGACCCTTGGAGCTCCTTCACATGGATCTCTTTGGGCCTCCATCGTTTGATAGTCTTGGAGGTAGAAAGTATTTCTTGGTGATTGTGGATGACTTTCAAGATACATTTGGGTATATTTCTTCAAGAGGAAGAGTGAGACTCAACAAACTGTCATCGACTTTGCAAATGAAGCTCAACGTCAACATGATGCAAAGATCTTAACAATAAGAAGTGAAAACGGCACCGAGTTCAAGAACTACACCTTGGATGAGTTTCTTAGTGATGAGGGGATCAAGCATCAATATGTTGCACCATATACCCCTCAACAAAATGATGTCACGGAGAGGAAGAATCGGACGTTGATGGATGCGGCAAGGACCATGATGGCGGAGTTCAAGTATACATATAACTTTTGGGCCAAAGCCATCAACACAGCGTGTCATGCATCCAATCGGCTCTATCTCCGCAAGGGCTTGAACAAGACTCCTTATGAAATACTCACCGGTAACAAGCCCAATCTCAAGTACTTCCGGGTGTTCGGGTGTAAGTGTTTCATTCTCAAGAAAGGTGTTCATTTGTCTAAATTTGAGGCTAGAGCTTATGAGGGCATATTTGTTGGTTATGCTACAAACTCTCATGCTTACCGTGTCCTCAACAAGTCCACCGGACTCATTGAGGAGACGTGTAACATAGAGTTTGACGAAAATAACGGCTCCCAAGTGGAGCAAAGTGGTACTTGTGATATAGGTGATGAAATTCCTCCCCAAGCCATAATAAGAATGGGTATTGGTCATATTCTACCCATTGAGGAACCCTTTGTGGCTGAAGGAGAAGGACAATGCTCCACTCAAGTGGAGCCATCACTTCCCCAAGACCCACACGCTTCCGAAGAACAAAGTGAAGGCCCTTAACCTCATGAACAAGACCAAGGGCAAGATCAACCTCAAGATGGTGGTGAACCTCCAAATGATGCCCAGGGTCAAGTTCTCCCCCTCGAGCAAGTTCAAGATCATGAGCAAGCTCAAGATAAAGAACAAGCTCAAGACGGCGCTCAAGATAATCAAGTTAACCCTCCTCCTTCCACATCCAAGGAGGAATTAGAGCGTTGTGCCGTGAAGATTGCTTCCAAGCTCACCACCAAAGGTCATCTCATGGAGAATGTGGTTGGAAGCCTAAGAAAGGGGGTAAGCACTCATAGACAATTAGCAAACTATTGTGAACATCACGCGTTTGTCTCTTGTGTTGAACCCCAAAAGGTCTATGAGGCGCTCGAAGATCCGGATTGGATCAATGTCATGCATGAAGAACTCAACAACTTCAAGTACAACAAGGTGTGGAGATTGGTGCCAAGGCTGTCGGGGAACCACAACGTCATTGGAACCAAGTGGATATTCAAGAACAAGCAAGATGCTCATGGGAACATCATTCGCAACAAGGCAAGATTGGTAGCACAAGGCTACTCCCAAGTCGAGGGTATCGACTATGGTGAAACCTTTGCTCCCGTTGCTCGCCTTGAATCCATACGTTTTTTGATTGCTTATGCTTCCCATCACAACTTTAAGTTGCAACAAATGGATGTGAAAAGTGCTTTTCTTAATGGTCCTATTAATGAGTTGGTCTATGTCAAGCAACCCCCCGGGTTCGAGGATCCCTACTTCCCGGATCATGTGTATCAACTCGATAAGGCACTCTATGGCCTTAAACAAGCCCCACGTGCATGGTATGACCACCTTACTGAGTTGTTACAATATCATGGATTTGAGGTGGGGCAAATTGATCCCACTCTGTTTACTAAGAAGGTCAAAGGGGAGTTGTTTGTATGCCAACTATATGTTGATGATATTATCTTTGGTTCCCCTAACAAATCTTTCAATGAGGAATTTGCCGCTCTCATGACCTCCAAGTTCAAGATGTCTTCGATGGGAGAGTTGAAGTTCTTCCTTGGTTTTGATATCAAACAAAGAAGAGAAGGTAACTTCATCAACCAAGCCAAATACACTCAAGACATGCTAAAAATATTCCAGCTAAGTGATGTCAAGCCGGCTTCTACTCCAATGCCTACCAAGTGCGAACTTGACATTGATCCCAATGGTAAAGCGGTGGATCAAAAGGTATATCGCTCCATGATTGGCTCCTTGCTTTACCTTTGTGCATCTAGACCGGATATCATGTTGAGTGTGGGAATATGTGCACGGTTTCAAGTCACATTGCTCGAATCAATGATAGGGGGAGTGTTGTTCTCTCAATGAACTCTCCCTCCACCCATTATGCATAAATCGATCAACTCTTTCACATTAGCAATTTTTGATGGTACTTGTGTTTCAAAGATGAATTTTGGTCATGGGCCCAAGGATAATTCTTCGCGGTGCCATACCAACTGACTCAAACATAGGTGGCTCCGGCCACCGCCCTCTCTTTTGAGAGGTAGTGTCGCGTGGTTTCCTCTTGTTGACTTTCTGCCTTTGGTGTGTGCGTGTCCTTGTGGTTTAGCTTGTGCTCAAAGTTTCCTTGCAAAGACCTCTTTTTCATGTGTTTTTTTCTTGAGATCACGGTACTACTGCGGCCTGCCACGGTACTACCGCTTGAGGAGAGAACGGTACTATCGCTCCAGCGCGGCAGTAATTTTTTACTGCCGCCTGGGAGAGCGGTACTACCGCTTTGGTGTGGTACTTCATCCCAAGCGGTACTACCGCGATGACGTGCGGTACTACCGCGCCGTCGCAGACGCGTGGGGATAAGGACGGGTAGGGGGAGTTCTAACTCCCCCATACCCATTCGTCAGTTTTCCCCAGTTCGTCTCTCTCTCTCCCTCGCTCAAGAACGGGGCCGGCGTCCTTCGACGGATCTCCGCCTCCAGCTACTCTCCTGCGATTCTGTCCAGTGGGATTGTTCCCCACCACGTGCTCTTGCCATGGACCAAGGTCTTTCCCCAACTCCCTCTCGTTTTGGTTGTTTTCTTTGCCTCTAGGTTTTTGGGGGAGACATGTGTGTTCTTGAGATTTTTAGGCTAAATCTATGCAAGAGTAGGATGTTGGAGAGTAGTATTGCGTAGGGATTATACTTGACATATTGTCCTGTGCTAGATTTGATCAACCGTAGTACCGTCGTGGTTTCGCGGTTCCTCTCAAATTCAAACTTTGGTTTGGATCTGACGCAGTGCGGTACTACCGCGCCACATGTGCGGTACTACAGCTTGTCCGGTACTACCGCCCATCAGGCGCAGTACTACCGCATGCGCTGCGGCACTAGGATCTTACTACCGCTCCCACCCCGGTACTACCGTGACCTCACACGGTACTACTGCGACTTGGAGCGGTACTAAAATTTTAGTACCGCAGCATCCGGCAGTACTACCGTGGGTCCAATCTATCTCATGGCAACTTTCACGTGTACTTTCTATGTGTTCCTTGTGCTTTGCCGTGGTCTTTGCATTGATCCTTTTTGCTTGTTGTGGGTGTTTTGCGCTTTGTGTCTCAGGTGATGGCGCTCGCCGTTCCAATCCCAGTCGTGACACTGGCTCCAAGCATCTACGCAATCAAGGTGAAGCACCAGAGGGCTCCACTGCCCCCAAGCGCCATGTCAAGACCTCCGCTAGTAAGCAAAAGGACCCCGCTAAGGGCATGGACGAGATACCCCAATCTGAGTTCATCCATCTCCGGCAGCTCAACCCGTATGTGAATCCTCATGCTACTATCAGAGGCAGTGAACTTTTTTGGACCAAGCAGCAGACTCTCATTTATCTGGATGTCATCAAGAACAAGCAAAATACCTACGTGGATGTCAAGTGGATAGACATGCATCACCCGAGGAAGGACAAATTTCGTGAGTACTTTGGAGAAGCTCTGGGTTTGGTGGAGCAGTTTGGTATTGAACATGTGATCTCTTTTCACCTTGACTATGACCCTGAGCTTATCTGTCAGTTCTTTGCCTCAGTATACTTTCACCCTGATGAGGAGCGGAGGATGACCTGGATGACCAATGGCCGTAAGTTGACTGCTACCTGGAAGGAGTTCATGGATCTGCTCCAGGTTCCTGATGACGGGCTCGACACTCCCGTGGGTGTTCGCCCCCATAATAATTCTGAGTATGCTAACAAGGACAAGATTCAGCCATTCTATGTTGAGAAGGCGCTTCCCAATGGCAAGTCGGCGTGGGTGCTCAACTCTTTTATGGATATCATGTATCGCATCTTCCGCAACTCTCTGTTCCCTCGCATTGGCGACAAGGACAAGGTTCATGCCTATATGGTGGATATGATGCTCCTATGTGAGGAGGCTCGTGTGTCTCAGACTCAGCCACTTGATGTCTCACACATCATGTGGTGTGAGCTTCGGTTTGCGGTGTTCAACCGCAAGGTGCCTATCTATGGACCATATCTGTTTTTGTTGATCTCAAAGACTTGGGAGAAGATGTACCCTGGTGATGAGTTCCTTGCTCCAGACTGGATTCGACATGATCCCAGTTGTCTTCGTGTCAAGCCCAACTGGGCCAACACCACTACTCGTGCTGAGGCGTCTGCTGCTAGAAGGGTTGTTGATGAGGAGGAGGCTGGAGCAGAGGATGTTGCTGAGGACCGTCCTGCTAGGTCTTCCCATAGTTCCTCTGAGCCCTCGTGAGCCAAGAAGCTGAAGGACAAGATGAAGACTCTTTTCTTCATGCAAGCTAAGGGGAAGTACAGGACTCACGTGGCATCCAAGGAGAGTCACCGCCGGGACAAGAAGATCTTGAAGCTCTATGGAGAGGACATGCCTGGCGGTTCTAAGGATCGCATCACTCCAGAGGCTGAGTGGATGGAGAAACAAGGCTACAGGTGGACTGATTCTAAGGAGGACATCGAGGAGACCATTCCTGCCGCCGAGTCTGACGAGGAGCGTTGGGATGATTTCTCTGCTTGAGCCACCGCTTGTCTGTAGGTGCCCTCTCTGCCTTTTTGGCGTCTCGATGCCAAAGGGGGATAGAGTGTAGGGATTTGCGAGTCATGTGTCGTGTTCGTGTTCGATGTGTTTTCTCTCTCGTTTGAACCTCGTTTGAACCTCGTTTCGGTTGCTTTGGGTTGCTTTCCTTCATATGGTGTAAGACATATGCACTCTATCTATCTTAGCGAGCTTGTGATATATTGTGCTACCTTTGTGCTATGCTCTTGCTTAGATGTTAATAATCATGCCTTTGTCTCTAAAATATAGGGGGAGTGTTGATCCTAGTTTGTGTGCTATGCAGTCCAAAGCATCCATCTAGATTGCACACATCTAGGGGGAGCCCGTCTATATTCTAGAGAGGAGGGGTTTGCCTCTGCTCTATATTATCTCCTTTTTGTGCAAATCCTGTATTGTCATCAATCCACCAAAAAGGGGGAGATTGTAAGGGCATTTTTATCCCTAAGGTGTTTTGGTGATTGATGACAATGCTTTTGCGGACTAATCGTGTGCCTTGAGTTTCTCAGACGCTTCATCGCTAGGCACAAGACGGTTCGGTGCCCCTCGAAGACTATTGAAGACGGTGTTGTTCTACGTTTCTTTTTGGTGGATTTGAATCGTAGGAGAGCCGTACTATTAAGAGGGGGTCCGCGTCGGAAAGGTTTGGGTGGAATCGTCACGTACACGTTTCCCTCCTTGTCTCCACCTTTCCCTTGCACATTGGAGCTTCCCCCGGTCATCCTCTTTGTGATTGTCCTGGCTGCTATTGCTGAGCTTGCGGTAGTACTGCTCCCTGGAGCGGTAGTACCGCTCCTCTGGAGTCGTAGTACCGTGGCTCCCAGGCCTAGTGCCGCTGCGGTGCGGTTGTAGGGGCGGATGTAATTTTTTACATCCGCGCCCCCACGGTAGTACCGCATGTCGCGCGCGGTAGTACCGCGGGTGCCAACGGTAGTACCGCTCCCCTGGAGTCGTAGTACCGTATGCCTAGTATCGCTAGTTCGCGATAGTAGGAGCGGATGTAATTTTTTACATCCGCGCCTCCACGGTAGTACCGCACTTCGTGCACGGCCTGGTTCAGCTGCCATACGGTAGTACCGCTCCCTAGCGGTAGTACCGCGTCGGATATTTGCACTGTTTCTTTTCCAGCGGAAGTAGGTACAGATGTATTTTTATTCATCCGCTCCCTTCGTAGGCTAGGAATTTCCTGCCTTGCGGTAGTACCGCAAGGGGGAGTGGTAGTACCACGCTCGCGGAAGTACTGCTCTTAGTCAGGCATGTCCTAGTCTCTGCTGCTGCCGCGGAAGTACCGTGGTCCCTCACGGTAGTACCGCGTGGCATTGCGGTAGTACCGCATGTCGAAGGCTTGATTTGTGGATAACGGTTGGATATTTTCCTTAGCTATAAAAGGGGTGTCTCCTACCTCTAGTTGACCATCTCTTCCACCTCTAAGCTCCATTGTTGCTCCAAGCTCCATTTTCGCCCGATCTCTCTCCCTAGCCAATCAAACTTGCTGATTTGCTCGGGGTTAGTTGAGAAGGCCTCGATCTACACTTCCACCAAGAGAGATTTGATTCCCCCCACTTATCCCTAGCGGATCTTGTTACTCTTGGGTGTTTGAGCACCCTAGACGGTTGAGGTCACCTCGGAGCCATAGTCCATTGTGGTGAAGCTTCGTGGTGTCGTTGGGAGCCTCCAATTAAGTTGTGGAGAGTGCCCCAACCTTGTTTGTAAAGGTTCGGTCGCCGCCTTCAACGGCACCAATAGTGGAATCACGACATCTCGCATTGTGCGAGGGCGTGAGGAGAATACGGTGGCCCTAGTGGCTTATTGGGGAGCATTGTGCCTCCACACCGCTCTAACGGAGACGTACTTCCCCTCAAAAGGAAGGAACTTCGGTAACACATCCTCGTCTCCACCGGCTCCACTCTTGGTTATCTCGTGCCTTTACTTTTGCAAGCTTACTTGTGTTGTATCCCTTGGTTGCTTGTGTGCTTGTTGTTGTTGCATCACATAGGTTGTTCACCTAGTTGCATATCTAGACAACCTACTTTGATGCAAAGTTTAATTTGGTAAAGAAAAGCTAAAAATTGTTAGTTGCCTATTCACCCTCCCTCTAGTCAACTATATCGATCCTTTCACCTTCCTATATGCGGTATTTACCTGCCGTTCCAAGTAAATTTGTATGTGCCAAACTCCAAACCTTCAAATCAAATTCTGTTTTGTATGCTTGAGCAGCTCATGTTACAACTAGGGCTGCCTATATCTTCCATGCTAGGTGGGTTATTCTCACGAGGAGTGGACTCCGCTCCTCATTCACGAGAAAGGGCTGGCAACCGGGATGCCCAGTCCCATGATCCAAAAAGATCAAAGAAAATCAAAATAATTAAACAAAACTCCCCCAGGGCTGTTGTTAGTTGGAGGCACTCGTTGTTTCAAGCAAGCCATGGATCGATGCTTGTTGGTGGTGGGGGGAGTATAAACCTTTACCATTCTGTTTGGGAACTGCCTATAATGCGTGTAGTATGGAAGATACATCCATCTCATAGTTGTTGCGTTGACAGTGAAAGTATGCCGCTCAAAATGTTATTCAATCTCTATTTTAAAATCGAGCTCTGGCACCTCTACAAATCCCTGCTTCCTTCTGCGAAGGGCCTATCTATTTACTTTTATGTTGAGTCATCACCCTTCTTATTAAAAGCACCCGCTGGAGAGCACACTGTCATTTGCATTCATTACTATTGGTTTATATTGGGTATGACTTGACTGGATCTCCTTTACCATGAATTACAATGTTTAGTCAGTCCTTGATCTTTAAAGGTGCTCTGCATTTATGTTTTGCGGT
This sequence comes from Triticum timopheevii, assembly GCA_963921465.1. Taxonomy (NCBI): domain Eukaryota; kingdom Viridiplantae; phylum Streptophyta; class Magnoliopsida; order Poales; family Poaceae; genus Triticum; species Triticum timopheevii. The sequence goes on along the minus strand of OY997270.1, from coordinate 397,801,716 downwards.
CTCAGAAAGGGCTAGCGAGATACCATTTTGTTATATCATGTTATGATTATTTTGAGAAAGTGTTGTCATCCGAGCTTTATTATTATGGCTCGCTAGCTGATTATGCTATTGATATGAGTAATTGTGAGACCTAGGTGTTATTGTGAGTATGGTTAGTTCATAATATTTGCTCTTGAATGCTGGATTTTCATGTTACAACAACAAGAGCAAATAGAGTTTGCAAAAGTTTTTCTTTATCACTTTCAGTTTATCAACTGAATTGCTTGAGGATAAGCAAAGGTTTAAGCTTGGGGGAGTTGATACGTCTCCAACGTATCTACTTTTCCAAACACTTTTGCCCTTGTTTTGGACTCTAACTTGCATGATTTGAATGAAACTAACCCGGACTGGTGCTGTTTTCAGCAGAACTGCCATGATGTTGTTTTATGTGTAGAAAAGAAAAGTTCTCGGAATGTCCTGAAAATCCACGGAGGCACTTTTTGGAATTAATAAGAATTTCTGGGCGAAAGAAATACATCAGGGGGCCCAGGGCCTGTCCACGAGACAGGGGGCGTGCCCCCCTGTAGGGCGCGCCCCCTATCTCATGGGCCCCCTGGATCTCCACCGGCCTCAACTCCAACTCCATATATTCACGTTCGGGGAGAAAAAAATCAGAGAGAAAGTTTCATCGCGTTTTACGACATGGAGCCACCGCCAATCCCTAATCTCTCTCGGGAGGGTTGATCTGGAGTCCGTTCGGGGCTCCGGAGAGGGGGATTTGTCGCCGTCGTCATCATCAACCATCCTCCATCACCAATTTCATGATGCTCACCGCCGTGCATGAGTAATTCCATCGTAGGCTTGCTGGACAGTGATGGGTTGGATGAGATTTACCATGTAATCAAGTTAGTTTTGTTAGGGTTTGATCCCTAGTATCCACTATGTTCTGAGATTGATGTTGCTATGACTTTGCTATGCTTAATGCTTGTCACTAGGGCCCGAATGCCATGATTTCAGATCTGAACCTATTATGTTTTCATGAATATATGTGTGTTCTTCATCCTATCTTGCAAGTCTATAGTCACCTATTATGTGTTATGATCCGACAACCCCGAAGTGACAATAATCGGGATACTTCTCGGTGATGACCATTGTTTGAGGAGTTCATGTATTCACTATGTGTTAATGCTTTGTTACGGTTCTCTATTAAAAGGAGGCCTTAATATCCCTTAGTTTCCGCTAGGACCCCGCTCCCACGGGAGGGTAGGACAAAAGATGTCATGCAAGTTCTTTTCTATAAGCATGTATGACTATTTACGGAATACATGCCTACATTACATTGATGAACTGGAGCTAGTTCTGTGTCACCCTATGTTATAGCTATTACATGAGGAATCGCATCCGGCATAATTATCCATCACTGATCCATTGCCTACGAGTTTTTCATATATTGTTCTACGCTTATTTACTTTTCCGTTGCTACTGTTACAACAACTACAAAAACCCAAAAACTATTATCTTTACTTTTGCCACTGTTACCTTTATTTTCATACCACTTTTGCTACTAAATACTTTGATGCGGATACTAAGTTATCCAGGTGTGGTTGAATTGACAACTCAACTGCTAATACAAAAGAATATTCTTTGGCTCCCCTTGTGTCGAATCAATAAATTTGGGTTGAATACTTTACCCTCGAAAGCTGTTGTGATCCCCTACACTTGTGGGTTATCATATTTCATTTGTGAAATGGCTTCAAACACCTCTTTCTCCGAAAAAGGGGCAGTCAAAATATCATTCTTATCTGCAGCAAGTTGAGGAACCTCTTCAATCCTAGAGTCATCCAGGGATACATAATTATCCTTTGGAGGCCCAAACAACTACTTGTAGTATTCGGTTATGTATAATTTTAGGTTTTCCTGTCCTAAAATCGTTCCTTCGTCTTGGTCAAGCTGAAAGATTCTTTTCTTTCTGTGCTTGCCATTAGCGATCATGTGAAAGAATTGAGTGTCCACGTCCCCCTGGACAACTTTGCGAACCTTAGCTCGCAACGCCCACTTCAATTCCTCTTCACGAAGAAGTTCTTTCAATCTTATTTCCGCATCAATTTTAGCATGAAGCTCCGTGGTTTCTAGAATTGTGGACTTGGCTTTTAAATCTAGGTACTGAATAAGTGTAAGGAGCCTTTCCTTTTCAGCCTTATAAACCCCACTAAGATGTTTAGCCCACCCATGTAGGAAGCTTCTCAAGTGCCTAATCTTATTCTGCCATCGCTCAACGGAGGTCCGACCTCCTGCATCTTTAGCCCATTCCCTGGCTATCAGATCCAAAAAGCCTTCTCTTTCGAACCACGCCAATTCAAAAGAGAAAGTATTTTTGTTCCCCATATGCCTTGCCTCACTAGAGTCAATCAGTAGTGGGGTGTGGTCAGAGATTCCGCGGGATAACGCTTGGACTGTTACCAGGGGAAATTTTTGCTCCCATTCGACGCTCGCTAGGACTCGATCCAGTTTTTCAAATGTCGGGTTTGGCAAGGTATTATCCCAAGTAAATTTTCTACCCGAAAGCTCTATCTCTCTCAGATCCAAGCTTTCAATGATGATACTGAACATAAACGACCACCTGCCATCAAAGTTATCATTGTTCTTATCCTCTCTCCTTCTAATAATGTTAAAGTCACCCCCGACCAAGATTGGAAGCTGCTCAGAGCCGCAGATTCGGACAAGATCTGCCAAAAATTCTGGTTTGAGCTCGGGCTGCACGGCACCATATACCGCCACCAATGCCCAATTAAACCCATCGGCCTTTGATCTGACCCGAAACTTAACTGCGAAGTCTCCCATGACCACGCTTCAGACTTCCAGCGACTCACATCTAACCCCAAGTAAGATCCCACCTGATCTTCCTCTCGGAGGTAGGCAGTGCCAATCAAAATTGACACCTCCCGATAAAGTATTTAGAAACTAGGGAGAGAAATTGTCTCTGCTAGTTTTCGAGAGGGCGATAAAATCCAACCTATGATCGATAGAAGCATCTGCAAGAAACCTTCTTTTAGCCAAGTCTTTCAGACCTCTGCTATTCCAAAAGATTTCTCTCATATTTCATCATGAAATTTTTTAGTGGTACGGATCCTAGCACTTCTACGTACTGCCGAAGCTGGATAAATCTTCCGCTTCCACTTGCGTTTAGGTTTGTTTTGATCCTCCACCCGGTCCTCACAACCAGGCTCCATGGACCTAACTACCTCAGCCTCGACATGACCATCCTCTTCATCTGTCTCAGGAAGGGATGGTGCAAGATCCGCACAAAAGTTATCAAGAACCCTGACTCCCAACGCATCTATGTCAGAACCATTCATGGGTTCGACAGCTGCTAAGTTTCGAATCAATTCTAAAGCGTGCTCCGCTTCAAGATCCAGGATATTGTTCACAGAATTAGAAATTTCGCTAGCATTACTACCAAGTGAAACTCCTAACTGATTTGCATTATGAATAATTTCATCATTGGTAAAATACAAAATGGAATTGGAAGTGTTGACCGACATACCAGTATTGACCTCAATGTCATGAAGTTTGGCCGCCCGCATAGCGCACCGCTGCTGTATGTCATCAACCTCTGGCTGATCCTTGAGGCGGCAGCTCATCCGTCGCCCCTCAAAAACTGGATCCGAAATCCCTACAAAAGCGATGATCTCCTCCCGAGAAGCCCTGTTTGGGGTACGGCCTCCAGCCCCACCCCCAACAGATAGCGGAGTAGCACCACGTGTCGGCGAGGACCCCCTCGACCCCGTTGATGTCAGCCGACATCGGGCGTCCCGGGCCGCAACGGTGGGTGCCCCCACCAAAGGTGCGCTGGGTGGGGTGAGTACTTGGGCCACCTGCCCACACTCCCCACCTGACGTGGATAGCCCAGTCATCGGCCCGCCCATAGGCGAGCGAGGGAAAGTGAGTACGGGGGCCGCCTGCCCCCGTTCCCCACCGGATCCAGCTGTCACGCAGGAGGGTGACGCGACCACATTGGTCGGCGTTGGCTGGAGTAGCCCCTGCAGCTGAGCAAGTGACTGCCGACCCTCGTAGCCCAAGGACGCCGCAAGCACGGCCGCCCCAACCACCGCAGGAGAGGAGGGAACTTGATACGTCTCCAATGTATCTATAATTTTTTTATTTCTTCATACTATTATAGTATCAGTCTTAGATACTTTATATGCATTTTTATACTATTTTATATTATTTTTGGGAACTAACCTATTAACCCAGTGCCTAGTGTCAGTTGTTGTTTTCTGCTTGGTTCTTGTTTCCAGAAAGTCAATGCCAAACGGAATCCAAACGCTACGAAACGTTTTGACATTTTTTTTCTGAACATAAGAGACCCTAGAAGTTTGAAGAGGAGTCCGGGGGACAAAAGAGAAGACGACAAGGCAACAGGGAAACCCCCACTTCTATAAATTCTCAAATATTGGGAAACCCCCAGAAAGCCACCTGAAACACTTTTTCCACCGTCGCAAACTTTTGTTTCTTCCGCGATCCCATCTGGAGGCCTTTTCCGATACTCTATCGAAGAGGAATCAATCATGGAGGTCTTCTACATCATCCTTGCTGCCTTCTGATGATGCATGAGTAGTCTACCACAGACCTACGGGTCCATAGCTAGTAGCTAGATAGCGTCCAAACCCAACATGTAAACCCACCCGACCGAGTTGCATGTCCAAGCCAAACATGAAATTCATGCCTCACATAGTAGCATGTCCACTCTCGGAACACAACTCGTTCCCAAGCTAGTACCCCTATATAGTTGTATTTTTTTTTGCAAATACATCTCCACTTTTTTTGTAATACACAATGTATATTTTTTTTGTATACACGGGACTTTTTTTAACACACAATGAATTTTTTTTAAATACATGATGAATATTTTTTTCAAATACAGGCCCGAGCATTTTTTACAATACATGATAAACGTTTTTCAAATTACTACTGATCACTTTTCTACCCCTCAAAAAATACCGATTGCTTTCCTTAATAGTATGGAATTTTTCTAAAACAATTCTGCGAACATTTTTTTTACATTGCATACATTTCTTTCTAGAAAATGTCATGATTTTTCTGAAATGCATCAAGTTTCTTTTAATAAATTGTCACGACCATTTCTTTGAATGCTACAATTTTTTCCATTGTATAATACTTTTTTTAAGCATCACACAACATTCTTTTGGAACGCATGAACATTTTTTAAGTGTCAACTTAAATGTCAACATTTTTTAAATTTCTTGTTTTCCAGAAAATATTTGGAATTTTCAAAAGTGTCAACACTCTAAAAACTGTTCGGGGATTTTAAAAAATTGTCCATGCTTCCAAAATTTGTGTGAGAAGAAATTGTTCAGATACCAAATTTTATTCTTATTTAAAAATCAGAATTATAAAATTTGTTCACATTTGAAAAATACTTTTAAAATTGTTTGTGTTATCAAGAATATTCGACATTTAAAAAATCACAATCCGTAAAAAAGGTTTCATAAAATTTCAAGCATGTTTTCTAATCTGGACGTGGTGCTATGTGCTTAAATGTTTCCTGTTTCATAAATGTCAAGGGCACATTGGTTGTAGTGGTAGGACCTGACGTTCCACAGTATTGAGGTCTTGTGTTCAATTCCTATGCAGTGCAGTGTGTTATTTACAAAAATAATAATTCCGTCACGGTCCAGTCCGAAAAGAAAACAAATAAGAGAATGATGTTTACGCCCGCTGAGTTATGCTGATGTCTCAACTTAAATGTGTGATATTATCTCACATCTACTTCCTCCATTCCTAAATATTCATCATATATATCGTGTATTTAAAAAAATATTCATCATAAAACGGCGACGTGAGGGCAGAAGCGATGGGTACAAATCACATATAGGACCCTATCACTGGTCTTCTTCATGAACGTGTTAGATCAGTACACGCAGCTCGAAGCATCTAAGGGCATGTACAATGGTTGATAAGATAGTCTTATCTTAAGTCTTGCATGTGATTTAGAGATGGCAAAAAATTTTGTCTACAATGAGTCATATCTTAGGCTTATCTTCAATAACTAGTAATTCCTAAAATTGTGGTGAGACATATTGTGCTAAGAGATCACCTCTTGTCTTCTCTTAAATAAGAGAAGACAAGTCTTTTCTTATGAGTTCTCTTTCTTCCACCTCATCATCTATCCTACATGGCATTGCTAAGATAGAACCATTGTACATGCCATAAGATTGTATCGAAACAAAACTCTAGAAGAGACTGTAAAACTCGGTAGGCTCACCAATTCGAACATCGTGGTTGCGACATAGCCTCCCTAGCTTCTAGCTGAGGTACAAGCTACAACGTAGGCATCCCTATTGTACAATAATTGTGCTCCGCCGGGTTGCCTCAAACCAACTAGTGTATCAATCAACATAATAAAGAGCAGCTAGAGGGAAAACCTCCCGTCGGTAGTCTGGAGAGGGAGTACCGAATACTGATCGGCTATGGCGACCGTGGCAGCTGCAGGATCGGTGGAGAAGCGTCACGCCGTGTTCTTCCCTTTCCCGGCGCAGGGCCACGTCAAGCCGGCGCTCCAGCTGGCCAAGCTCCTCCACCGTTGCCATGGCTTCCGGGTCACCTTCGTCCACACGGAGCACAACCGCCGCCGCCTCCTCCGCTCGCGCGGCCCCGGCGCGCTGGACGGGGTCCCCGGGTTCCGCTTCGCCGCCGTCCCGGACGGCCTGCCCCCGTCCGAGGCGGACTCGTCGCAGGACATGGGTGCCCTGCTGTCCACCACGGAGGCCCTGGTCCCGCCCTTCCGGAGCCTCGTCTCCGGCCTCCTCCCGCCGGCGTCCTGCGTCATCTCCGACGTCGAGCACGTCCTGTACGCGTCCAAGGAGATGGGTCTTCCCTGCGTCACCTTCTGGACATCGAGCGCGTTCGCCTTCATGGCTTGCCAGCAGTGCCAGCGGCTTGTCGACATGGGCATTGTCCCCCTCAAAGGTATATACAGTACACACATCGATTGTTCTCGCTATGAAAAACAGACTTACTGAGTGTGCTTGCTTTGACTTTGAGAAACAAGAGGCTGAGCAGCTAAGTAATGGATACCTGGACGACACGGTCCTGGACTGGGTGCCGGGGATGCCCAAAGACATCCGCCTCAGAGACTTCCCGAGCTTAATCCGCACCACGGACCCCGACGACGCCATGCTCAACATGCTCTTGCGCTCAATGGCGTGCCACAGGACCACTCCGTCCGCCGTTATCTTCCACACCTTCGACGAGATCGATCGCGAGGCCATGGCGGCCATGTCCACCATCCTGCCGCCGATCTACGCCGTCGGGCCATTGCCGCTCCTCCTCGATCAAGTCGCTGGCGACGGCAGTGATAGTGCGGTTGACACGCTGGAATCAAACCTGTCCAGGGAGAACAACGCCTGCCTAGAGTGGCTGAATGGCAAGGGGCCAAACTCGGTGCTCTACGTGAGCTTCGGGAGCGTAGCAACGCTGACGAGCGACCAGCTGCTGGAGTTCGCGTGGGGTCTGGCCAGCAGCAAAATGGACTTCCTGTGGGTGATCAGAAACGATCAAGTGAACAACGGTGACGACCCCGCTGCCGCCGCCGTGCTGCCACCGGAGTTCCTGGAGGAGACGAAGGCGAGGAGCCACGTGACGAGCTGGTGCCCGCAGGAAGCGGTGCTCCGGCACGAGGCGACGGGCGCGTTCCTGACGCACTGCGGGTGGAACTCCGTCCTGGAGAGCATCGGCGCCGGGGTGCCGATGCTGTGCTGGCCCTTCGGCGCCGACCAGTACACGAACGCGAGGTACGTTTGCTCCGAGTGGCGCGTCGGCAAGGAGATCGGCGGCGGCGGTGTCAAGAGGGACGAGGTGGAGGCGGCCATCCGGGAGGTGATGGGAGGAGGGGACAAGGGAAAAGAGATGAAGAGAATGGCCATGGAATGGAAAGAGAAGGCTGCCGCGGCTGCACTGCCAGGTGGGCCCTCTTGGGTGGATCTGGAGAAGGTGGTCGATGAGGTGCTTGCTGTGCATCCTAGCAAGATTAGTGATACGGAGTTATGAGTAGGCTCGTGCTTGCTCTACGCTGGAATTATGAGTAGGCAATAAATTGATGAAAGGGAAGGCGTGCCATGGTTGTGATCGAGCTTTGTCGAAATTTAATGGGTTGTTTCATTAATTGTTAGGAAAATGAATGCAAATTTGGGTGATACATATCTGTGTATAGTGATCACCCAACTACACTCTTCAATGTTGTAGTATTATTCATTTCGTATTTTTGGCACCAGCCGACATCCAGATTCCAGCAATCTAGAAAATAAATGTAAAATAAAAAGCATTTCTTATTCAAGTGCATCTGCTCTATAATTTCTTTTACACGGTACAAATGTAGACGCTTGGCCTTATTGTGCACTCTAAGAAACCAATAGACGCCGCTCTTACCTAGGGCTACTCGGGCGGCTCCCCAACCACGCCGCCGCAACCTTCTCCTCTCTTGCTCCCGCTCCTCGCCGCCGCTGGGCAAAGCCCGTGCAGGGACAGCCGCGGCGGGACCTGATCTGCCACTCCCGTGTCTTGGCTGATGGGGCTCTGCCATTGTTGAGGTGAAGCGGGATTGCCCGGGCGGCGCCTTGCGGTGATGATGGCGGCCACTGTGGTTGCCTGGGCTGCATGGCGGCTGCAACTGGAGGCGCACTTGTCTGCGTCCTGGCGGCCCTCAGCGACGGAACTCCTAAGCGGGTTCCTGGTGTTGGGTGTCATCCCTCCAGTGTACTGCAGTAGCTGGGCTGCATGTGAGGGACGCTAGAGGTTGGATGCGGGCCAGTGCATGTGGATTCGCTGGATCCGAACGAGAATGACTAGATCTGGAACCCACGACGGTCGTGGCTCCCCTTGTCTGCATTGTGCGTGTGACGGCGGCGGGGCTGCCATGGCCTGCTGCTTCCAACTTGGTTGATGGTGGTGCACATGTTGTGGTTCCGTCTCCATCGACGTTATAGTCCACGGCTTGATGTTGGTGATCTAGATCTGATGGGCCGGATGGTGGTGACTGCAATTTACAACGACTTCATATGGCCCCACTGAGGGAGTCCTGGATTAGGGGTATCCGGACAGCCGGACTATATACTTTGGCCGGACTGTTGGACCATGAAGATACAAGACTCAAGACTTCGTCCCGTGTCCGGATGGGACTCTCCTTTGCGTGGAACACAAGCTTGGCCATCCGGATATTAGATTTCCTTCTTTGTAACCGACTCTGTGTAAACCCTAGCCCCCTCCGGTGTCTATATAAACCGGAGGGTTTGATCCGTATAGGGACAATCATAATCATCATACGCTAGCTCCAGGGTTTAGCCTCTACGATCTCGTGGTAGATCAACTCTTGTTATACTCATATCATCAAGATCAATCAAGCAGGAAGTAGGGTTTTACCTCCATTGAGAGGGCCCGAACCTGGGTAAAACATCGTGTCCCTTGTCTCCTGTTACCATTAGCCTTAGACGCACAGATCGGGACCCCCTACCCGAGATCCGCCGGTTTTGACACCGACATTGGTGCTTTCATTGAGAGTTCCTCTGTGTCTTTGCCGCAAGGCTCGATGGCTCCTTCAATCATCAACAACAATGTGGTCCAGGGTGAGACTTTCCTCCCCGGACAGATCTTCGTGTTTGGCGGCTTCGCACTGCGGGCCAATACGTTTGGCCATCTGGAGCAGATCGACAGTTACGCCCCTGGCCATCAGGTCAGGTTCGGGAACTTGAACTACACGGCCAATGTCCGCGGAGACTTGATCCTCGACGGATTCGGGCCTACGCCAGGAGCGCCGGACAGTCACGATGAGCACGACTTAGACCTGTTATCAGACAATACTCGGGATATCGCACCTGCAGGAGCTCCGGACCTAAATCCGGGGCAGACTGCGTCGTCCGGGGACGGGTGGATAGACCACGCCTCTGAGGCCGCATACTCATCGGCGGTAGAGCCGAACACAGACTCCACCCCCAAGGAAGCCTGTGTCACCGGACCCCCGGACTCGTGTCCGGCTGTAGGTTCTAGACCGCGCGCCCCCGAGCCTGCCGAATCTGGTTGGGCTCCGGTAATGGAGTTCACCGCTGCGGATATCTTCCAGCACTCGCCCTTCGGCGACATGCTGAACTCATTAAAGTCTCTCTCTTTGTCAGGAGACTCTTGACCGAACTATGTCCAGCTCGAGTGGGAAGCAAGCGACGAGGGAATTCGTTGCACGCCCACCACCCACTTCATTGCCATTGTCGATGACTTGACCGACGTGCTTGACTTCGAATCTGAAGACATCGACGGTGTGGACGACGATGTAGGAGAACAGGAACCACCACCCACGGGGCGCTGGACAGCCACCTCCTCGTACGATATATATATGTGGTGGACACTCCAAAAAAACCCATGGCGATGAGGCAATGGAGGATAACCCCTCAAGGAAGAAAGCAAAGCATGGGCGTCATCAGTGCCGCTCCAAGCCCCGCCACAGCAATACCGGCACGGGATACGAAAACAATCGGGATGGTGCCGAAGATGAATACAACCCAGATCAGCCTGCCTTCGAGCAGGCCGAACAGGAAGACGGGCAGGTCAGCCCAGATGAACAGGCGACGGACGGATACCCGGAGGAGGACAACTACATGCCCCCTTCGAAGACGAGATAAGCCTCGGCGACGATGAATTCGGCGTGCCTGAGGATCCCGTAGAGCAGGAGCGCTTCAAGCGCCGGCTTATGGCCACTGTGAGGAGCCTGAAAAAGAAGCAGCAGTAGCTTCAAGCTGATCAAGATCTGCTCACAGACAGATGGACTGAAGTCCTAGCAGCCGACGAATATGGACTCGAGCGCCATACCAAAGGTTACCCAAAGCACAAGTTGCTACCTCAACTCGAGGAAGAGGCTGTACTACCAGCACAAGACGAGGCTGACTGGCCAGCTCGTGGCCGGGATAAAACGGCGTATTAGCCTGAATACCATCCCGCACCCCCACGCCAACACACTACGGCCCGGGGCAATAGGCAGGACCTGCGAGACATACTGGAAAACAAGGCAGGACAGCCAAGATCGATCTACGGATCGCGGGGGCGCGCCCCAACACGTGACGATGATCGTCATGCCGGATACACTATCAACAAGTCCGGCCAGGCCGAACATAGCCAACCAGACTTATTCGAACTGCGTAGCCACATAGCCCGGCATAGAGGCGCTGCACACCCCCTCTGCTTCACTGACGAAGTGATGGATCATGAATTCCCAGAAGGGTTTAAACCCGTAAACATCGAATCATACGATGGCACAATAGACCCCGCAGTATGGATCGAAGATTTCCTTCTCCATATTCACATGGCCCGCGGTGACGATCTACACGCCATCAAGTATCTTCCCCTTAAACTCAATGGACCGGCTCGGCACTGGCTAAATAGCCTGCCGGCAAATTCCATCGGCAGTTGGGAAAACCTGGAGGACGCGTTCCTCGACAACTTCCAGGGCACATACGTGCGACCACCGGATGATGATGACTTGAGTCACATTACCCAACAGCCCGGAGAGTCAGCCAGAAAATTCTGGACTCAGTTCCTAACTAAAAAGAACCAAATTGTCGACTGTCTAGACGCTGAAGCCTTGGCGGCCTTTAAGCATAATATCCGCGACGAGTGGCTCACCCGACACCTCGGCCAGGAAAAGCCGAAGTCCATGGCGGCCCTCACGACACTCATGACCCGCTTTTGCTTGGGCGAGGACAGCTGGTTGGCCCGCAGTAGCACCACGCCAATAAACTCCGGCACTTCAGATACCCGCGACAATAACGGCAAGCCACGGCGCAACATCCATAAGCGTTGGAACAATGGCGACAACACCGAGGACACGGCAGTCAACGCCGGATTCAGTGGCTCAAAATCCGGTCAGCGGAAAAAGCCATTCAAAAGAAATAATCAGGGATCATCCAGTCTGGACCGCAAACTTGATCGCTCGTGCCAAATTTATGGCACCCCGGATAAGCCAGCAAACCACACTAATAGAGATTGTTGGGTGTTCAAACAAGCCGGCAAAATAAATGTCGAAAACAAGGACAAGGGGCTACACAGCGACGATAACGAGGAGCCCCGGCATCCGAACACAGGGGACAGAAGAAATTTCCTCCCCAGGTGAAAACGGTCAATATGATCTATGCCACCCACATTCCCAAACGGGAACAAAAACGAGCTCTAAGGGACGTTTATGCGATGGAGCCAGTCGCCCCAAAGTTCAACCCATGGTCAGCCTGTCCGATCACTTTTGATCGTAGGGATCACCCTACCAGCATCCGTCACGGCGGTTCAGCCGCACTGGTCCTCGACCCAATCATCGATGGATTCCACCTTACGTGAGTCCTTATGGACGGTGGCAGTAGCTTGAACCTGCTTTATCAGGACACAGTGCGCACAATGGGCATCGATCCCTCAAGGATCAAGCCCACCAAAACTACCTTCAAAGGTGTAATTTCAGGAGTAGAGGCCAGTTGTACAAGCTCAATAACACTGGAAGTGGTCTTCGGATCCCCGGATAACTTCCGAAGCGAGGAGTTAATCTTTGACATCGTCCCTTTCCGTAGTGGCTATCATGCACTGCTCGGACGAACCGCATTCGCTCAATTCAATGCGGTACTACACTATGCATACCTCAAGCTCAAGATGCCAGGACCTCGCAGGGTTATAACAGTCAACGGAAACACAGACCGCTCTCTCCGTACAGAGGAGCACACTGCGGCCCTCACAGCAGAAGTACAAAGCAGCCTTCTCCGGCAAACCACCAATCCAGCGACAACAACCCCGAACACCGTCAAGCGAGTCCAGAGCACCCTGCAACAGGATCGCCAGGCATGCCAAAAGCGCGACTAGCAGTCCGGCCTCCACCCTAGTCCCATTCAAGCAGCATTTGTGCCACGTGTACACAATTACGCACTCAAAATACCATGGGCATAGGTGGAGGCGCAATGGTGATGCGGCTAACAGTGCGGTTCAGCCGCAACATACTTTAATAACCCCCTTTTTCTCTTTCAGGACCATACTTTCGGGCAGCCTCTTCAGAGAGCCGGATCATCGGACTCATCTCAGCAGGGAAAACCAAGGAGGCAAAAGGCTTTACGCACAAAGGGAATACCCAGGTGGTATCTGTCAATGATCGTTATACCTGTTTTATATACCTACATGCGGCCTGCCCTTGGATAGGACATGTCAAATAATCCTATTTGCTTCAGCTCAACGCATTAATTGTACACATACGCTTGGACGTATTATTTATCAATGGGAGATAATATATAGCGTCAGCTTATCATTCCTATGTCCACATTTTCCCTAAAAATGTTTATTTAATATTGAACCCGTACACTTTGGTACGGTCAGTTTGCCAGGGGCTTCTCATGGTACCCCTTAATACGGCAAGATAAGTCCGAACACTTTCAACAGTGCGGCACCCCGAACTTATAACACTATATGCATCAGCTCCGAATCATGTCTTGGGTCAATAGTTGGGTTTGCCCGGCTCCCTTGTTTTGGTACCTTACGTTCCGTTATATCGGCTAAGGTAGCGCAGGGAGAACTACTGCGATTGTGTCCCGGTTCTTCCGGACGAGCGCCTTAGTAGAGAAAGCCGAAAACTGACTGTCATGATGTGGCGAGAGCTGGTCGCTATTCGAGAGGTCTTAAAATCCTTAAAGATTTTTTCCGCTTTAGGCGAGGAGTCGGCCTCGTCTGATTTAGGCATGTATAGCGCCCCAATTCGGCTTTCTGAATTCTAGGGGCTTCGCCGCAATTTAAAATTGTAGACTTCTATGGCTAAGTGAGAGTTATTAAGCCGCATAGTCCGATTGCCTTGTTCGCTGCGCCAAGCACTGCTACCTCTTGAGCACTGCATTGGATTTCTCCGAAGAGGAGAGGATGATGCAGCAAAGTAGCGTAAGTATTTCCCTCAGTTTTTGAGAACCAAGGTATCAATCCAGTAGGAGACCACGCACAAGTCCCTCGTACCTACACAGAACGATAGCAACTCGCAACCAACGCTTAGGGGTTGTCAATCCCTTCACGGTCACTTACGAGATTGAGATCTGATAGAGATAATATTTTTGGTATTTTTGATAGATAGATGCAAAGTAAAAAATAAAAGTCAAAGTAAAAACAAAGCAAGTAAATAAAGTGATAGAGATTGATATGATGAGAATAGACCCGGGGGCCATAGGTTTCACTAGTGGCTTCTCTCAAGAGCATAAGTATTCTACGGTGGGTGAACAAATTACTGTTGAGCAATTGACAGAATTCAGCATAGTTATGAGTATATCTAGGTAATGATCATGTATATAGGCATCACGTCCGAGACAAGTAGATCGAAACGATTCTGCATCTACTACTATTACTCCACTCATCGACCGCTATCCAGCATGCATCTAGAGTATTAAGTTAAAAACAGAGTAACGCCTTGAGCAAGATGACATGATGTAGAGGGATAAATTCATGCAATATGATAAAAACCCCATCTTGTTATCCTTGATGGCAACAATATAATACGTGCCTTGCTGCCCCTTCTGTCACTGGGTAAGGACACCGCAAGATTGAACCCAAAGCTAAGCACTTCTCCCATTGCAAGAACTACCAATCTAGTTGGCCAAACCAAAAAGGATAATTCGAAGAGACTTGCAAAGATAACTCAATCATACATAAAAGAATTCAGAGAAGAATCAAATATTTTCCATAAATAATACTAGATCATAAACCCACAATTCATCAGTCTCAACAAACACACTGCAAAAAGAAGATTACATCGAATAGATCTCCACGAGAGAGGGGGAGAACATTGTATTGAGATCCAAAAAGAGAGAAGAAGCCATCTAGCTACTAGCTATGGACCCGAAGGTCTAAAGTAAACTACTCACACTTCATCGGAGGGGCTATGGTGTTGATGTAGAAGCCCTTCGTGGTGGATGCCCCCTCTCGCGGAGCTCCGGAACAGGCCCCAAGATGGGATCTCGTGGATACAGAAGGTTGTGACGGTGGAATTAGGTTTTTGGCTCCTCTTCTGATCGTACGGGGATACGTAGGTATATATAGGAGGAAGGAGTACGTCGGTGGAGCGTCGGGGGCCCCACGAGGTAGGGGGCGCCCTCCACCCTCGTGACCGCCTCTGGCACTGCTTGGAGTAGGGTCCAAGTCTCCTGGATCACGTTCGGTTGGAAAATCACGTTCCCGAAGGTTTCATTCCGTTTGGACTCCGTTTGATATTCCGTTTCTTCGAAACACTGAAATAGGCAAAAAAACAGCAATTCTGGGCTGGGCCTCTGGTTAATAGGTTAGTCCCAAAAGTAATATAAAAGTGGAAAATAAAGCCCAATATAGTCCAAAACAGTAGATAAAGTAGCATGGAGCAATCAAAAATTATAGATACGTTGGAGACGTATCAGGCACCTCCTTCAAGGACCAAACATTTGGATAAAAGAGTGTTTTGGGTTTTCCACGAACACCCCAGTACTAGTTACGTGGGGGCGGAAGCCGACGACTAGCCTACTTTTAGAATTTTATAAACATCCGCAGAGAAGGTATATTTTAAATCAACAAAACGCTATATTGCGCAAACAAATTCGTTTTCATATTACAAAAGCGACAGGAGTACATTCACTCAAAGATGGTGTCCTTGGTACATTCATCGGCCACGAGACGAGCGCCTTTCATCATGCCATCATAATATTTCTCAGGGTAGCAATGCGCCTTGCCCTCTGGCGGTCCATCCTTCACCAGCTTCTCCGCATCCAGCTTGGCCCAATGCATCTTCGCACGGGCAAAGGCTCGGCGGGCACCCTCAATGCAAACGGATCATTTGATCACTTCAAGCCGCGGGCATGCGTTCACCATCCGCTTTATAAGGCCGAAGTAGCTGGTGGGCAGAGGCTCACCAGGCCACATCCGAACTATGAAATCTTTCATAGCCACTTTGGCCGCCCTGTGGAGTTCAACCAATTGCTTCAATTGGTCACTCAGAGGCATCGGGTGTTCGGCTCCAGCATACTGGGACCAGAACAGCTTCTCCGCTGAGCTCCCCTCTTCAGCACGGTAGAACTCCGCGGCATCCGATATATTGCGTGGCAGATCTGTGAATGCCCCTGGAGAGCTCCAAATTCGGGTAAGTAAAAGAAATGTCTCCTCCACATGCTTGCTTTGCATAAAGAATGTCTTACCCGCCGCTATCTTCTTGGCCGCCTGGATTTCCTGCTGGGCCTTTTGGGCTTCGACCTTGGCATCTTTCACGCTCGAAAGGGCCTTCGCAAGATCACACTCCTTTGTCTTGAAGTCATGCTCCAAGGACTCGAACTTCTTGCCGAGATCCTGGAGCTCTTGCTGTACCTCGCCCACCCTAGAATCTTGCTTTTCACGCTCAATGCACTCCATGGCCGCCTTGTTTTTGGCCTCAGATAGCGCTTTCTTCAGGGCCGTCACTTCAGTCGTGGCCCCTGTTACAAAATCATGATGCTTTTTGTTAGTGTCACAAATTTTTCCTACTATATGATATGTGAACGGGGTATCACTCACCTTTGTTCTCTTCGAGCTGCCTCTTCGTGAGGCGGAACTCCCCTTCGGCCAGCTCCAAGTCCCGTTTAAGTCCGGTGACCTCCGCTTTGCGGGCAGCATCAGCAAGCAGTACCGCCTGCTTATTCACATAGACACATACTATTAGATTCCTGCGGTTTAGAGTTGACCCTCCGTTTGGCTTTTCTTTCCGAACACCAAACAGAGTATCAGGGGCTACTGTCTATTGGGGGATAATTTATCACACTTTTTGATTACTTACCTCAAAGCCTGTCAGGAGGCAGTTGCAGGCTTCGGTCAATCCGCTTTTGGCGGACCGAACCTTCTTAATCACCGCACTCATAAGAGTACGGTGCTCTTCATCCATGGAAGCGTCGCGAAGCACTTCCAGCAGACTATCCGACGCCTCTGGCGTAACGGACGTCATCGGCACGGCCGGATCGCCCTCCTTAGCGAGGGGCTGCCTGCCCGAGTCCGGAACCTCTGGAGGTTCTGGTACAGTGTCCGGTTGGGGACCCGACTTGTTGCGGCTCCCGTCAGCACAATCTGCGGGGATCTTACTCCCCTTGTGCCCGGCGTCTAGAATTTTGCCCTGGGACGTCTCCCGATCCGCCTCCCCCTGTTCTGGTACCCATTGGGACCACACCTCCGTGTCATCTGCAGGCCGAGGGGAGGTGGCCGTCGGGAGCGAATTCATCACTGAATCGCTCAAAGACCCATCCGAAGAGGATACCTCGGGATGGGCCCTGGCCGGACTGCATATACGTGTTCGGCGTTATAACAAACTATGAAACTAAGTCGCACTAAAGTACAATAGGGTGCGGATACTTACTATCTCACTAGGGGCTTGCCCCTGGGCAGCCACTCCTCGTTGTAGGCAGCTGTGGTGGGGTGATCCGGAAGGGACGCCTTTCCCTTCTTGGGCGTCCTAGCCTCCCCCTGCAGAGCGGCCTTCCTTTTCTTCTCCTTCCCAGTGCAGGGAGGCAGAATTTCCTCGTGCTTCCCCCAGCCTCCGCGGGAGGAATCTGCCTCGTCGTCCTCGGACGACGAGCCTATGACGGCCTTGCACCGGGGATCTTTCCTGGTCCCTTGGGCCGCCCTCTTAGGCCCTTCGGCCTCCCCGGATGGGGCGGCCCTTTCCTTTTCCTCCTCCCCTTCGTGGGAGGAGTGTGCATCATCGTCTTCGGACGAGGCATCTAGTACGACCTTACGCCAGAGACCCTTCCTGGTCCCTGGGGCCTTCTTTTTGGCCTTCTTCTCCGGCACCTTGTAAGGTGCCGGGACTAGCATCTCCGTCAGGAGAGCAGTTGCTGGACCTTCTGGTAGTGGAGCCGGACAGTCGATCCGCTCCGCTGTCACCACATAATCCTGATTAAATACACACGATGACTTAAAATCCTCCCATGAGTATACTAGGAAAGGTACGTCTGGTGATGGTCAGAAAACTCACTGGATGGGGGAGACGTGTGGCGTGAAGTCCGCGGTCCTCGGATGTGGGAGGAGGTATTTCAGAGGCCTTGAATAGCACCTTCCATGCGTCCTTGTGCGTCGTGCCGTAAAGCTCTTGAAGTGTCTGGTGTTCGGCCGG
This sequence comes from Triticum timopheevii, assembly GCA_963921465.1. NCBI lineage: Eukaryota > Viridiplantae > Streptophyta > Magnoliopsida > Poales > Poaceae > Triticum > Triticum timopheevii. The sequence goes on along the minus strand of OY997270.1, from coordinate 397,783,577 downwards.
AACGAACTCCCACAGATTAAATGCCCGTGTTTTGCACGGAAGGATTCGATGGACGAGCATGACCTGGACCACGTTGACGAGCTTGATTCTCTTGTCCATCATATTTTTTATGCAGTTCTGAAGTCCTGTTAGCTCTGCAGGTTCACCCCAGGCCAGGCCCTTCTTTTCCCAGGAAGTGAGCCGCATGGGGATTCCGGATCGGAAGTCGGGGGATGCCGCCCAGTTGGCGTCGCACGGCTCGGTGATGTAGAACCACCCCGATTGCCACCCTTTCACGGTGTCCGCGAAGGAGCCATCAAGCCAGGTAACATTGGGCATTCTTCCCACAATGGTGCCTCCGCATTCCGCTTGCTGGCCGCTCACGATCTTCGGCTTCACGCAGAAGATTCGTAGCCACAAGCCGAAGTGGGGCTTGATGTGGAGGAAGGCCTCACACACGATGATAAAAACCGAGATGTTGAGGATGAAGTTTGGGGCTAGATCATGGAAGTCCAGCCCATAGTAAAACATGAGCCCGCGGATAAAGGGATGAAGTGGAAATCCCAGCCCACGGACGAAGTGGGCAAGGAACACGACCCTCTCGTGGGGTCCTGGAGTTGGAATGATCTGCCCCGCGTCCGGCAGCTGGTGCGCGATATCTGCGGCCAAGTATCCGGCCGCCCGGAGCTTCGTAATATGCTCCTCCTTGATGATGGAGGCCACCCACTTGCCTCCTGCTCCAGACATGTTTGGCTGTGCAGAGAAGGCGTGGACTAGGGCGCTGGAGCTCAAGTGTGCAAGAATGGATAGGCAAAGAAGGAAGAAGGCATGGGTAAAAATGGGGAATCCTCATCCCTTTATAGAGGTGACACAAACGATGCGCCTCCCCACTTGCCTGTTAAAAATTGCTTATTTCCCAAGCGCCACGGTTGATGGCGTGGTTGGGTTACCCGTACCCGTATTAACGAGAATCCCGTGATAAGGGGACATGATCTCTGTTTCGACAAGACGTGCCGAGGAAACCACCTCGCAATATGTGCTGTGGCTGGTCGTGGGAAAACAGTTTGAATAATGACTCGATCGTAGTTTCATATCACGTTATCTGAAGTTGTCAGCAGATTACATTTGTGGAATATCATTCTCTCTACGATGGTATGTGAGAGACGTCTTGCAAGACCGTACATGGTTTAAGTGTTCGAGGTTTACTTTGAAGTATTCGGAGATGGAACCCGCCTTCCAATGTCGAAGACAAACTGCGCGCCGGACTCATTGATAACCCACAAGTATAGGGGATCGCAATAGTTTTCGAGGGTAGAGTATTCAACCCAAATTTATTGATTCGACACAAGGGGAGCCAAAGAATATTCTCAAGTATTAGCAGTTGAGTTGTCAATTCAACCACACCTGGAAACTTAGTATCTGCAGCAAAGTGTTTAGTAGCAAAGTAATATGATAGTGGTGGTAACGGTAACAAAAGTAAAGACAACAAAAGTAATGTTTTTTGGTATTTTGTAGTGATTGTAACAGTAGCAACGGAAAAGTAAATAAGCGAGAACTAGTATATGGAAAACTCGTAGGCACCGGATTAGTGATGGATAATTATGCCGGATGCGGTTCGTCATGTAACAGTCATAACATAGGGTGACACAGAACTAGCTCCAGTTCATCAATGTAATGTAGGCATGTATTCCGTATATAGTCATACGTGCTTATGGAAAAGAACTTGCATGACATCTTTTGTCCTACCCTCCCGTGGCAGCGGGGTCCTATTGGAAACTAAGGGATATTAAGGCCTCCTTTTAATAGAGAACCGGAACAAAGCATTAGCACATAGTGAATACATGAACTCCTCAAACTATGGTCATCACCAGGAGTGGTCCCGATTATTGTCACTTCGGGGTTGCCGGATCATAACACATAGTAGGTGACTATAGACTTGCAAGATAGGATCAAGAACACACATATATTCATGAAAACATAATAGGTTCAGATCTGAAATCATGGCACTGGGGCCCTAGTGACAGGCATTAAGCATAGCAAAGTCATAGCAACATCAATCTCAGAACATAATGGATGCTAGGGATCAAACCCTAACAAAACTAACTCGATTACATGATAAATCTCATCCAACCCATCACCGTCTAGCAAGCCTACGATGGAATTACTCATGCACGGCGGTGAGCATCATGAAATTGGTGATGGAGGATGGTTGATCATGACGACAGCGACGAATCCCCCTCTCCGGAGCCCCGAACGGACTCCAGATCAGCCTCCCGAGAGAGATTAGGGCTTGGCGGCGGCTCTGTATCGTAAAACGCGATGATTTCTTGTCTCTGATTTTTTTTCTCCCCGAAAGCCAATATATGGAGTTGGAGTTGGCGTCGGAGGGCCACCAGGGAGCCCACGAGGTAGGGGCGCGCCCAGGGGGGCGCCCCCCACCCTCGTGAGTAGGGTGTGGGCCCCCTGGTCTTCATGTTTGGTGAGGATTTTTTATTGTTTTTTCTAAGGTGTTCCATGTAGTTTCAGGTCATTTCGAGAACTTTTATTTTCTGCACATGAAACAACACCATGTCAATTCTGCTGAAAACAGCGTCAATCCGGGTTAGTTCCATTCAAATCATACAAGTTAGAGTCCAAAACAAGGGCAAAAGTGTTTGGAAAAGTAGATATGACGGAGACGTATCAACTCCCCCAAGCTTAAACCCTTGCTTGTCCTCAAGCAATTCAGTTGACAAACTAAAAGAGAAAAAGAAAAACTTTTACAAACTCTGTTTGCTCTTGTTGTTGTAAACATGAAAAGCCAGCATTCAAGTTTCAGTAAATATTATGAACTAACCATACTCACAATAACACGTAGGTCTCACAATTACTCATATCAATAGCATAATCAGCTAGCGAGCTATAATAATAAAACTCGGATGATAACACTTTCTCAAAATAATCATAACATGATATAACAGAATGGTATCTCGCTAGCCCTTTCTGAGACCGCAAAACATAAATGCAGAGCACCTTTAAAGATCAAGGACTGACAAAACATTGTAATTCATGGTAAAAGAGATCCAGTCAAGTCATACCCAATATAAACCAATTATAATGAATGCAAACGACAGTGTGCTCTCCAGCGGGTGCTTTTAATAAGAAGGGTGATGACTCAACATAAAAGTAAATAGATAGGCCCTTCGCAGAGGGAAGTAGGGATTTGTAGAGGTGCCAGAGCTCGGTTTTGAAATAGAGATAAATTATATTTTGAGCGGCATACTTTCATTGTCAACATAACAACTAAGAGACGACGATATCTTCCATGCTAAACAGATTATAGGTGGTTCCCAAACAGAATGGTAAAGTTTATACTCCCCCTCCTCCACAAGCATCAATCCATGGCTTTCTCGAAACTACGAGTGCCTCCAACATTCAACGGGTCCCAGGGGGAGTTTTGTTAGCAGTTATTTTGATTTAGTTTGCATAAAGCATGGGACTGGGCATCCCGGTTACCAGCCATTTTCTCGTGAATGAGGAGCGGAGTCCACTCCTCTTGAGAATAACCCGCCTAACACGGAAGATAAGGGCAGCTCTAGTTGACATATGAGCTATTCGAGCATGCAAAACAGAATGTTTATTTGAAGGTTTAGAGTTTGGCACATACAAATTTACTTGGAACGGCAGGTAGATACCGCATATAGGAAGGTATAGTGGACTCATATGGAATAACTTTGGGGTTTAAGGAGTTTGGATGCACAAGCAGTATTCCCGCTTAGTACAGGTGAAGGCTAGCAAAAGACTGGGTAAGCGACCAACTGAGAGAGCGACAACAGTCGTAAACATGCATTAAAATTAATTTACACCGAATACAAGCATGAGTAGGATATAATCTACCATGAACATAAATATTATGAAGGCTATGTTGATTTGATTCAACTACATGCGTGAACATGTGCCAAGTCTAGTCACTCAATTCATTTAAAGGAGGATACCATCCCATCATACCACATCATAATCATTCTAATAGCATGTTGACACGCAAGGTAAACCATTATAACTCATACCTAATCAAGCATGGCACAAGCAACTATAATCTCTAAATGCCATTGCAAATATGGTTACTTCATAATAGCTGACTTAGGAACGATGAATCATCATATTTACAAAAACAAGAGAGGTCGAGTTCATACCAGCTTTTCTCATCCTAATAAGTCCATCATATATCGTCATTATTGCCTTTCACTTGCACGACCGAACGATGTGTATAATAATAAGCGTGCGCGTGCATTGGACTAAGCTGGAATCTGCAAGCATTCAACTCAAGAGAGAAGACAAGTAATATGGGCTCTAAGTTAAATAAACAATCATGCATATAAGAGCCACTAAGCAATTTCAATATAGTCTTCTCGACCCCCAAAAGAAAGGAAAGAAAATAAAAACTATTTACACGAGAAAGCTCCCAACAAGCAAAAGAAGAATGGGAAATATTTTTGGGTTTTCTTTTTAATTACTACAGCAAAGAAATAAACTACTACTAATTTTTTTGGTTTTTTCTTAAGGTTTATTAAACACACAAGAAGAAAGCAGGAAAAAGAAAATAAACTAGCATGGATATTACAGTGAAAAAGTATGAGCACCGACAGCTAGCAATGAGTGTGTGTGAACATGAATGTAATGTCGGTGGAAAATACATACTCCCCCAAGCTTAGGCTTTTGGCCTAAGTTGGTCTATTGCCAGGGATAACCTGGCGGATACCCGTAGGTGAAGCTGGGGTCGTACTATGATGCAGCGGCTATTGCCGCCTGAGCTGTAGCGTGGCGTCGAGCAGCCTCTGCTCTCCTCTCGTACTCATCTGCCTCCTCTCTGGTAATAATATATCTTCCTTTTGTCTGAAAATCAAAGAAGGCAGGAGCAGGAAGAACAATATGGACTACATGACGTTTGTTAAAGATTAGTCGATACTGGAGAGGTGGTTCAGTCCTCTCAACAAACTGGTGGGAAACCACAGAATCAAAATCTAAATAAGAAGGGGGTAACTCCATATCACCGTCATGAATGTCTATCTCAAGAAAATTAGCTAAGCGGGTTGCATAAATTCCTCCAAATAAATCTCCGTTATTCCTATTCTGATGCAACCTGCGAGCTACAATGGCTCCCATATGATAAGATTGGTCTACTAACACAGCACTCATGAGAATGCTGAGATCAGGGACACACATGTGACATGCTTCATCCTTAGCATTTATGCACCTACCTATGAAGAGAGCAAAATAATGTATAGCAGGAAAGTGAACGCTCCCTATGGTGGCTTGTGTTATATCTCTAGATTCCACCACAGTTATTCTAGCAAGAAAGTCTCTATATTCCAATTTAGGGGGATCCCTGACATTACCCCAAGATGGAAGTTTGCAAGCAGAAGTGAAATCCTCTAAGTCCATGGTATAAGATTTGTCATAAAGGTCAAACATGACTGAAGGAGAATTACGCGAAGATGAAAACTCAAACCTCCTCACAAATGAACTTGTGAGATCATGATACTGGGGGCATTTGTCAGCTTCAAAGTCCTCAAGACCGGCGTTATGCAAATATGCGCTAAATTCCTCTTTGATTCCCACTTGATTCATAAAATTTTCCGAAGGCCATTCACAAAGCCTCACAGGAGCGTCTCTTGGTGGTTCCTCATCAGCATCACGTATTGCAAGCCCAGGACCTTGCTTCCTTGAAGGACCACCTTGGAACATCCTCCTAAACATATTGTTTCCTCTAAAAAATTTCAGAATTTTTTTAGTAACTTCAAATAAAAGTGAACCAACTTCAATAAAATTGATAGCAACAACTCCCATAAGTGCCTAGAGCCTATATAAAGCATTAGAACTACTTGGAACCATATAATTTGACATGCAAGCTCAAGAACATGGTCACCTATGCAGCACAAATTTGCAATGAATAAAGCACTAGAACAAAAACTAATTGGACCAATGGAGGAGTCACATACCAAGGAACAATCTCCCCAAGCAGTTTTGCAAGAGGTGCTTTGAGCAAGGAGATCGAAAATCACAGCAACGAGGGCTGGAAGTCGTGCTTGAGATGGTTTTTCGTGTTTGTGTGAGGCAGCGGAAGAAGATGGGTGCAGGGATAAGTGGAGGAGGGCCACCGTGGGCCCACGAGGCAGGGGGGCGCGCCTAGGGAGGTAGGGCGCGCCGTCCACCCTCGTGGCCATGTGGCAGCTCCCCCCGTGGTAATTTTTACACAGTAAATCCTCAAATATTCCCAAAAAAAATCATATTAAATTGGCATGGCATTCTCAGGACTTTTATTTTCAGGATATTTTTATATTGCACGGATAAGTCAGGAGATAGACAGAAAAATACTATTTTACTTTATTTCTACTAAATAACAGAAAATATAAAGAGGGTACAGAAGGTTCTGCTTCTAGTTTCATCCATCTCGTGATCATCAAAATGAACCCACTAACAAGGTTGATCAAGTCTTGTTAACAAACTCATTCCGAATAATCACGGAACTGGAGAAATTTTGAATGACACTAGGTTACCTCAACAGGGATATGGAAATCTCCAACAATAAGAATATCATACTTTTTCTTGACAGTAGGGAGAGGAAATTCAAAACCTCCAAATATAATCGATGGAATTTTTCCAATAGAGTTGATACTATAAACTTGAGGTTGTTTTCTCGGAAAATGTACCATATGCTCATTACCATTAACATGAAAAGTGACATTGCCTTTTGTGCAATCAATAACATCCCCTGCAGTATTAAAGAAATGTCTTCCAAGAATAATAGACATACTATCATCCTCAGGAATATCAAGAATAACAAAGTCCGTTAAAATAGTAACATTTGCAACCACAACAGGCACATCCTCACAAATACCGACAGGTATAGTAGTTGATTTATCAGCCATTTGCAAAGATATTTCAGTAGGTGTCAACTTATTCAAGTCAAGTCTACGATATAAAGAGAGAGGCATAACGCTGACACCGGCTCCAAGATCACATAAAGAAGTTTTAACATAATTTCTTTTAATGGAGCATGGTATAGTAGGTACTCCTGGATCTCCAAGTTTCTTTTGTATTCCACCCTTAAAAGTATAATTAGCAAGCATGGTGGAAATTTCAGCTTCCGGTATCTTTCTTTTATTAGTAATGACATCCTTCATATACTTAGCATAAGGATTTGTTTTGAGCACATCAGTTAATCGCATATGCAAAAAGATGGGTCTAATCATTTCAGCAAAGCGCTCAAAATCCTCATCATCTTTTTTCTTGGATGGTTTTGGAGGAAAAGGCATGGGTTTTTGAATACCATGTTTCCTAGCAACGAAGTCTCTTTTATCATAACGTTGATTCTTTGATTGTGGGTTATCAAGATCAACAGCAGGTTCAACTTCTACATCATTATCATTACTAGGTTGAGCATCAACATGAACATTATCATTAACATTATCACTAGGTTCATGTTCATCACCTGATTGTGTTTCAGCATCAGAAATAGAGATATCATTTGGATTCTCAGGTGGTTCAGCAATAGGTTCACTAGAAGTTTGCAGGGTCCTATCATTTTTCTTTTTCTTCCTCTTAGAAGAACTAGGTACATCAATATTGTTTCTCTGAGAATCTTGCTCGATTCTCTTAGGGTGGCCTTCAGGATACAAAGGTTCCTGAGTCATTCTACCAGTTCTAGTAGCCACTCTAACAGCATAATCATTTTTCTTACTATTCATTTCATCAAGCACTTCTTTCTAAGCTTTAAGTACTTGTTCTACTTGAGTGGTAACCATAGAAGCATGTTTGCTAATAAGTTTAAGTTCACCTCTAATATCAGCCATATAATCACCCAAGCGTTTAATCATAAAAGTATTCTGTCTTAATTGTCTACCAAAATAAGCATTAAAGTCATCTTGCTTAAACATAAAGTCATCAAACTCATCCAAGAACTGACTAGCAATTTTAGTAGGAGGGACTTCAGCTTTATCATATCTATAGAGAGAATTTACCTTTACTACCTGTGTCCGGATATCGGGAGGTTCTTCAGTAAATAAGTAATTGAGATCATATACTTCTTCAACAGGTGGTAAATTAAGACCATGTATTTCTTCAATAGGAGGTAAGTTCTTAACATCTTCAGCTTTAATACCTTTTTCTTTCATAGATTTCTTTGCCTCTTGCATATCTTCGGGACTGAGAAATAGAACACCTCTCTTCTTCGGAGTAGGTTTAGGAATAGACTCGGTAATTGGCTCTGGAGCTGGCTAAGGAGGTGGCTCGAGAGGTGCCCAATTATTTTCATTTTCCAACATATTATTCAATAGAATTTCAGCTTCATCCGGTGTTCTTTCCCTGAAAAGAGAACCAGCACAACTATCCAGGAAATCTCTGGAAGCATCAGTTAGTCCATTATAAAAGATATCAAATATTTCAGGTTTCTTAAGAGGATGATCAGGCAAAGCATTAAGTAACTTGAGAAGCCTCCCCCAAGCTTGTGGGAGACTCTCTTCTTCAATTTGCACAAAGTTGTATATTTCCCTCAAGGCAGCTTGTTTCTTATGAGCAGGGAAATATTTAGCAGAGAAGTAATAAATCATATCCTGGGGACTTTGCACACAACCAGGATCAAGAGAATTAAACCATATCTTAGCATCACCCTTTAATGAGAACGGAAATATTTTGAGTAAATAAAGGTAGCGCGATCTCTCATTATTAGTAAACAGGGCAGCTATATCATTTAACTTAGTAAGATGTGCCACAACAGTTTCAGATTCATAGCCATAAAAAGGATCAGATTCAACCAAAGTAATTATATCTGGATCAACAGAAAATCATAATAATCCTTATCAGGAACACAGATAGGTGAAGTAGCAAAAGTAGGGTCGGGTATCATCCTATCTCTAAGAGATTCTTTACTCCATTTAATTAGTAGCCTCTTAAGTTCGTATCTATCCTGGCAAGCAAAAATAGCTGCAGAAGACTCAGTATCAAAAAGATAACCCTCAGGAATAGCAGGCATATTTTCATCATCACTATCATCATCATATTCAGATTCAATAATTTCTCTTTCTCTAGACCTAGCAATTTGCTCATCAAGAAATTCACCAAGGGGCACAGTATTATCAAGCGTAGAAGTAGTTTCATCATAAGTATCATGCATAGCAGAAGTGGCATCATCAATAACATGCGACATATCAGAATGAATAGCAGTAACAGGTTTAGGTGTCGCAAGCTTACTTATAATAGAAGGAGAATCTAGTGCAAGGCTAGATGGCAGTTCCTTACCTCCCCTCGTAGTTGAGGGCAGAATAGTAGTTCGATCGTCTTTCAAGTTCTTCATAGTGTCCAGCAGATATAAATCCCAAGTGACTCAAAGAATAGAGCTATGCTCCCCGGCAACGGCGCTAGAAAAAGGTCTTTATAACCCACAAGTATAGGGGATCGCAATAGTTTTCGAGGGTAGAGTATTCAACCCAAATTTATTGATTCGACACAAGGGGAGCCAAAGAATATTCTCAAGTATTACCAGCTGAGTTGTCAATTCAACCACACCTGGAAACTTAGTATCTGCAGCAAAGTGTTTAGTAGCAAAGTAATATGATAGTGGTGGTAACGGTAACAAAAGTAAAGACAACAAAAGTAATGTTTTTTGGTATTTTGTAGTGATTGTAATAGTAGCAACGGAAAAGTAAATAAGCGAGAACCAGTATATGGAAAACTCGTAGGCACCGGATTAGTGATGGATAATTATGCCGGATGCGGTTCGTCATGTAACAGTCATAACATAGGGTGACAGAGAACTAGCTCCAGTTCATCAATGTAATGTAGGCATGTATCCCGTATATAGTCATACGTGCTTATGGAAAAGAACTTGCATGACATCTTTTGTCCTACCCTCCCGTGGCAGCGGGGTCCTATTGGAAACTAAGGGATATTAAGGCCTGCTTTTAATAGAGAACCAGAACAAAGCATTAGCACATAGTGAATACATGAACTCCTCAAACTATGGTCATCACCGGGAGTGGTCCCAATTATTGTTACTTCGGGGTTGCCGGATCATAACACATAGTAGGTGACTATAGACTTGCAAGATAGGATCAAGAACACACATATATTCATGAAAACATAATAGGTTCAGATCTGAAATCATGGCACTTGGGCCCTAGTGACAAGCATTAAGCATAGCAAAGTCATAGCAACATCAATCTCAGAACATAATGGATACTAGGGATCAAACCCTAACAAAACTAACTCGATTACATGATAAATCTCATCCAACCCATCACCTTCCAGCAAGCCTACGACAGATTTACTCATGCACGACGGTGAGCATCATGAAATTGGTGATGGAGGATGGTTGATGATGACGACGGCGACGAACCCCCCTCTCCGGAGCCCCGAACGGACTCCATATCAGCCCTCCCGAGAGAGATTAGGTCTTGGCGGCGGCTCCGTATCGTAAAACACGATGATTTCTTCTCTCTGGTTTTTTTCTCCCCGAAAGCCAATATATGGAGTTGGAGTTAGCGTCGGAGGGCCACCAGGGGGCCCACGAGGTAGGGGGGGGGCGCGCCCAGGGGGGGCGCCCCCACCCTCGTGAGCAGGGTGTGGGCCCCCTGGTCTTCATCTTTGTCGAGGATTTTTTATTGTTTTTTCTAAGGTGTTCCGTGGAGTTTCAGGTCATTCTGAGAACTTTTATTTTCTGCACATAAAACAACACCATGGCAATTCTGCTGAAAACAGCGTCAGTCCAGGTTAGTTCCATTCAAATCATACAAGTTAGAGTCCAAAACAAGGGCAAAAGTGTTTGGAAAAGTAGATACGATGGAGATGTATCACTCATCATCATTGAAGCCTGGTTCAGGGGCTACTGAGGGAGTCCTGGATTAGGGGTATCCGGATAGCCGGACTATATACTTTGGCCGGACTGTTGGACCGTGAATATACAAGACTCAAGACTTCGTCCCGTATCCGGATGGGACTCTCCTTTGCGTGGAACACAAGCTTGGCGATCCGGATATTAGATTTCCTTCTTTGTAACCGACTCTATGTAAACCCTAGCCCCCTCCAGTGTCTATATAAACCGGAGGGTTTGATCCGTATAGGGACAATCATAATCATCATAGGCTAGCTTCCAGGGTTTAGCCTCTATGATCTCGTGGTAGATCAACTCTTGTAATACTCATATCATCAAGATCAATCAAGCAGGAAGTAGGATTTTACCTCCATCGAGAGGGCCCGAACCTGGGTAAAACATCGTGTCCCTTGTCTCCTGTTACCATTAGCCTTAGACACACAGATAGGGACCCCCTACCCGAGATCCGCCAGTTTTGACACCGACACCCACGATGATGGTGGTCATCGAAAGGTCCTTGGGAGGGGTCATCTCTCCTGATCCGATAGTTGACTTCGGCGGTGAGATACAAACTATGAACAACAACTTGACATGGATGGATAGTGTTGCAGTGACGGTCGCATCACATATAGCTACAGGGATCGTGCAAAAGTCATGGTGACAACACATGAGTGACTCGATGGTGGTGCTACTCAAGCACCCGGTCTCGAGCTTCGGGGCGAAAGCCTAGGTCAGAGCCGAGTGGTTATACCTGACAATGATGATGTTTTCTTATATCATTACCTTTGAAGGCATTGCTCGGATATGTTCGGATAGTTTCTTTAGGGTGGAAACCTAGATTTTGGTTATGTGGTTGGATTCGGTGACGGTGGCGCTCCCTTCCTGAAGGCGTTGCTGTTGAAAAATCTTGTCGTCCATGAAGTGTCATGAGATAGTTGATGTGAATATGGTCATTGTTGTAGTTTGCCGATCACAAATCTGACCGCTTTGGGCTTTTCCCATTTTTCCTCGCCTACTCATAGTTTTGGTCTTATATGACTTTGCTAGTTGCCGGCATGTTTTTATGTGTGTTGGTGTCGGTTGTGTGCATCCTAATTATGCGAAGGCCGGATTTATGCTCGCTGTGTTTTGTATCTTCTCGATGCTCCTTTTTGAGCAACCAAAGTCCGCCCTTTATCAAAAAATGTACACGCCATACAGACACACATGCACTCACCCATATAAACGCACGCACGTATGCCCTACCCCTATGTGTTGGGGAACGTAGCAATAATTCAAAATTTTCTACGCATCACCAAGATCAATCTATGGAGATTCTAGCAACAAGAGAGGGAGAGTGGGAGTGCATCTTCATACCCTTGAAGATCACTAAGCGGAAGCGTTACAAGAACGCGGTTGATGGAGTCGTACTCGCGGCGATTCAAATCGTGGTAGATCCGATCCAAGCGCTGAACGGACGGCGCCTCCGTGTTTAACACACGTACAGCCCGGGGACGTCTCCTCCTTCTTGATCCAGCAAGGGGAGAGGAGAAGTTGAGGGAGAGCTCCGGCAGCATGACGGCGTGGTGGTGGAGCTTGTGGTTCTCCTGCAGGGCTTCGCCAAGCACTACGGAGGAGGAGGAGGTGTTGGAGGAGGGAGGGGCTGCGCCAGGGGAAGGGTGTGGCTGCCCTCCCACCCCCTCACTATATATAGGGGGAAGGGGAGAGGGGGCCGGCCCCTCTAGATGGATCTAGAGGAGGGGGCGGCGGCCAGGGGAAACCCTAGATGGGTTTGGGTGCCCCCACCCCCTAGGAAACTTGCCCCCCAAGCCGGGAGGGGAGACTGCCCTAGGGGGGGCGCCCCTACCTCTCCAGGTTATGTGAGATGGGGTGGGAGGGGCGCTCAGCCCCTTAGTGGGCTGATGTGCCCCCTCCCCTTGGCCCATAAGGCCCCCCAACACTTGTCGGGGCCTCCGAAACCCCTTTCGGACACGCTGGTCATCACCTGGTACCCCCGGAACAATTCCGGACTCCAATACCCTTCGTCCAATATACCAATCTTCACCTCTGGACCATTCTGGAGCTCCTTGTCACGTTCGGGATCTCATCTGGGACTCCGAACAACCTTCGGTAAACACGTACTATTTCCCATAACAACTCTAGCGTCACTGAACCTTAAGTGTGTAGACCCTACGGGTTTGGGAACCATGCAGACATGACCGAGACATCTCTCCGGCTAATAACCAACAGCAGGATCTGGATACTCATGTTGGCTCCCACATGTTCCACGATGATCACATCGGATGAACCACAATGTCGAGGATTCAAGCAATCCTGTATACAATTCCCTTTGTCAATCGGTACGTTACTTGCTCGAGATTCGATCGTCAGTATCCCAATACCTCGTTCAATCTCGTTACCGGCAAGTCACTTTACTCGTTTTGTAATGCATGATCCTGTGACTAACTACTTAGTCACATTGAGCTCATTATGATGATGCATTACCGAGTGGGCCCAGAGATACCTCTCCGTCATATGGAGTGACAAATCCCAGTCTCGATTCGTGCCAACCCAACAGACACTTTCGGAGATACCTGTAGTGCACCTTTATAGCCACCCAGTTACGTTGTGACATTTGGTACACCCAAAGCATTCCTACGGTATCCGGGAGTTGCACAATCTCATGGTCTAAGGAAATGATACTTGACATTAGAAAAGCTCTAGCAAAACGAACTACACGATCTTGTGCTATGCTTAGGATTGGGTCTTGTCCATCACATCATTCTCCTAATGATGTGATCCCGTTATCAATGACATCCAATGTCCATGGTCAGGAAACCATAACCATCTATTGATCAACGAGCTAGTCAACTAGAGGCTCACTAGGGACATGTTGTGGTCTATGTATTCACACATGTATTACGGTTTCCAGTTAATACAATTATAGCATGAACAATAGACAATTATCATGAACAAGGAAATACAATAATAACCATTTTATTATTGCCTCTAGGGCATATTTCCAACAGTCTCCCACTTGCACCAGAGTCAATAATCTAGTTCACATCACTATGTGATTGTAATGAATCCAACACCCATGGGGTTTGATCATATCTCGCTTGTGAGAGAGGTTATTAGTCAACGGGTCTGAACCTTTCAGACCCGTGTGTGCTTTAAAATCTCTATGTCATCTTGTAGATGCAGCTACCACGCGCTACTTGGAGCTATTCCAAATAACTGCTCTACTATACGAATCCGGTTTACTACTCAGAGTCACCCAAATTAGTGTCAAAGTTTGCATTGACGTAACCCTTTACGACGAACTCTTTTACCACCTCCATAATTGAGAAAATTCCTTAGTCCACGAGTTACTAAGGTTAAGTTTGACCGCTGTCATGTGATCCATTCCCGGATCACTCTTGTACACCTTGACCGATTCATGGAAAAGCACATTTCAGGTGCGGTACTCAACATAGCATACTGTAGAGCCTACGTCTAAAGCATAGGGGACGACCTTCGTCCTTTCTCTATCTTCTGCCGTGGTCAGGTCTTGAATCTTACTCAATACTCAAACCTTATAACACATCCAAGAACTCCTTCTTTGCTGATCTATTTTGAACTCCTTCAAAATCTTGTCACGGTATGTATTCATTTGAAAGTACTATTAAGCGTTTTTTGATCTATCCTTATAGATCTTGATGCTCAATGTTCAAGTAGCTTAATCCAGGTTTTCCATTGAAAAACACTTTTCAAATAACCCTATATGCTTTCTATAAATTCTACAGCATTTCTGATCAACAATATGTTAACAACATATACTCATCAGAAATTCTATAGTGCTCCCACTCACTTCTTTGGAAATACAAGTTTCTCATAAACTTTGTATAAACCCAAAATCTTTGATCATGTCATCAAAGCGTATATTCCATCTCCGAGATGCTTACTCCAGTCCTTAGAAGGATTGCTGGAGCTTTGCATACTTGTTAGCATCTTTCAGGATTGACAAAACCTTCTGGTTGTATCACATACAACCTTTCCTCAAGAATATCGTCGAGGAAACAATGTTTTCTTTTGACATCCTATCTGCAAGATTTCATAAATAATGCAGTAACTCCTAATATAATTCCAACAGACTCTTAGCATCGCTACGAGTGAGAAAGTCTCATCGTAGTCAATTCCTTGAACTTGTCGGGAAACATCTTAGCGACAAGTCGAGCTTTCTTAATGGTGACACTTACCATCATTGTCCATCTTCCTTTTAAAATCCATCTATACTCAACAGCCTTACGACCATCGAGTAGTTCTTCCAAAGTTTATACTTTGTTTTCATACATGGATCCTCTCTCGGATTTTATGGCCTCGAGCCACTCGTCGGAATTCGGGCCCACCATCGCTTCTCCATAGCTCGTAGGTTCATTGTTGTCTAGCAACATGACCTCTAAGACAGGATTACGTACCACTCTGAAGTAGTACGCATCCTTATCGACCTACGAGGTTTGGTAGTGACTTGATCTAAAGTTTCATGATCACTATCATCAGCTTCCACTTCAATTGGTGTAGGCGCCATAGGAACAACTTCATGTGCCCTGCTACACACTAGTTGAAGTGATGGTTCAATAACCTCATCAAGTCTCCCCCATCCTCCCACTCAATTCTTTCAAGAGAAACTTTTCCTCGAGAAAGGACCCGATTCTAGAAACAATCCCTTTTTTCTTCCGGATCTGAGATAGGAGGTATACCCAACTGTTTTTGGGTGTCCTATGAAGATGCATCTATCCGCTTTGGGTTCGAGCTTATCAGCCTGAAACTTTTTCACATAAGCGTCGCAGCCCCAAACTTTTAAGAAACGACAACTTAGGTTTCTCCAAACCATAGTTCATATGGTGTCATCTCAACGGCATTGTGTGGTACCCTATTTAAAGTGAATGCGGTTGTCTCTAATTCCTAACCCATAAACAATAGTGGTAATTCGATAAGAGACATCATGGTATGCACCATATCCAATAGGGTGCAGTTATGATGTTCGGACACACCATCACACTATGGTGTTCCAGGCGGTATTAGTTGTGAAACAATTTCCACAATGTCTTAATTGTGTGCCAAACTTGTAACTCAGATATTCATCTCTATGATCATATCATAGACATTTTATCCTCTTGTCACGACGATCTTCAACTTCACTCTGAAATTACTTGAACTTTTCAATAATTCAGACTTGTGTTTCATCAAGTAAATATACTTAACATCTACTCAAATTATCTGTGAAGTAAGAACATAATGATATCCATTGCGTGCCTCAGCACTCATTGGACTGCACACATCAAAGTTTGTTACTTCCAACAAGTTGCTTTCTTGTTCCATCTCACTGAAAACGAGGCCTTTCAGTCAGCTTGCCCATGTGGTATGATTTGCATGTCTCAAGTGATTCAAAATCAAGTGAGTCCAAATGATCCATCTGCATGGAGTTTCTTCATGCGTATATACCAATAGACGTGGTTCGCATGTCTCAATCTTTTCAAAAATGAGTGAGTCCAAAGATCCATCAACATGGAGCTTCTTCATGCGTTTTATACCAATATGACTCAAATGGCAGTGCCACAAGAAGGTGGTACTATCATTACTATCTTATACCTTTTGGCATGAACATGTGTATCATTACGATCAAGACTCAATAAACCATTCATTTTAGGTGCAAGACCATTGAACGTATTATTCAAATAAATAGAGTAACCATTATTCTCATTATATGAATAACCGTATTGCGATAAACATAATCCAATCATGTCTATGCTCAACGCAAACACCAAATAACAATTATTTAGGTTTAACACCAATCTCGATGGTAGAGGGGGCAGGTGATGCTTGATCACATCAACCTTGGAAACACTTCCAACACACATCATCATCTCACCTTTAGCTAGTCTCTGTTTATTCCGTAGCTCTTTTATTTCGAGTTACTAACACTTAGCAACCGAACCGGTATCTTAATACCCTGGTGCTACTAGGAGTACTAGTAAAGTACACATTTAATACAATGTATATCCAATATACTTCTGTCAACCTTGCCAGCCTTCTCATCTACCAAGTATCTAGGGTAGTTCTTCTTCAGTGACCGTTCCCTCATTACAGAAGCACTTAGTCTCGGGTTTGGGTTCAACCCTGGGTTTCTTCACTAGAGCAGCGACTGATTTGCCGTTTCATGAAGTATCCCTTCTTGCCCTTGCCCTTCTTGAAACTAGTGGTTTTACTAACCATCAACAATTGATGCTCCTACTCAATTTCTACTTTCGCGGTGTCAAACATCGCGAATTGCTTAAGGATCATCATGTCTATCCCTGATATGTAATAGTTCATCACTAAGCTCTAATAGCTTGGTGGCAGTGACTATGGAGAACCATCACTATCTCATCCAGAAGATTAACTCTCACTCGATTCAAGTGATTGTAGTACTCAGACAATCTGAGCACATGCTCAATGATTGAGCTTTTCTCCCTTAGTTTGCAGGTTAAGAAACTTGTCAGAGGTCTCATACCTCTTGACGTGGGCACGAGCCTAAACCCTAATTTCAGCTCTTGGAACATCTCATATGTTCTGCGACGTTTCAAAAATATCTTCGGTGCCTCAATTCTAAACCGTTTAACATTACGCACTGAACTATCACGTAGTCATCAAAACGTGTATGTCAGATGCTCGCAACATCCACAAACAACGCCCGAGGTTCAGCACACCGAGCGGTGCATTAAGGACATAAGCCTTCTATGCAGCAATGAGGACAATCCTCAGTATACAGACCCAGTCCACATAATTGCTACTGTCAACTTTCAACTAAATTTTCTCTAGGAACATATCTTAAAATAGTAGAACTAAAGCATAGGCTACAACATAATTTGCAAAGACCTTTGGACTATGTTCATGATAATTAAGTTCATCTGATTATTTAATGAACTCCCACTTAGATAGACATCCCTCTAGTCATCTAAGTGATACATGATCCGAGTCAACTAGGCCGTGTCCGATCATCACGTGAGACGGACTAGTCATCATCGGTGAACATCTTCATGTTGATCGCATCTGCTATATGACTCATGTTCGACCTTTTGGTCTCTTGTGTTCCGAGGCCATGTTTGTACATGCTAGGCTCGTCAAGTCAACCTAAGTGTTTTGCATGTGTAAATCTGGCTTACACCTGTTGTATGCGAACATTAGAATCTATCACACCTGATCATCACGTGGTGCTTCGAAACAACGAACCTTCGCAATGGTGCACAGTTAGGGGGAACACTTTCTTGAAATTTTATGAGGGATCATCTTATTTATGCTACCGTCGTTCTAAGCAAATAAGATGCAAAAACATGATAAACATCTCATGCAAATCACAGAGTGACATGATATGGCCAATATCATCTCGCGCCTTTGATCTTCATCTTTGAGGCGCGGCATGACACCATGATCTCCATCATCATGATCTCCATCATCGTGTCTTCATGAAGTTGTCTCGCCAACTATTACTTCTACTACTATGGCTAACGGTTAGCAATAAAGTAAAGTAATTACATGGCGTTTTCAATGACACGCAGGTCATACAATAAATTAAGACAACTCCTATGGCTCCTGCCGGTTGTCAAACTCATCGACATGCAAGTCGTGATTCCTATTACAAGAACATGATCAATCTCATACATCACATATATCATTCATCACATTCTTTTGGCCATATCACATCACATAGCATACCCTGCAAAAACAAGTTAGACGGCCTCTAATTGTTGTTGCATGTTTTACGTAGCTGCTATGGGTTTCTAGCAAGAACGTTTCTTACCTATGCAAAAGCCACAACGGTGATATGCCAATTGCTATTTACCCTTCATAAGGACCCTTTTCATCGAATCTGATCCAACTAAAGTGGGAGAGACTGGCACCCGCTAGCCACCTTATGCAACAAGTGCATGTCAGTCGGTGTAACCTGTCTCACGTAAGCGTACGTGTAAGGTCGGTTCGGGCCGCTTCATCCCACGATGCCGCCGAATCAAGATAAGACTAGTAGTGACAAGTAAATTTACAAAATCGACGCCCACAACAACTTGTGTTCTACTCGTGCATAGAAACTACGCATAGACCTAGCTATGATAGCACTGTTGGGGAACGTAGCAATAATTCAAAATTTTCTACGCATCACCAAGATCAATCTATGGAGATTCTAGAAACAAGAGAGGGAGAGAGGGAGTGCATCTTCATATCCTTGAAGATTGCTAAGCGGAAGCGTTACAAGAACCTGGTTGATGGAGTCGTACTCGCGGCGATTCAAATCGCGGTAGATCCGATCCAAGCGTCGAATGGAAGGCGCCTCCGTGTTCAACACACGTACAGCCCAGGGACGTCTCCTCCTTCTTGATCCAGCAAGGGGAGAGGATAAGTTGAGGGAGAGCTCCGGCAGCACGATGGCGTGGTGGTGGAGCTTGTGGTTCTCCTGCAGGGCTTCGCCAAGCACTACGGAGGAGGAGGAGGTGTTGGGGGAGGGAGGGGCTGCGCCAGGGGAAGGGTATGGCTGCCCTCCCACCCCCTCACTATATATAGGGGGAAGGGGAGAGGGGGACGACCCCTCTAGATGGATTTACAGGAGGGGGCAGCGGCCAGGGGAAACCCTAGATGGGTTTGGGCGCCCCCACCCCCTAGGAAACTTGCCCCCCAAGCCGGTAGGGGAGGCTGCCCTAGGGGCGGCACCCCTACCTCTCTAGGTTACGTGAGATGGGGTGGGAGAGGCGCTCAGCCCCTTAGTGGGCTGATGTGCCCCCTCCCCTTGGCCCATAAGGCCCCCCAACACTTGTCGGGGCCTCCGAAACCCCTTTCGGACACGCTGGTCATCACCTGGTACCCCCGGAACAATTCCGGACTCCAATACCCTTCGTCCAATATACCGATCTTCACCTCTCAACCATTCCGGAGCTCCTCGTCACGTCCGAGATCTCATCCAGGACTCCAAACAACCTTCAGTAACCACGTACTATTTCCCACAACAACTCTAGCGTCACCGAACCTTAAGTGTGTAGACCCAACGGGTTCGGGAACCATGCAGACATGACCGAGACATCTCTCCGGCCAATAACCAACAGCGGGATCTGGATACCCATGTTGGCTCCCACATGTTCCACGATGATCACATCGGATGAACCACAATGTTGAGGATTCAAGCAATCCCGTATACAATTCCCTTTGTCAATCGGTACGTTACTTGCCTGAGATTCGATCGTCGGTATCCCAATACCTCGTTCAATCTCGTTACCGGCAAGTCACTTTACTCGTTCTGTAATGCATGATCCCGTGACTAACTACTTAGTCACATTGAGCTCATTATGATGATGCATTACCGAGTGGGCCCAAAGATACCTCTCCGTCATACGGAGTGACAAATCCCAGTCTCGATTCGTGCCAACCCAATAGACACTTTCGGAGATACCTGTAGTGCACCTTTATAGCCACCCAGTTACGTTGTGACATTTGGTAAACCCAAAGCATTCCTACGGTATCCGGGAGTTGCACAATCTCATGGTCTAAGGAAATGATACTTGACATTAGAAAAGCTCTAGCAAAACGAACTACACGATCTTGTGCTATGCTTAGGATTGGGTCTTGTCCATCACATCATTCTCCTAATGATGTGATCCCGTTATCAATGACATCCAATGTCCATGGTCAGGAAACCATAACCATCTATTGATCAACGAGCTAGTCAACTAGAGGCTCACTAGGGACATGTTGTGGTCTATGTATTCACACATGTATTACGGTTTCCAGTTAATACAATTATAGCATG
Organism: Triticum timopheevii; assembly: GCA_963921465.1. Taxonomy (NCBI): domain Eukaryota; kingdom Viridiplantae; phylum Streptophyta; class Magnoliopsida; order Poales; family Poaceae; genus Triticum; species Triticum timopheevii. The sequence goes on along the minus strand of OY997270.1, from coordinate 397,762,962 downwards.
AACAATAGACAATTATCATGAACAAGGAAATACAATAATAACCATTTTATTATTGCCTCTAGGGCATATTTCCAACACTATGAGCATCTCCAAGATACCGAGCTGGCATCATATCTTGAGATTGATGAAGTCACCACAGGCGCCTCCATAGTCGACGGGAACACCTCCTCCCACTAACGAATATCTCCAGAAAGCCTAAAAAACAAAAAATGAGAGCACCAGTGCCAAGTCTAAGATTTGAACACTGATGAACTAGTTCCACCATGAAGAACATAACCATCTGAGCTAGGCTCAGTTCGCATTTGGTCTGTAAATTCATATACATGAGAAGGATAGAGTTTCATGAGAACTAGTTACAGGGCAAATGGGACAAATATATGTGAGCTTCTTGATAAAATAAAGCACAACTAAATTATGTCAGATAAATGGATATACCAAGAAATAAATAATGATCTTCATGCATTGGTTTTGCAGTATAGTAATCCTCGAGCATAGGTCAAATGGATTTGACAATGAGAAACCAATGGGTAATTCCTCCAGCAAGATGTATAATTGCCTAAAGTTTGATGTAGATGCTCATATCCTGTTCAAATGGCCATGGAAAAGTGCTAGTTGCCCAGACATAAAATGTTTTTTTGGCTACTACACAATTGCCCGTGCGTTGCAACGGGAATATAAACATTCAATTAGATTAGCTCATTGATAACCCACAAGTATAGGGGATCAATTGCAGCCTTTCTCGATAAGTAAGAGTGTCGAACCCAACGAGCAGCTAAAGGTAGAAAAAATATCCCCTCAAGTTCTATCGACCACCGATACAACTCTACGCACACTTAATGTTCGCTTTACCTAGAACAAGTATGAAACTAGAAGTATTTTGTAGGTATTGTGGGATAGGTTTGCAAGAAAATAAAGAGCACATAAATAAAAACTAGGGGTTGTTTAGATAAATAAACAATTAAGTTAGTATATCGAGAGTGGAAAAGTGGTGGTAGGAGTTGCGGAATCATTCCTAAGCAATTGACTACGTTACTAGACCGATAGCAAGTTTTATGTGGGAGAGGTCACTGCTAGCATGTCATCCCTTACTTAGAATTCTATGCACTTATGATTGGAAGTATTAGCAAGCATCCGCAACTACTAACGTTCATCCAACCATAGCATTAAGATATATTGGTCCCCCTTCAATCCTGTATGCATCAATTTCTATGCTAGGCTAAAGCTGCTGTCACCCTTGCCCTCCAATACATAGTCCTATCAACATACAACTATCCCTATGGTATGATCCACATGCGCACTCATATGATGGGCACCAAAGGACAAAAACATAACCACAAGCAAATTAAACCAATCATAGGAATTCACTAATCACTGATAGGACAACAAAAATCTACTCAAGCATCATAGGATGGCAACACATCATTGGATAATAATATGAAGCATAAAACACCATGTTCAAGTAGAGGGTACAGCGGGTTGTGAGAGAGTGGACCACTGAATATAGATGGGGAAAGGTGATGAATATGTTGGGGAAGATGACGATGGTGTTGGTGTAGATCGCCGTCACACGATGATTGCCCCGGCGGCGTTCCAGCGCCACCGAGAGAGAGGGGGAGAGATTCCCCTCCTTATTCTTCTTCCTTGACCCCCCTGGATGGGAGGAGGGTTTCCCCTCTGGTCCATGGCCTCCATGGCGGCGGAGGGGTGAGAGTCCCTCCGAGATTGGATCTATCTCTATGTTTCTCTTCTGTTTCGCATTCCGAACGTCTAAAATGTCTTCGCGGCCACCACCCCATCCATCTAGAAAACAAATATGTTTATGTGTATTGTACACCTCTCATGGAGTGGCTTCATATCACATATATAGATTACATTTCTTGACCATCAAGGAAGATCAAGTGATTCCCTAACCGAATCAATACTATCGGCAGGTGATTGTATGCCTATACAAGGTAATCTATACAAAAGGAATACTTTAACATCCCCTTAGTTTGTGTGTCGTATGGCAAGAGACACAAACTGGACTGGAACTCGGAGAAGAGCTGCGACGGGAGTCCTTTTGTCATTATGTCTACATACTGATGAGAAGATGGCACATGAAGAACCCGCACCTCACCAAGTGACACCTTCTCGAGAACAAAGTTAATGTCAATCTCGATGTGTTTGGTACAACAATGCTAAACCAGGTTGGAAGCCATGTAGACAATGCTGATATTATCACAGAAGACAATTGTGGCAGCCGCGAGAGGATGATGAAGCTCGCCGAGAAGCTGCCGGATCCAACAACATTCGGCAACAACACGAGCAATGGCACGATACTCTGCCTCAACACTAGAGCGAGATACCGTGGTCTGGCGTTTGGACGGCCAAGAGACCAGGTTATCACCAAGATAAACACAGAACCTAGAAGTCGAGCGTCTGGTGTTAGGGCAGCTGGCCCAGTCAGCATCAGAGTAAGCTATGAGAGATGTCAACAAGGAGCGGATGATGTGCATGCCGAGGTCAAGAGTCCCCTTGACGTACCAGAGAATACGCTTGACCAGGTGCATATGTGGCTCGCTAGGTGCATGCATATAGAGACAAGCCTGCTGAACAGCGTACACGATGTCAGGGCGCGTGACGGTCAGATACTGCAGAGCTCCAACATAGCTACGGTACTCGGTAGGATCAGCAAGTCGGGAACCATCTTGAACCGAAAGCTTGCACTTGACGTCGATAGGGGTAGTCGAGGAATTACAATCCACCATGCCGGCACGGTGGAGAAGATCCAATGCATACTGTCGATGTGAAAGCACCATACCAGACGATGTCCGAGTGATGAAAATGTCAAGAAAGAATGATAGGGCACCAAGGTCCGTCATAGCAAACTCGGAATGAAGCTGCCGAGTGAGACAGCGAAGTAGCTGATCCGTGGAGGCGGTGATGATGATGTCATCCACATATAGAAGAATGTATGCGAGGTCATGGCCACACTTGTAGATGAACAGAGAGACATCCGACTTGGAGGCAACGAATCCCATCCGATGTGCAAAGAGGGCAAACCGCTGGTGCCAAGCACGCGGAGCTTGCTTGAGACCATAGAGCGATTTGTGGAGACGGCACACATAGTCGGGGCAGCGAGCATCGATGAAACTGAGAGGTTGCTGACAGTAGACCTCCTCGTCAAGATTGCCATGAAGAAAGGCATTCTTGACGTCGAGCTGGTGAACTGTGCCCGGGACACAGCAAGGTTGAGGACGATACGGATTGTGGCCGACTTGATAACCGGGCTAGAAGTCTCATCGTAGTCGATGCCCGGCTGCTGAGAGTACCCACGGACAACCCATCGAGCCTTGTAACGAGCAAGGCTACCATCAAAATGAAACTTGTGCTTGAAGATCCATTTCCCTGAAACAACATGAGCGCGAGGAGGGCGTGGAACAAGTGACCACATCCGGTTAGCGACAAGAGCATCAAATTCCTCGAGCATAGCACGACGCCAGTGGGGATCATGAAGCTGTTGACCTGTATATGGGTTAAAGCACACCCACGGGCCAATAGATGGTGCGAGACAACGTCGAGGTAGCGTCTGGGGCTAGACAAGGCTAGCTGATACTAAGAAAACAAATATGTTTTTTGTATTGCGCACCTCTCATGGGATGACTTTTCATATCACATATATAGATTAGGAAAACGCTTGGGGCCGGGCGCCGGCCAAACGCTCGGCCGGTCGCACGCGAGCCTTACGACCGCTTTCGATCGTGCGTCACAGGATCGCTCCTCGAATAGTTTTTTCCAAGTTTTCTTTCTTCTTCCTTACAACTCTGCAACTACTCCTTTTCTCCCATCTCCGCCGCCACACACAGTGGATCGGCAATGATGCGCCCTGCTTGCAGGGTGAGACACGGCGGGGGCGGAGAAGACGACGGGACGAAGAAGTCATAGCGGGGAGAGTTGCAGGAGGTAGTGCGCGACGCTGGTGACCGTCGGTGGCGCGCGACCAGCCATGGCAAGCGACCAACCATGGCGCGTGATAATGGAGGCAATGCTGGAACCATTCATTTTGAAAGCTTCCACTGTTTGATTCGAAAGCTTCAACCGAAGTACATGAAGCTTCAACCACACGTCGTGCAAGTGAAAAAGCTACAATGGTTCACCCGAAAGCTTCAACCATAGTTTGAAAAAGCTTAAACCACATAATGCAATCATTGGTCGGCCATGGCCGAGCTGCAATCGACAACAACGACAGTGTATTTTTGCTATAACCATGTTTTGATTTTGCAGGAACCGGCTCATGTTTAAACAATGAAGCATTTTTGCTACAATCATATTTTGATTTTGCTGGAACCATAGGCAATTTTTGCTACATCCATCTCCATGACATGCGAGGTATATGTTCTGTTTTTTCCTGTCGTTTTTGCTACAACCGTATTTGATTTTGCTGGAACCGAAGGCATTTTTGGCTACATCGACCCACCGCGGTGTTAGGTAGACGACGGCGATGGCTTTTTTTTGCTGCAACCGTTGCTACCACCGGAGATGCCATTTTGCTGGGAACTGTGGCAGCCCCCGAGAGTGAGAATGGAGCGGAGGCGTGCTTCGAGGCCTGCGGAGAGCTCATCCATGGCGGGGAGGGGCGGGGTCAGTGGGGGTTCTGTTGGGGAACGTTGCAGAAAATTAAAAATTTTCCTACGGTTTCACCAAGATCCATCTATGAGTTCATCTAAGCAATGAGTCAAGGGAGTGAGTTTGCATCTACATACCACTTGTAGATCGCGTGCGGAAGCTTGCAAGGGGATGGTGATGATGGAGTCATACTCGACGTGATTCAGATCACCGATGTCCAAGTGCTAAACGGACAGCACCTCCGCGTTCAACACACGTACGGGACGGGAGACGTCTCCTCCTTCTTGATCCAGCAAGGGGGAAGGAGAGGTTGAGGAAGATCGCTCCAACGGCAGCACGACGGCGTGGTGGTGTTGGTGCAGCAGTACTCCGACAGGGCTTCGCAAGCACGTAACGGAGGAGGAGATGTGTTGGGGAGGGGAGGGGCTGCGCCTGGAAGATGTGTACAGCAGCCCTCCCCTCACCCCTCTATTTATAGGGGAAGGGGCAAGGGGGGCCGACCCCTCTAGATGAGATCTAGAGGGGGGGCGGCGGCCAGGGAGGGGGGACTTGCCCCCCAAGCAAGGGGGGCGCCCCCTTTAGGGTTTCCCCCCCAACCCTAGGCGCATGGGCCCAAGGTGGGGGGCGCGCCCAGCCCTCCAGGGGCTGGCTCCCTCCCCTTTGCGGCCCATGTGGCCCTCCGGGAGGGGTGGACCCCCGGAACCTCTCCGGTGACCCCGGTACAATACCGATAAGCCCCCGAAACTTTCTGGTGTCCGTATGACAACTTCCCATATATAAAACTTCACCTCCGGACCATTCCGGAACTCCTCGTGACGTCCGGGATCTCTTCCGGGACTCCGAACAACATTCGGTAGTCACATACTACTCTTCCTAATAACCCTAGCGTCACCGAACCTTAAGTGTGTAGACCCTACGGGTTCGGGAGACATGCAGACATGACCGAGACGACTCTCGGGCAATAACCAACAGCGGGATCTGGATACCCATGTTGGCTCCCACATGCTCCTCGATGATTTCATCGGTTGAACCACGATGTCGAGGATTCGATCAAACCCCGTATACAATTCCCTTTGTCAATCGGTACGTTACTTGCCCGAGACTCGATCGTCGGTATCCCAATACCTTGTTCAGTCTCGTTACCGGCAAGTCACTTTACTCGTACCGTAATGCATGATCCCGTGGCCAACACCTTGGTCACCTTGAGCTCAATATGATGATGCATTACCGAGTGGGCCCAGAGATACCTCTCCGTCATACGGAGTGACAAATCCCAGTCTCGATCCGTGTCAACCCAACAGACACTTTCGGAGATACCTGTAGTGCACCTTTATAGTCACCCAGTTACGTTGTGACGTTTGATACACCCAAAGCACTCCTACGGTATCCGGGAGTTACACGATCTCATGGTCAAAGGAAGAGATACTTGACATTGGAAAAGCTCTAGCAAACGAACTACACGATCTTTGTGCTATGCTTAGGATTGGGTCTTGTCCATCACATCATTCTCCTAATGATGTGATCCCGTTATCAACGACATCCAATGTCCATAGCCAGGCAACCATGACTATCTATTGATCACAACGAGCTAGTCAACTAGAGGCTCACTAGGGACATATTGTGGTCTATGTATTCACACGTGTATTACGATTTCCGGATAATACAGTTATAGCATGAATAAAAGACAATTATCATGAACAATGAAATATAATAATACTTTTATTATTGCCTCTAGGGCATATTTCCAACAGTCTCCCACTTGCACTAGAGTCACCAATCTAGTTACATTGTGATGAATCGAACACCCATAGAGTTCTGGTGTTGATCATGTTTTGCTCGCGAGAGAGGTTTAGTCAACGGATCTGCGACATTCAGATCCGTATGTACTTTGCAAATATCTATGTCTCCATCTTGAACATTTTCATGGATGGAGTTGAAATGACGCTTGATGTGCCTGGTCTTCTTGTGAAACCTAGGCTCCTTGGCAAGGGCAATAGCTCCAGTGTTGTCACAGAAGAGTTTGATCGGCCCCGACGCATTGGGTATGACTCCTAGGTCGGTGATGAACTCCTTCACCCAAATCGCTTCATGCGCTGCCTCCGAGGCTGCCATGTACTCCGCTTCACACGTAGATCCCGCCACGACACTTTGCTTGCAGCTGCACCAGCTTACTGCTCCACCATACACGTATCCGGTTTGTGACTTAGAGTCATCCAGATCTGAGTCGAAGCTAGCATCGACGTAACCCTTTACGACGAGCTCTTCGTCTCCTCCATAAACGAGAAACATGTCCTTTGTCCTTTTCAGGTACTTCAGGATATTCTTGACCGCTGTCCAGTGTTCCTTGCCGGGATTACTTTGGTATCTTGCTACCAAACTTACGGCAAGGTTTACATCAGGTCTGGTACACAGCATGGCATACATAATAGATCCTATGGCTGAAGCATAGGGGATGACACTCATCTCTTCTTTATCTTTTGCCGTGGTCGGTGACTGAGCCGAGCTCAATCTCACACCTTGTAACATAGGCAAGAACCCTTTCTTGGACTGATCCATTTTGAACCTCTTCAAAATCTTATCAAGGTATGTACTTTGTGAAAGACCTATGAGGCGTCTCGATCTATCTCTATAGATCTTGATGCCTAATATATAAGCAGCTTCTCCAAGGTCCTTCATTGAAAAACACTTATTCAAGTAGGCCTTAATGTTGTCCAGAAGTTCTATATCATTTCCCATCAAGAGTATGTCGTCTACATATAATATGAGAAATGCTACAAAGCTCCCACTCACTTTCTTGTAAACGCAGGCTTCTCCATAAGTCTGCATAAACCCAAACGCTTTGATCATCTCATCAAAGTGAATGTTCCAACTCCGAGATGCTTGCACCAGCCCATAAATGGATCGCTGGAGCTTGCATACTTTGTTAGCGTTCTTAGGATCGACAAAACCTTCTGGCTGCATCATATACAGCTCTTCCTTAAGATGTCTGTTAAGGAATGCCGTTTTGACGTCCATCTGCCATATCTCATAATCATAGTATGCTGCAATTGCTAACATGATTCGGACGGACTTCAGCTTCGCTACGGGAGAGAATGTCTCGTCGTAGTCAATCCCTTGAACTTGTCGATAACCTTTAGCGACAAGTCGAGCCTTATAAATGGTAACATTACCATCCGCGTCCGTCTTCTTCTTAAAAATCCATTTGTTTTCTATCGCTCGCCGGTCATCGGGCAAGTCTGTCAAAGTCCATACTTTTTTTTCATACATGGATTCTATCTCGGATTTCATGGCTTCAAGCCATTTGTTGGAATCTGGGCCCGCCATCGCTTCCTCATAGTTCGAAGGTTCACCGTTGTCTAACAACATGATTTCCAGGACAGGGTTGCCGTACCACTCTGGTGTGGAACGTGTCCTTGTGGACCTACGAAGTTCAGTAGCAACTTGATCCGAAGTACCTTGATCATCATCATTGTTTTCCTCTACAGTTGGTGTGGGCATCACGGGAACATTTTCCTGAGCTGCACCACTTTCCCGTTCGAGAGGTAGTATTTCATCGAGTTCTACTTTCCTCCCACTTACTTCTTTCGAGAGAAACTCTTTTTCCAGAAAGCATCCGTTCTTGGCAACAAAGATCTTGCCCTCGGATCTTAAGTAGAAGGTATACCCGACAGTTTCCTTAGGGTATCCTATGAAGACGCATTTTTCCGACTTGGGTTCGAGCTTTTCAGGTTGAAGTTTCTTGACATAAGCATCGCATCCCCAAACTTTTAGAAACGACAGCTTAGGTTTCTTTCCAAACCATAATTCATATGGTGTCATCTCAACAGATTTAGACGGTGCCCTATTTAAAGTGAATATAGCTGTCTCTAGAGCGTATCCCCAAAATGATAGCGGTAAATCGGTAAGAGACATCATAGACCGCACCATATCTAATAGAGTGCGATTACAATGTTCGGACACACCGTTATGCTGAGGTGTTCCAGGCGGCGTGAGTTGTGAATCGATTCCACATTTCCTTAAGTGTGTACCAAATTCGTGACTTAAGTATTCTCCTCCACGATCTGATCGTAGGAACTTTATCTTTCGATCACGTTGATTCTCTACCTCATTCTGAAATTCCTTGAACTTTTCAAAGGTCTCAGACTTGTGTTTCATTAAGTAGACATACCCATATCTACTCAAGTCATCAGTGAGAGTGAGAACATAACGATATCCTCCGCGAGCCTCAACGCTCATTGGACCGCACACATCGGTATGTATGATTTCCAACAAGTTGGTTGCTCGCTCCATTGTTCCGGAGAACGGAGTCTTGGTCATTTTGCCCATGAGGCATGGTTCGCATGTGTCAAACAATTCATAATCAAGAGACTCTAAAAGTCCATCAGCATGGAGCTTCTTCATGCACTTGACACCAATGTGACCAAGGCGGCAGTGCCACAAGTATGTGGGACTATCGTTATCAACTTTACATCTTTTGGCATCTACACTATGAACATGTGTAATATTAGGCTCGAGATTCATCAAGAATAAACCATTGACCATCGGAGCATGACCATAAAACATATCTCTCATATAAATAGAACAACCATTATTCTCGGATTTAAATGAGTAGCCATCTCGTATTAAACGAGATCCTGATACAATGTTCATGCTCAAACTTGGCACTAAATAACAATTATTAAGGTTCAAAACTAATCCAGTAGGTAAATGTAGAGGCAGCGTGCCGACGGCGATCACATTGACTCTGGAACCATTCCCGACGCGCATCGTCACCTCATCCTTCGCCAGTCTCCGTTTATTCCGCAGCTCCTGCTGTGAGTTACAAATATGAGCAACGGCACCGGTATCAAATACCCAGGAGTTACTACGAGTACTGGTAAGGTACACATCAATTACATGTATATCAAATATACCTTTGGTGTTGTCGGCCTTCTTATCCGCTAAGTATTTGGGGCAGTTCCGCTTCCAGTGACCCTTCCCCTTGCAATAAAAGCACTCAGTCTCAGGCTTGGGTCCATTCTTTGACTTCTTCCTAGTAACTGGCTTACCGGGCGCGGCAACATCCTTGCCGTCCTTCTTGAAGTTCTTCTTGCCCTTGCCCTTCTTGAACTTAGTGGTCTTATTGACCATCAACACTTGATGTTCTTTCTTGATTTCAGCCTCTGCTGACTTCAGCATTGAGAACACTTCAGGAATGGTCTTCACCATCCCCTGCATGTTGTAGTTCATCACAAAGCTCTTGTAGCTTGATGGGAGCGACTGGAGGATTTTGTCAATGACCGCCTCATCTGGGAGGTTAATGTTCAGCTGGGTCATACGGTTGTGCAACCCAGACATCTTTAGTATGTGCTCACTGACAGAACTGTTTTCCTCCATCTTACAACTATAGAACTTGTCGGAGACATCATATCTCTCGACCCGGGCATGAGCTTGGAAAACTAGTTTCAGCTCTTCGAACATCTCATATGCTCCGTGATGCTCAAAATGCTTTTGGAGCCCCGGTTCTAAGCTGTAAAGCATGCCGCACTGAACGAGGGAGTAATCATCAGCACGAGTTTGCCAAGCATTCATAATGTCTTGGTTCTCTGGAACGGGAGCGTCACCTAGTGGTCCATCTAGGACATATTGCTTCCTGGCAGCTATGAGGATGATCCTCAGGTTCCGGACCCAGTCTGTATAGTTGCTGCCATCATCTTTCAGCTTGGTTTTCTCTAGGAACGCGTTGAAGTTCATGTTGACATGAGTGTTGGCCATTTGATCTACAAGACATATTTGCAAAGGTTTTAGACTAAGTTCATGATAATTAAGTTCTAATCAAATTATGAACTCCCACTCAGATTAGACATCCCTCTAGTCATCTAAGTGTTACACGATCCGAGTCGACTAGGCCGTGTCCGATCATCACATGAGACGGACTAGTCATCGTCGGTGAACATCTTCATGTTGATCGTATCTTCCATACGACTCGTGTTCGACCTTTCGGTCTCCGTGTTCCGAGGCCATGTCTGTACATGCTAGGCTCGTCAAGTTAACCCTAAGTGTTTTTGTTGTGTAAAACTGTCTTACACCCGTTGTATGTGAACGTAAGGATCTATCACACCCGATCATCACGTGGTGCTTCGAAACGACGAACTGTAGCAACGGTGCACAGTTAGGGGAGAACACTTCTTGAAATTGTTGTAAGGGATCATCTTATTTACTACCGTCGTCCTAAGTAAACAAGATGCATAAACATAATAAACATCACATGCAATTATATAGTTGTGACATGATATGGCCAATATCATATAGCTCCATCGATCTCCATCTTTGGGGCTCCATGATCATCTTGTCACCGGCTTGACACCATGATCTCCATCATCGTGTCTTCATGAAGTTGTCACGCCAACGACTACTTCTACTTCTATGGCTAACGCGTTTAGCAATAAAGTAAAGTAGTTTACATGGCGTTCTTCAATGACACACAGGTCATACAAAAACTAAAGACAACTCATATGGCTCCTGCCGGTTGTCATACTCATCGACATGCAAGTCGTGAATCCTATTACAAGAACATGATCTCATACATCACAATTCATCATTCATCATAACTTCTGGCCATATCACATCACATGAACAATCGCTGCAAAAACAAGTTAGACGTCCTCTAATTGTTGTTGCATCTTTTACGTGGCTGCAATTGGGTTCTAGCAAGAACGTTTTCTTACCTACGAATAACCACAACGTGATTTTGTCAACTTCTATTTACCCTTCATAAGGACCCTTTTCATCGAATCCGCTTCAACTAAAGTGGGAGAGACAGACACCCGCCAGCCACCTTATGCAACTAGTGCATGTCAGTCGGTGGAACCGGTCTCACGTAAGTGTACGTGTAAGGTTGGTCCGGGCCGCTTCATCCCACAATACCGCTGAAGCAAGAAAAGACTAGTAGTGGCAAGCAAGTTGACAAGATCCACGCCCACAACAAAATTGTGTTCTACTCGTGCATTAGAGAACTACGCATAGACCTAGCTCTGATACCACTGTTGGGAAACGTTGCAGAAAATTAAAAATTTTCCTACGGTTTCACCAAGATCCATCTATGAGTTCATCTAAGCAACGAGTTAAGGGAGTGAGTTTGCATCTACATACCACTTGTAGATCGCGTGCGGAAGCTTGCAAGGGGATGGTGATGATGGAGTCGTACTCGACGTGATTCAGATCACCGATGTCCAAGTGCTGAACGGACAGCACCTCCGCGTTCAACACACGTACGGGACGGGAGACGTCTCCTCCTTCTTGATCCAGCAAGGGGGAAGGAGAGGTTGAGGAAGATCGCTCCAACGGCAGCACGACGGCGTGGTGGTGTTGGTGCAGCAGTACTCCGACAGGGCTTCGCAAGCACGTAACGGAGGAGGAGATGTGTTGGGGAGGGGAGGGGCTGCGCCTGGAAGATGTGTACAGCAGCCCTCCCCTCACCCCTCTATTTATAGGGGAAGGGGCAAGGGGGGCCGACCCCTCTAGATGAGATCTAGAGGGGGGGCGGCGGCCAGGGAGGGGGGACTTGCCCCCCAAGCAAGGGGGGCGCCCCCTTTAGGGTTTCCTCCCCAACCCTAGGCGCATGGGCCCAAGGTGGGGGGCGCGCCCAGCCCTCCAGGGGCTGGCTCCCTCCCCTTTGTGGCCCATGTGGCCCTCCGGGAGGGGTGGACCCCCGGAACCTCTCCGGTGGCCCCGGTACAATACCGATAAGCCCCCGAAACTTTCCGGTGTCCGTATGACAACTTCCCATATATAAAACTTCACCTCCGGACCATTCTGGAACTCCTCGTGACGTCCGGGATCTCTTCCGGGACTCCGAACAACATTCGGTAGTCACATACTAGTCTTCCTAATAACCCTAGCGTCACCGAACCTTAAGTGTGTAGACCCTACGGGTTCGAGAGACATGGAGACATGACCGAGACGACTCTCGGGCAATAACCAACAGCGGGATCTGGATACCCATGTTGGCTCCCACATGCTCCTCGATGATTTCATCGGTTGAACCACGATGTCGAGGATTCGATCAAACCCCGTATACAATTCCCTTTGTCAATCGGTACGTTACTTGCCCGAGACTCGATCGTCGGTATCCCAATACCTTGTTCAGTCTCGTTACCGGCAAGTCACTTTACTCGTACCGTAATGCATGATCCCGTGGCCAACACCTTGGTCACCTTGAGCTCAATATGATGATGCATTACCGAGTGGGCCCAGAGATACCTCTCCGTCATACGGAGTGATAAATCCCAGTCTCGATCCGTGTCAACCCAACAGACACTTTCGGAGATACCTGTAGTGCACCTTTATAGTCACTCAGTTACGTTGTGACGTTTGATACACCCAAAGCACTCCTACGGTATCCGGGAGTTACACGATCTCATGGTCAAAGGAAGAGATACTTGACATTGGAAAAGCTCTAGCAAACGAACTACACGATCTTTGTGCTATGCTTAGGATTGGGTCTTGTCCATCACATCATTCTCCTAATGATGTGATCCCGTTATCAACGACATCCAATGTCCATAGCCAGGAAACCATGACTATCTATTGATCACAACGAGCTAGTCAACTAGAGGCTCACTAGGGACATATTGTGGTCTATGTATTCACACGTGTATTACGATTTCCGGATAATACAGTTATAGCATGAATAAAAGACAATTATCATGAGCAATGAAATATAATAATACTTTTATTATTGCCTCTAGGGCATATTTCCAACAGGTTCCATGGTCGTGCGGTGGCGGTTCTTTACGTTTGGAGTGCAGCGGCGGGAGGTGGGAGACGCGGGAGGGACGAAGAAGAACAGGAGCCTGATCAGATCTGACGGCCGAGGTTCGCTAGATCGGGCGACCTGGAAGCGACCGGCCCAATTGTTGCGCCGGTCCGCCGACGCAGATCACTGCCCTATAGATTACGTGTCTTGACTATCAAGGAAGATAAGTGATTCCCTAACCGAATCAATACATATCGGCAGGTGATTGAATGCCTACACAAGGTAATCTATACAAAAGGAATACTTCAACACATCTATGAAAAGAAAATCAAGCAACTAAAGAATAGGAAATGTGCAGAAACAAAGAGAATACCAGAGAGGGTGCCATGCCTAAAACATGGTAAATTACGAACGAACGCAGTACTCCAATACGCAAATCCAAATTTTGCCTAAGCAGTTCAGCAGAGATCACTACTCGCAAGTCGCAACAGGAAATGTGGGAGTAGTTACAAGCTGAAGTAAAACGTGCTGCAAAACTGAAGCAGCACCGCCGAATAACCCGCACCTATCCGCGATGCCGAGAGAGAGAAGCAACTGGTCCCAAATGGCGCCTCCCCTCCTCCTCCTCCTCCTCCCTCTCGCCGCCGCCACCGCACCGTGCGCGCATCCGGCCTACCCGAGCCAGCCGGCGTCGTGCCCGGCGGAGCCCGTGCTGGCGCCGGAGCGCCGGGAGACGCACGGCGGGGGCCGCATCCTGGACATCACCCACTACTACCGGGAGGACATGCCCTCGTGGGAGTCCGGCGCCGGGGTGGGCCAGTTCCTGTGGCTGCCCGCCTCCATGCGCAACGGCTCCCTCGCCAACAACTCCGAGATGCGGATGCCCACCCACACCGGCACCCACGTCGACGCCCCCGGCCACGTCTTCCAGCACTACTTCGACGCTGGCTTCGACGTCGACACCCTCGACCTCGACGTCCTCAACGGTGAGCTCACTCCACCGTCGCCGCCGCCGCCGCCGCCGCCGCCGCCTCTCTCTTTTTTTTTTTAATCGCTAGCAATTTCTGTAGTACAGTACCAGTGAAGCGGTGGCCGTTCCAAACGTGTCACTCTGTTTTGCGTTTGCGTTGTCAAGCAGGAATTGGGTCACATGCTATCGGAGGACCGTGACCAATGGCTATGCGAACTCATTTTTGGGGATTGAAATTTGTCTGAATTGAACACGTCTTCGATGCAGAAGTTTGCAAATTAGGCAGATTATGGCAACTATACTTTGCTGCTTCGTTACTCTTCTTGTTGGAAGATTGAAGGAATGAAGGCCGTGGGCAGAACATATATAGCATGATTGCATAAAAAATATTTCCTGTGAAAGCCATTCCGTTCATCAAAATATACTACTCGTAAATTTCTAGTGAGACTAGCTCCATAGGGAATTTTTAGAAATATCACATTTTTCTGGGACAGATCAGGGAGGGGTACTGGAGAAACTGAAAAGGTTGCTACGTCATGTTTCCTTAATTTCTTGATTAAAAGTGCTGATACCATCCAGTCTATAAGAGCTCTGTTCCAGTGCTTCAAACATTTTCTTAGTCGGACAAATTTCCATGTTAACTGTTGTTGAGTAACATAAAGCTTTTTTAAGTATTGCGTGTACAAGATCATAGCTCACTCCTCAGGCTTGCAAAAAATGAGTGATACTGCATGTTGAACATGCCATTATTGGGAGAAAAGGCATTATGTAGCATACGATGTGTACATCTGAATCATTACTCACAGGGTTACAATTAGATGCACGTATTTATTATGTATATGCAATTGTATTATACAGTTCTAACAACTGGTTTTGTGTTATTAGGTCCTGCACTGCTGGTTGATGTTCCAAGGGATGAAAATATTACTGGTAAAATTTGTATTATTCGTGCCAGCCGCTTATTTGTTAGTGTCCTAAAAAGGCTAGTGTTGTTTACTTGGCCTAACTATTTGTTTGCTGCGGATTATTATGTTGATTGTGTGTGATTGGCTAAGTCGTGCCACACTTTTTGTGGCCAACAAATAGGTGGTCAGACCTTACCTAAGTTCTAGAAAAGAATGAGTCTATGAAAGGTGAGCTACAGGACCAAGGAAATGTGTCAAAGAAATCAAACTTGTATAAAACAATTGATTTTGTATTTAGCTACTGACAGCAGGAAGTCAAACTTGTCTAACTAATGTTTGGCGAAGTCTGATTTAATACCTTAGTATCTGTTTAATTAGACATGGAATCTGCATATTGAGTTGATCTATCATTGCAGCTAAAACGATGGAATCTTTGCATATTCCTAAAGGAGTTCAACGGGTACTTTTTAGAACGTTAAACACTGACAGGTAATGGTTCTTAACCCAATTGTCTGCTCATTTGTGGTAATCATGCTTATAGATTTTTGATGTGAACACCTTTTCATGTTACGCTCAGGCAAACATCTAGTGCAAACTAAAATTTAAGTGCCATCATTCAAACTTCATGTTCAAAAACCTTTTGCCACACTTAGCAAAGTAAAGGACTAGATCCAGTAGGTGTTCGCATCACATAAGTGGGTAATTCTCTGAGTAACCTCGTTGCATGTTCAAAAACCTAGCCTTCTTAAGACCCTCTGCTTTATCTGCCATCCAAAACTCTGTGTGTGTGTGTGTGTGTGTGTGTGTGTGTTTGGATGTTTGCACTCAAGTAATATTTAGCATTTGATACGGCTCTGTACCTATTTTGAATGATTTGACACAGTGTTTATTGTTGACTTATATTATGTCTAATATTCGGAAAGAGGTTGAGCTGAGGTATTCATCAATAATACATGAACCAACTGCTCCGAAGTAACTTTGAGAAGTAATTTGATTTTCTACTTCCTATATGGTAGTATATGGCCTCTGTCTTCTTGTTGTCAGAAAGAAAATAGTTTGCTGTAAAAGATCTGGGGTGCTTTAAATTCTGACGATTTACATTACTCCCTTGGCACTTCGCCTAGCAAATTGATAGAGGGTTTGGTTGTATAGAAAATGCCAATCCAAAGGTGTGCATCTACTGCAAAAAAGCATCTTTGGTAGATGCTAACAAGTGATGTTTGCTTTCTTTTTTTCTCGAACACGCGCCAACCGCATGTCACTTTGTATTAGAGTGATGATTACTTTGTTGCATCCCCGGTTAGGGAAAACTTCAAATAATTCTCCTGATGCCACCAAATTTGTCTTCATTGCAATTTGTATCCATCCAGGAGACACGTGACTGCACCCTGAATGGGTACATTGCATACCTACTTATCCTTTTGTAGACAAGACGTCTTCAGTGGGATGGACCTTTCACTTATCAAAATATCTGTCGGACATTTTCAGCCTTCTAGACTCCCCCCCCCCCCCCCCCCTCCCAACTTCGCCCCTTCTGCTGTTTGAGGAACCAAAGTGCATAATATTCATTGACCGATGGCCTTGGCGTGTATTTTCAGGGCCCACCTTAATCAATCTGGGAATATGTAAATGAATGAGCAAACCAGCAGAACCAAGAATTTTTCCCTATATCTGGCTTCCTTCGTCCTAATCATGTGCTTTTGGATTCGTACAACCCCTCAATAGTTTTCTCTATAGAACATCTTATATCCTCTATTTTAATCCATTATGCAATTTCTTGAATTAAATTACTGCACCAAGTGCTTTACTATGCCGAACTGTAGAGCGGAATGTGATAAGTTGGGAAAGTGAATTCAGTGAAACTGTTGGCATGTAGGAACCTAATGTGGAAGAAAGAGTTTGACACAAGCTATGTGGGTTTTATGAAAGATGGTGCCCAATGGTTGGTAGACAACACGGATATTAAGCTTGTCGGTGAGTTCCAACGAGCTTTGCATCCTTTTACAAGGTCCTTCATTGTATCTATGACACTATAATATTTTACTTAGTTCTGTATGCAACTATGTGGGTCTGCATGTGTGTGTCATTGGTCTGAAATATAGTGGTTTCTGTTTGCACCATTAGCATTTTGCATACCTGGATTGGAAGTGTCATGTTTTGACGCATCCAGTGCCCCACACACCATGCACTCTGTCATTCTATAGTCCCTGGACCATGGTCTCATTATCATTGTATTCCTTCTGCTCCATCCAATTCCTTTTTTCCATATGTGTTCCTGTTAGTTGCTCCTTACGCATCAGCCCTTAAGTACAAACTTCTACATCTTGGACAGGTTAAATGATTTGTCCTGCATTAACTCTTCTATTTATATTTATCTCTTCACTTTTATTCTCAAAAATAATATTTAACTTTTGTTGTCATGTTTTTGCAGGAATAGACTATTTGTCCGTTGCAGCTTTCGATGACTTGATCCCTTCGCATTTAGTTTTTCTCGAAAACCGGGTACGAAGATACTTCTTTGGAGTAATTTTGTTTCGTTCATATTTACTGTATTTGATTATGTTTACGTTCTTTTCTCTCTTTTCTTATTGTACCTTCTGTTTTTGCCCTGTGCTCCGAACTTCATTTTCCTTGTGTTTCCAGTAATCTGAACAAACAGTCTCCAACAGTAACTTTAAACAAAGAATCGGATGTTCACTAGTAAAATGAAGAATATTTGAGCCGTATTGTCGATATTGATCCACGAAAGTAGTGTAGTCCTTACCAAGAGCGGCGTGATTAATGATTCGCTGAAGGAGGTCCTTCTATGTTACTAGGAGTACTTCCCTAGATGACACTCCTCTTCCCTACCCTCGATGGATTAGGACCGTTAATATTCCTGGTTGAGCTTCTAAATTTGGGGTCAGTGACAAAAAAAACTGTGGCCTCTCAATATGCCCGTTGGCTCACATTGATCAAACAAGTTTCGAAGAGGCCAGCTAGAATCTTTGTACCTGTGTTCTTTCATATGGAGTATTACTCCATGCGGGTACTTGGCACTAGCCACCACGCTAGGCATCCTACAGTTGATTTCTCGAGACGGATAAAACACCATATACCTGATATTTTGCTGTTCTTTGGTTCCATTCAGGATATCATTCTTGTGGAGGGCCTCAAACTGGAGAATGTCATACCTGGGATATATTCGTTGCATTGCCTGCCACTTCGGTTGCGTGGAGCGGAAGGTTCGCCGATCAGATGCATCCTTATAAAGTGAAGACATCTGTATCCCGCTGCGATTTAGTTTGATACCGCAAGAAAGCTTATAAAATAGAGATGTGTATAGTAGCAGCAAAGCCCCATCTTTGATGGCAGAGGAGTGTTGTCATGTCTTGGCGCTTCTTAAGGAGCGACAGACGACCGGGGATGCAAATGTGTAACCTCTAGGCCTCTAGGGTGCCCTCCGAACCTTTAGTTCAACCAAATAAATTAAAATACACAAATCGCATCACCTTGTTTAGTTCATTTGATTGAACTAACGAAGTAATGAAGGTCGGGAGAAATGAACCTGGGTGCCATTTTAAAAACAAAGAAGATTATACTAAACTAAAGGATCAAATTTACTTTCTGGCTGTTCCATACCTTCAATTTGTCTCATGTGCACCCTATATGCGAATAATGATTTGTAAAAAAAGTTAATCATTTTGGAATCAAACATGATCAAGTATTGTATTTGTATAAAAAGATCCGCTAAGGAATGACTTTCATGGTATTCTGGTAAGAAAATAAATAAATCAAGACGCTATATACAAGTACTATTCGCGTCATAAATTTGTTTTATTTTTTTGCATGAAGTCAAAAAGAATCATTTATTGGCCAAACTTTTTATACGGATACAATACTTGATCATATTCTATTCCATAAAATACGAAAATACCAGTCTTTAAGGTTATATGCTTACTCTACTAGACATCGAAGTCGCGAACCAACCTGTGGTTGGATGGTTAGAAGGACTATGGTATCCTCAGCCCAGCAGGGTTCAAATCCTGGTGCTCGCATTTATTCCTGTATTTATTTCAGGATTTTCGGCGATGCGCATTCAGTGGAAGGAGACGTTCCCGTCAATGACGAGGTGCCTATGGTGACTTCGTAAATTTCAAGATGATATGCCGGCTCGGTCTTTCAAATACCAAATGAATCATGCTACATTGAAGAGTGTAGTTGGGTGATCACTATTGTACTTACTACATAATGGATCAGCTAACCCATTAAGTTTCGACAAAGAGATTAATCTTGGAGAAAGATGAATCGAAAGCACAGCCATGGCATGCTCCCCTTTCATCGAACTTATTGCCGGTGTAGACCAGGCACGAGCCTGCTCATAATCCCGTAGTATCACTGATCTTGCTAGGTTGCACAGCAAGCACCTCATTAACCACCTTCTCCAGATTTACCCAAGATGGCCCACCAGGCAGTGCAGCCATGGCAGCCTTCTCCTTCCATTCCATGGCCATTCTCTTCATCTCCTTTCCCCCGTCTCCTCCCATCACCTCCTTGACGGCCGCCTCCACCTCGCCCCTCTTGACATCGCCGCCGATCTCCACGCCGACGCGCCACTCGGAGCAGACGTACCTCGCGTTCGTGTACTGGTCGGCGCCGAAGGGCCAGCACAGCATGGGCACCCCGGCGCTGAGGCTCTCCAGGACGGAGTTCCACCCGCACTGCGTCAGGAACGCGCCCGTGGCCTCGTGCCGGAGCACCGCCTCCTGCGGGCACCAGCTCGTCACGTGGCTCCTCGCCTTCGTCTCCTCCAGGAACTCCGGTGGCAGCACGGCGGCGGCAGGGCCGTCGCCGTCGCTCACTAGATCGTCTCTGATCACCCACAGGAAGTCCTTCTTGCTGTTGGCCAGACCCCACGCGAACTCCACCAGCTGGCTGCTCGTGAGCGTCGCTATGCTCCCGAAGCTCACGTACAGCACCGAGTCTGGCCGCTTGCCCTCCAGCCACTCTAGGGAGGCGTGGTTCACCCTTGACAAGTTTGATTCTAGTGTGTCGACCACGCCGCCGCCAGAGACTTGGCCGAGGAGGAGCGGCAGTGGCCCGACGGCGTAGGTCGGTGGCAGGATGGTGGACATGGCCGCCATGGCCTCGCGGTCGATCTCGTCGAAGGTGTGGAAGATGATGGCGGACGGAGTGGTCCTGTGGCACGCCATTGCGTTCAGGATGATTTTGAGTATGGCGTCGTCGGGGTCCGTGGTGCGGATGAAGCTCGGGAAGTCTCTGAGGCGGATGTCGCTGGGCATCCCCGGCACCCAGTCCACAACCGTGTCGTCCAGGTATCCATTCCTCAGCTGCTCAGCCTCTGGTTCTCAAGGCAAGCACATCACACTCAATTTGTAAGGCCTTTTTCCGTAGCAAAAACAATCGATCGATGCATGTATGTACCTTTGAGGGGGACAATGCCCGCATCCACGAGCCGCTGCAATTGCTGGGACGCCATGAAGGCGAACGCGCTCGTCGTCCAGAAGGTGACGCAGCGAAGGCCCATCTTCTTGGACGCATGCAGGACGTGCTCAACGTCGGAGATGACGCAGGATGCGGGCGGGAGCAGGCCGGAGACGAGGCTCCTGAAGTGCGGGACCAGGGCCTCCGTGGTGGACAGCAGGGCGCCCATGTCCTGCGACGCGTCCGCCTCGGACGGGGGCAGGCCGTCCGGGACGGCGGCGAAGCGGAACCCGGGGACCCCCGCGAGAGCGCCGGGGCCGCGCGACCGGAGGAGGCGGCGGCGGTTGTGCTCAGTGTGGACGAAGGTGACCTGGAAGCCATGGCAACGGTGGAGGAGCTGGGCCAGGCCGAGCGCCGCCTTCACATGGCCCTGCGCCGGGAAAGGGAAGAACACGGCGTGACGCTGGCGCTGCTCCGCGGTCGCCATGGCCGCTCCAGGTGCACCTGCTCACTGGAAACTAGAAAGAGAGGTGGAGAGGAGGGGTGGTTAGCAGCAGTGCTGAGCGGCAACATACATGATGATACGAGGTCATATTTAACGTGGTGCAGCTCTGTGGTGCTCCAGCTGCGTACGAGGTCACATTCACGAAGGTAGTACTGTGTTCTGAATGCCTGTCTCCCAAATTGTGTCGTCGGTGTGAGAGCATGGTTAATAATATAGCCGACTGCTGGCTATATGATGTTGCCACGTCACATATAGCTAAGTTTATAGCCGACAAATACAATAGCTGAATATTAATATGTACTACTTTGTTGTTACATGACCCATCTTGTTCTCTCACAAAGTTCTTAGGAGCACGTGCTACAGCCGGCTGTTAGAGCAACTTCAACGGGCCGACCCAAACGGATAAACTTTTTATCCGTTTGGGTCGGCTGCCCGCCCGCCGTCCGCCCTCTTTTAGATTGGGTCGGCAGTGCGCCCAACGGGCCGACCTATTTCATGACCGCGCGCGGGAAAAGCGGCCTAGTGCGCGTTTTGGTGCTCCAGTGCGCGGGAAAGCTTCGCGCGCGCGCCGTGGCCGGCGCTCGTCATAAGAAGGCGCTCCCTCCACACTGTCCGCCGCCACTCATCTCGCCCCCTCTCACTAGCCTCGCCGCCTCTGCGTCACCATGTCAATGCGCCGCCTGGGCGCTTCCGATTTTCGCAGAGTCCGCGAGCGCCGCTCCGGCGCCTTCTCCTCCGAGATCTGGTTTGGCGAGAAACGCCTCATTCTCGGCACCTTCGACACCGCAGAGGAGGCAGCCCACGCGCACGATGCGGCGGCGTGGCGCCTCCTTAGGCCTCGTCGGGATATGAATTTTCCTGATGTGTCGAACCAGCGGGCGCAGGATCTCGCGCCTCTCCCGCGGCTTTTCACCGACGAGGATAGTCGTGTCCACTGGAGGCGGCAGCGTCGCTTCGCCATCGCCGAGATGGACGTGGAAGCCATGGTGGTGTGGCGCGAACGCTTCCCGCAGGACGTCGTTGACGAGCGCTAGTTCTACAAGCAAAGGAGGACGGAGAGGGACGCGAGGAGGACGGAGCGAGCCGGCTATAGAAAGGACAAGCGTGCGTGGAAGCAGGCCGCTCAATTAAAACTGAAGCTACGAGAAACGTCGGGTTGGGACTTCGAAGACGAGCAGCATGCTGACGCCTACATTCAGACGTTGGAGGAGGACATTACCGAATCGGAGTCGGAAAGCGACGAGTAGTTGGTCTTTTCTTTTATCTATTATCTATGTACGCTAGAACTATCTAGAAAGAATTCTTATTTAACACTATTTTAAATTCCGTTTCCCTATTTAACACTGAAGAAAAAAAAAATCTCTATCTAACACCAACTTTAAATTTTGTTCCTAACTAGGTAAATGCCCGTGCATTGCAACGGGACATACTATTATAATGGTTTAACAACAATCATGAGGCACTACTCTTCTCTTCTTATTTCCTTCATGTCCCGGCCTTCCTAATTCAGACTCATCATTTCTGTCAATGGCGGCATCCGGCTTACAATCCCCCTCCCTCAACCACCTGTCATACACACACTTTATTTTCCTTGGATAACAGCACCTCATATTCAGCTTCTATCATTGGGCACTTGCACTTCCTAAACTATCTTATCTGTAGTAGTTGGACATAACAACACGTCAGTGTAGCCAAAAGAATCTCTCTCTCATCGAGCAAATAAGCATAGAAAATGTCGTCTCATCTCTCTCTCACTCCTTGCTAGCAGTAGTAGTTGGACGTAACAACACGTCAGTGTAGCCAAATGAATCTGTCTCTTATCTCTCATCGGTCTCCATCGCCGCGGCGCTCTTGGCCCGCTACAGCATCGTGCTCTTCTGCCCCAGCGGCGCCCTGTCTCCCTTGCCAATACCCACTCCAACACCGCCCACTATCCCTACGTCCCCTAGCCTTCGCTCGTCGTGCACGAGCAAAGGAGTCAAGGACACCAGCACCCCGTCAAGGTATAGAGGGAAGGAGCAGGACGACATCCTCGTTCAGCGCTGCCGATGGCAGCACGAAGGCGCGCGGGGAGACGCCCTCGTCTAGGGCACCGCTTGGAGGCGGGGCGGCTCGACTGGGGGAGCACGCATGCTCATCTCTGCTCGCTCACCACGTCAATCCCATCATTGCAAAGAGAGGGAGCATGGCCTCACCGATGTGCACCCGGCGGAGAGAGTTGCTGGGACGGAGGAGGGCGGGAGGGGGGCCTGTGGAAGCTTCAAGGGAGAAGAGATGGGTATGTGTGGCTGCTGTGCTTAGGACGAGGAGGCAGCGCCCATGACGAAGATGGGAGCGACGGCGTCAAATCAGATCGGATTGGGGGACTGCATCCCTATAATTTCGGACGCGGTGAATGTAGGCGTGGGGAAAAAGAGGTCGACGACGGGCGAGAGACGCACGGGCCTTTGTCTCGGGCCTTTCTGGGCCTGCGCACGCTGGCAACCCGGATAACAGAACGAGCGCGACGAGCGAAGGCTGGACGAAGATCGTCGCCGCTCGCGACGTAAGACGGGAAACGGAACCTTCCGTTTCTTTTAGGTAGTAGAGACATGACACTTTCGTTTATTTTCTGACCTATGACACGTGAAATGACAAGTTTACCTCTGGTTTTGGCTGGAAAACTTCTTAAGACAGGGTGTGGTGGGAACGGCGAAGGCGCAGCGGACAGGAGCGGACCAGTGTTGCTTGAGCCCGTGGTGAAGTGTCAGTTTTAGAATGCCAAGTCGATTCACCCAACCAGCGCACGTACGTGCAATGCTAGCTCAGAAATACATGCAGCTTGATTAATTTTTCCCTAGAAGCAGAACGTGCTTGTCTCTAGCCGCGTATGTACGTACGTACTTAGCGTTGAGTCTTGCTTTGCTTGTGTTAGCTTGGCGAATAGAACAAACAGGTCGAAGAGATTTGTTGGTCATGTCGCTCCTGCATTTTTTTTACACTTCTCAATCTTCTTTTCTGTTGTACAAAGCAGTCTTGACGGTGCTTATATACACGTCTATGCACTACGAAAGACTTGATTGGAACTAGAAAACCTAAGTCTAATATAAAGAAAATGATTGAATAGATGTCTGAGGGCAGAATTGTCATTTCACGTGCCATTTAACACTATTTGCACAAAAAATGGATGGAAGTGTTATATTGAGAATAAAATTTAAAGGTTGTGTTAGATAGGGACGAAATAATTTTTCAGTGTCAAATAAGGAACAAATTTTTTAGACAGTGTTAAATAAGGAATTCTCTCAACTATCTATGTATCCTTTTTTATCGGAAAAAATGGCCGGCGGCGTCGGTGACGAAGCAGGCGGGTGAGGGTGTATTGTTTGATGTGGAGAGGCCAATGTGCCACCGACCAGCGGGTCCGGGGAGGAGAGAGGGCGAGCGCGCGCGCGTCCGTCTTGTGTCCGCGCCGACGCAAATCCGGCTCAAAAATGGGCCGGGAATGGGTCGGCAGGCGGTCGAAAGCAGACACGCGTCCGTTTGGGTCGGCGCGTTGGGCCGACTTTTCTGTCCGGGCCGACCCGAACGGACGGCGGCGGACGAAATGGTTCGCCCCATTGGAGTTGCTCTTAAGGCTGGCCATAGTGGGGTAACATAACCGGTAACATGCACTTGGGACTAGCAAACATGCTTATGTGGCACACAATTAAAGAAGTGAGTGAGGGTTAGAGTAACATAGGTAGATACCGTATCATATTAAATGTTATGCTACTTTGTGTCATGCATGACAATAAATATGATCATCTATGATACTACTTTATGATACTATGCACTATGGAGGTAATATCATACACTAATATCATGATACTAGTCTCTACTCCTAATGGAGCAGTTGGTAGTCTCGCTTTCAGGTTTTTTTTCGTCCCACCTCCCATGGTTTTTTATACCTCCTTCCACCTTTCCTGGGTTTTTTTCCGTAGATTTTTTTCATCCCCTCCCCCTACTTCATCTGTTTATTTTTGCGTCACCCTCTCACACAACGAAAAAAATCTGAACAGATCAGAACTTTCCATACTGGCGCAAGTTATTTAGTAATGTAGAATCAATCATGAACAATCTCTAAAGATCAAATCTGAATTAATTAACCTTACCTTAAATCACTCAATCACATTAATTAGAAAACAAATAATTGATTTTCAAAAAAATCGCTCAATCACATTAACCTTAAGTTAACTCATGGATGGTAATCAATCTCCAAACAAAGGAAACAATATATCGAGGGAACAGTAAATAAACTCCCTTTCTTATGACATGTATATGATCTTCCCTTTTCTCTCCGTTGTCGAGCGTTCTTGATTCTCGAGGCCGATGCTTGGGCTGCGTCACTGGGTCGCGACGGTGTCGGAGGACAAGGACGGCGAGGCCGGGTGCCGCGGCCGGTGGAGGGGGCAAAGAAGGGCGACTTCCCTGGCCCTGGTCGTGGCCGTGGGAGTGGGTGCGGTGGAAGCGGCACTTGAAGGACCCGGCATGTGTGGCCGGCGCGCAAACGCGCTTGGAAGCGGGCCCGTAGCCGCCGGACGGCGCCGACGCCAACCCGGGCCACCTCCTCCGCGTATTCTTGGAGCTGTGGTTGGCCGATTTACATGAAATTAATTCCCTCAGTTGTGGTGGAAAATATAATACACATAGTTCATATTGTTATGCACTAGCGTGTGTGTGTGAAATAGATGGATTATGGTCCCGTACCCAATAAGATGGATATGTGTGTGTGTGTGTGTGTTAGAGAGAGAGAGGGAGCGGGGGAGAGAGAGTGAGGAAGAGGGAGGGAGAGAGTGTGTGTGTGAGGATTTGATGGTAAAAAAGGTCGCCAATGTCACTTGATATATATGAGAATGCTAATATTCAACTCTTAAAGTTAATGTGGCCCGTTGCAACGCACGAGCGTTCTTCTAGTATATGATACTCCCCATTATGACTAGCCCAACTAGTAGCCCGCTTCTCTTCTCTCACCTCTTCTCTCTCTTCCAACTAAGTAAAAATATAATATTTAATGTCTTATAACCCGCCTACATCACCTTATTGTACTCGCTCTAACGGTCACACGGTAGATAGAAATGCATGGCCGACTGGCTGGTTCCATCATCGCAGCTCAAACTTGAGTGCAGGAATTAAAACTACCAACTGGCCCAATAACACAGTACTCCCTTCGTTTCGAAATACTTTGTGGGTTAGTCTCGGGAAACGGTTTTCAGAAATTTTTGGATTTTTTTCATCTGAAATTTCCAAACGAAATTCAAACTGAAAAAAAAGTTGCATCAAGATATATGCTCCCTCCTTTTGAACTAAAACATATTCTGAAACGGAGGGAGACACAAACTGGTTCATGTCCAACGGGTCAGCGTGATTCTCCTTCAACTGGTTTTTGTGTCGTGTGTTTTGCAGTTTTTTTTTTTTGAATATATTAACATAAACGAAACTGCCGTGCACACGACAGTTCCTGGCCCATATGTAGACGACGCTGGAATCGAGCGGAGTACAAATGCTCGCCAACTGATGGTGGCCGTAGCATGTCAGCCGTAAATAGGCCGCTGTCTTATCGTTCGCATAGCAACGCTCTAACATAAAAGGAAGTTGGCAAAAACTGGATCCTGCAAGAGCTCCAGCGAGATGAGTTACGCGATGTGACAACAAGCCACAAGATGGCACAAGTGCATACGAGTGCGATTTGGCATTAGCAAGACGTTTAAAGGGCCGAACTTTTATAAAATTTGGCTAAATTTGTATTTAAAAATATCAACAATCTACAATATCGAATAAAATGTAATACGAAATAATTGGATCTGATGGTATTGATTTAGCATTGTAATGTTGATATTTATTTCTAAATTTGGTCAAACTTGACAAAAAAATTACTTATATAAAACAAACTGCTAATTTGGTGTTCTTGTAAGATTACAATCACACAAATGTTCCTCCGAACTCGTTCATGTATGTTCTTCTCATCTGTCCGGACCAGGAGGAGGGAGAACTACGGATCAACATTTTTGGTGAGTCAATAAGGTTATTAAAGATTTAGGTACTAGAGTTAGGGTTACAAAAAAGATACAATTTCTTACTAAAAAAATCAGTTGACTTTGTTCTTCACACTTAACTTGAATAATGGAATATACATTTTGAAATTTAAAATGAAACAATAATAAAATCAGTACGCTAATTAATAGAAGATCAGTAAAAGTTTCAGAAAAGTAAAAAACATAAATACAAGAAGCTCTCACTGCATATGGTTGTGGTCCAGTCAAATCAATTTTGCATTTTTTTAACTTTTCTGTTAAAAAAATAGCTTTTAAGGCTGATATTTTGCTTATAGGATATCGAGACATTACTAATTTTATCTTATATATACATAAGAAGTTCATCCCCACTACATGATTTATCTTAACATGCAAGCTGTCCACGTCAGCAGATCAGCCACGTCATCATTCCGTAACCGGCTTACAGATGGGCCGAGGAAAAGATCAGCAGGCCACCTCAGCGATCAGTTACCAGTGTTACCGGAGGACCGAAGGGACGCTCACAGCGGTACAGAGTACAGAAGGACCTCCCTCCCGAGTCCGACCCACCTTGCTATGCTCCAGACCGTCCTCGCGCCTGCGGCCTCCGACAGATCGGAAGCGGCCATCACGGTGCGTCCCCACTTCCAGCGGGATCGAGAAGGAGCTTGCTGGCCTCCCCCGACCTCCTCCTTGATGCCATCAATGCCTGCAAGGCTGCAAGATCCGGAGGAGCTCCCTCAAGCCGTTGTTGTGCTCCTGGCCCTCATTGCGTCGGCGGCCTCGGGCGCGGCTGATGTGGCCATCGTTGCGGCGTCGCCGCAGCCCCGGTTCTAGCGGGATGAGCTGGACAAGGAGAGGCTCGCTTCGCCACCGTCATTAAGGCCCGCAAGAGCCATACCAGCGCAGTCGATTCAGCCTACGCGCATGTTGCTGGTCTGCATGGCGCCCTCGCACAGCCGGACTAGGACAGAGCAAACGCGGCCTTCCCCGCCCCCGCGCCGGCCTCCGTTCCAGCGGGATGTCCTCGAGAATGAGAACCTTGCAGGCATCCCTCCTCGGCGTCGCCATCAATGCCCAAGGTACGTGTATCTTACTCTATTCTTCAGACTTTTCAGACTGCAGTTTTTTCTCCCTGACATTTCTTCAATTTCGTCAGACTTCTACTACCTACCATCAACCATCGTGTGTCACACTTGCAGAGTCCTGAAGTGTAATAATTTCTTGGCGCTTGCTGGTAAGTAGCTCTCAGGTGCTTTCTAGCTTCAATAGGGCGAGGACGGTGACGTACGGACTGGACTACAGCAATACCACTTCTGCAATTGAAGCCCTGTTGTCCTTCTGTAGATTTTACTTTCCTCACACCAAGTACACAGTCCACTGCTTCAAGCCCTGTACGGCCCAATTCTAGAATCATCCTACACTGTTTATCTTCTCCGTTGCCATCTGGGACCGGCGAACAACCTCAGCGAAAACCTTTCTGCTGCAGGTAATTAATGCATGACGCTCCACTTCCACTCCCCACTATCTCAACAAGAAACTGATGGATCCCCATATAAAGTGCTTACCCCGCTTATACATCCTCCAGTATAGGTGGATGTTTGCCATAGGGCACTCATACTTGCCGCTGGTGAACAACTCCCTCCCCCGTCATCCACATTCAGACATTCCCGATGACATATTGCCGGTTGAGTCACAAATTCGGATTTCTTCAGGTACTAGATGACTTGAATGCCCGAGCCATAATCTTAGTTGTTCTTCCCTCGCTGCATACCCATGTGTCTCAGATTTATGGTTCCTATAGGTATATATAGTTCCCATCCATTGCTAATTTTTAATTTTGTGTGCTTGCTTAACATCTAAATTCAATTTGCTTTACTGAATGCATAGCCTTGCATGACATATTGCCCGTTGAATCACAAATTTGGAATTCTTCAGGTGTTGGACGACTTGGATGCTCAGGCAGTCATCTTCGTTGGTCTACCCTCACTGCATACCCAAGCGCGTCAGGTACACATTGTTCCCATCCATTGCTACTTCTTCATCTTTGTGTACTTGATTAATATTTAAATCTAATTTAGCTTGATCGAACACATAGCCTATTCTGGATTTTATTGCCTGATCCAGATCTGAATTTTATTTTGCTTGATTGAAGAATATATCCTGGAATTGTATCTGCTTACCCTATCATGTCCATGGTGCTACTAAGGCCACAAGCTGACTACTACTGCCTTCAGACCCGCATTTCTCCTTTTATCTCATATATGCATGTGCGTGACATCAAATATTTGGTTCTCCTTTCTGTTTTGGGATTCATTCATGCCAGTGTTTATCAGTTCGATGCTGAACAATCTATTAATTTGTGATGCTCCTCCTGGCCTATAGGTATTGGACTAAATGTTGTTGCGTAAATTTATCTCGAGCTGATTTGTCTGTCAATCAATTTGATACTTTGTATGCCTCCTGTATTTTTATTGAATCGAAGGTTAACATAGTTTCATGACTTTTATGTGTTGTTTGCTGTCCCCTTACAGGAATCCTCTCTGTTTTATTGTAGGTTAATTGGCTGCTACCTTCTGACCGACCAACGTTGTTATTGACTAGCCTACATGTAATTATATAAATGTTGGTAGCCAAAGTTTTTTCCTACTAACGTGTCTCTGGACCCCCCCCCCCCGGTAGTTCAAATACTCTATTTTTTCGACATTTTGTGTTGTATTTTTGAAAGGCAAACTACTTCAGATCATTCCTTGCCTTTCTAAGAGAATTACCGAATGTACAACATGTTTGCTGTACTGTATCAGAAATGCAGATTGTATGTACCAGTTGTTCTACTGATGTGCATGCGATCTCAGTTTTAGAATCGTTAATGCAACCATCCTTACATCATTTATGCTATTCGGCAATATACTGGAGGCACTTGCTAATTCGCATGGCAGGCTATTATATGTGCCAATGTATTTGCTACACCATCAACTACCTTTTTTCCCGCGACTATATATCTATTTTTGAACATGGGGTTCCCGCAGCAACGCACGGGGAATCATCTAGTATAAGAGAATGATATTGTTATTTTCAGGGCTTCGGTTTTGACCTCAGCTTAACAATCATACTTTGGATGTTCGTTAAAAATTAAAATTCCCATTTCTGAACAAATTAGAGACATCAAAATCAAACTCCACAGATTTCTAATTGAACTTTACAGTATGGAAATATCTACTGCATGACGCACACAACTTACGATGATGTCTAGCAATTACAATATGGAAGCACACATGTGCAGAGAAATCTAGTAGTGAGGACTGGCTATTTAGATATAGAAAACTGTGTGCACATATATTGTGTATACAGTACTAACTCCCAGACATGATGGTGTAACGCCCTCTATGCGGCTATATCTCCCACGTGTCGAAGCACGACTTAGAGGCATAACCGCATTGAAAGCAATGTCGCAAGTGAGGTAATCTTCACACAACCTATGTAATACATAAGGGAAAGAGATACATAGTTGACTTACAATCGCCACTTCACACAAAACATGAATAAAGCATTACATCATACAGATACAATCAGGGTCCGACTATGGAACCAAAATAAAAGAAGACTACCCGAAATGCTACACAGATCCCTGATCGTCCCAACTGGGCTCCACTACTGATCAACTGAAACGAAACAACCCAAAGAACAAGATCTTCATCGAGCTCCTCCTTGAGCTCGGATGCGTCACCTGCACGGTTTCGTCGGCACCTGCAAACTGGTTTTGGAAGTATCTGTGAGTCACAGGGACTCAGCAATCTCACACCCGCGAGATCAAGACTATTTAAGATTAAAGGTAGGACATGGTAGTGAGGTGGAGCTACAGCAAGCGACTAGCATATCTGGTGGCTATCATACGCAAATGAGAGCGAGAAGAGAAGGCAAAAGCACGGTCGAACAACTATGATCAAGAAGTGATCCTAGAACAACCTACGTCAAGCATAACTCCAACACCGTGTTCACTTCCCGGACTCCGCCGAGAAGAGACCATCACGGTTACACACGCGGTTGATGTATTTTAATTAAGATCAACTTCGGGTTTTCTACAACCGGACATTAACAAATTCCCATCTGCCACATAACCGCGGGCACGGCTTTCGAAAGTTCAAACCCTGCAGGGGTGTCCCAACTTAGCCCATTATAAGCTCTCGCGATCAACGAAGGATATTTCTTCTCCCCGGGAGGACCCGATCAGTCTCGGAATCCCGGCTACAAGACATTTCGACAGTAATAAAACAAGTCCAGCAAGACCTCCCGGCGTGCCGACACCCTGATAGTAGCCGCGCGTATCTCGTCTCAGGCCACGACCGGATAAGCGAAGCGTACAGGTACCAACATAACCCAAGTTGCTAAGGGACGGTCCCGCACGGTGCTCTAGTTTGGACCAACACTTAGACAAGCATTGACCCGGGGGGGCTAAATAAAGATGACCCTTGGGTTAATTACTCCCAAGGGAAAAGTAGGTGGTGGTGAGGCAAATGGTAAAAGCAATGTTGGGCCGTGCTGGAGGAGTCTTATTCAAAGCGAACTGTCAAGGGGGTCCCATAAATCACCCGACCGCGTTAGGGACGCAAAATCCGGGAACATAATACTGATATGACGGAAACTAGGGCGGCAAGAGTGGAACAAAACACCAGGCATAAGGCCGAGCCTTCCACCCTTTACCAAGTATATAGATGCATTAATAATATAAGAGATATTGTGATATCCCAACAAGTAAACATGTTCCAACAAGGAACAACATCTCCATGTTCCAACAAGGAACAAACTTCATCTTCACCTGCAACTAACAACGCTATAAGAGGGGCTGAGCAAAGCGGTAACATAGCCAAACAACGGTTTGCTAGGACAAGGTGGGTTAGAGGCTTGGTTTAACAATATGGGAGGCATGATAAGCAAATGGTAGGTATCGCAGCATAGGCATAGCAAAAGAGCGAGCAACTAGCAAGCAAAGATAGAAGTGATTTCGATGGTATGGTCATCTTGCCTGAGATCCCGCAAGGAAGAAGAACGAGTCCATGAAGAAGACAAACGGACGGAGTCGAACGAATCCTCACAACTCCGGAACGAAACCGAAACTAACGAGAGAAGCAAACCGGAAAGAAGCAAGCAACATAGTAAAACAATCATCACATAAACATGGCATGATGCACAAGCGAGTATGATGCATGTCCGGTTTAAATAGCATGGCATGGCTAAGTGCAACAAACAACACTACAAATTAAGTGGAGCTCAATATGCAACGAGTTGCATATTGACGAAACTTCACAACATTTATTTAGTTCACTCTTGTTTATGTACCCAACAATATTAAATGTTGATTAACATGGCAAGGGGTGAAGCACAACAAAACTACCTATTTAGGCAAGTTTAAATGAGGCCGGAAATAACAAACAACAATTCCGAAAAATCCTCATATGCATATTTCGAATTTGCTACTGTTCTGCCTAAAACATATTTTAATGTTGTTAAACAGGAAAATAAAGTGCAACATGTTAATCTATGCATTTTTCCACCCCATTTACATATAAAGTTTATTTAATTCCGAGCTACGGTTAAATAGTTCTGAATTAAATCATTTTAACATGGCATTTGAGCAAATTTAAACAAACAGCATTTTAAGCATTTTAAACATAGTTAAAAGTGGCATATTATGAAACTAGATAAAATTCTAAGCATTTTACATATTTAAAACATTTTAATCCGATGCACGGTTTGTGAGATATTAAATGCATGAACATAAGGGTTTTTCTGTAAAACAGTAATTCACCGGATAAAGCTAAAATTGCTGGGCAGGAAAAAACATAACACGGGCCAAAACAGAAGGATCTGGGCTGCTCACATCCATGGGCTTGGCCCGGTCGATGGAAGAGGCGCTGGAAGGGGCGCTGGGCCATGCGCTGGCGTGGCGCGGTCAACACCAAGGGTCAAAGCGCTGCTGCTCTCGTATCTGAAGAACAGAAGCAGCAGCAGCAGGTTCAGAGCGACGGACGGCGGGACTTGGGCGCGACGCTGGAGATGGCGGGGCGGCCATGGCGCAGCTCCCGGCGACGAGGACAAGGCGAGGAGGAGCCGATCCAGGTGGAGGAGACCTGGAACTTGGCGCGCGAGCAAGGAACCGAGGCAGGGGACTCGAGGAGGACTTGGCGCTGCCGTCTCTTGCGGCGGCCGCAACAGAAGCTTGGCGCGCGACCATGGCTTGGCGTCAGCTAGGGACGTCCAGGAAGTCAGGGGACGACCGGATCCTTGACCGGCGCGTGAGAAGAGGTAGCTTGGGCACGAGGCTCATCCTCGCGGCAGCGGGGTTGGAAGCATGCGGTCACCGCGATGCGAAGGAGGCCGGGGCTTGCTGCGGCTGACGAAGAGGCACGGCGACGCAGGTACGGCGAGGTGGGACTCACAGGCGGCGGATCTGGGCGGAGGCGGAGCGGCGCTGGGGCGGGGGAACTTGAGGCGCAGGGGACGAAGGACGCCGACGAGCTTGCTCCGGGACGAGGAGGCCATGGCGGGGCATGCTCCTGTTCTCCCTGAAGAAAGAGAGACAGAGGCCGCGGGGGACTTGGCGACGGGGACGTGTGAGGGCGGCGCGAGAACCACCGAATCCGAGGTCAGGGCGGCGGAGGAGCTCCGTTCCCGGCGACGGTAGAGGGAGGCGGGCGACGGTGGCCGGCTCCAGCAGCGGGATGACAAACGGGCGGCGGCTGTTGCTCCCTATGCAGCACAAGAGCGGGAGAGAGAGATGTGAGGGAGAGACAGGGGAAAGAAGAAGCAGAAGAAGAATCAACAAAGGAGAGGGACGCGACGGCCCTGCTAGTCGCCGGCAAGGAGCGGCTCGGAGGCCTCGGGCACGAGGAGATCGACGAGCGGTGCTGGTTCCTCGGCCAGGAGGAGGGAGGAATCGAAGGGAGCCATGGGAGGGCTCTGGTTGGGTGGATCGATGGATTGGTAGGTGGAGGCGCTGGTTGGTGGTTTGGACAGGTGGGATCCCGATGGGGATTGAGCGGGTGGCGGCGCGATGGGACAAGAAGCCTAGGTTTTAGGGATTGGACTTATATTTATATCACATGAATTTAGGTTAGGGGAAATCACGACCCTACGATCGGAATCGGGCGGCTGAGAAAAAATTGGTTAGGAAGTCCAATCAAGAAAACGGAGATGTTTTACAGATGTTAGGAGATGATCTGAATGCAACGGTGATGACTGAGCGGATCGGGTTCGAGACACTTTCGGACGCGCGCGAGGGGTCTGAGTACAGTGTAGAGAGGGTCAAACGGTCAGACAAGAGGGAATCGAAAACCCTGTTGGACTCGGATCAGTCAACGAAGGCAAGGGGGAACGCGGCAACTACGAACGAACCACGAGTTTAAGAAAAACATGCTGATGCAATGCGTATGATGCGATGATGAATGCAACAAACAAATAAATACACACGTCGATAACGAAAAACATGGAAGGCGTCTGAAGCGTCGGTCTCGGGGCGTCACAACACTCCACCACTACGAGAGGATCTCGTCCCGAGATCTAGAATGGCACCGGAGAAAAGCGGAAGAGGAAGAGGTAAAACAAAGTTGCTTCTTTGACAAACGAGTGAAACCATGAACCTTGAGAGGTTGAAAAGTTGAAAGAAAGAACACAACAGAGTTGAACGAACTTGAAAACACTCCGTTAGAGAAGAGGAACATGGGATACGACGAGAACCAAGAGGTTTAGTGATAAGATAGATATTGAAACCACTACGGTTAAAACTAGATAGAGAAGGAATAAGATTGATATAATTTGAGCAGCACTCCGATTGAAAATGGAAGGAATAGAACATGATTTTGACAAGATGAGAGGACACCTGATGAAATCAATCAACACACTGCCTCCAGAACTATTGAAAAAAATGGCACAAGGGGTAAGAAAGATTTCAGACAGCACTCCGGTTGAGAAGGGGGCCGAAACTTGATAAGATGGAAAGAACTTGAAAAGAGAACACCACACTCCGGTTAAATGGATTAGCAAGGAAAAGAGCATGATCTCCAAATGAGATGATGGGTCGAAGAAAACATCACAATGCCTTCAGGACAAATGAAAGAGTGGAATCAAGAGAACAGAGAAGAGAACAACAACTTCTATCACAATTGAATTTGAAAGAGCCTCCTTAAAAAGATGGATACAACGGAGTTGTTGGAAAACCAACAACGAAAAGAATAAGCTTGTAGTGGGCTTATGGAAACATCTCAACATTATGAGGTGAGCTTCTGCCACCAACGGAAACAAATGATTGGATTGAGAGCAACACGGAGATGAAACTTCTTTCACCGGGAGGACAAATGAAGAACTTGGGTCATTTATAAGCACCATAAAAAGCAACAATCCTTAGGGAAAGCTTTAGGTGAAATATAACCCAAGATAACTCCAATGAAGAGATTGATGGATTTAAAATACCTCATCCTTGACAACATGTGAATCATGAAGCACGAAGTGAAATTGTCAAGAGTGACATAACACCACCTCAAAAGATATTGATAGAAAGAATTGCACTCCTTATTGCAAGATGAATAATGCTTGAACTCCTCTGAAAAGAAACTTGATGAATGCTTCGAGAAGGAATTAAATCCTTGATGAACCATCATGTAGAACCTTCATGAAGAACTCCGGTAAACAAAAGGAATGATAGAAAGAAAGAGAAGTTGAAAACACAAGGTGAAGCCTTGCAATGATTTAGATGGATCTTCGTGATGATGAGAGCTTGGAACTCCGGGAAAAGAAAAGATGAAACAATTGAAACCGAGAATTTATTCATCATGAACAAACTCCGAAAGAAGGAATTAATCACTTGGTTGAAACAAGAATAATAATTACATTATGCATATCCTTCACCAATTCAAATTGATGACAATCCACGGATTTGGCATACTACTTATTCTCGTAGGAAGGATGAAGATAGATATAGCTCAACTTGAGAAGGTCTTCAACGATCCACCGGTAGAATTGGAAAGAACAAATGAATCTATATGAAAACGAAGGAAGAGAACTTTTGAACGAACCACCATAAGAATTGAAAATGAAAGTAGCAAAGGCACAATTCACTAGGAAGAATTGAAAAACGAATGAAGATATTTGAGGGGATTTAGATACAAGTGAACGAATAGACGACGAGCTGATTGGAGAATACTTGAGTGATGCACCGGTAAGATTTGGAGAATGAGATGCTGAGAATGAATAATTCTGAGATGATGGGCTCCGGAGAATCAAACTGAAAAGATTCCTGAATGCTCCGGATGGGTGAAAAGAATTCTCACAATCGAAAACAATTATGAGAGGATGTTATGAAGTTAGAACCATGAATCTTGAAGAGAATGGAGCAAGATTTAAGGGAAACTCTTCAAGATCCGAGAATGACGAGGAGAAACACCACAATGATCTGTTGAGATACTCCGGGATGAAAATTAGAAAGGTTGAACCAATGATGAAAAGAATTTGAAAGCGATCTTGGAGAAGGAATATGGTTGATGATAATTCATTCTTACGTCAAGCTTGGAAAAGAATTTGGGAGTAGCTCCGGGATAAATTAGAAGAGTCAGGTAAGATCCTGGGAAAAGACCTGTGGGTTAGGGCCCACTCGAAAGAAACATCGTTGAAGGGTTGCTTGAAATAAAGATTGCACTGGTAGAATTAAACGGCTTGAATGAGGTAACAACCTCGAAATAGTTAGAATTGATGCGGAGTGGAAACACGAATCTTCAGAGATATCTCTTCAACATTTGGGAACAAAAGATTAGCGAGAGTTGAACGATTAAGAGGTACACCGGCATGAGAAAACATTTGAGATGAGGAAAGAGATATGATCAACACCGAAAGCTTGAATTTAGTGCACCGGGGAAGAAAAAAGAATGAAGAATGATAAACTTGAAGCACCGTTAGTATCTTCATAGAAAATCACCGGATAAGAACATTAAAAGAAAAGAATGAAGAGACTTCTCATGAATAAAATGGATACTTGATTAAGAAATCCGTGTCCTTGAAGAAATAAGGGTGGGAGGGCGGGAAAACAAAGACAACTTGGAACGGATGAAGCAAACACCGTTGAGAAGAACTGATAAATGATCTTGCGAATGTTGAAGTGATCGAACCCACTTGAAGAGAGACACACCGGTTAAAAAGGATTGGCAAAACAATCTTGATGATCAAGAAGGATTGGTATTCACATCGTAGTATGAGAACACCGTTTACGAAAAAGGTATGGAATCAACACTTGACTTCGAAGCAACTCGAATACCATAAATAAGACAAAACAAAGGATTGGCTTGTAGAATAAGACGGAACAAACATATGATAGAGATTTCGTCCAAAGTGTTCGTGGTGGGTCCCACACGGGCACGACGTATAGCGGACGTCACGAATGACTAACAAGACGTCCCCGAATCAGCATAGCCAAGGATTCTTTAAGACGCCTTGCGACCACTGTAAATCGGCCGTGGATGGGCGGACCACTAGACGTTAGACCCCAATCTCAAATCATACATCTGTCGGAAAGATATCCTATAAGCTACTAGAATTCCCACTTATAAACTCCTGAAACTTTCTGGTTATACAATCAGGTGTTAGGGATACAGGGGACACAAAATATATCACCCAAACTAACAATACCTAGATCCAGCTGTATCCATCCTTCAACACATAACCAAGAAACCTTCGGAAATCGTTTACCTCAACCTTGGAAAAGCATCCGTTATATGAGTTATGGCAATACTCCCGCACTCACCTCAGTACTGGGTTATCAGGGTTATCTCACCAACAACTGTACAAAAGAGATTTTCGATGTCGGCGAAACTCAGGTATTCCAGAACTGTAACGATAAAATTGTGACGACAACACCTCGGAGCTCAACTCCCCGGGACACTGCCACAACCCCTAAATGTCAGGAGGCACCAAGAACAATGTTCTCGTCACAAAACCATCGGAACGATTCTAAGATACCCGCGTGATCCTAAAAAAAAATTTAGTGAAATTTTAGGAGAGGAGAGTCAAAACTCTACGTCAGGATGCCTCACCAGAGCGACGAAGGGACTGGGGAGTAAAAAGAATCCTACTCTCCGATATATATAATCCTAAGACTCAAAACTTTTTTCTAGACTCAACAACGCCAGCGATTCGATCAAGCAGGGGGGCTCCTAAGTCGGGGATGGCTCTGATTACCAACTTGTAACGCCCTCGATGCGGCTATATCTCCCACGTGTCGAAGCACGACTTAGAGGCATAACCGCATTGAAAGCAATGTCGCAAGTGAGGAAATCTTCACACAACCCATGTAATACATAAGGGAAAGAGATACATAGTTGGCTTACAATCGCCACTTCACACAAAACATGAATAAAGCATTACATCATACAGATACAATCAGGGTCCAACTACGGAACCAAAATAAAAGAAGACTACCCGAAATGCTACACAGATCCCTGATCGTCCCAACTGGGCTCCACTACTGATCAACTGAAACGAAACAACCCAAAGAACAAGATCTTCATCGAGCTCCTCCTTGAGCTCTGATGCGTCACCTGCACGGTTTCGTCGGCACCTGCAAACTGGTTTTGGAAGTATCTGTGAGTCACGGGGACTCAGCAATCTCACACCCGCGAGATCAAGACTATTTAAGCTTAAAGGTAGGACAGGGTAGTGAGGTGGAGCTACAGCAAGCGACTAGCATATCTGGTGGCTATCATACGCAAATGAGAGCGAGAAGAGAAGGCAAAAGCACGGTCAAACAACTATGATCAAGAAGTGATCCTAGAACAACCTACGTCAGGCATAACTCCAACACCGTGTTCACTTCCCGGACTCCGCCGAGAAGAGACCATCACGGTTACACACGCGGTTGATGTATTTTAATTAAGATCAACTTCGGGTTTTCTACAACCGGACATTAACAAATTCCCATCTGCCACATAACCGCGGGCACGGCTTTCGAAAGTTCAAACCCTGCAGGGGTGTCCCAACTTAGCCCATTATAAGCTCTCGCGATCAACGAAGGATATTCCTTCTCCCCGGGAAGACCCGATCAGTCTCGGAATCCCAGCTACAAGACATTTTGACAGTAATAAAACAAGTCCAGCAAGACCTCCTGGCGTGCCGACACCCTGATAGTAGCCGTGCGTATCTTGTCTCAGGCCACGACCGGATAAGCGAAGCGTACAGGTACCAACATAACCCAAGTTGCCAAGGGACGGTCCTGCACGTTGCTCTAGTTTGGACCAACACTTAGACAAGCATTGGCCCGGGGGGGCTAAATAAAAATGACCCTTGGATTAATTACTCCCAAGGGAAAAGTAGGTGGTGGTGAGGCAAATGGTAAAAGCAATGTTGGGCCTTGCTGGAGGAGTCTTATTCAAAGCGAACTGTCAAGGGGGTCCCATAAATCACCCGACCGCGTTAGGGACGCAAAATCCGGGAACATAATACCGATATGACGGAAACTAGGGCGGCAAGAGTGGAACAAAACACCAGGCATAAGGCCGAGCCTTCCACCCTTTACCAAGTATATAGATGCATTAATAATATAAGAGATATTGTGATATCCCAACAAGTAAATATGTTCCAACAAGGAACAACATCTCCATGTTCCAACAAGGAACAAACTTCATCTTCACCTGCAACTAACAAAGCTATAAGAGGGGCTGAGCAAAGCGGTAACATAGCCAAACAACGGTTTGCTAGGACAAGGTGGGTTAGAGGCTTGGTTTAACAATATGGGAGGCATGATAAGCAAATGGTAGGTATCGCAGCATAGGCATAGCAAAAGAGCGAGCAACTAGCAAGCAAAGATAGAAGTGATTTCGAGGGTATGGTCATCTTGCCTGAGATCCCGCAAGGAAGAAGAACGAGTCCATGAAGAAGACAAACGGACGGAGTCGAACGAATCCTCACAACTCCGGAACGAAACCGAAGCTAACGAGAGAAGCAAACCGGAAAGAAGCAAGCAACATAGTAAAACAATCATCACATAAACATGGCATGATGCACAAGCGAGTATGATGCATGTCCGGTTTAAATAGCATGGCATGGCTAAGTGCAACAAACAACACTACAAATTAAGTGGAGCTCAATATGCAACGAGTTGCATATTGACGAAACTTCACAACATTTATTTAGTTCACTCTTGTTTATGTACCCAACAATATTAAATGTTGATTAACATGGCAAGGGGTGAAGCACAACAAAAGTACCTATTTAGGCAAGTTTAAATGAGGCCGGAAATAACAAACAACAATTCCGAAAAATCCTCATATGCATATTTCGAATTTGCTACTGTTCTGCCTAAAACATATTTTAATGTTGTTAAACAGGAAAATAAAGTGCAACATGTTAATCTATGCATTTTTTCACCCCATTTACATATAAAGTTTATTTAATTCCGAGCTACGGTTAAATAGTTATGAATTAAATCATTTTAACATGGCATTTGAGCAAATTTAAACAAACAGCATTTTAAGCATTTTAAACATAGTTGAAAGTGGCATATTATGAAACTAGATAAAATTCTAAGCATTTTACATATTTAAAACATTTTAATCCGATGCACGGTTTGTGAGATATTAAATGCATGAACATAAGGGTTTTTCTGTAAAATAGTAATTCACCGAATAAAGCTAAAATTGCTGGGCAGGAAAAAACATAACACGGGCCAAAACAGAAGGACCTGGGCTGCTCACATCCATGGGCTTGGCCCGGTCGATGGAAGAGGCGCTGGAAGGGGCGCTGGGCCATGCGCTGGCGTGGCGCGGTCAACACCAAGGGTCAAAGCGCTGCTGCTCTCGTATCTGAAGAACAGAAGCAGCAGCAGCAGGTTCAGAGCGACGGACGGCGGGACTTGGGCGCGACGCTGGAGATGGCGGGGCGGCCATGGCGCAGCTCCCGGCGACGAGGACAAGGCGAGGAGGAGCCGATCCAGGCGGAGGAGACCTGGAACTTGGCGCGCGAGCAAGGAACCGAGGCAGGGGACTCGAGGAGGACTTGGCGCTGCCGTCTCTTGCGGCGGCCGCAACAGAAGCTTGGCGCGCGGCCATGGCTTGGCGTCAGCTAGGGACGTCCAGGAAGGCGGGGGACGACCGGATCCTTGACCGGCGCGTGAGAAGAGGCAGCTTGGGCACGAGGCTCATCCTCGCGGCAGCGGGGTTGGAAGCATGCGGTTACCGTGATGCGAAGGAGGCCGGGGCTTGCTGCGGCTGACGAAGAGGCACGGCGGCGCAGGTACGGCGAGGTGGGACTCACAGGCGGCGGATCTGGGCGGAGGCGGAGCGGCGCTGGGGCGGGGGAACTTGAGGCGCAGGGGACGAAGGACGCCGACGAGCTTGCTCCGGGACAAGGAGGCCATGGCGGGGCATGCTCCTGTTCTCCCTGAAGAAAGAGAGACAGAGGCCGCGGGGGACTTGGCGACGGGGACGTGTGAGGGCGGCGCGAGAACCACCGGATCCGAGGTCAGGGCGGCGGAGGAGCTCCGTTCCCGGCGACGGCAGAGGGAGGCGGGCGACGGCTGGCCGGCTCCAGCAGCGGGATGACGAACGGGCGGCGGCTGTTGCTCCCTGTGCAGCACAAGAGCGGGAGAGAGAGATGTGAGGGAGAGACAGGGGAAAGAAGAAGCAGAAGAAGACAACAAAGGAGAGGGACGCGACGGCCCTGCTAGTCGTCGGCGAGGAGCGGCTCGGAGGCCTCGGGCACGAGGAGATCGACGAGCGGCGCTGGCTCCTCGGCCAGGAGGAGGGAGGACTCGAAGGGAGCCATGGGAGGGCTCTGGTTGGGTGGATCGATGGATTGGTAGGTGGAGGCGCTGGTTGGTGGTTTGGACAGGTGGGATCCCGATGGGGATTGAGCGGGTGGCGGCGCGATGGGACAAGAAGCCTAGGTTTTAGGGATTGGACTTATATTTATATCACATGAATTTAGGTTAGGGGAAATCACGACCCTACGATCGGAATCGGGCGGCTGAGAAAAAATAGGTTAGGAAGTCCAATCAAGAAAACGAAGATGTTTTACAGATGTTAGGAGATGATCTGAATGCAACGGTGATGACTGAGCGGATCGGGTTCGGGACACTTTCGGACGCGCGCGAGGGGTCTGAGTACAATGTAGAGAGGGTCAAACGGTCAGACAAGAGGGAATCGAAAACCCTGTTGGACTCGGATCAGTCAACGAAGGCAAGGGGGAACGCGGCAACTACGAACGAACCACAAGTTTAAGAAAAACATGCTGATGCAATGCGTATGATGCGATGAAGAATGCAACAAACAAATAAATACACACGTCGATAACGAAAAACATGGAAGGCGTCTGAAGCGTCGGTCTCGGGGCGTCACAATAGAACATATACTATGTCATACTAACTCTAAGACATGATGTAACTGTCAGCTCTAGTAATCATAATCTGGCAAATTCCCATTTTTATGCGTTCTTTTTTCCTTTACTACCCGATCACAAGAGTTGTCACCTCAGAATGCAAAACAATAAAATTTCTTCTATTGTTCACATTGGCTTAGATAACTAAAATCTTGCCTTCCAAGAAGCAGCAAATTGCATTATTGGCATAGTGAATTGAAGAAAATAAGCGCAATTTAATCCTGTTTCTTTCAGTTTCGCATCATAGAACCCCACTGGACATACAAACTCTAATCATATCCAAATTCAAGTTTGGCAGTAGAGGACACCGATTAGAAATGAAGACTACAATAAGCAAAGCCAAATACAATAAGCTGATGAAACTTTAAACAGTATAGAGCCTCCAGGTATGAAAATAAACAGGTGGTACATCACAGATAAGAGTAGACCAGTAAAATACATAGAAACAGAACTGCGCACTCGGCACTCATCTCTTAATATGCATTAAGCTAGTGTGTTCAGAAACCTGAATTTTGAGTCCAGCATCAGAAATTCTTCATGGCTCCCAGGCAAGAACTCAGATTCGCCACATATGGGCATAGGAACTTGGCGCAGTGGTCATTGCGTACCCTCGACATCGCCTCCGTCTCCAGGTTGAGCACAAAAAGGCCGCCCTCGCCCACAGCACGCAAGAACAAGGAGCCACTCTGGTCGCACAATGCTACGACAGAGAGCCCCCACCCGGCAGAAGGATCAAGGATTGTCGACGGCAACACCGACGTCAGATGTACCATCTTGTGAAGCTCCCACGAGTTGCCATGGGTGCCGTCGTCTTCCAAGTTCCAGATGGAGATCACATTCACAGGTTCATCCAGGAGAACCAAGGAGAGACACCCCTGAGCTGAACTGAACAGGCGAACGGCTTCTGCGGCATGGTTCAGGCGGTGAATGCCTGCGCGCAGCGGAAGGTCGAATCGGCACACCGAGACATCGGCCTGGCCGGGGCGAACGGCCAGTGCGTGCACCGCATTCGGGAGGGCACGGGTGCCGCATATCCAGTGGACGGCACCACGGTGGACGACGACAGGGGAGCAGAGGTGGACCACCATGTTACCAGGAAGTTGGGCCGTCACAGCCGTGCCCCACTGCCCGGTCTGGGAGGAGAAGACGCGCAGGCGGATCCCATTTGGGCGGTCCATCGCCGCAAGCAGGCGGAACGAGGAGCCATCGGCGTCGAGGAAGACGATGTTCTCGGGGGATGTTGTGGGCGGGAGAGGGGGGAGGAAGGTGGAGGTCCCG
Source organism: Triticum timopheevii (assembly GCA_963921465.1). Classification (NCBI taxonomy): domain Eukaryota; kingdom Viridiplantae; phylum Streptophyta; class Magnoliopsida; order Poales; family Poaceae; genus Triticum; species Triticum timopheevii. The sequence goes on along the minus strand of OY997270.1, from coordinate 397,719,098 downwards.
GCCACGGGGTCGCAGACGCAGATCCTGACGGGGTCGCACGAGCTGGCCGGGGAACGGCGGAGGGCAAGGAGCCCGCCGGCGCCTGACGTGACGGGGGCGAACCCGCTGAGGCCGGCCGCGTCCGGCTTCGGCAAGAAGTGGGACAGGGGGAGGGCGGTTGCCTGCGACTGAGAGGGGCCGAGGGGGAGGAAGCGCGTGGGGCGGCGGAGGTAGAGGCGGCGACGGGGCAGCTTTTGGGAAGTGTCCAGGAAGAAGAAGCCGAGGAGAGGGGAGGGGTCGGAGCGCCCGGCGCGACCGCGGGAGAGGAAGGACGGCTCCAGGATGAGGCGGCGCCATGCTTTGCAGGTGGCTGCGCAGCGCACGACGGCGGTGGCGTCGCCCACGCGGGACAAGATCTCCAAGATGGTGTCCGCCGGGAGAGGCGGAAGCCGCAGAGGCGCGTCTATCGGCGGTGGCGGCGGCGGCGCCATGCGCCGACGAGGAAGAGGAGAAGCTGAGATGAGTCGAATTGTGCAGGGTGGGCCGAGGACCCGAAGTCAGATGCACTGGAGCATACCTGGCCAAACGGGCCGGGCCGTGCCAGCCCGCGGTAAACGTGCCTGGCACGGCATGGCCCGTGACGGCACAACTAATAGCCGGGCCGTGCCGTGCCGGCCCACCGGCGGGAGGTCACAGCCCAGGCACGGCCCAGCTACTAATCGGGCCAGCCCACCAACACGTCAGGCCCGCTAGTTTGTCTGCTATGCTAGTTTGTCTGCTATTTGACGCATTGGGCTTTTTAGCCTATTTTTTTTGTTGGGCCATATAGAGATGTATAAAAAACAAAAAAAATCATAATCGGGCTGTGCCGTGTCGGCCCGCGTGCTCAGACTAGCAGCCCAAGCACGGCACAGGGCGTGACGCATACCGGACCTGACCCGTTTAGCCCATGGCGGGCCGTGCCGGCGTGCACACGGGCAAGCCTGGTTAGCCCGACCCATTTGGGGCTCGAGTGCCCAAATTGCCAGGTGCGAACCATGCCTCAACACACACACCCTCGCGCTTTGGGTTCATCCTCTCTTGTTTTCTGAGGGCATGTGTTCATCCATTTAGGCTTGCGCAATAATATGGTTTTGATAAAAAGAATATGGTTTTGATAAAAAAGATTAACCCTTTGCAGACTAACTTGTTGCTTTGGTCAATATTGTGAATCAGTAGTCGAAGGTGAGAAAAAAATCATGAGACCGGTCTTTTCTCCCATCTATCTAGACCAACCCTAGAGGAGGCCACGAGTGATCACCAATCCCAAATCATCTCTTCTTCCATGATGCCTTCTTCTACGAATTTCCCAAATCTCTATTGAATGCTCCACACCATGCCTAGCAGGATTGCCGACTGTAGCTGGGTGTCACACCGAGGAGTAGTAAGGGAAATTAAAAAAGAGAAGGAACAAAATAAAAGTATTAGTTAGATTCGACTTGTACTTGTCTAGTTAATTTCAAATCCAAGTTCGATCCGTACTTGTGAGGAAGGCGGGTGCTTTTCCTCACCCCTGACTGATTGTCAGCACATTGGATGGTATGCAACTGTTGCGCACCACACGCCGCCCCTCTCGTTCCTGCTCAGCTGTAGAGAACGTGCATCATAAGTTCTGAGCTACTTATATACGTGTATATGATTACTTCCTACAAAGAAACCAAAGCACTTCGTCGTGCCCGTCTAGAAAAGGAAAGGAAGTCTTAGTCGACTGATTCCGATGAAGGATGGACGAGAGGTCTGCCATCAGAAAGAAATATGAAACTCATGAAATAATGCAAGAAGAGATGCTTTTGAAGGAAATATGCCCTAGAGGCAATAATAAAGTTATTATTTATTTCCTTATATCATGATAAATGTTTATTATTCATGCTAGAATTGTATTAACCGGAAACATGATACATGTGTGAATACATAAACAAACAGAGTGTCACTAGTATGCCTCTACTTGACTAGCTCGTTGATCAAAGATGGTTATGTTTCCTAACCATAGACATGAGTTGTCATTTGATTAACGGGATCACATCATTAGGAGAATGATGTGATTGACATGACCCATTCCGTTAGCTTAGCACCCGATCGTTTAGTATGTTGCTATTGCTTTCTTCATGACTTATACATGTTCCTATGACTATGAGATTATGCAACTCCCGTTTACCGGAGGAACACTTTGTGTGCTACCAAACGTCACAACGTAACTGGGTGATTATGAAGGTGCTCTACAGGTGTCTTCGAAGGTACTTGTTGGGTTGGCGTATTTCGAGATTAGGATTTGTCACTCTGAGTGTCAGAGAGGTATCTCTGGGCCCTCTCGGTAATGCACATCACTTAAGCCTTGCAAGCATTGCAGCTAATGAATTAGTTGCGAGATGATGTATTACAGAACGAGTAAAGAGACTTGTCGGTAACGAGATTGAACTAGGTATTGGATACCGACGATCGAATCTCGGGCAAGTAACATACCGATGACAAAGGGAACAACGTATGTTGTTATGCGGTCTGACCGATGAAGATCTTCGTAGAATGTGTGGGAGCCAATATGAGCATCCAGGTTCCGCTATTGGTTATTGACCGAGAATGGTTCTAGGTCATGTCTACATAGTTCTCGAACCCGTAGGGTCCGCACGCTTAACGTTACGATGACAGTTTTATTATGAGTTTATGTTTTGATGTACCGAAGGTTGTTCGGAATCCCGGATGTGATCATGGACATGACGAGGAGTCTCGAAACGGTCGAGACATAAAGATTGATATATTGGAAGCCTATATTTGGATATCGGAATCGTTCCGGGTGAAATCAGGATTTTACCGGAGTACCGGGGGGTTACCGGAACACCCCTGGGGGTTATTGGGCCTACATGGGCCTTAAGGGAGAAGAGGAGGGCCGGCCAGGGCAGGCCGCGTGCCTCCTCCCCCCTAGTCCGAATAGGACAAGGAAGGGGGGGCGGCGCCCCCCTTTCCTCTTCCCCTTCCCCCTTTCCTTCTCCAACAAGGCAAGAGGGGGGAGTCCTACTCCCGATTGGAGTAGGACTCCTCCAGGCGCACCCAAAGGGGCCGGTCGCACCTCCCCCTCCTCCTTTATATAGGGGGTAGGGGGGCACCCTAGAACACACAAGTTGATCTTCGTGATCGTTCCTTAGCCGTGTGCGGTGCCCCCCTCCACCATATTCCACCTCGGTCATATCATTGCGGTGCTTAGGCGAAGCCCTGCGTCGATAGAACATCATCATCGTCACCACGCCGTCGTGCTGACGGAACTCATCCCCGACACCCTGCTGGATCGGAGTCCGGGGATCGTCATCGAGTTGAACGTGTGCTGAACTCGGAGGTGCCGTACGTTCGGTGCTTGGATCGGTCGGATCGTGAAGACGTACGACTACATCAACCGCGTTGTCATAACGCTTCCGCTTACGGTATACAAGGGTACATGGACAACACTCTTCCCTCTCGTTGCTATGCATCACCATGATCTTGCGTGTGCGTAGGAATTTTTTTGAAATTACTACGTTCCCCAACAGTGGCATCCGAGCCTAGGTTTTATGGTTTGATGTTATATGCACGAGTAGAACACAAGTGAGTTGTGGGTGATATAAGTCATACTGCTTACCAGCATGTCATACTTTGGTTCGGCGGTATTGTTGGATGAAGCGGCCCGGACCGACATTACGCGTACGCTTACGCGAGACTGGTTCTACCACCGTGCTTTGCACACAGGTGGCTGGCGGGTGTCAGTTTCTCCAACTTTAGTTGAACCGAGTGTGGCTACGACCGGTCCTTGCGAAGGTTAAAACAACACCAACTTGACAAACTATCGTTGTGGTTTTGATGCGTAGGTAAGATTGGTTCTTGCTAAGCCCGTAGCAGCCACGTAAAACTTGCAACAACAAAGTAGATGACGTCTAACTTGTTTTTGCAGGGCATGTTGTGATGTGATATGGTCAAGACATGATGCTTAATTTTATTGTATGAGATGATCATGTTTTGTAACCGAGTTATCGGCAACTGGCAGGAGCCATATGGTTGTCACTTTATTGTATGCAATGCAATCGCCCTGTAATGCTTTACTTTATCACTAAGCGGTAGCGATAGTCGTAGAAGCATAAGGTTGGCGAAACGACAACGATGGTACGATGGAGATCAAGGTGTCGCGCCTGTGACGATGGCAATCATGGAGGTGCTTCGGAGATGGAGATCACAAGCACAATATGATGATGGTCATATCATATCACTTATATTGATTGCATGTGATGTTTATCTTTTATGCATCTTATCTTGCTTTGATTGACAGTAGCATTATAAGATGATCTCTCACTAAATTTCAAGATAAAAGTGTTCTCCCTGAGTATGCACCGTTACCAAAGTTCGTCGTGCCCAGACACCATGTGATGATCGGGTGTGATAAGCTCTACGTCCATCTACAACGGGTGCAAGCCAGTTTTGCACACGCAGAATACTCAGGTTAAACTTGACGAGCCTAGCATATGCAGATATGGCCTCGGAACACGGAGACCGAAAGGTCGAGCGTGAATCATATAGTAGATATGATCAACATAGTGATGTTCACCATTGAAAACTACTCCATTTCACGTGATGATCGGTTATGGTTTAATTGATTTGGATCATGTGATCACTTAGAGGATTAGAGGGATGTCTTTCTAAGTGGAGTTCTTAAGAAATATGATTAATTGAACTTACATTTATCATGAACTTAGTCCTAGTAGTATTAGCATATCTATGTTGTAGATCAATAGCTCGTGTTGTAGCTTCCCTATGTTTATTTTGATATGTTCCTAGAGAAAAACTATGTTGAAAGTTGTTAGTAGCAATGATGCGGATTGGATCTGTGATCTGAGGACTATCCTCATTGCTGCACGGAAGAATTATGTCCTTGATGCACCGCTAGGTGACATACCTATTGCAGGAGCTGATGCAGATGTTATGAACGTTTGGCTAGCTCAATATGATGACTACTTGATAGTTTAGTGCACCATGCTTAACGGCTTAGAATCGGGACTTCAAAGACGTTTTAAACGTCATGGACCATATGAGATGTTCCAGGAGTTGAAGTTAATATTTCAAGCAAATACCCGAGTTGAGAGATATGAAGTCTCCAACAAGTTCTACAGCTAAAAGATGGAAGAGAATAGCTCAACTAGTGAGCATGTGCTCTGATAGTCTGGGTACTACAATCGCTTGAATCAAGTGGGAGTTAACCTTCCAGATAAAATAGTGATTGACAGAATTCTCTAGTCACCATCACCAAGTTAATAGAACTTTGTGATGAACTATGATATGCAAGGGATGACGAAAGTAATTCCCAAGCTCTTCGTGATGCTGAAATCGACGAAGGTAGAAATCAAGAAAAACATCAAGTGTTGATGGTTAACAAGACCACTAGTTTCAAGAAAAGGGCAAAGGGATAGAAGGGAACTTCAAGAAGAATGGCAAGCAAGTTGCTGCTCAAGTGAAGAAACCCAAGTCTGGTCCTAAGCCTGAGACTAAATGCTTCTACTGTAAAGGGATTGGTCACTTGAAGCGGAACTACCCCAAGTATTTGGTGGATAAGAAAGGATGGCAAAGTAAACAAAGGTATATATGATATACATGTTATTGATGTGTACTTTACTAGTGTTCATAGCAACCCCTCAGTATTTGGTACTAGTTCAGTTGCTAAGATTAGTAACTCGAAACGGGAGTTGCAGAATGAACTGAGACTAGTTAAGGGTGAAGTGACGATGAAAGTTCGAAGTGGTTCCAAGATTGATATGATCATCATCGCACACTCCCTATACTTTCAAGATTAGTGTTGAACCTAAATAAGTGTTATTTGGTGTTTGCGTTGAGCATGAATATGATTTGATCATGTTTATTGTAATACAGTTATTCATTTAAGTAAGAGAATAAATTGTTGTTCTGTTTGCATGAATAAAACCTTATATGGTTACACACCCAATGAAAATGGTTCATTGGATCTCGATCGTAGTGATACACATATTCATAATATTGAAATCAAAAGATGCAAAGTTAATAATGATAGTGCAACTTATTTGTGGCACTGCCGTTTAGGTCATATTGGTGTAAAGCACATGAAGAAACTCCATGCTGATGGGACTTTGGAATCACTTGATTATGAATCACTTGATGCTTGCGAACCATGCCTTATGGGCAAGATGACTAAAATGCCGTTCTCCGGAACAATGGAGCAAGCAACAGATTTATTGGAAATCATACATACTGATGTATGCGATCCGATGAGTGTTGAGGCTCGCGGCAAGTATCATTATTTTCTGACCTTCACAGATGATTTGAGCAGATATGGGTATATCTACTTGATGAAACATAAGTCTAAAACATTTGAATAGTTCAAAGAATTTCAGAGTGAAGTGGAAAATCATCGTGACAAGAAGATAAGGTTTCCACGATGTGATCGCGGAGACAAATATTTGAGTTACGAGTTTGGTCTGAGTTACGAGTTTGGTCTTCAATTAAAACACTGTGGAATAGTTTCACAAATTCATGCCACCTGGAACACCACAGCATAATGGTGTGTCCGAATGTCATAACCGTACTTTATTGGATATAGTACAATCTATGATGTTTCTTACCGATTTACCACTATAGTTTTGGGGTTATGCATTAGAGACAGCTGCATTCACGTTAAAAAGGGCACCATCTAAATCTGTTGAGACGACACCGTTTGAACTGTGGTTTGGCAAGAAACCAAAGTTGTCGTTTCTTAAAGTTTGAGGTTGCAATGCTTATGTGAAAAAGTTTCAACCTGATAAGCTCAAACCCAAATCGGAGAAGTGCGTCTTCATAGGATACCCAAAAGAAAATGTTAGGTACACCTTCTATCACAGATCCGAAGGCAAGACATTCGTTGCTAAGAATGGATCCTTTCTAGAGAAGGAGTTTCTCTCGAAAGAAGTGAGTGGGAGGAAAGTAGAACTTGATAAGGTAATTGTACCTTCTCCCTTATTGGAAAGTAGTTCATCACAGAAATCTGTTCCTGTGACTACTACACCAATTAGTGAGGAAGCTAATGATGATGATCATGTAACTTCAGATCAAGTTACTACCGAATCTCGTAGGTAAACCAGAGTGAGATCCGCACCAGAGTGGTACAATAATCCCGTTCTGGAGGTCATGCTACTTGACCATGATGAACCTACAAACTATGAGGAAGCGATGATGAGCCCAGATTCTGCAAAATGGCTTGAGGCCATGAAATCTGAGATGGGATCCATGTATGAGAATAAAGTATGGACTTTGGTTGACTTGCCCGATGATCGGCAAGCCATTGAGATTAAATGGATCTTCAAGAGGAAGACGGACGCTGATAGTAGTGTTACCATCTACAAAGCTAGACTTGTCGAAAAAGGTTTTTGACAAAGTTCAAGGTGTTGACTACGATGAGATTTTCTCAATCGTTTCGATGCTTAAAGTCTGTCCGAATCATGTTAGCAATTGCCGCATTTTATGAAATCTGGCAAATGGATAACAAAACTGCAATCCTTAATGGATTTATTAAAGAAGAGTTGTATATGATGCAACCAGAAGGTCTTGTCAATCCTAAAGGTGTTAACAAAATGTACAAGCTCCAGCGATCCATCTATGGACTGGTGCAAGCATCTCGGAGTTGCAATATATGCTTTGATGAGTTGATCAAAGAATATAGTTTTATACAGACTTGCGGTGAAGCCTGTATTTACAAGAAAGTGAGTGGGAGCACTACAACATTTTTGATAAGTATATGTGAATGACATATTGTTGATCGAAAATAATGTAGAATTATTCTGCAAAGCATAAAGGAGTGTTTGAAAGGAGTTTTTCAAAGAAAGACCTTGGAGAAGCTACTTACATATTGAGCATCAAGATCTATAGAGATAGATCAAGACGCCTGATAAGTTTTTCAATGAGTACATACCTTGACAAGATTTTGAAGTAGTTCAAAATGGAACAGTCAAAGAAAGAGTTCTTGCCTGTGTTACAAGGTGTGAAATTGAGTAAGACTCAAAGCCCGACCACGTCAGAAGATAGAGAGAGAATGAAAGTCATTCCCTATGCCTCAACCATAGGTTCTATAAAGTATGCCGTGCTGTGTACCAGATCTATTGTATACCCTACACTGATTTTGGCAAGGGAGTACAATAGTGATCTAGGAGTAAGATCACTGGACAGCAGTCAATATTATCCTTAGTGGAATAAGGATATGTTTCTCGATTATGGAGGTGACAAAAGGTTCGTCGTAAAGAGTTACGTCGATGCAAGTTTTGACACCGATCTGGATGACTCTAAGTCTCAATCCAAATACGTATTGAAAAGTGGGAGCAATTAGCTAGAGTAGCTCCTTGCAGAGCATTGTTGACATAGAAATTCGCAAAATACTTACGGATCTGAAATGTGACAGACCCGTTGACTAAAATTATCTCACAAGCAAAACATGATCACACCTTAATACTCTTTGGGTGTTAATCACATAGCGATGTGAACTAGATTACTGACTCTAGTAAACCCTTTGGGTGTTGATCACATATCGATGTGAACTGTGGGTGTTAATCACATGGTGATGTGAACTATTGCTGTTAAATCACATGGCGATGTGAACTAGATTATTGACTCTAGTGCAAGTGGGAGACTGAAGGAAATATGCCCTAGAGGCAATAATAAAGTTATTATTTATTTCCTTATATCATGATAAATGTTTATTATTCATGCTAGAATTGTATTAACTGGAAACATGATACATGTGTGAATACATAAACAAACAGAGTGTCACTAGTATGCCTCTACTTGACTAGCTCATTGATCAAAGATGGTTATGTTTCCTAACCATAGACATGAGTTGTCATTTGATTAACGGGATCACATCATTAGGAGAATGATGTGATTGACATGACCCATTCCGTTAGCTTAGCACCCGATCGTTTAGTATGTTGCTATTGCTTTCTTCATGACTTATACATGTTCCTATGACTATGAGATTATGCAACTCCCGTTTACCGGAGGAACACTTTGTGTGCTACCAAACATCACAACGTAGCTGGGTGATTATGAAGGTGCTCTACAGGTGTCTTCGAAGGTACTTGTTGGGTTGGCGTATTTCGAGATTAGGATTTGTCACTCTGAGTGTCAGAGAGGTATCTCTGGGCCCTCTCGGTAATGCACATCACTTAAGCCTTGCAAGCATTGCAGCTAATGAGTTAGTTGCGAGATGATGTATTACAGAACGAGTAAAGAGACTTGCCGGTAACGAGATTGAACTAGGTATTGGATACCAACGATCGAATCTCGGGCAAGTAACATACCGATGACAAAGGAAACAACGTATGTTGTTATGCGGTCTGACCGATAAAGATCTTCGTAGAATATGTGGGAGCCAATATGAGCATCCAGGTTCCGCTATTGGTTATTGACCGAGAATGGTTCTAGGTCATGTCTACATAGTTCTCGAACCCGTAGGGTCCGCACGCTTAACGTTATGATGACAGTTTTATTATGAGTTTATGTTTTGATGTACCGAAGGTTGTTCGGAGTCCCGGATGTGATCATGGACATGACGAGGAGTCTCGAAACGGTCGATACATAAAGATTGATATATTGGAAGCCTATATTTGGATATCGGAATCGTTCCGGGTGAAATCAGGATTTTACCGGAGTACCGGGGGGTTACCGGAACACCCCCGGGGGTTATTGGGCCTACATGGGCCTTAAGGGAGAAGAGGAGGGCCGGCCAGGGCAGGCCGCGTGCCTCCTCCCCCCTAGTCCGAATAGGACAAGGAAGGGGGGGGGGCGGCGCCCCCCTTTCCTCTTCCCCTTCCCCCTTTCCTTCTCCAACAAGGCAAGAGGGGGGAGTCCTACTCCCGATTGGAGTAGGACTCCTCCAGGCGCACCCAAAGGGTCTGGCCGCACCTCCCCCTCCCTCCTTTATATACGGGGGCAGGGGAGCACCCTAGAACACACAAGTTGATCTTCGTGATCGTTCCTTAGCCGTGTGCGGTGCCCCCCTCCACCATATTCCACCTCGGTCATATCATTGCGGTGCTTAGGCGAAGCTTTGCGTCGATAGAACATCATCATCGTCACCACGCCGTCGTGCTGACAGAACTCATCCCCGACACCCTGCTGGATCGGAGTCCGGGGATCGTCATCGAGCTGAACGTGTGCTGAACTCGGAGGTGCCGTACATTCGGTGCTTGGATCGGTCGGATCGTGAAGACGTACGACTACATCAACCGCGTTGTTATAACGCTTCCGCTTACGGTCTACGAGGGTACGTGGACAACAATCTTCCCTCTCGTTGCTATGCATCACCATGATCTTGCGTGTGCGTAGGAATTTTTTTGAAATTACTACGTTCCCCAACAGCTTTGGGATTGGTAAAAAGAAGTGTGGCCTCCTCTAGGGTGGGCCTCACCACATGGGAGAAAATACCCGGTCTTATAGGGTTTTTTTCGGTGGAAGGTGATGATGGAAGAAAGCTACAAGTCAAAACAAGTTATACTAGGAATTCATCTTATGCTTTGTAATGGCTTACTCAATGTCCGTAACTTAGCTTCATGCTTTTTAATATATTTTCTTTGTTTTCTTTACATGACTTGATAAACCAAGACATTATGATAACTGTATGTCCGCATCCTCGCGTGGTTCACTTCTTATGGACCAATCCAGACTTACCATTCAGTGTGATATTTTTGACTCGTTTAGATTTCCACTACCACTGCCAGCTTGCACGCTTACATCAAGATTAAAGGGGTCGGGGCGCTCGGCCCAACGGCAGGATAAGAAGGACGGCTCCAGGATGAGGTGGAGCCATGCTTTGCAGGTGGATGCGCAGTCGTAGTGGACGATGATGGTAGCTTCGCCCACGCGAGACACTATCTCCAAGATGGTGTCTGTCGGTGTCAAAACCGGCAGATCTCAGGTAGGGGGTCCCGAACTGTGCGTCTAGGCAGATGTAACAGGAGACAAGGGACACGATGTTTTTACCTAGGTTCGGGCCCTCTCGATGGAGGTAAAACCCTACTCCTGCTTGATTAATATTGATGATATGGGTAGTACAAGAGTAGATCTACCACGATATCAGAGAGGCTAAACCCTAGAAGCTAGCCTATGGTATGATTGTTGTTCGTCCTATGGACTAAAACCCTCCGGTTTATATAGACACCGGAGAGGGCTAGGGTTACACAGAGTCGGTTACAATGGAAGGAGATCTACATATCCATATCGCCAAGCTTGCCTTCCACGCCAAGGAAAGTCCCATCCGGACACGGGACGAAGTCTTCAATCTTGTATCTTCATAGTCCAACAGTCCGGCCAAAGGTTATAGTCCGGCTATCCGAACACCCCCTAATCCAGGACTCCCTCAGTAGCCCCTGAACCAGGCTTCAATGACGTCGAGTCCGGCGCGCAGATTGTCTTCGGCATTGCAAGGCGGGTTCCTCTTCCGAATACTTCATAGAAGACTTTGAACACAAGGATAGTGTCCGACTCTGCAAAATAAGTTCCACATACCACCGTAGAGAGAATAATATTTACACAAATCTAATCTGCTGACGTATTTCGTAGCGTGACATCACACCACAGCCAAGCCTTTATTCAAATCGTTTTTACTGTCCCACCTCAGCGCGTTTAGCGAGGCGGTTTCCTTGACACGTCTTGTCGAAGCAGAGATCGTGTCCCCTTATCCCGGGATTCTCATCAATACGGGCATGGGTAACCCAACCGCACCATTGATTACGACGCTTGGGAGATAAGCGAGTTTTACCAGGCTGGTGGGGACGCATAGTTTCGTCCGCCCATATAAGGGGATAAGAATCTGCCTTTTCATCCACGCCTTCTTCCTCCTTTGCTCATCCATTTTCGCACACTCGAGCTCCAACGCCCAAGTCTGCATTCTCTTCCTCAACCTTCTCCAACTATGTCTGGAGCGGGAGGCAAGTGGATGGTCTCCTCCGTCACGGAGGGAGACATCAAAAAGCTGAGGAGAGCCGGACACCTTCCCGACGACATCGCGCACCGGCTCCCAGATGAGGGGCAGCTCATCCCCACCCCCAGGCCCCATGAGAGGGTCATGTTCCTTACCCATTTCCTCCACGGACTGGGATTCCCTCTCCATTCATTCGTTCAGGGGCTCATGGTCTACTACGGCCTGGACTTCCACGATCAGGCCCTGAACTTCATCCTCAAAATCTCGGTGTTTATCGTCGTGTGCGAGGCCTTCCTCCGCATCCATCCCTACTTCGGCTTATGGCTGAAGACCTTCAATGTCAAGCCGAAGGTAGTGGGCGGCCGCCAGGCGGAGTGCGGAGGTGCCATGGTGGGCAAGATGCCCAACGTCCTATGGCTCGAGGGCTCCTTCGTGGAGACCATAAAGGGGTGGCAATCGGGGTGGTTCTACATCACCGAGCCGCGTGACCCCGAATGGGTCACAGCCCCCGAGTTCCGATCCGGAGCCCCTACGCGGCTCACCTCCTGGAAAGAGAAGGGCATGCCGTGGGGTAGTTCGGGTGAGCTAACCGGACTCCAAACATGTGTCCAAAACCTGGTGAGCAAGAAGCTCAAGCTCGTCAACATAGTCCAGGTCATGCTCATCCGCCGGATCCTCCCGTGCCAACAACGGGCTTTCAGCCTGTGGGAGTTCGATTTGGCCCAGCACCAAACTCTGAGCAGGCTCTTCGACACAATGTACGAAGATGCCTGGAAGTTTCTATTCAAGGGCGCTGAGGCTCCCGCTTCCGCTACCGAGGATCGCGGATTTAGCGCGCAGCGTCAAGCCAGTGCGGTAAGCTGTTTTACCTCTTTCAGGATATTTGTCTTTCATAGTTTAACTCTATGCAGGATCTAAGCCCCCATGCCTTTGACAGGACTGGCAGCGGACGGCCAGACAAATCAACTGTCCGGCTCCTTTGCCCGAAGACCCAGCAGACACCTGCTTGGCAGGGCTGCTGGTTCCGGCACCTTACGTGGTGCCAGAAAAGAAGGCCAAGAAGAAGGCCACGGGAACCCGGAAGAGTTCCCGACGCCCGGTGGAGTCGGACTCACCGTCCGATGAATCCGAGGCGCACTCCTCCCATGAAGACGAGGAGGAGGAAAGAGAGATTTCTTCCCCAGCAGGGGGAAAAAAGAAAAGGAAGGCCGCCCCAACTGGGGAGGCTGAAGGGTCCAAGAAGGGAAGGACCCTCCCTCCGGACTACTCCACCAATGCCGCCGATAGCGACGAGGAGTGGCCGCCCAGGGGCAAGCCCCTGGCGAAGTCGTAAGTATTCAGACACCAGAGTGACTCATGGCATTCCTTTATTGCACAGCTTCTCCTGACGCCAAATATAATTATGCAGTCCGCCCAAAGCCCGGCTCGATGTGTCGTCGAGCGGTTCCCTGGATTCGTCGGATGTGAATAGTTTTTCACTTCCGCCCGCTACCTCCCCTCGCCCTACGGACGATGCCAAGGTGTTGTCCCAAAAGGTTCCAAGCCAGGGGAGGTGGCCCTGGAGGCGCCGCAAGGCGACCTCCCGGACTCCAGGCGCAAAGGGGATAAGACCCCCAAGGGCTCCAAGTCCGACCCTAGGCCGGACACCGCACCAGAACCTTCAATGGTTCCGGAGTCCGGCAGGCGCCCCCCTAATAAGAAGGGCAAGCCTACGACGCCGGTGACCTCCGTCCAACCGGAGGCACCGGATAACTTGCTGGAGGTGCTTAACGGCGCCTCCATCGACGAGGAGCACCGCACTATCATGAGTGCGGTGATCCAGAAGGTTCAGTCCGCCAAGAGCGGGCTGACTGAAGCCTGTGCCAGCCTGCTAACAGGCTTTGAGGTATGTAAAAAATATGTGAAAATATTACCGCATAGACAGTAGCCCCTGATGCTCTGTTTGGCGTTCAGAAAGAAAAGCCGAATAGAGGATCTAATAATATTCGCAGGAGTCTAGCATAATTAAGTCAATATGCGCATGCAGGCTTCGCTGCTGGCCTCTGCCGCACTGACTGCGGAGGTGGATGCGCTGAAGCAGAGCCTCGAGTGGTTCGAGCAAGAGCTCGGCCTCACCAAGAAGAAGCTCGAGGAAAAAGAAGGTAAGTAATACCTTGTGGAATATATTTAAAAAGATGCAGTTGCAAAAAATGACAGGATCACTATTGGTGTCCTAGGGGCCACGACTGAGGTGGCGACCCTTAAGCAAGCGCTTTCCGAGGCTGAAAAGAAGGCGGCCACGGAGCGCACCGAGCGGGAGAAACATGAGGCGCGGGTTGGCGAGGTGCAGCAAGAGCTCCAGGCTCTCGTGAAAAAACACAAGAGTTTGGAGCTTGACTCAAAGACGCGAGAGTCTGAGCTCGCGGCGGCCCTTGAAAGCGCCAAGTCTGCCAAGGCCGAAGCCCAAAAAGCCCTCCAGGAAATTGAGGCGATGAAGAAGATAGCGGCGGGTAAGGCATTCCTTATGCAAAGCAAGCACATGAAAGTGAATTACTTGTTACTTACCCGAGTCCGGAGCTCTCCAGGAGCATTCGCAGATTTGCCCCGTAGCGTTTCAGATGCCGCCGCCTTCTACCGGGCCGAGGAGGGGAGCTCGATGGAGAAGGTGTTCTGATCTCAGTATGCTGAGGCCGGACACCCGGTGCCCTTGAGCGACCAGCTGAAGCAACTGGTCGAGCTCCATAAGGTGGCCGAACAGGCCATGAAGGGCCTCATAGTTCGGCTGTGGCCTGGAGAGGCCATGCCTGGGAGCTACTTTGGGTTGGTGAGGCGGCTGGTGGATGCTTGTCCGTGGCTTGAAGTTATCAAGCGCTCCGCCTGCATCGAGGGCGCCCGTAGGGCGCTTGCCCGTGCTAAAGTGCACTGGGGCAAGATGGATGCGGAGAAGCTGGTGAAGGACGGGCCACCGCAGGGCAAGGAGCATCGCCACCCCGAGATGTACTATGAGGGCGTCCTGAAGGGTGTCGTCCTTGTGGCGGATGAATGTTCCAGGGATGTAATATTTGAGTAAACTCGCTCGTTTTATCCTGTACGCTGAAAACTTATTCATATGCGCTATGCAACGCTTGTTTTAATTTAAAATATTACCTTCTATGCGGCCGTTTATAAAATCTGAGAGATGGCGAGTCGTCTGCTTTTGCCCCTATGCCACGAGTGCTGGGGTGTTCGGGATAAACCTGAGCACTCTTTTTCCCATTCTTGGGGTCCTTCGAGGGAGGTGCTCAATCACAAGGAACAAGGCAATCGGACTATAATGCGTAATCACTCTCACTTAGCCAGAGAATTCTATAATTTTAAATTTCGACGAAGCCCCTAGTGTTCGGAAGACCCAGTTCGGGGTGCTATACACGCCTAGGCCGGACAAAGCCGCCTCCTCGCTCTAAGCGGCATAAGTCTTTAAGGACTCGAACCCTCTCGAACAGCGACTAGCTCTCGCCCTATCATGACAGTCAGTTTTAGCTTTCTCTACTGAGGTGCTTAGCCCGGCTCAACCGGGGCACAGTCGCAGTAGTTCTCCCAGTGCTACCTTAGCCGATATAACGGAACGTAAGGCACCAAAACATGGGAGCCGGGCAAACCCAACTATTGACCAAAGACATGATTCAGAGCTGATGCATATAATGCTATAAGTTCGGAGTGCCGCACTTATGAAAGTGTTCGGACTTCTCACGCCGTATTATGGGGTGCTTGAGCCCCTGGCGTATTGGCCGTACCAAAGTGTACGGGTGCTAAATGTCATAACTGAACATGTATATGAAAAGAAAAGGAATGAATAGAGAATGCAATAATAAGCTGAAGCTAAGCATTGTTTATTCAAAAGAGGCTGCGATAAAAGCAGAACGATACAAATAGTGCGATAAGCAAAAGATGGGACTATTTGACATGTCCCCCTCTAGGGGCGAGCTGCGGGACGGTATGTAAGACAGGTATTTTGCTCGTTATAGAGACCACTTGGGAATTCG
Source organism: Triticum timopheevii (assembly GCA_963921465.1). NCBI lineage: Eukaryota > Viridiplantae > Streptophyta > Magnoliopsida > Poales > Poaceae > Triticum > Triticum timopheevii. The sequence continues at coordinate 397,703,153 of OY997270.1, read as the reverse complement.
ACGCAGCTTTCTGCCTCCTTGGTCGTTGCATCGTGTGTTCGGCGAATGAACTGCCGGACAGGCCTTCCGGAGAGTGGAGTCCTAAAAGTAAGAAAAAATGAAAAAAAATCGGGAGCCCCTAGTGCGGTTGAGCCACATTTTTGGCGTGCCGTGGTCGTGCCCCTCCCCCTGTGCCCATGGTATTTTCATAGCGTAATTATGTACGCGTAGTACTGATTTCGCAATTTCGCGAGGGCTGGGGTTGGGGCCACATTGCTACGCTTGCTTGGATCGTGCCAGGCGGTCTTGTTGTAGGTTACTCCAGGCGCGCTTGACGGTGTCTGGACGTTTAATAGCTGGACTGGAGAATTGCCTTGAGAGGCTGCTTTGTACTTCCGCTGCAAGGGCCGCCGTATGCTCCTCTGTTCGAAGAGAGCATTCGGTGTTTCCATTGACCATGATGACTCCTCGAGGTCCTGGCATCTTGATCTTGAGGTATGCATAGTGCGGCACCGCATTGAACTTTGCAAACGCGGTTCGTCCGAGCAGTGCGTGATAGCCACTACGGAACGGGACTAAGTCGAAGATTAACTCCTTGCTTCGGAAATTATCCGGGGATCCGAAGACCACTTCGAGTGTAAATGAGTCTGTACAGTTGGCCTCTACACCTGGTATGACGCCTTTAAAGGTCGTTTTTGTGGGTTTAATCCTTGAGGGGTCTATGCCCATTTTCCGCACTGTATCCTGATAAAGCAGGTTCAGGCTGCTGCCGCCGTCCATAAGAACTCGAGTTAGGTGAAATCCATCAATGATTGGGTCTAGAACCAATGCGGCAAATCCGCCATGGCGGATGCTAGTAGGGTGGTCCCTTCGATCAAAAGTGATCGGGCAGGAGGACCACGGGTTGAACTTTGGGGCGACTGGCTCCAGCGTGTATACGTCCCTTTGCGCACGCTTCCGTTCCCTCTTGGGGATGTGGGTTGCGTATATCATGTTCACTGTCCACACTTGTGGGGGGAAGCCCTTCTGTCCATTATTGTTCGGCGGCCGGGGCTCCTCCTCGTCGTCGCTATGTAGCCCCTTGTCTCTGTTTTCGGCATTTAGCTTGTCGGCCTGCTTGAACGCCCAACAATCCATGTTGGTGTGATTGGCTGGTTTTTCGGGGGTGCCATGTATCTAGCACGAGCGATCGAGTATACGGTCCAAACTGGACAGGCCCGGAGTGTTTCTTTTAAATGGCTTTTTCCGCTGACCGGGTTTAGAGCCTCTGAATCCGGCATTAACTGCCATATCTTTAGCATTGTCGCTGTTAATGCGACGCTTGTGTTTGTTGCGACGCGACCTGCC